>JAPXFQ010002555.1:0-1200000 GCA_028564705.1 Apricaphanius iberus | reverse complement strand
TTTGTAGTGATTTGATAATGAGAACATGCCAGATAGCATTAGCATGCTAGTTAGCATTAGCATTCTATATCATTTTAGCATTTAGCTAAGTTTTAACTTTTGTCACTTATTCATTCAAGTCTACAGACGTGGACAAAATTGTTGGTACCCTTCATTAAATCAAAGAAAAACTCATAATGGTCACAGAAATAACTTTAATCTGACAAAAGTAATAATAAATAAAAATTATATAAATGTTGACCAATGAAAGTCAGACATTGCTTTTCATCCATGCTTCAATGGAATTATTTAAAAAATAAATGCATGAAACAGGCCTGGACAAAAATTATGGTACCCCTAGAAAAGAATGAAAATAATGTGACCAAAGGGACATGTTAATCCAAGGTATGTCCACTAATCAGCATCCTAGGTGTCTACAATCCTGTAATCACTCAGTGGGCCTATATATAGGACTCCAGGTAGTCACTGTGTTGTTTGGTGACGTGGTGTGTACCACACTCAATATAAACCAGAGGAAGCAAAGGAAAGAGTTGTCTCAGGAGATGAGAAAGAAAATCATAGACAAGCATGTTAACTGTAAAGGCTATAAGACCATCTCCAAGCAGCTAGATGTTTCTGTGACTACAGCTGCACATGTCATTCAGTAATGTACGATCCATGGGACTGTAGCCAACCTCCCTGGACATGGCTGCAGGAGGAAAATTGATGACAGATCAAAGAGACGGATAATCCAAATGGTAACAAAAGAGCCTAGAAAGACTTCAAAATAGATCCAAGCTGAACTTTATGCTCAAGGAACATCAGTGTCAGATCGGAACATCCTTCGCTGTTTGAGCCAAAGAGGGCTACATGGGAGACGAACAAGGAGAGGACAAATCATTAAAAAAAACAGACTGGAGTATGCCAAACTACATGCTGACGAGCCACAAAGCTTCTGTGAGAATGTCCTGTGGACAGACGAGACAAAAATTAAACTTTTTGCCAGGGCACATCAGCTCTATCTTCACAGACGGAAAAATGAAGCATATCTAGAAAAGAACACGGTCTTGAATCTGTGCAGGGTACAATGAAATCTCAAGACTATCCGGGGATTCTAGAGAGAAATGTGCTGGCCAGTGTCAGAAAGCATGGTCTCAGTCGCAGGTCACGGGTCTTACAACAGGAAAATGACCCAAAACACACAGCTAAAAACACCCAAGAAGGGCTAAGAGGAAAACACTGGCCTTCTATGAGCCCTGATCTCAATCCTATTGAGCATCTTTGGAAGGAGCTGAAACGTGCTGTCTGGAAAAGGCGCCCTTCAAACCGGAAACAACTAGAACAGTTTGCTCATGAGGAGTGGGCCAAAATACCTGCTGAGAGGTGCAGAAGTCTCATTGACAGTTACAGGAATCATTTGATTGCAGTGATTGCCTCAAAAGGTTGTGCAACCAAATATTAAGTTGTGGGTACCATCATTTTTGTCCAGGCCTGTTTCATGCATTTATTTTTTAAATAATTCCGTTGAAGCATGGATGAAAAGCAATGTCTGACTTTCATTGGTCAACATTTATATAATTTTTATTTATTATTACTTTTGTCAGATTAAAGTTATTTCTGTGACCATTATGAGTTTTTCTTTGATTTAATGAAGGGTACCAACAATTTTGTCCACGTCTGTAATGATAACATAATGGCTCGCATGGCAATGTAAGTGCTAGAACCCTAACATTTCCTGGAAGTAACTTAGAAGCAACAGAAGCTCATGTGGTGGCAAGGATTTAATGTTATGTACTTTCTGTACTTTGTAATCAACTGTGACCTGGTTTACTTAATGTTGTAGCATCAGTTTGAATGATTAATCTTATTGAGTGACGTCTTTACCCAAGACATGGTCAGAGAATTTTTGATAATGATAGTCCATATCCTGTTTTACCATGGTGATGGTTCTTCGACCGGGCATCCTTAAAGATACACAAAGTTCTCAGCTTTCTAATCTAAGAGAAAGGCGCCACTAAGTCTCTGATTTTCATCTTGAGAGTTGTACTTTATCGAGTAGAATAGATAGACCGAGATTGCTAGTAATAATATAAGCTTGTTCTTATAAGACCGAGACGGGTCGGTATTCCACATTTACTGTGATGTGTTACTGTCCTCCTGTGCGATCAATTCCAATCATACAACCTCCAAACGTTTAAAGAAATCTCTCTCATTTATTAAGAGTCTCAAAAATCCGACTAAAATCATTTCGGTTTTGGGAGTGAATAAAACTGACCTTTTCCTTTAAAACAGCTCAAGCACTGTTGTTATTTCAACAGACTACAATTCTCTGTTAGGATTCTGTGGCTGTTTGCTGGAGAGTGGGTGTGTTGGTGCTCTTTCTCCAACCTTCTCTGCAGGGTGTGGCAGGCAGTAGCCACCGGGTGTTCCTCATTGATCCTCATCACTATTCAGCTCAAAAGGGGAGCAGCTCCTGCAGGCTGATGCCGGTCAGTTCTCGCTTCTAGCGTGGTACATGGCTAAGTTACCTTCTGAGATTCCTCATAAGACATTTTACTCAATCTTTAAAAACTTTGACTTACCTTCCGTTACCTTCCCTGGGTTTATAGTGATCTTTCTCCAGAACCTTCCAAGCCAAAGACAATCCATCAGTCACTGCTCCAGCCTGGTCAGCCTCTGCACCGCTCATCTCATGGTAATCTCAACATCACTCACCTTCTCTGTCGCTGTCATCAAGCAGCTCGCCTGTCCGCTGTTGGGTCACACACACAGCCATTGGGGGCTGCTAAGATAAACTGCTGTAGCCCCACAGGACGTGTGTATGGGGGGGAGTTTATAAATACAGCCCACTTCCAGCTGCTCTTTCTTCTGTGTGCTGCTTCGGCTGGGTGGAGAACAGAAGACAATCTCCAACCATCTTCCTTCGCTGGCGGAGGAAGCCCGAGTTTCTAGGAGAAAGCCACTCCAAAGAAACCCAAAGACGACTCCAGGTGAATCTTAAACATTGGCAAACAAAGACGTTGTTTATCCCCAGAGTCTGATGAAACCCCTCTGAGTTTCAGACTGCTGACCGCTGAGAAACGGGAGCTGTGAGCCAGGTGTGCCAAGAGCTGAACCAGCCAGAACCTGCATTTAGCCGCTGCCACCAAGCCAATAAGAGGTGACTGTCGAACTGGAGAGCTGTAGAAAGGTATTGTTAAAAAGGTGGATGCCGGGGGCGGATCGCCAAGCAGCCAGCCAGGAGGAAGGCGGAGCTAGGAGCTTACCAGTGCTGCTAGCCAGATTAGCGATCCCTTGTTAGCCTACTGGCTAACACTCCGTGGAGACCCCTTTCCCTCATCGGTACGCAGCAACTCAGAGGACTTTAAACATTCATAAGGTCTGTTTGGGCAGAAACAAATTAGTTAGGATAACTAATTTTAAAGGTGTTTCCTTTTTATTGTTAACTTTTATAAGTTTTCATTCTGCTCTCTTTGGGTAAACCAGGCCTCAGCCTCAAACTTTACACGGTGTCTTCAAAAGACTTTTCCCGACAAAGAGTCGTTTTAAATCCTTTAATTTTAGCTACTCAATCAGACAGGAGTTTTCCCCTTTTTGTTAAATGTTTAATTAATGTATTTTGAGCAGCTCCAAATGCCCACGTGTGTTACTAATTTAAACTAAACTAAGATTAGCCACATATTGGCCCAGGCCAGCACTCAATGAATAGACAATCAGAGGTGTTCAAATAAAGATCGGTTAAGAGCAGATCAAGAACAGAAACTAATCTTATTAGCTGTGTTTGAGACCCCGTTTGTATTAAAATACTAGAATTAATTTGTACACTTCGTTGACCAATCCATGAATAGAAGTAACTTCTCAATACAAACAACAGTAAATTCTCAAAGATCAATGACTTCTTATCCAGATAATGTTTAAACAAACATTTCTTGATCCAAAGAATGTTAATTTTCAGTTTTATTGGTTTACACATAAATCAATGGCGCTAAATTAGTTAGACTAATACAAATGGTAAACTAATTTAGTTTTCATTCTTAAAGCATCCAGATTCCTCTAAGCATAAATCAGAATTTATGTTTTCTATCTT
This sequence comes from Apricaphanius iberus, assembly GCA_028564705.1. NCBI lineage: Eukaryota > Metazoa > Chordata > Actinopteri > Cyprinodontiformes > Aphaniidae > Apricaphanius > Apricaphanius iberus. The sequence goes on along the minus strand of JAPXFQ010002555.1, from coordinate 1,195,934 downwards.
TTCTATCTGTTCATTTAGTTTGATCTGTAGTGTTGATTATTAGCTTCGAGTGATTAAATTTTTATTTTTCTTCTGTAAATAAGCCTTGCATTTTAGAAAGTAACTGTTGTCTTTCTTATTCAACACACACATATGGCAAGGTTTCATAATCAATAGATGGTAAAAAATTAATTCCTTCAGATTATGAGACCGAAAAGATATTTGGCTATTAAGATAGTTCATGGAAACCCAGGTGGCGCCCTGAAAATATTAATAATTTTTAATAAATTATTTATCTAATTGATTGCCATGAGCAGTCCTTTGACTATTAATATCCAAATGGCTACATTTTTAGTAATATCCGCAACACCGCCCAGAAACACCTTCACCTGTAGAGAAAAGCAGAACTCACCTTTGATCCCGGATATCCTCTGGACCCTTCATGTCATGCGCCCGCAAAAACAACAGAAGGTTATCGGACATTACAAACCCACTTCCAGCCAAACACAGTTCTCGGTTTACCTCCTCCAAGCGACACTTCTCTGGACATCAAGTAAAAACCAAACCTCCAACATCTAAATATCCAGATCCTCTGCATCCCACTAATCTCAATATCTACACTTCTTGCAGTTCAACTCAACTTCCTGGTTTCCCGTTTCCCGGTTCCTAAATAAAATAAATAAATAAAATAATTTTTAGAAAATATTACCTTTCTACCGTGTCTGATCCTGTGCTGATTCTGAGTCCTGAAACCAATTTCATGTCATTCTAATTCAATAAGTTACACAGAGGAACACAAACAATGTCTATTTGTAGTTATAGCCAGTTATCTTACTGACCTCCCACTACTTGCAACTTCATGTTTCAATATAAAGCAAGATGTGTCAGAGACCATCAACTGGTCATCCTTAAGCTTAGAGTGCTCTGTGCTTGTTCTGATAAATATATAGTCTGTGTCATTTCTCAGACTTTCATTTAGTCAGCATTTCAGATGTCAACTTTTGGTCCCCATTGTTTTTGTTTTGGTGACTCGTGTTTCTGTGTAAGATTTCTGTTTGCTGTTTTACTCTGTTTTTCTAAAAGTCAACAGTCTTTGGCATTATTTGAGCCCACTTTGTTATCACACACCTCCAGAACCTACACCAAAACCTGCAGTCACTCGTTTTGTTGTTTACAGAAAATCGCAAGCTGTCTAGATGAATATCTTTTTTCTAAGTCACAAATTACAGACTCATTTGGATGAGTGTCAGATCCCTCCCCATGCTTTTCTGAACAGCCACAGACTTACAGACACACTCACACACAGAGTGCATTATGCAAGCAATATGATCTCTTCAGCCTGAGGCCTTTTGTAATCTCTGCTATGCAGCAGTGCAGCTCTGCAGAATATGTATCTGCCAGAGGTCACAGTTCTTTCTGATCATTAAAACTGATGGACAGGGTTAAAGGTTGTATATGGAACATGAGCATGATAGAAACATATAGTTTATCTAGGCTGTAGTTAAAATTAAATACATAATTCGAGCTGCTGGTTCGCCTGGTTTGTTGACAATACGCCCAGTGACCAGCTTGAACTGTGTCCAGTGAGGGAATTTATTTTAGAAGAGTTTAACTAACAGCTACCATTAGCAAAGTTAGCAACTGAGCTAGCTTACAGATCCAGGAGGAAAGTCGCCGTTTCCACGTGTTTGGTGCCGTAGAAATATTTTATTTGGGTCCATCTACTGTAGGCTTTACCTAAAAGTACTCTATTGTCGGTTCTTCTGCGCTCCCTCCTCTCCTGAGATGGATAACAAAATATCTGGGTCTCTGAAGCAGCTGCTTGACTTTCTGACTCCACTATTCTTCCTAGTACCAGCCGAACTGAGCTGACCACATAGTTGGATCACAGAGACCATTTCTGTCAACCCACAACCTGCAACACCACTGGCTGGTAGATGTAAACATAACTTCATTTTTGTGTCTGATTTAAATGTACATTTAGTTATACTTTAAGCCAAATATAAATTGTTAAGGAAATGTTGTACTTTCATTCTGCACCCCTCTAAAAGCCCCATGGATGTATTATTTTTTTTTTTTTTACAATGTAGTTCTTTTATGAAAATGTTCCATATGCAGCTTTTAAAGGTTTAATCTCACTTGATAGATAAAAAAGCACTACAGTATTTTTTGCTCAATTTTATCAAGCCCAACAAATAACAGAAATTGACAAACAAAATCTATCTGCATTTACAAGCTCTCCGACTTTTCTAGAGATAGAGAAGCAAAGTTCTTAACAAGAACTTTTTAAAGAAGAACTGGCATGAAATTCCCTGCAACGTTTGGGCCCTTTTGAGCCACACTCTAAGTACCTTAATACTATATCAAAGGATCGCTTGCCATAATTCAGCCTTGTTGTAGAATTGCAGGTGTGACGAGGTAGGCCTTCTGTGAGCATTAGCACCACTGCTCTTAAGTCTCACGCAATGAGCGTTGAGACACACGCATTTTACCCACTTCCCACGCCACACATGTCATTTCTCACACTGATAAATGATTAACTTCGCCGCGTTACTATGAACAGTCAATTCCCACCACAGCTGTGCGCTTGTACAGCTCATCGTACAGCTGTCTTGAGTTAACAAATCAGAACATAGAATTTCTAAACCAATCAGAAAACAGAATGTCTTTCTGCTAGTTGTAAGATCCAAAATAGGTAGTGTTGTCGCTGGCTGACGAAACTTGACGAAGCTTGACGAAGACAGAAAAAACATGGTGAATAACATTATTAGAGTCAGTTCCTACTTTCTCTTCTACTTCTCCCCAACTGCATGATGAGCTGCCAATTCAAGCGCTAACCTGTTTTCTCTTAGTCTCTTCCTACAGTAGTTGCTCCTGACCCTCCCTGCTTGACGACCCTGACTAAGATGGCATTCCAGTGGAGGAACGTTCTCCATGTCCTGCTACCAACTTCTGCTTCTGCATCAGTTCTCTTGCTCTTTCTGTGTCTCTGCTGCCTTCTCCAAACCCCATACGGTCTTGGCAGATGACCGCTTATGCTGAGCCTGGTTCTGCTGGAGGTTTCTTCCTGTTAAAAGGGAGTTTTTCCTCTCCACTGTCGCTTCATGCTTGCTCAGTGTGAGGGATTGCTGAGAAGTCCCGACGCAATCTTCTGTGGTTCTCTAATTCCTAGATTAAACATTGTATTGTAATAACTTTTCTTGTAAAGTGCCTTGAGATGACATTTGTTGTGAAATGGCACTATATAAATAAACTGAATTGAAATTGAATTGAAAATTGAATAACAACCTGCCAAACTCGGTCCAAAGCCCAAGCGTGAAAGAGCAGTACCAGAGAAATGTCATAATATCTCAATCTCCCCACAGGAGCTGTTTTTAACATTAATGTCTCTTTTAAATTTAACCATACAGCACTTGCAAGATAGTTTGTCCAAGTTAAGTTGCCATAGTGTGATGTTTTCGGCAAGCGCAGGCCCCCCGAGCCGATCTGGTAGAAAAAAAGTGAAGCAACTGTAACCAGACTGTAACTGTTAACTGTAACGAGGAGGAAGACAACATCACCATTCGTCATCACTGATGACAGATGCTATACTGTAGCAGAAGACTGTTGTTCTTTAAGAAGCTAGTTTATGGTGATGGGATACTGCAAGGGACGGGACGGGACCGCTGCCCCGCCACAATCTCACTCCAAACTAAAACTTGAGAGCCCTGATTAGCACAGAACGACCGGGTTTCGAAGGGCGGGGCCTAGGCTATGCGCTTCTTTGGTCAATGAGTCTCTACCGATATTTCAAATGTTCAACTATAATATATAATCTTTTTTCCCCCAAACAAAAGCATACTAGCATCCAATGCTACATAAACAAAATGGGGTATTAGCTGTGAAGCTAATTCTGAATGTTACCTATGAAGCTAATTGAAAAGCAAAAAACTCAAACAATGCTACAATGTGTACTAACAGCTGAAGGACATTATTGAGGAAATATGCTTACTTGTACAGGGATATTTGCTGGTTCACAGAGAGTTGGTATTAATCCTGGCAGAAGTTTAAGAGGGTCCAGTGCTGTATTGCCCAAATTTGGAAAAACAGTTGTCCTAGAAATGTTTGCCACAAACTACCACACGCTTCGGCAGTCGGTCAGCCACATTCCCTGGATAAATAAAATACATCCACAAGCTTTTCAGTGGTTCAGAAGTGGGGAGGACAAAAATATTTATGTTCTCTTTTGTACACCCAGGTACAGTGCAGTTTGGATGCGGTCTGGACTCCATGCTGTTGGTTTGTTGTTAGCCTGTTACCGTAGCTCTCCGTGCCGTGGAGGGAGGGACGTGCAGGTAGTATTTCGGGGAACGGGGTAATTGGCCGAAACGTGTCGTCATATGCCGAACTGCCAAACAGCCTGTTTCTGAGTGCTAACTTCACTATAAAGGCTGACATAACCCGGAACAAAGGAAATACTAACCAGTAATTTTAACCCTTTGGGGGCTGTAGGCAGGCTGGGGAACTAAAAGATATGATCAAAAACCTGAAAAAAATGCTAACTTCCTGCTAGGTCCACTTTAAGGACTGCAAAAACTGCAAAGAACTGTAAAGATTATGACTTTATCAAAACTTTAATTTAAAGTAAAAAAGACAACATTAACTGTGATGGACTGGCAACCTGTCGAGGGTGTACCCTGCCTCTCGCCCGTTAACAGCTGGAGATAGGCACCAGCCCCCCCACGACCCCTGGAGGACTAAGCGGTTCAGAAAATGGATGGAGGGAAAGACAACATTAAAATCAGTAAATATTTCTTAGACTGAAGGAATATCTCTAATATGACTTGTATGGATTTGTACTTATGTTTTTGTAGCAATTACTTTGGTTGTCATCACTGAGAAGGGGCGCTTACCTTCAGAAGTGACTCTGCAAAGCCAGCAGAATATGAAATAAGTTGTGGTCCAACAAATTAAAATGAACAGGAGCAGGACAAGTAAAAATACATTTCTGAAATCTCTGAAATTGAACAAGGAGAAATATTTTAAATGGACATTTTCAAGAGTTAGGACCTTGAAAACAAGAAATGCTTTGATGTATGGAAAGTGGCACAATTTCAGGGTCCATAAGCATGCATGTTTGTTGGCATAAGGTTTAGGTGTTGAGGGGTTTAACACATTTTCATTCCTTTTACTAAGAGCCTTATAAATCACACAAAATGTCTGGCTAGATTTGAGTCAGAAAGGATCCTTAGAGACAGTCAACAAAAACACAGCTTTGTTTTATATGCAAATGTACATGCTCTGTATTTACTTGCAGTTGGTAACACTCCATCCTAAGACAGAATACAAGAGAAAAACCATGAGAAGGCAATAACGTTGAAACAGCTGTACGCTCAAAGCCGTGCCTGGCTACTGCCGCTGTTTCCAGCTTCTGTCTCCAAGCCACTTTATGTTATGTTCAGACCACAAGCTTTTTCAGTGACTAGTTCAACGCATATACACATAAGATACTAATTTTAAGCTGAAAATTGCAAAGCTAGTAGACGGGCCTTTCTCTGTTGGATGTTTTAAACACTAGGGGATCGGGGTTGGCTAAGCAGCGTCGACATCGGGCAACGTCACTACAGTGAGACGCTCTGATTGGTTGCCGTGCTGCGTTAAGACCGTCAAAAGTTCAACTAGCCGAAGTTCTGCATTGCTAGCGTCATGCGCTTTGAAGCTTGAAACGCAGGAAAAGCTTGAAACGTTGATGGATCTAACGCTCATAACAACCGCATCCCTTCATGCCAGTGAAGCTCTATTTCTCAGCGGTCGGTAGCCTGAAACACAGAGGGGTTTTTTCAGGCTCTGGGGATAAACAAGGTCTTTGTTTATCAATATTTAGGATTCACCTAGTGTCTGCATTCTTTGGGTTCCTTTAAGTGAGTTCCTGCAGAAACTTGTGCCTTCCTCTGCTGGCCAAGGAATAAGATTGGAGATTCGATTTCTCTTCTGTAGTCCACCGTGGCCGGCAGCAGTATGTGGAAGGTCTGCAGAGTTCAGGTAGAACAACGGGGTTTGTTTATCAATGTTTTACAGTCACCTGATCGGTCGTCCATCGGTGTTGCTCGAATAAGTTCCTCCTCGAACTCAGACTTGTCTCCTTCGCCCGTGAAGGAAGATTCTTTGACTCTTGGACCTTGCCTTGCTGGCCCCAGCCAGAGGCTGTGTGGTTAAGAACGAGCAGCTGGGCGAGCACCCCTATTTATAGATTTCCGTGCTTCCACTTCCTGAGGGGCTAGAGCAGAGTACTGCCACCTGATGGTTGTGTGTGTGACCTAACACCACTTAAAGGCTGTTGTAAGTGAAGCTTTAAAGTATGCCCGGTACTCATTGTGTTGTGTTTGGCTGTGGAAACGCCAGTTATCACATTGAACATTGGAGAATGCAAAAGGCACCAGTGTATGAATGGTTCCGACCCTTGTAACTGTGAACCAACATTTATTCTATATACATTCCCTTCAGAAAAGAAGGATCCGAATGGACGGGGGAGGTGGATAAAAAAAATTTAATGTTCAATGCATGCTGAAAGTTAATGTGAAGGATTAATGTTTTAGGATTAATGTTCCTTCTTAGCACCCTCTGGTGCTAAGAAGGAAAAAACCCATTCAAAAAATAAATAAATAAAATAAAATAATAATAAATAAAATAAATAAGAGTTTAAAAGCATGGCAGAATCTAATAAGCTACGTGCTAACTGCTCTACGTGCTGACAGCCCTCTACATCGAAGATATATTTTAAGTTTGTCGACTTGCCATCGTTCAAAATCATCAACTTTGCAGCATTTTTTATGTATGTTCACTTCTGCTAGTTTTGGGTCCGAAGTCCCAGAATGCATTGCACGCAACACAATACCAAAATGGCTTATTTTGACATCATCTCACCAGCCATTAAAAAACACCTTTATACAAGGCAAATAAGATTGCCGTGTGCACAAAAACACAAATGCGAGACTATATAATTAGAGGTTCAACAATTTGTTCTTTTCCCAATATTCCAGGGGGTTTTCAAGCCTGCTAATATTTGGCTCCTCTTTATTATACAAAGCATGGTAATGCCTTGGAATGGATGAGGTGATGTAACTCTTTGGAACACAATAAACACTTTACCTTTTAATAAAACAAGACAGTAAAAAAAATACATTTCTTGATAATCAAATGTAACTTTTCTGATATAATGTAAGGTTACCTTAGTAGGAGTTATCAGGTCAAAATGTTCCCACACAGGGCAAATCCTCCTCTTCCTATCTGGCTCCATTAACTCTCCTCATTCTCCTAAATCTTTAAACTATCGGTCTCCTTCATCCTTCAAACTATATCAACTCCATTACAAACCCACATTTTGAATGGAGGCTGAGGGATTTATATTACTGTCAAACCTCAAAGCAAAATCTGAACCACTTCCCAAAGCAGTCAGGTGGTACGGCCATCCAGCAGGGCTTCAGATGTCATCGTTTTCGTCTTCTCCCCTCAATGTAGCAGGCCTCGATATGTGCTTTGTGGAAATGCCCCCTCAATTGCTCGACACCGTAACATTGTAGCATCACTAGTTTTGTTAGAACTTTGGTTTAGTGCTGCACTTTTAGTTTGAGTTGATCCTTGAGGAGTTATTTTAGACAACTTTTGGCACTTGGTTAAAAAGACAGAACTTTAGGTTATTTGTTTTGTGCCCCATTTTATGTAAAAGTTGCTGGGGGGTTTTCAAACACACCCTCCTGGATCGGTAAGCTAGCTCATTTGCTAACTTTGCTAAGGTTAGCTGTTAGTTAAATTCCTCTAAAATACATTCCTCACTGGACACAGTTCAGGCTGGTCACTGTGCGTATCGGCAGCGAACCAGGAAACCCAACAGCTGGAATTATGTTTTTATTGTTGTAACTACAATCTAGGTAAACTAGATGTCGCTATCATTCTCATGTTCGATATACAACCTTTAAATGAAGACGTTTTGGATAATGCCTTATTACTCCTGCCCCCATTGACCCTCATTATATGGATAGATGCTGCTTCACGACTCAGTAAACTCATTCTGATTGACTCCAGGTAGCTCCAAACTTGTATGGGTAGGTAAATTAATGCAATATTTACTAAAATAAGGTCCAGGTAAAAAAAAAAAAAAAAGAACTTTCATTGTAAGGCTTCCCTTAGCCTGTGTTTTTGGGCACATTTTGTCTTATTCAAACCTTTAGCACTTGTCAGTTTTGTTTAAGGCCATTTTATGTTCTGTACATTTGTTTTATTAATTATTCTGATTAAACCCTTTTGTTCCTCCACCTTTACTATCATTGCACAGGGTTTTATGTTGCATCACCTGACCCCTAGTCCAGCCAGGGCATAACAGAAAACAAAAAGCTAAATCATAGGTCAAAAATCAAGTGAGCTGGCAGATGATGAAAAAAGCTTAAAATTGCCAGAGAAACACTAGAAGAGACTATTCTCAATTTAACAAATGATAAAGGCATTGAAAGACTACATACTTTAAAGAAGATAACTATTAGGAGAAAAGTTTGCCATTCTGTATTATACTGTAACTTTGCCTTTGGGGACTTGAGCACTTTAGCTGGACAACAGACCAACCCTTTTATTCTATTTCATGATGGTTATGCAGCACTAAAATCCCCACGGTCTCCAATAGTCAATTTCCATACTCACTACTTTATTTAAAGGTATTTTGTTTGACGTTCAACATTTCCTTCTCAGAATTAGAAAAAATAGCAGTGGAACATTTCTGTGTAAGAATGAGAGAGGCGTTTACCCTCTGCTTCATTGTGGCTGATCTGGCCCTAACTCCAGACCACTGACTTAATGTTTGGATATAAAGCGACACCCAAATTCCTATCTGAACGTGTCATTGTGCTTTCACAGCCTTAAATGACAATTATTTTCATACAAAGGTTACTGATTTCATTTCTAGATGCCTTTTCTGCATCTCTGTGTTTTAATTTTTTTTTTTTTTTTTTTGCAAGTTGTTGGAAAATGCAACCTTAACGGGTCACAAGCCAGTGGTTTCTTGTGCCAGTCCCAAGTCCGGAATAATGCGGAGGGTGGTGTCAGGAAGGGCATCCGACTGAAATTGTTGAAAGTTTCAGAACTTTGTTCCTGCTAATAAACCCAAAATCCTTTTGTTTTAAAGGAGGTTAGGCACTTCCCATTGTAGTGTATGAGCGAGGCAATAGTCTTCTTTGAGAAGAGTTCCCTGTTGGCCTCTAAGTGGCTCCATTTTTATAACCTAAATTCTATTACTGTGGTTCACAAACCTGCCAACATCAATCACTCCCAGCACCTTAGGTTCAAAATATTTATTATGTTTTTCCTTTTCCTTATTTGCGCATTTGTGCGAAGAAATGTATATAATTTCCTTTCCTTTTCCTTATATCACGTATTTTCATCGGAAAAAAGAGTTGTTTTTCCTTTTCCTTAAAGGCTACATGAATTTTTGGCAAAAAAATAGTTTTTAGTTTTCCTTACACATGCATTTTCGTTAACAAAAAAACAAAAACAAAACTGTTTTGTTTTTCCTTATAGATGCATTTTTGTCAATAAAAAAATATATTTATTGACAGGAGCCATGTGCAGATCTTGTGCATGCCTGTGCTTTTGGCCATTTCAGGAGAACGCCTTGTTTGATAGAAGATGAAGTCCTACCAGAGATCCTGCAGACACGGATAATGAAGCTGACCTGTTAGTTCTCCAGATTCTGGAGGAAGTGGATTGTCGCTGGCATGCACATGGATCGTGCTCCTTCCTGTTTATTGATTAATAGTAGAGGATTTGGACCAAGACAGGCAGCCCTCCTAATTTGCATAATGAGGCAGAAATGAGTAAGCTGAAATAAAAACAGGAGACAAAGTAATGTAAAAACAAGGAATGCATGTATAAGGGAAAAGGAAAAACAAAATTATATTTTTCTTGAAGAAAATGCATGTATGGGGAAAAGGAAAACAAAATATATATTTTTTGATGGAAATGCATGCATAAGGAAAAGTAAAAAAATACTGCTTTTATTTTTAATTATGTCAGTTTTGGTCCTCCATACTCAGGCAAGGCAAGGCAATTTTATTCGCATAGCACACTTTCAACACAAGGCAATTGAAGGTGCATTACATGATTAAAATTGGAACACAGCCTAAATCAATTTGATGATAAAAATACAAGAAAGCAATTACAATAAGACAATATTCAAAACAATACCACAATGTAAGGACAAGCAGGTAAAAACACTGTTTTTATTCCATAACTGATCTCGCTGAAAAGCTCACAGTTCTTAATAATTTTTTTTTTTAAAACACAAGAAAGCATTTACAGTAATCAAGACTATAATTCGTGTGAAAAATAAAAACAAGCAAGTAAAAACAGTTACTCAGGCAAGTCTAAATAGATACGTTTTAATTTTAGACTTAAAAGAGTTCAGTGTCTCTGCAGTTTTGCATTCTTCTGGTAGTTTGTTCCAGATATAAGGAGCATAGAAACTAAAAGCTGCTTTCCTTGTTTGATTCTAGGGACGATCAGTAGACTAGAGCTGGAGGACCTGATTGATCTGGATGGTTTGTACCATGATAGCAGATCTCTAATGTACTCTGGTGCTAACCCATTTAATTGTTTATAAACTAATAAAAGTACTTTGAAGTATATTCTCAGGGAGCCACTGTAAAGACTTTAGAAGTAGGGTGATGTGTTCTTTGTTGGTTCTAGTGAGAACACGAGCAGCAGCATTCTGGATCAGCTGCAGCTGTCTGATTGATTTTTTTTAGGTAGACCTGTGAAGATACTGTTACAGTAATCAAGGCGGCAAGAGATAAATGCATGGATGAGTTTTTCTAGGTCTCCCTGTGTCATCAGTCTTTTACTCAGGTTGGTCACTGGGCGTATTGGCTGCAAACCAGCAACCAGACGGTTGGAATGATGTTTTTATTGTTATAAGTACAACCTAGATAAACTAGATGTCGGTGTTGTGTTCAGTGTTCCATATCCAACCTTTAAATTGTCTTTGTCTCTCACAATCATGGGGAATACTTCTGACTCACAGTTGTGCAGAAAACCATGATTGAAACCCTAAATAAGGAGGTAAAGCCTCAAAAGGTTATTGCAAAAGAACTTGGAAGTTGCCACCGTGTTTTATTAAAGCTCATTAATAGAAAGTTATGTGGAAGGTAAAAGTGAGGAAGAAAAAGGTTGCTCTAGCAGCAGGGATGACCGCAGACTGGAGAGGGTTGTCAGGAAAATGCCATTCAAAAGTGTTGGGGACCTTCACAGGGAATGGACTGAAAGTGGAGTTAGTGCATCAAGAGCCACCAGACAGATCTTGGACATAGGCTTTAAATGTTTTAAGTAACTCTTTTAAGTTGAATGACTGAAATAAATGAACTTTTGCATATTCAAATTTTTACCCGTGAATCTCCATCACAAACTCAGTACCTTTGTCCCAAATATGTGTTTTAAACCCTTTTACGTTTGTTTGGTCATATCTTAAATCGTTTCTTTGTGTCAACAACAATATATGTACTGCAGAGGTCAATCTGTTCTAACATCTAAAATCTGCTTCTTTTTCAACCACAACAGCAGGCTTTTTATATTTGAAAAATAACATACATTTTAGGGAGTTAAGTATAACGATTTACATAAATAAAATGAAACTCAAAGTGAAACTTTTTTTTTTTCTGTGACTAATCCTGACAAGGTGAAGTAATGCTCTACAGTGCTGCCCTCTAGTGAGATGACTGACTGATGACACAAATCACTTAAAGGAAGCAATTGAGGAAAACAATAGAAACACAATTTATCACCAAATTCTGTCTAGCTTTAAAATAAAAAGCACACTGACAATGTCCAATTTTCATATTTAATTTATTTTTTTAATCATAGATCTCATTACTTGTCATGGTTAACATACAGCCATTCGTATAGAGAACAAATAAGATTCAGTTTTCAATTAACTTAGAAATGTACACACTTTTTTGAGACCCCGCGCAGAAGAAAAATATCCTTAATTTAGAGTACTGTCTTTTTCTTTAGGAGGGTTTTTTTTTTTGCTGTGCCCCTGATGAAGAAAGGGTCTTTTTTATCCTCCTTTATCTCCATCTCTTCTTCGATATCCCCCATTCCGTTTTTTTCTGTTTGTTTGGATCAGCAGACATAGAGGCGAGGGAACACCTGAACACACCGGCACGATGATGAGCTGAACACTAAACGGCACACAGGATCTCCTTGTTTCCACTCACGTCTGCACACTGTACAGAAACTAAATCTCTTCCACACATGTAGACCACAGTTCCTCCAGCAACCCATTAAATGAAAAAAAGAAAAGGTGACCAAAGGACCAGTTGTATGCAATGATGTAAAGAAATACATGTGAAATTATGCAAAATTATGATTGATGCATGGGAGCAATATAATAATTCCTCAGTTTTTTTATAGCTTAAACACATTCAACTATGAAAGGGAGTTATAATCTACACATGTGGATCCAACATGATCTCATTTAGCTCAAAAATAGCAGGAAATAAGACAAGAAACTCTGGGAGCATCCAAACTTTTGCTCCAACTATAAGTAGCTTTTAACTACAGAGGAGTGGATGAATACATTCAGCAAAGCAGCAGCAGGAGGAGGATTAGACCTTGGAAGCACGCCTGTCAGCCGACTGGCCGTGGACAGCGCTCTGGCCAGAGGACCGGGGTGGCAGCGGCGAGCCGAGGGCCGGTCTTCTGCCAAAGTCAGACTGTTAATGCCCGTGTGGGTGCGAGTTGTCTCCCAGCGTCAGTTGTGCATCTTTTCAGCCTCAATGTGGAGGGATTGTTTATTCTGAGTATACAAACTGACAGGCACAAAATCTGAGAGTGGTCACCGATTAAAACAGACTTTGTGTGAGGGCGTGGTGATGCAGAGGATGCTTTAGTCTGCGGTGACAGAAAATCCCCACACAAGACAAACTCAGTACTATTTTTTTTTTCTGGTTGAAAGATTCATGTAGGCCATTGAACACATCATTTAAGAAATGACCAATGTTGGCTCAGGTGGCTCTCGAGGAGTTTGCCTCTTTTCCAAATCATTTCGTATATCATTGCAAATGCTTACTTTTATTTTTTTGTGAAACATTTTAATTATTAAAGACAATAAATAGCTGTGCCCAAATCTCATCTTTTGTTTGATCAAATTTTGTTTCATTTTGCCTCTGCCCGGTTTCAGAATGAAATGTCGCCCAGCAGGTGCTGCATCATGGCTTAATGGGTTCAAAATTAGGTTTAGGAAACCAATAGTTTGTTGATTTATATCCAATACTGCTCAACGAGGCTGGACAAACTCTAAACCTCATTGACTGAGTAAGTTAGGAACAAGAAAGGAGACATTAAAGAGGACAGAAAGCTAAGAAAATAAATTATAGCCATGTTTAGTGTAGATAATGTACACTCTCTGAATAGTTCTCATCGAAATCAAAACGCACAAACAACCCCCATATATAAATACATGTCCATATGCAGACAGAAATAAAAAAACAAAAAAACCACATCCTTCCAATAAGGTCCAACACAGGATCTTGCAGGCAGTAGAGTTGATAGCATGCCAAAAATAAAAATACAGTGAACAGTTTCCTTGACATCTTTGTGTGTCAAGGAAGAACACAAAAAATGTACTTGGTAACATATACAGATTGTAAATGAGAGTGTTATCAGAGTCCTTTTTTTTTTTCTAACAACAAAACTGCTTTGTCTTTTTGTGTCACACAAGGGGGAAGCCTTCACAGTAATCTCAAAGCACAAACTGAGCGCCTACAGTAGTCAGGGTTAAAATAAACGAAAACAAAACAAAGAGGCCTCACTGATTAAGAGTATATTCATGAGTTTCTTTTGCCGGGTTCATTTCAAAGTGTACACGGTCATCTGTAGCAGTAATTGTTTGGTTAAAAACATAAAAACGCGCTTAAGCAGATGAGAGCCACAGAAAAATTTGAGTGGTTATGGCGGGCTGTCTGGGTCACATGGGAAAAGGATGAGGTGATCAAAACAACCGTGTAAACAAGATGGACGTCCTCTTAACGAAATGAAAAAGAGGCACTAAATGCAGTGCCGAGGAATGTTCCGGTTCAGTCGCAAACACCCACATGCATTCCCTCCACAAGACATTAAAGACAAAGCAGCCAATTAGATAAACGTACACAAAAACAAAACAAAAAACAGTGCAGGGTTTGGGGGGGGGGGGACGACTCTGTTTTATTATAAATATTAAAACAGAAAAAAAGAAGAAGAGCTGAAATAAAACACTCTTCAGCCGAGTCCACTAAAAAGAGTAAGTGCAATCAAAACCAAAACAAGGCAGAGACCGCAAATATTCAGTGGAAAATCCCTCCGTGTCCTCTGTGTCTCTGATTGAAGGGAACTGACACCCCTCCAGAGGCTCATTCCCTTTGCTTTCCCTTTTTACTGCAGCATTATCATAAAACTGAAGAAAGCAACACTGTTAAACTGTGTACATTTATTCCATGGGAGGGACAAAAACGTACTCATGGAGAGAAAGATTTGTTTGGTAGAAAATCACTGGCACCTTAATTTTTCTCCCCAAAATATTACTAAGAAAAGTCTAATTAGCACCTTCTTTTTTTTTTTTTTTTTTTGCGAATGGGTCCAAGAATATTGAATTAGTAATCCATGTCTTCCTATTTTACTTCTGCAGAAATATCAGTCACTCTTCCATTAGTAATCCAAGAATAAAGGGGAAAAAATAATTTAATACTAATATATATATATATATATATATATATAGATATATATATATATATCTATATATACACACACACACACATATACAACAGGGGTGTGGAGGTTTCTTTATGGTTTGAAGTGTTGGTCTTCATCTGCAGCTATAATTTAAGGAGATGGCGGCAATGTGAAATATTACAATAAAAGTGGTATTTGTTGTTTCAATGTTTTGAACCCTTTAATGCTTTTCTTAAAAATTGCCAAACACTGAGCCAGAATAAATAATGTGGATGTAAATCAGCGTAAATAATGTCCCAGAATCAGTGAAGTTACTAAATAAAATTGGGATGTCTGTTTCTAGAATATATGTAGGTCACCACACCACATCTACTGTCAGTCCAACAAAATTACACAAATGTTTGGCCCAAATCCAGGCAAGCAAAAAAATGACCAAATCCCTCATTATTTACAGATGAATACAGGTTCATCAAAGTGCAAGCCTAGCTGAGGGTTTTTGATCCGATTAATGGAAAGAGTGATTAAATCCTTGAACTAAAGCACGCCTGTCTGTCTCCTTCTACAACTCGTCCCCTTCCATTCAGTTTCAGATTGGAAGCGATCTGCAGCCAGGTGCTGGCTGGGCCGCCCACTCCGCTCCTCTGGCACGTATGTGTCACTGCGTCCATCTGTTTCTCTGCTGTGTCATTCTGACTTTCATCATGTTGGGTTTTTTTTTTCTTCTTCTGCCTTTATCATCTGCCATGTCACAACATATGGAGCTCTGGACCTGATTTTCCTAATACCCGCCCCAAAGCCAAACAATCTGTCGTGGAACACATTCAGAAACGCCGAGGCGAACAAACACCAGAAACTCCAGACTTCTGTATGGTAAAAGCTGACATGTTTACAGAGGAACAGTTTCTAAGTCTCAGCACTAAATCCTGTCTTGCTCATTGATTTAATGAGTTTCTTCACTCTGGTGCCTATGTGTTCTATGATGGAGATAATTTAAGGAACCTCTCGTGCCAGCAGGCTGTGTTTTTTGTTTTTTTAACAGAACTTGATTCCAGGTCATTTATTTGATCAGTTCTAAGACCATAAACAGGTATATATATATATATATATCTTTCTTCGCTTGTCATCACTTGTCATTGACAGCTAGTAATTTGTTTTATTAGTTAGGGTTTAAGAACAATGTAATTTCTAAACCCCTGTAATGCAAAATTATTCCATACAAATCTGTTACTGAGTTGTGTTTTTTACCAATATTTTAATTTTTGAATTATATAAGCTCTAATAATGAGTCAAATAGTATCAATAAAAATTTGATGATCAAACAAGAATCAAATATGACTTAATTTAAAGAGTAATTTCAGGAGTTTTAAGATGAGCTTAATGGAAGCTTTTAAACAGTAAATCTATTATGTGCAGTAGATGGCACTCCTTAGGCCTTCATTTAGCATTAACTCAGATTAGCTGCTTCCAGAGGCTTAAGCTAACGCCTTGTTCAAGAGGCGGAGCAACACAAAATGGATCTCCACCCACTCCAGTTCCCAGAAAACACATCCTGGCTGTTTATGTGAAGGCTATCTTACAGTATGAGTCTTTACCAGTTGTCATGTTTGCATTGATTTAAAAATAAACTGATTATTAACAAATCATGAATTAGGAGGCAGTGTCACTAACGAGCTTCCTGTGTGAAATTTACTAAAATATTGACGTATGAGGAAAGAAGTTCTAACAAAAAAACCCCCAAAAAATTAAATAATATATTAAAGTATAACTTTTGTTTGGCAAAAGGAAAACTGAACAGTGCACCCTATCAAATGAAAAAACTAAGCTTTATATTTACTTAACTTAGGGTCTGAAAATTTGCGTTGTAAAAGATAATTATTAAAAAACTAAACACACCACTTAAACTTTTAGAAATAAACACTCAATTCATTTCATTTCAGTTTATTTATGTTACTGAATGGCAAAAACTATAATCTTAAGGCACTTTACAAAAAAAATTGTTTTAATGACAATTACATACATTACAATCTGGTCACAGTTATAAAACACTGCAAATAAATTTCAGTATATTATTCCAGTTTGTAAAAAGCAAGGGAAGCCAGCCAACTGTAGAGTGTCCTTATACGTGTGGAGTGTATGACAGCAAAAAGGAGAACTCCCCTTTAACAGGAAGAAACTACCTTTACTTGTCTGTCTGTCTGTCTTCTTAAACACTCTAGAGTCTATATTCATCCCTTTGTTTTGCTTTTTTTATCCGACCAGACATTTCTCTCTGTTAGAAAATGTGAGTGTTTAAAACATATGCATTGGTGAAGAATTGTACTAGGGTGCTTAATCTAGAAAATAAAGGATGTGACCATGAACCATGTATAATTTTTCAAAATAAAAGCAGATTCTGATCCAAATATTTTAATAAACAGCTTTCAAGTGAGTTTGACTTCTACAGAGCTAATGAAGCTCATGGGCCACAGAATTCAGCTATCAATTACACAATAGATCATATTTTACATATTTCATTCATAGTATGGATTTAACAAAGGAAAATCATTTGTAGCGCACCAATTCCAACCTACATTCCCTATATAATATTCATTGTCTTTTTTTGTTGTTGAAAATAGCCACCAAATGCAAACATGACAAGTTCAAAAGTGCATTCAATTATTTTTGGATGAAATGCTTTGCCGTTTTTTTAAAACAGTCGTCTTAAAAGTTTGTTTTGGTCTTAGCTTTGAAGGTGAAATTAGCTAGAATGCTAACTGTATTTACACAGCTAAAGCTAGCATCTAGCCAGACTAGCTGTTAGCTTAAACCACAAAGTTACGACTGATATTATTGGTTTGGATGCTGTCTAAGCAGACCACTCATTGATTGGAAAGAATGGGTTGATTCAACTTGTGATTTCTTAAAATTTGTCATTGTGTTCAAATCAAGAGCAGAAAATATTCCCTGTCGGCTAAAGTTACTCACAATTTTGCCAGTTCAAAAAAATCCAGTATCATACTACTTATAATGAACTTGTGTAAAGTGTACTGGCACACTAAATATAAATCTGTTCTGTGATATCACTTACAATCTAAGTTTAGACCCCTCGGGTTTCATACTTTAAATGCCCATTCCCTGTTGCTAACATCAATAACTCTAAAGCAATTAAAGCTTGCAGAGAGAGTTGTTTCCTAGCAACTCCAAAGCCCTCTCCAGTAGGGTGGCTGTCTTCTCTACAGTTTTGCATTTTATGCTTAATAAATCCCCTCTTTTCTAGTCGACACCATCAAGCAGCCACATTTGCTGCAGCAAACACCTGATAAGGAAAAGCAATGTTTGGCTTGTATCTTTGGCAACACATTTATCAGTCATGTTGGATACTCTATCAAATCCTAGTAACAAAAAATATGAAGTAGACATATGCGGGAGCTCTTTTTTCCTTTCCTTAGCCCCTCTTGAGGTTCATTACTTAAAACCTTTTCATAATTTCCCTTCACCATTTTAGCACAGACTAATCTGGGTTCAGATCAAATAGCAATTCACTGAAATGTTGTATCTGGAATAAGACGGCAGTCTCCACAGTCAGATTTCACTTATGTTTTTTTTTCTTTTTCCGTCAGTTATTTTATTATTTTTTTGTCACGGTCTCCATCATTTCAGTCTTTTTTCTCCTCATTTGCTGTTAAAACTGTGGGTTTACTTCCAAAATAAAAGGAGCAAGGAAAACGACTGTAACAGTGAATGCAGTGTAGAAATACCTAATTTAACAAGACTGTATTTAATGAAATAACTATGATAAAGTTGTAAAGTTTTGGCACTCCAAAATTAAAAAAAAAGACATCTGCTTAAGATAAGTAAATATATTATAACAGTCATTACAGTACAATTTAATTCTATTTAATCTGAGTTCTTTTGTTTGTTTTTATAAAAGGAAAATCCATTGCAAAGCTAGACCGTATTTTTTTTTTTACCATTAATAAGAGAGAACAAGTATAATCCTAGCTTTGATTTTAAATGCAGTTATAGACCTGCTGAGCCATGACATCTTTATCTGGAAAATGAGTCCAATATTTAACAACTTTCGCGAGGCTAGAACGGTTATGATTGTTTATTAATACAGAATAAGAATCGTAGAAGAGTATTAGCTCTGCTGGCCCATCCATTCAATGTCTCAGAGACATTTTCGTGGGATTCTTTGGAAATAAACAGTTTTTGCCATAAATTACATTTACTGTGATACTAAGTGAGAGATTTGTGTTTGGTACGTTTTCATCCGGTGGACCTCCATGAGTTGACATGTTAGTTTCCTGATTTGCATGTTAGATCTCAATTTAATTATTTTATTTTCTTACTTTTTTAAGGTATGAGTCTATAATCACTGAGCAGAAACAGACCTTATAGGCGCTCAGAACATGAAACTAAACTGAACCCTATCTTAAGCTGTCAATGTACCTTACATCAACTTTTATTAGAATTTGTTTTGAATAGCAAATGACAATAGCGTCTGGAGAGATTTGTGGTGCTGACACTCAAGCATGAATTTTTCCACAGGAGAACATGTGAAGGACAAAGTATGTGTAGCTGGTTGAAGAGGTATAACAGCTCTGTTAAAAAAAAAAAAGAATAAGAATGCAGAGTTGAGTAATGGTTGTGTAAACTCTACAAGACTTGGAGAGATGTTTAAATACGTTCACTAGCTTTTCACTTCGCCGTCAGCGCTGTTTATTTCTTTACCGACTCATGGTTTGATTATGATAAAATAGGACAGAAACTGGCGTGGGTCTGCGATTAGACTGTCCGCGCGCATCAAAGTCTCAGCGCTTTTAACATCTGCTGAGTGGCCACAATATGCAAAAAATGTCCTTGAGCGAGACAGATCTTCCAATTTGGAGAAATGCTTCCTTTTTTTGCTGTGAGGCGGTATAGACAACCCCAAAACACTGTAATTCCATCCCGGCTGAATCTGTCCCCGCTTTATAGATTTTATTTGACAGGGATGAGGTACAGCTCCCTTCATTTCGATTGTTTTATGTTTTTTTCATTTCATCACTGTGAGGACTTTACTTCAAAGTAAAATATCAAACCCCACCCATGGTTCCTTACAAATATGTTTCACCAAATAAAATATGAACTGCCGTGAAATGTCTTTCTGCTTAACAAGCTGATTCGCTATCCCTTGTTTTCCAAATTACTTGTTTGCAGATTGTGCAATAAATGCGATGCCTATGCTGCTCTTCATGAATTTTATTACGATCTAAGAAGAACTGTAGAAACAAATGGAAGGCATCTGCACACAACTAGTTTCAAGGTGTTTTTGAATACATTTCGGCTAGGATCTGTCACTGGATTAAGGAAAGGAGGCAGTCTGTGACTTCTCTGATTACTGGACCTCCACTCTCCCTCACCTCTTGAACTACCAGTCTGCAGTCTTTGCAGATGATCTCAGCCTGTTAGGGATCTCAGGAAGTCATAGAGGGGACGGCTGCCATGGTGATAAGGGGAGTAACAGGGCCAGCCTAGAAACTCTGGATCGTCTTTCGCAAACAACACCCTTGTAAGGCTTCAGTAGACACACAGACCCACAACGCGCATACAGATATGCAAACACTGTTCGCCAGATGTGAAGCCTGACTGCCGCTAGCTGAGAGCGGGGTGTTAACTAGAAGTCAATTCCTCCTGGCAAAGGTGTGAGCACAAATACTCCCAGTCGCTGATGGGGACCCTTTTGTAGTTACATTTCTGAGATGCCGCTCAATTCAAATGCAAAGTTTTTTTTTCTCTCACACGTTTTAACCAGAAATGCCACAAAGATAGACACAGCAGGGGGGGGGGGGTGAATAGCTTCAACAGGAAACAAAAGAGATTTAGAAGGAGATGGTAGAGCCTCATCTGTTGCAAAAGTTAAAATTAGACACTATCAGTTTCTGTTCATTTCTGTCATGTAAGAAGTACATGCCCAGAGAGTCAAGTCCTTTTATATTGGCACAGGATTCACTTCCCGTTTCCTCTAAATGCCTGAAAAACACAGCTTATAATTAAAGTCTTTAATGGAAGAGTGACTCCCTGAATAAATTTACTATTCACGATCTCTAAAAACCTGCCTGATCAAAGAGATGAACGCGTTTCAACACTGCAGACCAGCTGCACATACCTCAATTCAATCATCGGGTATTGTAGCGAGCCCAACCCAATCCCAAAATATTGGATCAGTATTTTCCCGCACAGGATTTTCAAACGAACTGTAAAGAAACCCTGGTCTGAACTCGACTCCCGACTCCTGTTTTACAGTCTGCGATTTTACGTCAGCCCTACTCCCAGCGAGTCCTCGGGCAGCGATTTGCCTGCAAAGCTGTACAGTATTCAAGGTTTACATGGCTCATCTAATGGATGTGGGTTTTCCAAAACTATTTTGTGACCTTTCATGACAAAGTTCCCATTGTCTGTCTCACCCGACACGCTGTGCCTCGAAAGCTCTCCCAACATAGGAGACAGAGCTGCACAGAGAGCTGAGGAAACATTTGTTATTAAGGTTTCTGCCGTTCGAAGGAATGTGATGTTTTTAGTGTCTGGACACTTTCTTTTCTTTTCAAAAAAGAAGAAGAAAAAAAACTCAAATCTAATTTAGAAATAAAAAAAGCATCCCACAAAGAGCCGCAGGCCGTCCGATGTCAAATCAGAGTTGGAGATAAATTCTCTGCTGCCTCCCTGGAGCCATATGATGGTTGATACCATCATCAGTCGAACTCCCAATAGCTGCTGCTGCATTCAATGATACCATTAAAGCGGCAGGACAACTCAGAAACAGAAACAACCATTTCTGGCCTTCTAGCTAATCTCATTTTCTTACACTTGGGCAAAGAGGCCGTTCTTTGTTGAAACAATCTGAGGCAAACATCTTTCCTCCCAATCAAATCACAGCTTCAACAATCCAACCTTTGTCTGGTTAGGGTTAATAAATAAATAAATGATCTTCCTAAAACTGAGCCTAATGTCATCTGCATAGGCCCAAACACGCCCTAAAGAACCTCTAGGTGGCACTGGTCAATAACTCTTCATTTATGCTTTGTGGTGATGTGAACATTTATGCCATAATTTCCCTCGACAAGAAGAACAAAACGAACCCCACAGACCCTCAAGTAGATTTTTGAAGTGAGGTTCTGCTTTCCAACCTGCAGAATAGTGTATAATTATCTTGCCTTCTTCATTTATTATAATTGTAAATTAGTTAGACCAAGAGACAAAATCTAAAGTCAAAAGCGTTTCATATGAATCTTATTTTATTTAAGGCCATCAATTAACTACACAGGAAATTGAGGTCGGAGGCGGTGCGCCACCAATGATCTTCAAGTGTGACAGAGGAATGTGTAAAAGGGTTTCTGGTCTGGGAAAGTGATAAGTAAAGAAGTCTGAAAAGCAAAAACCTTACACTGAATGAGGGAAATTTTATTTGATACATTTTTTACTGCCTTATATTTCCTCAGGTTAGCTGTACATGTTTTCATTGTTGCTCGTTTCACACAGAGGGATTATTGGTGGCACACCACCTCCTGCCTCACTTTGCCATCTTAAAACTCGTCACCCACTTTGCAAATAATTATCTATGCAAAAAAGATGACTGCTTAAAGGTTAATAAAATAACATTCATATCAACACGTTGATGGACAACAGAAGTTCGCTCTTGTCTCGAACCGTCTCGTCACTAGCCGCTAGCTTCCTCTTCCAGGACCTCCTGATTTATCAACGGCAGGTAAGGTTTTATCCCCATAAGGTTCTAACCTGTATTAGGTTTTGTATTAGACTCAAAAACTGTAAAGCACATGCTGTTGGTGTTTTCATAGAGAAAGATGGTGGGAAGTCTTCTTCCTCCCCTCCCTGATCAGATGCGATCAAAAGAATATTGGCTGATTCCGATCTCTTCCTGACTGATGCATTTCCAACAGATACTTGGTGCAAATAAAAGGGCCTGCTTTCAACTGGTTTGACTTAGCAAAGGAGGATGAGGAACTAAAATGAAAAATAGAATGAGATAAGAAGGGAAACAGAGAAACGACAGAGAAAGAAAATGCCACAGGCAGACATTCAAACACTAGCAGCTTAGCATAACTGCCACATCCAAGCACAGCAGACTGATGTGAACAAACTGGTTCCGAACATCCATCCACGTAGCGTTTGATTTTATTTCCTTTTCATCACTCCACACCTTTTCTTTCATTACCATCCCTCACTCACTCACATCAATTTTGCTCCCTCCCTTCGACATCCAAACAGCACGAAGCCGGAGCACACACGCAGTATTTACAACCACACAGACGGGCTTAAGGTGCATGACCGTGAGCATTAACGTGAGCGGAAACCCGTGACACTCATTTGGCTGTAGGTGCTCTCAGCAGACCTTCGAAAAAAAGGTCTGTATGTTTTACTTCGGAACATGCTTCTGGCTCTGGAAGGAGGTCACCGAATATGACAGGAAGACATCAGCGGTTGAGGGTTGAAAACCGAGCATCTGCCAGGCAGTAAACGTCAGTGAAAGCAGACAGGAACACTCAAACACACACAAAAAAAATGCTTGTTCCTTTCCTGGCTTTTTTTTTTTTTTCTCTTAAGCTGCTCTTGTGTTACAGAGCGTAAATGTGTCCAGTGGCAGAGGAGTAGCTTGGGTTCTCCCTACAAATGAGGGAATGAAGGGAAAAGTAATGAGTTTGTTCATCCAGTGGTTTCATCCTCTCCATGATTTCCTCGTAAACCCATAGTTGATGAAGTTTTTTTTTGCCTTTTCCAACCCCGAAATAATTTCTTCCCGGGATTTTGAAATCGCTGCATCGTCTTCGTCGTCCGTTGAGATTTCATCCGTCGGAACATGCCTACCTCCAGAGCTCAGTGCGAAGGCCTCTCATGGACACTTTTCTCAGGTATTTCCCTCAAGCTTGATTTCCGTTCATTCAGTCTGGACTTTGTGTATATAAGGGTTCTCTAAGAGGTAGTAATACCTTTTGCGGTTCTCCAGCATGTACTTCGGGGCGTACATGTGCTCTTTGGGGTCCGCAGGGGGGTATTCCTGCACAGAGCCGTCAAACCAGCCACCTGTCCGGATCAGTTCCCGGATGTAGTTGAGGTCGCGTTTGTCTTCATAGTCCCCCCACCTGGGGAAGTCCCCGTTCTGTGCCGACACCAGCTTGAAGTAGATCCCCTCGGGCGTGAAACACCAGGAGCAGTGCCAGCCGGCAAAGTGGAAGGGGCTCCCCACGGACCACTGCACCAGAATGTGGCCCGTGTCGTTCTCGTACTTGCGGAAACCGGGCATGGTGTAGTATTCGCGGCGCCGCAGCTTGATGCCGTCGCCGTCGTAGACGTCGTTGAGCATCCTCAGCGTGCAGCCGGACACCACCTCTAGAGTCCCGAACTGCTTCCAGAAAAAGCCGTACAGAGACTGGAGGACAGAGAGAAAGGAGATTAAAACCAAACTTACACAACAACTCCAGCACGGTTGGCATCAGTTCAAGCAACTCTGTGGCGTTCTGCTGCTACCTTCCGCATGTGTATGGCGAACGGTTCGGTCCAGCCGTCAAACAGCTTCAGGAAGAGGAGGCCTTCCTGCGCTGGTATCTCATCCGCGTCATTGATGATGAACACGTCGTCGGATCGGGCCCCCTTCACCCTGGACAAGCCGTTACGCGTCAGGAACGTCCGCAGATAGTCGTCAGCTATCCAGCCGTCTTGCCGGCCACCGTCTGGGAAGTGGTCGAGGAACACGTAGAGGATCTTGTGACGGACGTAGTCGTACGTACCGTTGAGGAGGAGACGCAGGAAACTGCGGAGACAGATACCCGAAAATGGTCAACGCTAACGACTTTCTTCCTAATGCTCTTAACTCCGAAACATAATTCAGCACCTATTGGGCTGTTTTTTAGTAGTGATTTAGAACTTAAGAGTGCCTTATTGTGTCAAGTTTAAGTATATAACTTGGATTTGATGTATATACCCACACAAAGTATAGCATCACTGTGAAAGGCATCGAAAAGGATAGCAGACGTTTTACAAATAAAGGTCTGAAAGAGTTTGTGGAAGCAGTTTTTTGCTTCAGTTACAGTCGTAACACCGCCGGCAGCTTTACACGTCTGGAATGACCATTAATATTCAATCCAAACCACTTGAAATTAGGTTTGGACTTTCACTGGGGCATTTTAACACTTCAACATTTTATCAAAGTGCAGGTTGCCTGATATCTGGAGTGTCATTGTTATGCTTCTGCATTGAATTTCTGTCACATTTTTTTCACTTTACCCTTTTAAAGCATCATACGGTCCCCACCGTTCTAAGCTTCCAGATCTTGGTCACAAGGATTTATATCAGTTGTGGCCATAAACAACAAGGAAAATCAATCAATGTGTCAAATATAGAAATAGAAATAATATAGAAAAGCACTAACAATCGTCCGAGGCCTTCACAAAAAGCTAATTGCACGTTTTAGATTTGTCTTGAGAAAGAAACACTTGTGGATTTCCTCTGTACTTTTCCTAAAGTTTCACGATTAAGATCCACTTTGTGTCAGTCTATCGTGTAACGTCTCAAAAATATTCTAAAGGTTATAATTGTAATATGGCAAAATGTGGAAAACTTTAAGGGGTATATTGATTTACATATGACACTGCATAAGAACATGATGTATATATGGAATATGATGATAAAAAATGGTTATAACTTTTTCTCTCGGAATTGTATCTCCAAAAGTAGGAACTCCTGTTTTTCAGTAGCGCTAGTCCTCTTTCATATATTTCTTTCTGTATATCTGACGAAAGAAAAAAAAAGATTAAAATGTAAAGCTGCTAAAATTCATTTCTTTGCCTAATCAAGTTTCCAACTGGCATATTCACAATTCCTTATACCTGTGGCTATCCTGTAGCTTCAACAGAAATAGACAGGGCTGGATAATAACTGTTGGGTTTAGATCCAAAAGATAAAAACCGAGATGCAGACAAATTCTGTTGAGGACTTGTTTGATAACCTGACTCAACAACAAGCGGAGTGAGTTGCTGTTTTCACGCTGTGCCACATCCTATGATTGAACGCACCAATATCACCTCTGAAAGCTGCTCGTTTAATCATGCTGCTCGTCATAATCGTCTGTAAAAGTTCTTTCAAGGTGCTTCATGTCGTTGCCAAAGAAACCTGACGGTAATTATTATTCTGCACATCAAGTTTCAACAAGCATGAAGACCGAATATATTCAAAGGATGTAAGCTAGGAAAAAAAACAAAACCACTCAAAGCAACAGCGGTGTGGTAAAATAGAGCATGAATAGAGCTTCTCTGGTCTTCATGACCTCAAAGACTGCAGAAAGCATGCTTTCAGTTCAACCTTATCAGGCTTTGTAGCATTAGTAAAGCTAAAGCAGAGAACAAATATTTCTGATCAATATAATTTGTTAACTTTAGACAATATTAGTTCATTTGAGGCATTCATTCTGGCTTTATTGTGTTTTTAAAATGATTCAAATATATTTAAAAAGCACAAAAACATAATGGATTCCATCCCCTCATTTTTTAACAAAAATAAGGCTAAAATGGAAAAGCTGTAAGTGAGTTAAAGTAGTTGTTTGATGCTGATTTTTTCAGCTGATTAGTAGGCGCGTCAGACAAAAGTGACAATGATTATGAAACATTGGGGAGAACTACCAATCTTTCCAAGAGTGGGCATCTCAGTAGATTCCTACAAATTGAATCTGTGACTACAAACCATTATTCATAAAAATAAGTTAAGTTAAAAAGCCTCAGAAGGACTCCAAGTGTTGCCAAACGTCTGTGTGAGTAAATGAACGTAATACATGCTAGAAATGAGGTCCAGGTTGAAAACAAAATAACAAAATTCCTCTTAAAGTTCAGGCCTACACCTGTTTGAAAAGCTAAGACAGCAAGATTGCGCAAACAACTGGTTTGAAAGCCTTGTAAAACTGCTGGAGTCTGTCACAATTCCTCTGCAGCTATGTGAGACACTGATAGAGAAAACAAGTGGCAGTGACTGCTGTCAAAGATTCTAAAAGTAGATAAATTGTAATATGTTGTGTGTTCTTAAAGCAAAGGACAGAGTTAAATAAGTTGATGACTTCATGTACACTGTGCACTTTCTTCTTCCACATCAAACCCCAAAAAAAGAAATATGTTGCCATACCTCAGCGGCCGTCTCTCTCCATAGGCAGTGAAGTTTGATTCGCACACTAGGAACAAATCGACGGCCTGCGAAAGCTCGTGAAAGCGCGTGTGGAGCAGGTCGAACTCGTGGTTGATGTTGATGGCGTTGATGACTCTCCGCGGGATCTCCCTGGGCGTCAGCCGCTCCTTCGTCGGCAGGTTGGAGTGGTACACCATGGTGGGAACGCCGCAGTAGGGTCCGTGCCAT
The DNA here is from genome assembly GCA_028564705.1 of Apricaphanius iberus. Taxonomy (NCBI): domain Eukaryota; kingdom Metazoa; phylum Chordata; class Actinopteri; order Cyprinodontiformes; family Aphaniidae; genus Apricaphanius; species Apricaphanius iberus. The sequence goes on along the minus strand of JAPXFQ010002555.1, from coordinate 1,168,856 downwards.
CCCGGCCGACAAACGCACTTCACCAACTGCTTCCCGCCGCCAAAAGGCTGCCCTTTAACCTTTGAGGTCTTCAGAGGCTGCTGCTGAAGCCCCAGAGTTTTCCGATGCGCAGCTTTACCTGCTTCCAAAATGTCATTGGCCGCGCCTGCTCCCATTTTCATGGACGACTCCTTGATGGCTCCCATCTCCGTACCCCGTTTGAAACAATAGGCCCCGCGACTCGTGCGGACAAAGTAAGAGGTCTTGTCATCTTGAAGCTGGTGGGTCCGGGTGTGAAGATCGCCCATGACCTTTATTGGGTCGGGTAACTTCTCTTTTCTTTGTATCAACAGTTTCTTGAGGTTGGGTTCAACATGGTGGTCTTCATTTTGTTTCTAGGAAGGAAGAGAACAAGGAAATGTCAAGTAAATACTGGTACTTATTTAACACTTACTATTGCCACACATTGGCTAACTCTTTGAGATTCTTAATTTTCTGTAGACTGAAAATTCTGAAATAATATATTTTATTATTTATCAAAACCTCCCTCCGAATCTATAAAACTCAAAGCTGGAGCTGGTTTTAGCACTTCAAATGAACAGATTCATTTTAGGGATTCAATGATACCACTTTTTTTCAAACTGATACAATACCGATTCTTGGATCGGACTACACGAATACCAATGCCGATACTTCTACCACACAAAAAAATGCAGTGAATTGGAAGACAGGTTTTATTTTCTTCTCCGCTTGTTAAAATAAATTATGGTGAATTAGATCAAAAATGAATTATTAAAAATGACCACAAAACTTTTTTTATACTGTGAAATTACTGCATATTTTCCACATTTTAGTTATCGGTGTATGGTATCGGTTAACTAATCGATACAGATATGGTACATTGGAACGGTATCGACCCCGATACCTATTTGATTTACATATTACATAGGCATGCCCGAGATTATCGGCTGATATTGATTATACAAATGTTATACTGGAAACGATCTGCATCGGTTTTTGCTTTTTAGATAACAATTTTTATACCTTACTTTCATATCTTGAACAAATTATACAAACTCTTCAGCTTTTTTACCTTTCACTCAAAATGTCAATATGACATTACAAGCCAACGCTTTTCACATACTTTTGTTTTGCAAAATTGCCAATATATTCTGTGGCTTCAGCATTACTGAGCCGGCCTTTCACGTTTAGGTAGACGTCAGTTAGCGATATTAGTTTATATCGGTAGATGGATATAAGATCTAGAACAGAGATGTCCAAACTTTTTGTTACAAGGTCCAAAATCATTAAATCGAAAGTGTCCATGGGCCACAAATAAACGATTCTTTAACATTAAAAAAAGTTTTTTGTACCTGCTTAACAATTAATTAAAAAGGTAATATATTCCATAAATAGCCCACAGGATATTCCCGCACTCTGGACATCCCTGATCTATATTATATTGGTATATTGGACGTCGGTAAAAAAGCAGTTATCGAACATCTTTAATATCAAGTAGGGCTGGGCGATATGAGCTAAAATTAATATCAAGGTATATTAAGGATTTCACCTTGATAACGATAAGTGGACAATAATGGCCACATCACCCCCCCCACCCCTTTTTTATTTGTGTCCTTTTCTGTATTAAGTGTCCGGTAGAGGCTAAATTTCCTTAATGTTCTTTAAAATATGATGGCTTCTTACTATTGAACAGCCTCAAACAGCCTTTTAATTCAGGGTTTGATTCCTACTCCTTTCTGTATTTCTTAGAGCCCAGTTTAAACTCAGACGTGATCATACAGACCAGATGGGGTGAGGAAGTTACATGGGCTTAGTGAAATCGGTGATTTTGGTTTTTAGACAGGAAATATCATACAACGGAGCACAGGTGGGAATAGGCGGCGGCTTCAAGCAGCAACTTAGCGGGGTTAATATATCTGCTCCGCCTGAAAAGGGCGGAGCTGTTGAGCTACAAATGCTCTGGTTCGGCAGCAGTGACAAACATACAGCACGTGCTTTACGTTAGAGTCTTAGTATCCAATAACACCATAAAAAGTCCCTTTATTTGTCGCTACTTGCATTTTTCTATGAAACAGTTAATAGGTGAGTCTGAACTCTTCCTAAGTATAGCTACACAGTCAATATTAAACAGCTGCAGCCGCAGCCACTACAAAACACGCCCCATCAAAACCACGCCCCCTACAATCCACGCCCCCAACTTAAATTATATATATTTTAAATTTAGGTTTAGGCATTTAAAAGAAAGTATATTTGTCCTTCTGTGACCTTACGGTTAGGACATAAAACTTGTGGGTTGGTTAAAATTGGTTAGATAACTCCAGTTAAGGTATGCTTTCAGTTGTGGTCGCCTGCGGGCTTGTTTTTGTTTTGTAGTGGCTACGGCTGCAGCTAGACCTTACGTTATTTGACAAAGCTACACAGTAGCTCTGTCAGCAGTGCCTACCTGCACTGTCACATGAATGTGTGTAGTCACGTGACTCAAGGCAAAGTGGATTTCTTAAAGGGACAGGAGCCCCGCTAAACTAAAACGCATCTTTTCATTTTTTTTAACATACCGAATTTACCGGCACGGTCAAACTGACGTCGGTAACAGTCATAAATTTCGGTATCGGTACATTTTCGGTAAAGCACCCAGCCTTAATATCAAGTATCTAGAAAATGTACTTGCAGTGTCCTGCAGAAACACTTCTTCAGCTTGATCTTATTCACATTTCAGCATGCTAAAACCACAAAATTGTGTTACCCTGGTGGAGGCTTTTAAGCCAAGGACAATAATTCATATAGAGATGATAAATGTGAAAGTCAATATTCTAAAGCCTGGGGATGAGATACTGATTGACTGATTATCCCAAACAGGACTTTGAAACAAACACAACCGATGTCTAAACTTTTCTCTTGTAATAACAGATGTGTCATTTATCTTTAAACCAGAAAAGGCTTTTAAATCTGGGTTAAATTACGACACTAAAGTTGGAAGGTGTCCTTCATATTCCACTTTGCATGCATTACTTGACATGCATTTGCAAAAAGCCATCATGTTTAACCTCTTTTGGCGACTCCTCCAGCTGGTTCTCCTCTGGTTTTTCCCAGGGATGAGGAGGCTCTGGCTCCTCCATCGCTCTCACCTCCAGGTTTTTAACGCCGGCAACGCCGGGCGCTCCGATGTTAGCATCCAAAGCTCCTGGGTCCATCCCTCGTCCCCCTCCAGGTTTCACGACCGCCTGGCGGAGTACGGGCAGCGGGGGGGCCTCCTCGGGAGAGGCGGGAGTGACCGGGGTGGCGGCGACCCCCTTTTCCCTCCAGAAGAAGCCCGAGACCATGATGAAGGACTTGATGTTGGGATACGGAGCGGAGAGCTCGCGCAGCAGGGAGACGTAGTGGAGGGCCTTGTAGTAATGGAGAAAGGAGATGACGCATAGACCCACCGTGCACAGCAAGAACACTCTGTGCCGCCGCATTTTCATCCTAAAAGAAAAGATGGGAAAAGAGACAAAGGGAACCTTCAAAAAAAGAAGTCAACTGTGCCATCATCCTCCCAGCACCCCACCAGTCTATTCTAGAGAAGCTTGTTCCACACACAGACCTCACATTTTCACACATCTTGTCCCTTTACAACAAACTTTGAAGTATTTCACAGGGATTTTATGTGAGATTAACACAAAGCACTTTATATTTGTGAAGAACTATAGAAACGACTTCCTTTGTCACGTGATTTGCGCTTGAAAATGTAAAGGAATGCAAAATAGCTTCATGCATTTGTATAAGACCCCGCTAAAACTCAGTTTTAGTGAAAATATTTTGCATCATCTCTCTGCCAGCTTTGAAGATGAAGAAAATACTAGTGATGCAGGGACCCACTTTTCTAATTTCCGATAAAGATATCCGAGGTTCATAATCTGCCAATACTGATCCAATACCGATCACTGAATTGCATAAACTATGTGCCGCGAGCAAAAGCTACTGGGGATGCAACGATGTCACTTTTTTCAAACCGATTAGATACCAATACTTGGATTTGAGTACTTGCCGATACCATGTACCAATGCCGGTACTTCTACCACACATAAATACAACAAATTTGAAGACAGGTTTTATTTTCTTCTCTGCTTGTTACAAGAAATGATGGTGAATTAGAAAAAAATGCAAAAAAAGTAAAATTCTAATTGAAAAGTAAACATTGAAATATTGAAACATGGAATTATTGGAGTTCCCACATTTTAAGTATTGGTTCATGGTATCGGTTAACTTTAACCGATACAGATACAGTCCATAATGTAATCGGCCCCCGTGTCGGTACATCCCGAGAAAATATATCTATAATAATTTTTCTTCGCAAAAATAGCTTCAAAATAGATTTCATGAATGGGATCATTTTCAATTGGATTTAAAGAAAAACTGTGTCAACATATGCATAGGTTTTGGTTAAATTATTGTTCGGCATTGCGATTAACCTTGCTTTTTGATGCTCACTTTGTTTTCCAGTCTCTAACAGTTCTTTTTTCTTTCAGTCTTGCGCTGAAGCTTGATTTAACATCGCTGCCACTACCGTCTTTGCACACAATCTTGAACACACCCTGGACGTGAGAGTTAGGTTTCTCCCATGTGTATTCCACATGCGGAACGAGCTTTGGTCTTCTTTGAACAAAGCACACAAATTCCAGCTATTACCAAGCATTCTTAATTAAAGAGTTATTTTCAAAGCTTGGGATATTGCTTTTGTAAACACAACCCTGCTTTAAATCCCTCCACATTTTTATCCCTGAACCTTCTTGTGTAACTTATGGCGGCATAAGAAATTACACTCGCTAATTAGGCATGTCCTGGAGGCAGTTTGTTGCACTGGTTTTCACTTAGGTGTATAAATACAAACCTGCACACAGATTTTACTGTATTTTGCGTTGGTGTCCCACATAAAAATCCCAATAAATACATTAAAGTTTGACGTTGTAATATGACAAAAATTGGATAAAGTTCCACATTTGCAAAAAACATTTGGTAGGCACTTTATATGTAGCAAGAGGAGCAGAAAAAGGATTTCAGAACAGCAATAGTCAGAACACAAAACCAGGTGAGAGGTAAAAAAAGAACTGAAACTGGTTGAATGACGATTCCTCAGTTAGTTTGATATATAGATAGATATTTCCCATTTTCATAAAGTTTCCAGGAGAGTTGTAGGGAAGCTGAAGGGGTTAGCTTCAAACTCCTTCCAGTTCACTTGCAAAGAAAAGAAAAAACTCCCAGTGAGTTCATTGCAGTGGAATATCCTACTGAGTGAATGGAAGAGCTGGTGCTTCACGTGGAAACGTACGCGGTGCTTTGGGTTGCACTCAACAACGCTGTCAATTACCCAGATCTGGTTCCGATATCAACACAAAATAACTGTCATATAGCCACTCTCATTTTGCTCTGCATCTTTTTGTGTACGACAGCCACCAAGTACATGTTGTGGAGCGAAGTGCATTAGGCCAGGGAATACTAGACCCTAAGGCTTGCACATTTCCCACAAATCGTCTATTGTTCGTGCATAAGTGAGTCATATCATTACCACATTTAAAGCTGTTTCTATATGGATCAATTATCAGGGTAAAACAGAATGCATTTAATAAACAAAGTATTGCATGTATGGTGCACTTAGACCTAGTCCATCAGAATGAATCACAGCTCCTTACAGTATTAAGCCAGTTATTGTGGGTGCAGCCGGACCTCCTCCCTCCTCTTATGCCACCAACAGCCTCTAAATGCTTTCACCAGCGGCAAACCAGCCGTGACCCGCTCATGTTTGTTTTAAACCTCCCAATTTCTAAATAACCTCCAACTCCAGTAGCAGGGGAAAAACATGAGCAACAGCAAAGCGCTTATGAATACAGCGTTTAAGTAAACACACCAGCAGTCTGGAACTAAATCCGCTCTGTAACATATAAAACCATATTCGACAAACACGGCGAAGCAGGTATGTCGAAGTCAGGGAAGGCGCAGCAGCCTGTGCTCATGCCAGAACAAGAATCAACTTATAACTCCACCACACAAAAGCTTTTCTGTAAAATCCATCTGATTATGTCGGCCTGACCTTTCTCTTATCTCTCCCTTAGAGCTTTGCGAAACAACTTTCTGTTTTGATTTCAGCCAAATATCACTTCTGGACATCATGGAAGAAATAAAGTGCTTCTACTTTTGACAGTAGGAAAATCTGATTTGTACCAGGTTTTAAAAGGATTTATATTTAAGCCAGAGGTGACGCTACAATGTTTTACTGTCTGTCATTTTGACAGATGAGGTTAAAAAAAATAAAATCGCATCAAAATCAGTTTTTACTCAACAACTTAAACAATGATAGACATTCAGTAATATTTAATTTTCATTCCTTTTAATAATAATTCAGTCCACATCCTGCCATCACATATCGAGCAGATTAATAGGTTATATTGTATTGTATTAGCGTTTCACCTGCTGTGGCCTGAACTGCACACCCGTGTGTGCCTAATGCAGGCTGAATTGGTGCATTACAAATCTCCATTTGAAGCGATCCGAATACAGCAAGATTATCTGAACCGGCGCTTTTCTGATCACTTCAGCAGGAAAAGCAGTACCGTAACACATTCTGTCACTTTTATCATCCAGATGGGTTTATCAAATAGGAAGACTGAAGCTTTACTTGCTTTAACGCTGCTTTTAAAATCTAAATCGGATCATTTCTAGAGACCAGACTGTAAATGCTAATCACTGCGCTAACTGAGATACGAGGTCACAATGTACGTGTTCTTAAATGTTTTGTCAGATTAAAAATTAATGCAGAAATAGCTTATATTGTGAGCACAGAAGTTTAGTACTATATGTATGGAACAACGGCTTTACAAAAACCTGTTGTCATGTGATATGTTTCAGGAAGGCATCAGTTACACACTTGAAGCCAAGCCAGGGCAAGATGATTGGGGAAGTTGGCATTGTATTTAAAAGGTATTCAGATTCTCGTGTCTTACTAGAAGCACCTTCCAGCCTCCTAGTGTGATCGCACTTTTTCTGTAATCAACTTTTTAAATTTTCATTGTAGAATTCTGATGTGCAAAAAAAAAAAGAATTTGTTCACACTGGGGGAAGAAAAAAATGGTTTGAACTTATAAAGATCGACAAACAGAAGATGAGAAAATATGAAAACGTGCATGCACCAATCCCCCCCCCCCACAAAAAAGTACTAATTAATTATGCTGAAGTTCTATTTAATGTTACATGTATTTTTCATATACAAAATGTCTCATTTTAAACTTAAGCTTTTCACCACCTCTGCACAAACTTAATTACTTCTGGTTAATAATGACATGTCCATACAAGTAACATATGTATGAGCTACATTAGGTGGAGAAGCAGTAGGCCCCACACTGCAAAAAATTTCCATCTAAGTCAAAACATCTTGTTTCCAGCTAAAAATTGTTTATCTTGTTTTGAGTCTTATACACTAAGCAAGAGCTGAAGGTTTTAGATTCTTAATCTTATTTTGAGTATATATGTCTTATTTTTAGAATTCTTACCAATTTTGACTAGTCTATCACCTTCTGCTCTGGCTTAGTATGCAAGTCTCAAAACGAGATCAAAAATTCTTCTTTGCTGGAAACAAGATTTTTTGACTTGGTTAGGTGGAAAGTTTTTGCAATGCATCCTACATATCGATACCTTTTAAAATAGCATTTTCATGCATTGTGCTTTCTTAGGTCTGACATTTTAATACGATTTGTCTTTTTAATATTTCAAAATGAATTTTTGCCAACATTACCCTCATGCAATGTCAGATTTTTTTTTCCCCCGCACGGTTTTGAAGATGCCAAGTTCAAGAATAGAATGCGGAAACCCAAGCCATTGCCCAAAATGTCCAAAGGTAGAAATATTTAGCAAACAGAGCCCCATCACCGATCCGTAGACAAAAAGCACTTACGAATGGAGCAGTCGTCTGCATTTTGGGGGGGATTTCAGCATGCCAAGGCATACCATGGCCCCTCTAAGCCAAGAAATGACCAATGAAATTATTCCAGTGAGTTCATGTCAGCAGTTGCATCCACACTCTTGTTTCCGAGAGATCCTGCCTGTCAGATAATGTACATGGAAGAATGGTGTCAAACAGTGTCTGCAGTGTAACTGTGGAAAAGGGTAAAACACCTTCTCTAAAGTTAAACTAATGTTCCAATCCCTAAGTTAAACAAATGCGGCAATTTGAAACCTACCAGCGGCCGTCTTTTACCTAGAAAGGAAGAAAGAATGTTGGTCATCCAGAAAACCAGCCCTAACCAGCTCAAGACATTTGTTTTTTGCCTCTGTGTTAAAATACACACGGATCATTTTAAGGGACTATAAGAAGGTTTAGCAGCAAATAAATGTGCACAAATATGAAATTTCTTCCTCAAACATGCTCCAGCAATGTCCTGTTCAGTAAAAAGAGCCCTGGCTTTTGCACCATGGTTGCCTCTATATGCCTGTAAAATTATTTTTTTAGTTATTATTAGTTATTGTTCGGGTCGAACAAGCAGCGCTCCCTCAGCGCCTCCTAGAGGCAGCCTAGTGTGAGATGACGTCATAGCGAGGGGTAGCGTTGGACGCATAGATTCTGCAGAGAACAAGTATAGAGCTGCTTCAAGCAACACCAACGCTCCAGCCCAAGATAACCAAGAAACAAAAAAGTTTATTCCAGCGCGACAAAAAGGGCAAAACTGGAGTCGCATCGACGTAGGCGAGGAGCCAGAGTAAACATTGGTGCGGGCGACGTTTGAGAGGTGGAGAACGTGGAGAGGACCTCTCGTGATGAGAAAAGAGCCGGCGTGATTTTTGCTTGAAAGGTAAGACATTTTTACTAAATACGCGAGTGAAAAAATAGTAGTAAACGCTTTCAAAGCGGGGGTTTCTGTACATTGCCCGCAGCAGGAACATGTTTTAGGCCCTGTCCAGATGTAGCCGGTTATCTCACAAAACAGAGATATTTTTCTACGGTTTTGGCCTGTCATCCACACTTAAGCGGAGATTTTCGGCACCAAAAACGTACCTTGTTAAAAAAGTGGAGATATGCGTTTTCAGTATCTGTGTGGGGACGGTTGAGCCGTAACGTCACTATCCGCGACAAAAAATGCTCAAACATCACATGTGTGACCTGTGTTTCATCTCAAAAACAGCAAGTATCACCCTCAGATCTGTGCGGGTATCATCCATTGTTAAAGCGCGTTTTGAATTGTCACTGTTTTAGTTTTGAGAAGCTCACTGCATCACGGCTCCACAGCCATCCACAGCAGCATTTGTAACCCCCCACTTCAGTCACTGCAGGGTAGTTTGATCGATCATTTTAATTGTAAACAAACTGCAACTCCTATTTAGGTTATTTTTCTCCACATCATATAAAATAAATACAGTTTCCTTCTTATCTACAGGGATGACTTCCAGATCGCAGGAGTTGAACCTCTGAAAGAAGATAAAGGGTTAGAATTGGTAGTAGCAAGGTAAACATGCATGGCTTTGATCATTTGATGAACAATGCTACCCTGTTTTTGTAATTGATGTAGTCCTTATTGTTTGTTTTGTGTGGAGTTTCCTGTAATTAAGTGTAGATCTGTGTCTGGTTTATTTTGGGTTAAAATATGTCTGTTTTAACGTTCTGTGAAGCTACTGGCAGTGTGTAAAGCATCCGGAAATGAGTGGGATTAGTGTTATTTAATAAGGATATTATTCAAGTAATCTAGTCAAAAAAAATACTTTGTCATTTATACATATTCAAAAAAATTAACTCAGGTAAATGAAACTATCCACCTCTGTATACGAGTCAATATTCAAGGATTTATAAGTAGAAAAAAATTGCAAGTGAACAAAACTTCAGTCATCTTACTACGTAATTAGTTCCAGGAAATGTAACAGACAATTTATTTTACCCAAGTAAATGACCTACACTTGTACGTTAGCACCTAGAAAAATGATTATTAGCGACCAATGGGATTATTTAGTTTATGCTTACAAAATCTGAGTATTTTGTTTCACCCTTCAAATGCAATCATTTCTCTTTATTTGGCCTCTTCACTCCATTCACTTTGCTACAAATTTGCCCAAGTATCACATCCTAAAAATACACTAAAATTGATTTGATCCAAATAGATTACATCACATTTATTACCTCAGTCGAAGTTATAGGTGCAAAGCTGTAAATTGTCGAGTACAGAGCTGACTGACTCAGCTGATGTTTATGATCACTTGTGACTGCACGTACAACACGCACGCCTCGTGCACGAGCTTACCGCTAAGGCTGCAGGTACGCGTTTGGCCTGATGGGGCAATTGTGCTGTGATTGCGTACACTGACACTGTAATGATGACTGTGGTTTGACCTACTTTGCAGTTAGTTGCACAAATGCAGAACATGTCTTCCGCTTTTGAATTTGACAATTATTTTTGAAGAAATACAATGTTTAAAATGTAAGAAAAAAGTGTACTTAGAAAGAGAGCAGCATGTTTGTGGTTGCTGTACAACAAACGGTGGAATTGACCAACTGAAAAACATGAAAACTTCCAAGAGCCCTAAAACAACAATAAATGATCCGAGAGAAACTTCTAGCAAGTAGTGGCTGTGTAGTACATGGCAGCAATAAAACGTGTCCTTCACCTTTCTGGGCTACAGAACAGAGAGGCAAATAGGGAAACTTGAACTGAACACGCACACCTTTCTGCTGGTCCGCATGGATCTGACCTGTAAGTAATCCAATGTCCTGAATAACTTTTTTTCCAGGGGGGTGCGGTTTGAGGTTAAATCTGCCTCGCCGGAGACTACAATTGCAAGCACAAATCTCTCACCCTACCTGCCAAACCGGGCCACGGGTAACACGTTTGCCTTGCAGCTAGAAGGTCATGGGTTCAAATCCCGACCTGGGGTCTTTCAGTATGGAATTTGTATGCAAGCATAGGTTACCTCCGGGTACACCAGTCTCCTCTCATTCAAAAAACATGACTGTTAGGTTATTTGGTCTCTAAATTGTCCTTAGGTGTGAGTGTGTGCTTGCATGGTTATTTGTCCTCGAACAACATCCACTCTCCTGGGTGCTTGTTAAGTAAAACAGGCAATCTGTCTCTATGTTGCCTCTAGATGGACCGGCAAACCCAGCCTCTTGCACGATGTTTGCTGGGGATAGGCACCAGCCCCCTCGCGACCCTTTAAGGATAAGTGGTATGGAAAATGGATGGATGGATGGAAGTATTTCAACATACTTTGGTGCTAAGCCACACGATATTTTAAAATAAGTAGTACAACCATTTAGAAGTCTATTCTCTGAGCTACAGGGACCCAGTGTAAGGACTTTAGAACTGGGGGGGATGTGCTCTACTTTCCTGGTTTTAGTGAGGACACGAGCAGCAGCGTTCTGCTGCAGCTGTGTTACTGACTTTGTAGGGAGACCTGTAAAGACACTGTTGCAATAATCAAGCCGACTAAAGATTAACGCACGGATGAGTTTTTCGGGGTCCTGTTGCAATATTAGTCCTTTAATCCTAAAAATGTTCTTCAGGTGATAGAAGGCTGATTTTGTTATTGCATTTATGGGACCCTGAAGGTTCAGGTCGGAGTCCATTATTACACCTGATTAGTAGTTTCTAGTTGTATTAATTGACCCTGTGTGTTGAGTCTTGATGGTTCCGGTTAAGGTCCAAAGATAATTACTTCACATTTGTTTTTCTTCAGCTGGAAAAAAATGTGGCACACCCAACCACTGATTTGTTCAATGCATTTAATTAGTAAAGGGTCTGAAATTGTCCACATTTGATAAGATTGGTAAAACTGGTAAGATTGCTTTATATGAAAGTAATTTTATGCAAAAAACTTCATGTTTTGTACAGTCAATAAACCTATTGTAACTTGTTTAAAACAATGTGTCCCCTTTAAAAAGTAGTTTAGATGGAAAATATTTGGTTAATACGACCCCTTTACACAAATAAACAAAATAATCGCTTCATCAGAGGGAATAACATTTTGTAATCAAGCAGCCAAACCTGCGACCTGCATCACACTGTAAATCTGCAGTCATATGACAAGAGGTAGCAAAGATGTCCTAAAAAATGGACAGAAGTCAGGTGTTTGTGCAAAGGCTAGAATGCAAATAATGTGAATTCTATTTGTGAATTATGACAAACATTTCCAAAATAATAATTTGAAAAACTGGATATTTAATTCATCTATACACTAATCTGTGCCATTTCAGGCATTCATTACAGACGCTTATAGGTCTGTTACTTAAAAGATTTTCAACACAACGGCTAAACAGTTTCATGAACTCAATGTGCTTTAATGACATAGTTTCATGTTACGTTACGAGGGAAAGCTATGCTTTTTTCCGTGTGGGCGTACATGCAAATATTTTTAGAAGAGAAAAGCAACTACCTGAAAAACTTTTTTCCAATTCGTTTTTCAGGGACGCATTAAAACACACTTTCAGCTCGGGAAAAGCTTCATTATTGTCTTGTCTGGGCTTCAAAGCTGATTTGTGATTATACAGAAATACACAGAGCCTCTGAAAAGCTTGCTTAACTTACCTAACAAGCACCCAGGAGAGAGATATAAAAGTAAAACAAGACACCTTGCAGCTGTTTGTGAGAGAAGCTTCTAAATAGAAAATTGTGGATCTTTAAAACGTTCAGCTGCAATGCAGGAAGAAAAAAAATCTCATACATCATAACAACAACATAAACTCAATTAGAAAGGAAATTATAAGTGAACGAAAAAAATATCCACAGTGATTAAGACAAGTTTTACTGGCCTTGTCCTCCTGTGCATGCGATTTTCAGAAAACTATTCTAAGTGCTGGAGATGCTCCTAAGAAGAAAAAAACCTGCCTGTTAAACAGGTTTTAGTGTTAACAGTAAAATGCATCCGCATGAAAAGATATATTGGTCTGATATAATCTGGCTGTGAATGGATGGAGGATGAATAATAGCAGCTTTTCATCACCACCTGACAAAACCAAAAATCTCTTGTTTTAATCTATGAGACAGCAAAAAGATTTTTGAAAGTACAAGTTTTATCCCAAGCTTACAACACATTTCCTCTCCATTGTGTATTCAAATACAGGCAATTTAGCATGTAAATGTTAAAATACTTGAAAGAAAGAAAGAAAGAAAGAAAGAAAGAAAGAAAGAAAGAAAGAAAGAAAGAAAGAAAGAAAAAAAACTTCCTCAGGATAAAATAATTAAGGTTAGGATAATAAAATAAAATAATTAAGGTTAGGATAATAAAATTATTCTGCATAATAACGATAAAGTTGCTTTGTTGTAAGTTCAGACAGGAGAATTACTACCGTCTTTACTGAAGGCTAAGAAGTTAGCCAAAGCTAATGCTAGCCTAAACCTGTATTCATTTTAATATGTTTTCATCATATTCCACCATTATTATTAGTTTTAGCTTTAATGGTTCATGTTAGTTTGGACCTTTTTTCACAAATATACCATAAAGGACAAAACTGTTATGGATTTTATGATTTTCCATGGCTCCTGATATTTATTTTTTAGAGGCTCTTTTTAAAGCAGGATTTAACTTCGGCCTACTTGTGTAGTCGTCTAAGTTATGAAATATCTTCTTCAGCTCAGTTTTTTGTTGTTTGTGTTTTTGGTAGTCCCAGCAGATTGCCGTCTCAAATTGCAGGAGACTTAAATCTCAATTTATACATTCAAAAACATTTTATTGAGTTAATTTTAGTTTGAGTTAATACCATTGAGTTGCGCTGTTCTTAAGCCTAGTTTATACTTCTGTGTTTTGACGGAGACGGATTGACGCAGCGCCATCATCCATTATCAACATAAGATTTCTCTGTCATCTAGGCAAGGACGGATGGAGTCAGGCCCCATTTTCTAACTATCTGTCTCCGTCAACGAAGAGCGTATGCTTGTGATTGGTCATTTCAGCAACAGCCAGAAATTGTTTAACCAGAACGGTGATGTAATCAGTAGTTAATACAGCCTTTGGGCACTACAGGCTTTATATTGAAAGGACAATTTATCTAATATGGTCATTTGGTGTCTTGAGCACAAGGAGGTGTAGACAAACAACAAAACAGAGCGCTTCGCTTCTAGAACAAAGCTTTCCAGCTGAGTCAAAACTTTCTGTCATCCGTTGCTCCTTGAGGGGGGAATGCATTCCGAAGCTGAAGAAAATAACGTTCAAATTAACCAGAAACAACGCTGCAACGGTAGGCAGACCCGTCATGAAAAGTTAGCACCCTCTGCTGCCCTGGTAATTGCTTAGCAACACAGAAAAATCAACGGAGAGACAGAAACGTAGTAGTATAAACGAAAAACGTCTGCGTCTGGGTGCAAATTTGCTGTCGGAAAAGTATAATCTAGGTTTTACTCATACCTTTTGTAAACTGATACAACAGGTCACTCTTGAAAAAAAGTGTGTGTGAATAAATAGAAATGAAATAAATTAAAAACATTCCAAGAAGCTCTACCTTCTTGAACCACAAAGTACAAGTCTCTTTTGCAGCAGAACCGGGAAATCTATCTTATATCACCAGTTCATACACAACCAGTTCTGTGCGCCAGATGTCTTAAGTAGGCAAACTTCGTGGGATTCCTTTAATAATGCAGTTTCACACTTGTGCATTTGTGAAACTGTGTGCATGCAAAAATATCTTCATGAGTAGAGATCTGGAGCTGCAGCGTGAATGTGCAAAACCACTCAGCAACAAGGCCACATTCAAGATTTTTGGCTTAGCACGCATGCTTGCATGGATGTATGTGTGTGTGATTGTTTCTGCACGAGCATGTGCACCTACGAGACGGTGCTAGAGCTGAGGTGGGAGAACGGGAAAAGCCGGGGGAGAGCCTCCATTTCTCTAACCTCATTTATAATTCAATGCAGGGGCAGTCCATGAGGTCTTTTTCAGCTTTCTTCCTTTGCTCTCAGAGCTGAAGGTGGAGCAAAACACTCAAGTGTTCTGTGGCACATCTCACCATCTCAACACATCGATCTGTTTTTATATACCAGCTCCTTTCTCAAGATTTTATAAAGTTGTATATTAAGATAAAGTCTCAGGTTGTAATGGGTTTACAGGCTTTTCAGTATTGTGTCATAAGGGAAATACAGCAAACATGGAGGCGTCCTATTCTCAAAACAAATCGAAGCAGTCTGAGATCTTTTGGTGTTTGGCTTACATGTGAGGTGGTTCAATAAAACCAGACACAAAAGGTAAAACGTGTCAATTAGGAGAAAATAGGACTTAAAAAAATATAATACTATAAAGTAAATGAAATAATGAAAACAAAGTTTTTGTATAAATAGAGGAGTCTTCAATTGATTCTTGAACAAGCTCCAGAACATACAATGAAGTTATCAAGCATAGGAGCTATAATCACCTTTAGCTTTCAGCCTTAATATTTGAAAAGATAACAAGCTATTATTTGTATATCTCTGGGTCTTGGGTTAGTTACATGCCAGCAGAAATCATAAATGTACAAAGATGAATCATCACGCATTGTTTTAACAGTCCATACCAGAACAACCATAAACAACTCTGCACTGAACAGCCGGTGCAGAGTGAACAGTAGAGGTGTGATCTAGTTCAAGAAGATATAGCAATTAGTCCAACATGTACATTTTAGAAAGTTGTAGGGAAATGCAAACAGAATTACATTAACCTATGCAAAAGAAAACCATGAACAAACATCTTAGTCAAAGCACTGGATAAAAATTTGCTCAGTTTGAACCATATATCAAATATTTGGTTAATAATAAATTACAATCACACCCCTCAGGATTTTATTGATTTTCTTTTCTTTATGAATAAATGTTCCCTACACTCTGAGGGAATATCCTCTTGATAGCAGTGATAAGAAAAAAAACAACCTTAGAAATCCTGAAAGATAACATAAAAAATAGGGCCATGAACAGAACCCAGTGGAACTCCATGCTTCATGTAACTGCAGATATAAAATTTGTTTCGCAACAAATACTTTTTGAATAAAAATTAAAAGAAATTCATCAAGAACTGAAGCAGATATTCCTATCCAACATTTAAAATAAAAAAAATAACACAAACTAGTCCACTTTGTTAAACACTCAACTTAAACCCAGGGTTACAGAGACTAGGGAGCTCTATGAAATCCAGATAGAAATGTGTTCAAGATATTCACAAGGTGTACAGTCTGACCTGTTCATTTCAGCAGAACCCCCTACAGCTATCACTCAAATCGTTTCTTAATCAGGCTTCCCAAAGAAAAAAGCATCCACAATCAACTGTTTTTTCAGGGAGTTGACCTTAGCTTTGAGGGACGAAACAAATACAATGAAACTGATTTGGCTGCGGTAGCTCAAATGGGAAATGAAAACAAACTACCTTTAATCTTAAAACAAATATTTCTACAAAACATCAGACTAATTTGATCTGAAACTGTTTGACATACTTGAATGTCCAACTTGTGCTTGTGATGGCTCAAATCCCGGCCTCGAGGGCCAGTATCCTGCAGGGTTTAGTTCTTTCCCTGGTTCAAAACACCAGAATCAAATTATGGCTCGTTAGCAGGCCTCTGCAGAACTTTGCCATGCTGAGGAGGAATTTGGACAATTTGAATCAGCTGTGCTGGAGCAGAGACACGTTTAAAACTGGTAGGGCGCCGGCCATTGACGCATTGATTTAGAGACCCCAAAACCTAAGCTATCAAGCCACCTACTTGGCTGAACAGTTTTTGATGCATTTTCCAGTCAGATCATTTAATTATAGTTTGATATATATCTTTTTCTTTTTTTTTTACTTAAACAAGAATTATATGAAGTATGCGCATCGTAAAACTGTGTGGTTTTGAGTGTCTTTTGGCTACACAAAATATGTTTTCACTTTATAGGTTACCTTGGGTTGGCTACTTCCTGCTTAAGCAAAAGTTGTGGCCAAGGGCTGACGAGTCTAAAATCAACAGGCCTGATCCTCGGGACGAACCATTAACTTGGTATTAATGGGGGGTTGCTTGAGGTTCAGCTGATTTATCTCAGATTTACTTAGAATTACTACTGAGCTTTTTTTCTTACCTGTTATAGATAAATGATGTTACCTTTATACTTGGGTGTGTCACTCCACTGTGATGAAATAATTGGATTCCTGCCTTCACTTGAACAACCCAGGGTTGGGAACACAACAGTGTTAAACAGTGACCACGGGTGGTTTCTGTGAGTATTACGTTTCTCAGGCAAGAAAGTACGAGGTTTCACCAAGATTTAAATTCTCAAACCTCTCTTATGAATCTAAATGTCTGCTAACATCCAATTATAGGAAATTAAATGCGAGCTTATAAGCCAAATGACAATACATATCGGTATTTTGTCTTCCTTTCCAACCACCACTTGATTACAGTGACATTTTATGAACAATGAATGAAAGCCAACTTTAGACAGACTTTAGGGTTTCGGGGTGTTACAGATGGTGTCATCAAAAAAAAATCTTAATACATTTTTGTCAGGATGTGAAACCTAATGAGTAAAACAAAAAAACAAACCAACTTACAAAGTCAAAAAGGTCATTCAGCTGCAAAAGTAACGATTAAAAAGTATTTGCGAGAATGTAGCATGGGGCAGAAATTACAACATCTACATGATTACTGTCAGAATTTTAGTTAAGCAATAACACACAAGAAGGAGTGCTGTTGTGCCGAATATCAACACTGGTGTAATTCAGTCGCCAACCCTAGACTTAACATGTAATCTTGCTATTCTGGGCGTAGGCATTTTGGGTGGTGGCTGTACAGCAGAGTGATATTGCCTGTAAAAAGTCCCAATGCTATTGTACTTTGATATCAGCACTCATTGAATGTCTCTTGTCCAATCAAATTACTAGGTCGGAACTAACTGTTGTGTAACCTTCTTCAATAGCCAACTTTAACACAAGCTTACATTGAGAAATTACAGGCAGAGTGGGCTCATTACAGAATGCTTTTCAATTCCTAACTAGAGTGCTGGTTTGCTAGGTCTCAAAGCTTCTACTTCTTTTTTCCGACTTCCTCCCAATCACCGGACAAATTGTAATATAAATGTTTTAATTTATTATCTCGCATTTAAGATGAAGATTTTATTTTCATCACTGCTTGCTTTTTGTGTGTAATGTGATTTCTAAACATTGCGCTATAAGTCTTCTGGAGCTACAATTCTAACCAAAATTGAATGGGATATATGTACCTGAGCTGTTGTCTTTTGTGTGTCCAGTTACTGACTTAATCACTGAACATTTTAAGCAAATGGAAAAAAAAAACTTTGCCTTTAGAAACTTTTCCATTGTCATGGATGTTTTCACTGTTAGGTCACAAAATCTACACATTAAGTTCGCCTCTGGGCCGTTGAAGACACCCCCACCCCCCAACACCAAGGCTGATTCGGCCATTCTTTTCGTTCACTTCCTTTCATTCCAGCTTAATCTCACTGATTCTCAGATTAATCACTGACACCACA
This sequence comes from Apricaphanius iberus, assembly GCA_028564705.1. Lineage (NCBI taxonomy): Eukaryota > Metazoa > Chordata > Actinopteri > Cyprinodontiformes > Aphaniidae > Apricaphanius > Apricaphanius iberus. The sequence goes on along the minus strand of JAPXFQ010002555.1, from coordinate 1,150,427 downwards.
GGTTCACACAGGTAGTCGAAGTATGTTCACATCCCGATCTTCCCCTCAGATGAATTGCTTTCTTTCTCTTTTTTTTTCTTTTATCAGTTTCCTCTGCTCTCTCTCTGCCGTGCCTGGGTACTGTGGAGAGGGTGGCCCTCACTCGGGTGGCCACTCCCATCCCTACCATGCCTAATTACATTTCCTCCACTTACTGAAGGTCACTGCAAAGATTTTAATGCTGATAACATGCTTTTGAAAAATCTGCCAGCTCATGATTTATTACAGAGCCTGCTATTTTAAGAAGCAAAGAAATGATTTTAGAGGATGTTGGCAGTCTTCAGTTGGATTTTATCCCAGGTTAGTAGAGTTTCTGATTTGAAACATGGAATTCCGTCACAACTGTATGTATTGTCAGTCTGCGCCAATCTCCACTCTACGGAGTATGTTGGGTGCAGAAAGAGATGTTATCAAGTATTTTTGTGCTGTTGATTGTACAAATCGCTTTTATAAAAAGAACAAAACCAGAAGGTTCAACTGAATTCCACTGTCTCATACCCATTTCAAGGTGAGCAAAAGCTCAAACCTAAAAAAGCAAAACCTATATGTATTAATTATAAACATTTCACATGCTGTGGCCTGAAAGCTCCGCAGCTAAACTGGGTATAAGAATATGCTATATAGTATTTTTTTTTTCATTCTATATAGTATAATTCTATACTATATAGAAGCAGAATCTGTGCACTGTTGGCCACTTCAGTCAAAGTTTTGAATTCAGGGACCATTTCTCCAACTCAATTGATCAAAATTTCGGTAAGACTCTTTGGTTTTGCAGCTTTTCTGACCGCTTTAGTGGGAGGAAATGCCCGCATGCGTTGCTTCTGCATCAGTAGTTAGCTAAGATGATGCTCAGATACTCTCCTTGGAAAGATTTTTTGATTGATTAGTTACATAAATTTGTGAATAGCTGAAAATCTCTCCGTGTCTGCACCAATTTGTGAGGGCAGGGAATCTGTCAAAATGACAGATGGCCTTGAGATCATCCTTTCACCATAAAAAAAAGGGATAAATACAGAAAATATTCTGTCAACATAACCCTGGGACTTAACTAACAAACAAGCTAACATACTTAGCCAGTACTGCAACTGCAAGGTAACCATAACTTCCGGTATTAACAATGGGAACTAGAACTATGTAAAGGGTCGGCGTCTCTTTCTACACCTAGTTTGAGCGCGCATCCGCTGTGTTGATAAGCAAATAATTCCTCTATAATCACATGATTTTAAATAGTCACTCCTGCTCAAATGGATGAGCAGAAAAGCTCTTAGTATTCTTCTGTTTTGGTTCCTCTAATTGATCGTGGAGTTCTAAAGTAGGGATAGATCGATAAACTGATCGGCTGATATATCAGCTGACATAAAAAGTAAAATGATTAGCCAACATACATGTAATAGAGCTGATTTCTTCTCTTTAGTAAATGCTGTACGGTGCAATAAAAAAGTCATATACAGCATTTCTTATTTACCTGTATTATACATTTATATGTATTAAACAGTTTATACGTTTACAGATTAACTCTGAGTGTACAAAGCTAAGTTTTAAAAGTTGAGTGATAAAAAACAGATTAGGATCAGAAATGTTTTGCATCTACTGTTATTAGTGTGACATTTTAGGACACAAATAATGTGGAAAAAAACGTTTAGATATCAGGCATAAAACTTGTCCATCAGCTGACTATGACATCTACATAATGGCATCAGTAATAGAAAAACCCATATCAACTGAATTCTAGTTTAAAGTCATTCATACAACACGAGAGCCAATTTAATAAATAGCGGAACCAATTATTTTTTTCCCCCCCATACAAATAATTCAAACATTTTGCAGATATTGTATTTCATACTGTTTTTTTTTCTATTTTTCTTTCTTTATGGGCAAAAAAACAGTTAAGTGTATTTTTGTTTTACGAGCTGGATAAAATGAGTTCCATACAATATGTGCTGATAAAACCGCCTTTTAGGTTATAATTTCCATGATAATAAAAAAGTTCTTTCACAGACCGCTTTTGTCATTTAAACCATGTCGATCCGGTGGAATGTAAACTTGAAAAACAGACAGATCGAATGTTAGAACTAAACCTGCATTCGATATGCATAAAACATGTCAGACTCTCTTCAGTAATATGCAGTGGCTCTGCTCCAACTGCAATCTTGTCTAACATTTTTATCTCATGGCTGTCACGGCTCTGTTACTTCTTCCTGTGGTGGATCAGAGGCATAACCGGGGTGGATCAGCTTTCACCTTGCAGTCCATGTTGACACCTTTCAGCTGATTGGAAGGTATAAAGAACACCTTTAGTGGTCAAGACTGAAATTATGATCTGAGGAGTGTGAGACTCTTTTATCTTTTTCGGTGCCAATATATACAGGCATCAAAAAGGGACGGAAAAGCTAGCTTTAGTCTTCTTCCCTCAGTAATGACTTCAATATTGAAGAGGTTTCTTATATAAGGATGCCTTGTCTAATTGGAAAATATCTGATTGGCTGCTCACTGGAAATTCTTGCATAATTTCAGGTGATTCATCTGCACATCTGTATAAACTATAGGTATCATAAAAAAAATGCATCAAAGTCTGATTTTGAGGCAAGCGTTAACGAGCGAGCAAAAATGTCGCCTGATAAAATGTCACCAGAATTGCAGCAGTGTCAAAGCAAGAAATGTCCTTTCATTTTCTGAAACACAATGTTTAGTGTAGCTCCATTAACAAGCACTTCTTTCTGTATTGCAGTTTTTGACTTCAAGTAATTCAAACATTTGAGGTATCCATCCCCTTCTTTTTGTCACACCCACTCACTTCCCTCCATTAGAAACATAAAGCCAAACTGCAGCAGTAAAAGGTACTCCAGGCCCTTTGGCCCTCAGATTTGTGACCGTGGGGTGAACCAAGCTGGCTCGTGCTCAAAATTGACATGAGGGAAAATATGTGGTAATGTCTGAAATGTACTTTATCGAAGTACAGTTCAGAAAAAAAGACCCTTCGTGTTGCTAACTTTCTCCCCAAATGGGTCTTGTTTTTATACCTCTTTTCTGATTTGATCCTCACAGAGGGCTGCTGAATTAAAAAGACCGCACTCTAGACTGCCTCTAAAGTCACGGTTCGGTACGTTTTTTGGTACAATTTAATCAAGAAGAATAAACACAAATTACTTTTGTTTTTTTGATCAGCATTAAAGCAAAAATATATATATATAATAATCCAGCATTTCCTTCTTTTATTTCGTGAAATCAATTAGATTCTATTGTGTTCTATAATTTTAAAAAAGTTGAACATATAGAACTGCCTGAAGATTTGATTGGATTTTTTTTCTTCTTCAAATAAAGAAAAAAATAGTACAAGTAAACATAGCCAGAGTAGAAAACAATATAGCAACTTCTCTTAAGGACCAGTGATGTTCACATTCAGCTTCACATTCTTTCCGCTGAGTCATTCAGGTCAGTGCGGAACACGTTATGTATCCTATACCTGTTGAAAGATCCGTTCGCTGACGAAGATCTGGTTTAGTCCATCTTTCTTTTTCTACTAAAGCGTTGTGAGAAACGATTAATGTTCACATATAATAGACTTTAATTACAGCTGGCAGTTCTTCTTTTTTTGTTTTTGGTGTTATTTTTAAAAGTTGAGCTGCGCTCTAAACATTCCGCACAGAAACATTTTGCATGTGTTCAGGGGGAAAAAGGCTGTATCCATTCGGTACAGTTGCGTTTCAAATCAACAGGGCTGTAAGGAACGATTCGAATGTGAATGCAATAATAGATTACAACCCTACTACCCACTCTTTTTCAGTATAAAAAAACTCATTAGACTTGCTTGGACTATTCTGAGCTCTACCAACCATATATTTACTGCTTAAAGAATAAATTGGCAGCAGACACCAGTGGAACTTTTGAACGATTCCCAGAGAAAACACACGTCAGGCTAGAGAAATGCACACCACTGTCTTCTAAGTTCCTTCCTTCTTTATTGCATTCACTCAAACTGACAGAAGAAAACAATCTCAGACTACTAAATAATGCTCCCTCACAAATCACTGACACATCAGCCAAAACTACTTGGGCTTTTTTTTTTTTTTTTTCAGCTGCATGTAAGCGTGTGCATGCATGCTACGGATTAACTAAAGTAGGTCAGCTTGCAAAAGAAAAGAAAAAAATGCAGGCTCCCATTGTCTCTCTGGCTATCATTGTTATTATGGAAACAGGAAGATTGAAACCATTAGAAATATTCAATTTTGGCGTTATGGGTTTTGTATTAGTCTGCAGTCAGAGTGGCAATTGCTGTACATGCTGATTGAGGCCCGATGGATCCAGAGAATGGCGCCATTGTGTCCGTTATTGTCCCGTGCACAACAGGAAACCCAGCGCCATGCTAGTTTAAGAGGCAGTCACTCCATCACAAACTGATGGGTAAACATCCAATATTTAGAGCAGATCCCTCCTGCATATAAAACGATGATGGAAAGTTCTGCAGGAGTGGCTGAGCAGCAAATAAGCCCTGCAGTGAAGAACAGTGGTGCACGTCTGCTACACCTGAACGCAACTCTTCCGCCTGGACAATGGTTTCTAATTACAGATCAACCGAAACACTGAAAGGAGGAAGGGAGAGGTCCATGAAGAAACAACACAATAAAGGGTGAGACGCTACAAAAGAAGCATTACTGAAAAAATGGTAGGAGAATCACTGCAAATTCAGAGCCAGAAGTGTCAAATTGAAGAGAGAGAGAAAAACGAGTCGAGAATGGGGTGAAAAGAGGGCGTGGGCGAGGGAATCAATAGCGCTGCTGAGGAAATATAGAGCCAGAGGCTGTTTGATCAAGATTATAAGCAGCAGAAGAAGGATGCATGACAGAACATTCAGCAGCAAGGTTAAAATCTCCAGGGTTTCTGCCAGTATATTCTAAGCACAGCACCATGCTGGGCCATAACACCAGGGCATGCTTACTTTAAAGGACAAGTGCATGTGCTGAGGTAGCCACCCTGGTCTCTAAAAGATAAAATAATGTTTTTGGGTGTCTCTCTGAGAATTATTGTCAAATTCCGTCTGAATTCGAGTACTTTACATATAGCGGTTTTCGAGGAACTCATGAAAGTTGGCCTTAATGCAGTGACTGCTAACGTGTGGGTCAGAAGAGGGGGCAACAACCCTCCTTGGTGTTATTAGTTTCTATGACTATTTGAGGGTGGAATTTAATGATAGTATTCCACTGTTTGAACCGGGACTTCTGTTTCACGCATTTAACAATTTCTAACATATCTATGGAGAGGCTTTACGATAAAGGTAGAGAGCACATGTCTGTGGCAAGGTCAAGTCCCAGCAAAGAGACCCGTAGCTGGGGGGGGGGGGGTCATTTTTATTAAGCCCTTGCATCCTATTGGAAGTACATCACAAACCTTTGGGTCAATTCTGCTGTTTTTGTGCAACACCCTTATAATCATTATTTGAAAGCTGAAATTCTTTTGACTACAATCATGTATGCCATTTGAGGATAGTCATAACTTTAGACATGGTAAAATCTTTTGTCCAAACACTCAGAAAGAAATGTCAAACCATGTTTCATTGACCGAACAAAGCCATCTTTTTTACATCCAGAATAGTCCAGTTCATTTCTTCAAGTACAAAGCTAGTCCACGGCAAGTCTTTCATCCACAGTCCGACATAGTCTGTCACTCAAAACGTTGATATTTTCCTTCCTTGTGAGCATTTCTCATCAAATATTCATCAAAACTACCATTAGCATGCTAATACTAGCCTGAAAATAACACAGCATTTGTCTTCTGCGTGTTTGTGGGGGGCTGGGAAACATCAAATTTGTGCATTGTCGCCACCGACTGGTATAGAGTGAAGACCGGAATGTCTCCCTAAGAATGGTGATGTATTAGCATCATCCCTGCTTGTGTTTTTCTTCCTTATTTTCCTCATTTTTATACTTTTTCTAAATAGAAAATCTGACTGAGAAACAATACGTTACTTTCAAAGACAGACCTGTTTTACACAATAGATTTTGTAGCTAATCTAACAGATATAATGCAATATAGAAGAGACTCACTGTGAGTTACTACTACAACAACCTGTTTCAAATATAAAACATAACACAAAACCTTTACAGATCACCAAAAACTCCATCTCTAAAGAAAATTGGACCACATGCACTTAGATATAAAAGCTATTGTGTGGGTAACAAAAATATTTTTCATGCTACCGAGCCTGACCGCGGCCCAAGAGAAACATTAGGATCTGATTGTGCAGAGGGTGGTTCCAGTTTATAGCGATGGCGCTGGCATTCAATCTGAACAGCACCTGCTGCTTGCATTTAGCAGATTGTATATTATGTGGAAAATCTATCATTTGTTGGCCACTTTTACCACCGCACCTATCTGTATAGAGTCCTCCTTTGTGTTATTCGTAAACCAAGCAATGACAGAAAACATTAAAACCGATTGAGTGAGCATTCCTGGTAAGATCTATTCAAGGGTTCCAGAGAGCAGAGCTCAAGAAGGAACAATCTTTGGATCAGAATCTCTTAAAAAGAATTTGCTTGGTGAATCAGTTCATCTGGATGCCATTACATTGGCTTCTGGATGACATGAAATTGGCCAAATAAAGTAAAAAAACAAAAAACTTGGTGTTATTTCTGACCAAGACAGGACATTCAAATTCAATATTTAACATATATTCAGAATTTTCTTCTTTCACCTCTGAAAAAGAAGTTTCCTATCCAGGAGTGATGCTGAGAAACTACTGAGATACTCCAGCATGTAATCAAAGTTTTAGTCCTTGAGGCAGATACCTTTTTTATTTTTAAGACTAGGCTTAAACCTTCCTTTTACATAAAGATTGTAGTTAGAATGGCTTTGGTTATCCTGAGCGACTGTTTCTCTGTAATTATGTTGCGATAGGCTTAGATTGTTGGAGGACAGACTGACCACTTTTCTTCACTCTTCTACTTTTCTCTTCTACTACTCTCCAGTTGCATTATTTGTCATTATTTCCACTGTTAACTTTATGTTTTCTCTCAGCGTTTATCTCGCCCTAGAAGCTACACTTGATGGGAGACCTTGACTCAGATGGAGCACCCAGTAACTAAATGTTTTCCTTTTCCTGTTATCAACTTTTTACTTTTTTTTAACATAGAAGGTACTCTTACGTCAGTTCTTTAGTTCTTTCTGTGACTCTGATCGGTCTTCTCTAACCCAAAAAGCTTGTGACAGATGGCCGCTTGTACTGAGCCAGGTTGTGGTTCTGTTGGAGCTTTCCTTCTATTACCACTAGGTGGTAGGTGAGGAACCACCTAGTGGTAGGTGGTACATGAGCTGCTACATGTTTGCTTAGTTTGAGGGACTGTTGTGAAATCAACAACACGAAGCAGGTACCATCTACGGTTGCAACATATTTGTCCAGAAGGAATGAAGTCAATGGGCCTCATTTATCAAAGTTGCGTACGACCAAATCAGGGTGTAAATCTTGATTACACAAAAAATTTACACTTTTCGGCATTTATCAATCTGGACGTGAGCGTACAATGCGCAACAAATATACAACTAGTCAGGAGGTGGTGTAAATTTTACACCCATTTCAACCTTCATCGCAACACGCAAAAAACATGCATAAAATTCAAGATTTAGACATTAAACATTCCCGTGCTGGAAATATTAGGCCTACAAATATTACAAATATGCAATTTCATGAAGTTATGTTTAGGTTATGTCATAATCGTCTTTCATATTAAATAAACAAGGGCCGCCTCGCACACCACAGGGCTCCAAATTGTAGTCGATTTAAAAAGTAAGTGTGCGAGTCGTCTTTTTTCTTTCAATTTACCCATGCTTTTTGGGCTGCCTAATATTTTTGGAACGGATGTGCGTGCTGATCCAATTTTTTATGATAGTCTGTCATTAAATAAGGTGCAAAATGTCAAACTCTAAAGTCTCCCACAAATTGTCCATTTCTCAATAGCAGCATTATACAGAAAAATTGAAGAAGGAAAAAAAAACATTTCTCTCTCCCATAATGTGGCTTAAATAAAAATAAAAACCTAAATAGACCTAAAGTGGCAGTGAAACAGTTAGCCTACTATGTAAGCATTCTGTAACATATATGAATATAAATGAATAAAAAGTAACTAGAAATGTTCTAGGTACAACATGATGTGCAGTGTATGGTTACAGCTTAGATGTTTTTAGACGATGTTGGTTGTGAGCAGAATGCGCACAGCCGCGGAATCGTGTCATTCCGGTCCCACTGCAGGTGCCATCCATACTGGGCGTTCTGGCCACCAGCTGTGTAATAGAACAATGAATAACTGCATGTCATGCTTCAGGTGACAGAGGTTGTTGGAGCATCTAATAACCCTCCGTTCCAAGCGCACACAAGACGCACCATGGAGCTGGGTCTGCCTGTGATTTCCTGCTAGTGAAGTTCCTCTTTTTAACAATCTTGGTCGTCTGCCGTTCAGCAATGTCGCAAAAACAAGGCGTGGAAGAGGCGGTTGGTGAATATTTATAGGCGTGACTTTTATAAATACGCTCGTTTCATCCGTGACATTTATCAACAAGCGCTGGTCTTTACGCACAACTCTGGGCGGAGCCGACACGTTCATAAATCCCAGGTTGGGTCTTGAGTATTTGGAATATACACCGAACATATACTCTGTTTTCTGCGCAAGTTTGATAAATGAGGCCCCCTGACTCTATGCAGTCCACTGGGTTTCTTTTAAACTGGTTGGAGTATTTGTATTATTGAATTTAAATTAGTTTTCTTGTAAAGTTTCTTTAGATGACGTGTGTTGTGGATTGGTGCTAGAGAAATGAACGGACTTGAATTGAACCAAAGAAGCATTACACACTTTCAGTTATTACAGCTTGAAACTACTGAACGGGCCCAGAATCTGGGTGTAGCGATAGACTCAGATCTAAAAATTTAAAGACAAATGAAGACAACTAAAACGTTGGCCTTCTATCGCCAGAGGAATAATTCCGTGACTAAAGGACTAATCCTCCAGCAGGGTCTTAAAAATCTTATTCATGTGTCCCAGTAGCTCAGAAAATACATTTTCAATACTCTGTCCGGCTTATAAAGTACAGATTTTATTACAAATTAAAATGCATTAAATATCTGTTTTCGTTAGTTTAGTTTCCAAACAAGAAGAAGCAGCATTCAGTTTTTTATGCTCCTCTAAAGAAATTCTTAGAAAACTGCACAACTGCTGAAGCACCGAGTTCCTTTAACTCAAGGCTAAAAGACCCAATTGTTCAGAGCTTCCTTTCACTGCACTACTTACAATGACTGAAAACTAAAAGCTACGGAAACATCACTAATTTCAGACTGTAGTCCAAGTTCTCTTTCATTTGTTCATTCGCAATGTACTCTGTCATGCTTTAATCGCATAGAGAACTTTAAATTGTCTTCATGGTGAAGTGTGCGAAACCAAAGTTGGACTTCATCACACTATCTGACAAAGCTGCAGGTGCGTGCTTGCAAGAAAAAGATGTAACGAGGATAGCTTGCTTCAGCAAAACTACTTTCATGTCAGGAAGTTAGACCTGCATTAAAGAACTGACATAAACCCACAGAAATATATTCTCCTGTTTCGAATGAGATTTTGTGCTTTATGCAATTTAGGGCATACTCACACCAGCTTCATTCAGTTTGCTTACACAAACTCTAATTAATTTCCTCCCTTGGTTTGGACCTTTTGTGCTGGTGTGAATATAGCTGAAGAAGTGTTCTCGGAGCGATTCAAAACTAACTCTGGTGGTGAAGGAATCAGGTGTCAATGTGAGCAAACTTTATCCGACCAAATGAACAACAAAAACCTCCTTTTTAGTCTGGATGGCCACCAGTCTTTGTGGCGCATTGTGAGAATTATTTATTTAGTATATTTTCATAGGTGTGCTGCTACGTTGATTCACATGGTGACATCGATACAGTCTACTCATATTGCTTTCATATAATGTTATGTTAATTCTACACAATCCTTCTATCTTAATCCTATTTTACACCTCATATTGCATCAAACGGTATTGACACAAACATTTCTGTTCAAATCTTTAGCTGTATCTCAGCTCTCGCTACAATCTTTGGTTGTCGTTAATTTCGATAGTTCTAAACAAAATACGGTCATAAATCTTTTTCCCGTCGATTATTTACAATGATTTGGAAAAAAAAAAATAGTATATATTAGAACCCAAAAAGAGAAACCAAATTGTACCATCACACCTCGTGCAGATTAATAAAATATATGTTTTATGAGCATTTCATTAGCATGAATGTGATGCAAGGAGCCGAACTGCTCCGCCTTTGCGTACAAGAGGCTGAAACTCAGCCATAGTTTTGAAATCAGGGAACATTTATACAATTAAAGTTATCAGAATACGACAAAACTCTCTATAGACTGGGCCGATGGATGCACACTTTTTGTATCAGTAAACTGCAGAGGATTGTCCAAAATTAATAAGAAACATTAAACTTTACATACAGAAAATGTTAGCCAGTTAGTATGCCTTAGCTTGGCTAAAAGATAAATAGTTTAGAAATGCCACAAGCGAATGTAATTGCAGAGTTCAAAACAACATTTTATTAATCTCTCCTTTATTTCATTTTTTAAAAATCAACTGTATCTGGATTTGTCCTTTATTTACCTTGAAAATTATAGTTTTTTTGTCATATTTAGGAATGTTAATTTTTCATGATTAATTCATAGCAACCCTATGATTGATTAGATTAAAATTTGTAATCGTTTAACATTCTTAATATCTTCCCATCATAGTCATCCCCCCACCGCCGGAGAAAATTCCACCAGTGGTCATAAGTGGATTTCTACTGAAATAGTATTTATTTTAATCGTATTATGAACTTTAGAACTGCATTTGTCGTACATTTTCCTTTAGCTTCACTGACTTCCACACTTTTGTCATTTTTTTCTCATTTTCTATATATTAATATACATTTCCTTGTTTTGCATATTAATCTTGCTCTAGATGAGCTTTTATCCTAACTGACTGTTTTTTAAAGTATGTTATTCGAATGTTTGTCTGTTTTTTGCTTTTTCAGCATTTTTAGATTCACATACGTTTAAAAAGTGCAAAATAAATAAAGCTGATTTGAACTAAATTGACCTGAACTAAAAGTCACCTGTGGTAGTGTGTGCATACTTAACAATACTTTGACTATTTTATACCCAATAAGTTAGTGTTCTGATATTAACTTTTTATGTATTTCGGGATTTAAATGCAAAATCCTATTTACATGATACAGATTCATTTTAACATTCATTTAAAAAGAAGTCTTTTATTTCTCCTTAAACCACAGGAATATTTCTACATAATAATTCACTCCATATCTTTGAAACTGAATAGAATAATTCTGGTTTGTGCATCTTCCTAAAAGCGGGTCTAAGCGTTGCTTGCAACCTTACTGCTTCGTGCTGACCGATAGCTTCAGTGTTTGTAGAAATCAGAGCTGGTATTTGACCCAGTCTATGAAAACAAACGTGAAAGGGTCGACGGAGTGACTAAAAAGAGACTTTAAAGAAGATATATCATGCCTTTAAATCCTTCCTTTTCACATGTAAATCATTCACTGCGGTTCTACTTTACATAGACGTAAAGTAATACCACAGTGGTTTGGTCTGAATTCCATGTTATTTTAGCCCCACAGACCCTCCTTATACCGTTCTGAGGAGCATCTTTAGAGCAACTCATTTTCGTGCGGTCTCTTTAATTGTAAGCAAAACATTTCATGCCCCGCCCCTTCCAGATTACAGAGCGTTCCGCTCCACCCCTGTTCGGACATTTTTGTAGTCTGATAGCAGCGAAACGATTACTACCAGCAGATAGACTTTTTATTACGAAGATGTCGTCGCTAAATTCCTGTACATCATTTGTACCCCACAACAAAAACCGGCAAAAAAAAGCCCAATCATTTTATTCAAAGCATGCAGTACAGTTATATAACTCTATCAAAACAATCGCCCGTGTTATTTGAAGCCTACTGCTTTGCTTTGTCCGTCGGTTCCGTGGAGAGAAGGAACTGACCCCTCAATCAGACGAAGTATTTTTGGCAAATCCCTCCTGATACAGACCGAGGTTGCCGAAGCACTCGTCCTCGAAGTGCTTCGCGCAAACGAGGAGAACTTTCCCCACGGATGTCGGTATATTTCCACTAAAAAAAAATTTAACCAGACACTTCTCAGAGGCTCTGATGCTGGGGGCCGATGTAGGGATTTGTGTGGGTTAATGCACCCAATAACTGAACATTTTGACTTGCTTTCTTGACCTTGGACTACAAAATCGCTGTGGGGGAGAAAAAATGGCGGCTTCACGAAATTGGTTACCCGGAAGTCCATTACCTTATTTGGCAGTTTAATAACAAATGCTGTGACGTAATAGACAAGAAAAAGTAATGGCGAATAGAGAAAACTAAACAGACTGAAAAATATGACCAAAAATGAATGTAAATATATAAACACAGCACCAGAAGAGAATAAATGTAAGTTTTCTGCACTTCTTTAGCTGCCAGACCAATAGGGATTTGAAGTGTAATGCTGTCATTGAAGGTTGCTCTTCTCTTAGACCTAATATTTTTCTATATAAGGTTAAATTGCCTAGTTGTAATAATTGTTCACAAAATAAATTGGGGATGTATTTTCAAGATCCAAATAATGCATTTTATACCTTTAAATATATGGAATGAGGAACATGAGCTGTGATCAGACCAGTGTGAGACAGGTTGGTTTACCTTACTGATAATGTGTTGTTGCAATAGGAAAAAGTAATCGGTTTAACTTTTTTTTGTGACAGAAAATACTGATCCAATATTTGGGATTGGGTTGGGCTGTCTATAATAACCAGTGATTGAATTGAGGTATGTGCAGCTGGTCTGCAGCGTTAACACGTAACGGGTTTTTAGAGATTCTGAATAGTCGATTTATTCAGGAAGCCACTCTTCCATTAAAGACCTTATTTCTAAGCAGTGTTTTTCGGGCATTCAGAGGAAATTTAAAAGGACTTGACTCTCTGGGCATATACTTCTTACGTGACACTGTTTATATTGAACAAAAACATTTTGCTCTGTTCAAGGCTACATTACATTAGTATACATTAGTATCCTTCAATTTATCACTCACCAAAATAATACATAAATTTGATTGATTGCAACATTGATTATAATTTATTCCTAAACCAAATCAAGTTTTTCTTTCCATTTTAATAATAATATAAATAAAAATGTTACTCAATTTTATAAGATATTTTTTAAAAACCACAACAATTAATATACAATAAAAAATATATGAAATATGTTCGGATTACGGCTGCATCGATACTGATACTGGTATCGGCCCCCGATACAAACTAATTTACATGTATCGGTTAAAGTTAAAGATACCATGAACCGATACTTAAAATGTGGTAAATCTGCAATGAATTCACCAAAAATTGTTCATTTTTCACTTTAAATTTTTGTTTTATGGTGATTTTATATTTTATATCCTAGTTATGTTTAGTTAGTAAAGTCTGGTGCCTTTAGTCTCTTCAAGAAAGGTATAAGGTAAAAGGTATAAAGTTGATTAATTCAGCAAAAGTATCAGATCGGTATCAGGTGTCGACAGATACACAAAACCGAGGCATTTGTATCGGGACTGAAAAAGTTGGATCGGTGCAACCCTAGTTTGGATTATGAGAAATACACCCTAAAGTGAAAAGTGAGACAACCAGCCCCGTCTCCCCTTAAAGAAGAGCCTTTAATATGTTTACCATTTGGCAAACATATGTTAATTTGATTCAATGTGATGTAGAAGAGACGTCCTGATTCGGGACACATAAAAAGGTAGCGACATTTGGGGATAGGGAAGGCGCTAGGAGGCATTAGGAAACCCAACTACGTTAACTGAATTCTACTCCTATGATTACAGAGTTTAGCAAACCTAAAGGCATTCTGGCAGCTGGAATATTACCGTACCAGCTCTAATGTCCCGATGAAAACGGATGTCAACAGAGTGAGGAAATTATGGTAACAGAAAACCATTTTTTTTATGAAATAAGAAAGAGATGAAGATATGGTTATGTCAGAATTAGGGATGGCACTTTTTGTCGACAAAACGACCGACATTCGACACATGCTCCCCTCCACAAAAAAAATTGCATTCTTTTGGGCTTTTAATTTATTCCATTTCCTATTCAAATACACATCATAAAGTGCCACTTTTCCCATAATGAAATAAAATATTTTTTATAAAACAAAACCAGTCTATCTAAATGGGATCGCCACTTGACATTTGACCCCACTTGACCCTCGTTCAACTACACACATGACAGGCGACACAGTCAACATGGCGGCAGTGGCGAATAACAGGAGCAAGGTGTGGGGGAGTTTTAGCAAAATTAATGATAAGGTAAGTGAGGTGCAAATTGTGCGGCAAGGACTTTGCTTTCCACACATCCACGTCAGGGATACAGGCTCACCTCGACAGAAAACATCCGATGCTGTCAGTAACACAGAGCAGCATGGACGCCTTCAGAGCGAGAAAGCTGGACAGTCGGCGCGCAGAGAAGATCACTGGTTTAATGACTAGCATGGTAGCTAAAGATGTCCTGCCTGTTAGCATTGTCGAGGGGGCAGGTTTTTTGCGAATTAATGCCTTTTCTTGAGCCTGATTATCAAGTGCCGTGTCGCAAAATGACGACTGTGCGTTTGGAAAAAATGTATGAGGATAAGGCTGCGTCTCTCCGTAAATCGCTCTGTGCAGCAGAACACCTGGCCATCACCACGGACGCATGGACGGCTCTTACTACAGAGTCATACGTGACTGTCACGGCTCACTATTTTGAGGACTGGAAAATTAAAACTGCTATCCTGCAGACACGCGCCATGCCAGAGAGGCATACCGCCGAAAATCTTGCTAATGTTCTCAGAGCAGCAGCTCAGGACTGGGGCATTGCCGACAAAATTGTAGCTTGCGTTCACGACAATGCTACTAATATAACTGTGGCAACCTCTCGCCACCTGGAATGGGAGTCACACCGATGCTTTGCACACACGTTGCAGCTAGCCATCAATGATGGCTTCAAACTGAACACCATAGCCAATGTTGTCGGTGGGGCAAGTCGTCTTATCTCGCACTTTCATCACAGCACGGTTGCGTCTGAGGCGCTCAAGAAGAAGCAGGTGATACAACTTAAGGAGCCTCACCGTCTCATCCAGTACGTAAAGACAAGATGGAATTCTATCCATGATATGTTTGAACGCCTCCTCGAGCAACGTTGGACCATAGCAGCAGTTCTGTCAGACCGAGAGGTGACAAAAGTGTCGGATGCCAGGACCCTGGATCTCACAGATGCCAACTGGCACACTATGGAAGAACTGCTGCCGGTTTTCCGTGCCCTGAAGTCGGGCTCAACCGTTCTGTGCAGTGAAAAAGAAGTGTCGGTGTCAGTCGTTTACCCGATTACAGCTGCTCTGCTTTTCCGGTAAGTGTGTGTCTGTCAGTGTGTGTGTGTGTGTGTGTGTGTTTTGTAATCGACTGTATGATTCTTTGTCTATATGGGGAGAATTATTCTATTAAAATATAATTGCCTTCCTTGTCAGGCACCTGCAGCGGGACGAGGGGGAGTCTCCAAGAGTCTCGGAATTCAAGAGAAGAGTGTCAGAGTCTCTCACCTCTCGAATGGAACCTGAAAATACCGGCACCGCGCAGAAGGCAGCCGTCATCGCATCCTTTTTGGATTTCATGGGGGACACGGTCACATCTGACCATTCTGAAATGGCACGTTACACAATCGAAGAAGGAATATCACCCAGTCAGGATCCTGTGCTCTGGTGGTCTCTCAATGAGTACAGATTCAAAAACCTGAGCCGTCTGGTGAAAGCCTATCTCTGCATCCCCGCCACATCTGTACCAGCGGAAAGAGTGTTTTCAGCCACGGGACTGGTCGTGAATAGACTCCCTAGTTGCCTTCTACCCAAACATGTGGACATGCTTCTGTTCTTAAACCAAAATTAGGCCGAAATGGTAAGATACCTATTGGTATACTTTATTTTCACTGATCATCTGTTATGTTGAGTTGATGGCATTATGATGCCCACTGTGGTTTAAAAAAAATGGGCACGCTGTTTTCAATTTTAATTGTTGCTTATTTTCACGTGTGATAAGCATGTTAATATAGAGTGTTTTATTTATTTTTTTTCATTCTGAAAAATATCTTGTTTAGGCTAGATGTAGGCTACAGAGCTAATTAATGGACAGGCTGTTTTATTTCTATGAATTCCGATCGGCAAAAAGTACGTCTTATGTGTTTGTAAGGCTGATGAATAAACATTTTAAATTACTCTCTCTCTCGTTTTTATTGTTACTGCCTTAATGGTCAATATTGACACTAGAGCCATGTTTTTGAGACTCAAATGAACCAATACAACAGTGTAGAATATTTTCCACCCTCTGCAGTCGGCATTGCTGCTGCTCTTTTAAAAAAAAAAAAGAAAAAAGAAAAAAAGGCCGACAATTCGACAAAAAGTCGACACATGGGCCTCGACAGTCGATTTCCCAAATACCGTATCGTTCCCATCCCTAGTCAGAATAGAGAACTGTTATCTCAAGGAAAGCAGAATGTTCCCGAAGGTAAATATGCTTTGCACTAGATGAGTCATAAACATTTAAAACATCCAAACATTTGCACATCAGACATAAACATTGAAAGCTAAAACCTATTCAGGAGGCTTACAGCAGTGGGGATAAAAAAAATTCTAAAATGATTTGGAACATATTCTTCTGGGCCAGTGTTTTTCAACTCAGCTCAACAGGACACACTACCTTATCTGAGAAAAAACGCCCCACCATCCTCCATCAAATCAAACAAAGTTGGTGTCAAATGATGGTAATTTTTTACTTTTTTGTGCTACTGTCATTTAAAAGTGTTATTTAAAGGTTTCAGAGGTCAGCCACACGCTAACGATATCAAACAAAATTGGTGTCAATCAACTGATCTACGTTTGTGCAACAAATGTTTTCGTTTATGCTCCTTTTGTTTTAAAGACATTAACGAAAACGGAAAGGTCAAAAGGTCAGTCTCCCAACATTACTTACATCAATCTAACAATGTTAAGAGAAACACATAAAGAAGAAGCGGCAAGAACGGGTGAGAAACAATAAAAACTTATGGCTACAATGGGTACAAAGCAGTTTGGAAAGGTTTATCAAATGAGCAGTTTTATAGACGGATTAGTCAAAATAAACAGCCTGCATGAAAACTGCACAATACACCACCTTCGCCTAAACCCCCACACCCAATGTTACTTACAGTCCATAAAGTTTTTTTTCAAACTCAGTTGGAATTTAGAAACGAAAGTAGTTTTTTTTTTTTTTTTTATGCCACTCTTTCTTTGAGCACTCCACTCATTCTTCTCCTTTCACTGGCAGCCAGCTACCTGTGATTAAGCTGCTGATTTCTATAACAACGTTTCATTGGCTGAATGAAGTTCTAATAAAAAAATATAATGAAAGCATTCTAAAAGTACCCACTTCACCAGAGGACAAGCTTTAATTAACATCAGCTACAGGATTTTGACTTTCCTAGTGATTCCACTGTTATAATTATGATAAAATCATGTTAATGTAGACTGTCACTCATTAAGGACATGGTATTCTTGAGAGTTTAAAGAAGAGTTAAAGAAGAATTTTCAGGACTAAAAAACCCTCTTGGGTGAGAGACGAAACGTTTTCAACACGATAGGAAAAGACCAGTTGTCTTCATTTAAACGCTCAACACCATGACTAAGTAATTTATAATTGTGTTTGTTTTTATGATTCTATTGTGTTTTCTGCTAACGAATGGCAAATAAATTGCAATATAAAGTGATCATGTTCAGCTGTTGTTCAGAAGTCGAAATTTGCGAGCCCCCCCCCCCCCACACCACATTTATATCCCTCACCTCACCCCCAAGAACACAGTCTGCCCTATACTACACAATACTACCACACACACAAGCTTACCAAAGAGATCCTCTCTTTCCTGCTACGGGTCGTTTCGCTCCCAACGTGACGATGACTTTTCAGGCACTGACACAGATTGATTTCCCATCGCCACTTTCCTTTGGGGTTGGGGCTGGGACATTGTCAGATTAACTGTGGCGGACTTTTTAAGAGCAGGGAGTGTTACAAGTTTGTAACAAGTCCGATTACCAATGGAAACCCGAGGTCCCCTTATTTTTGGGCAACGGCAGGCTACCTTATCTGAGATTGGTGCACAGCTCTGGAACACTCGGCGTATGAGTGCGTAAGTGGGAAAAAAGAAGAAAAAAAAATCTTATGAGTGTTTTTCAGCTGCATGTAAATACAGATCTGTAGACTAAAATCTGTGGTGGTGCAACAACAGGCTTTTTCACCACACCCTCTCGTGCTGAGACTTGACTTGCTTTTTAAGAAGTGAGCTAATTTTAGATTCAAGAAGAAAGAGAGAGGAAAATCTCCAGAGCCAAAAGTACCTGAGGTGAAACTCTATTTAAGTCAGTGTATCTCAACCCTAGTCCTCAAGGTAGACTAAGGTTGGAAGCAGTGCTATAAACTTATTGATTCCCCCTGTGGAATAAAATCTCTTTTCAGCCTTTCTTAGACTCTTAGGAACAGAAATCGGCTTAATTTAAACCAGAGGTTTCCGACCCCGGGGCCCCGGTCCATAAGTCAGCTGGTACTGAGCCGCGCAGAATGGATGGGTGGACAGACAGATGGATGGACAGAACAGACAGACAGAGAGTTTAAACTGCTTATTGCAGATGGAATGAATGATTTCAAGCATTTACAAGAAATTATGTTTTTACATTTACAAGAAACACTATCCACGGTATTGAGGCATGTCGAGATGCTTGCTTTGGTCACAGGATACGTCACCGCTAAAAATGAACCTATAAGCTAGCTTGCAAATAGGAAAGGTCAGAAAGAAGGCCCTACAATTTCCAAGAACAATAAAGCTACATTTAACAGACAAAAATATGGATTTATCGCAACAGAGGATTTCCCCACACCATGCCCCCGCTCTGCTTAATACGTGGCAGCCTGCTTTCTAATGAGGCAGTGAAACCTTTAAAATTTCACTAGAGGTGACGGTCTTGTGAAGGTGCGTTCACACTGCACGCTTTGTCAGCATCAAACGATTGTACATTATTTAGGCTGAAGCTGCAGTGAGACGCTCTGATTGGTTGGTGTGCTGCGTCACAGGTTCAGCCAGCTGAACTTCTGCGTTGCCGGCTTTTGGCGCTTTGATGCTTGAAACGCAGGAAAAGTTTCAAAGAATTCTTGACAATGACGTTTGGGGTGGTGTGAACGCACCATTACAGAGATCAGCCACTAGGCTGCCATTGCTTCAGCTTTGTGGTGAGTTGTATTTTTCAACCACTTTATATTTGTTTTGTGATTAATTTTATTTCTACAGGTGTGTTTAAAGGTTACCAAAGCAACCAAAAAGCTTTAGTGAGCAGAAAGGATGTTATTCATGTTATGCTCTTGACACAAATATTATGGAATCACTAAAAGCTAGAAGCCCATGTTGGATTTAAATTTATTATTATATTTTAAAGAAACTCCATTTTGATGCCGGTCATTTCTTTTAATTTGTTGCCTACATTGCTGGTCTGTGAGAATATAGTCTGACATGGCAATGGAGAAAAAGCTATGCTTCAATTGTCCTATCCCTCACCTGTACTTTGACTGGTTATTTGCCACTATCAACTTTCTGGAAACTCTGCAAAAGAGACTGGAACTCTAATGGTAAAGACATAAAACAATGCAACATAACAGGAGATAAGTCCTTCAAGAAGAAAAGAAGGGAGCATTGGAAATGGTGGTTAGAAAATGTCTCTAAATTAGAAATAGACTACAGACCAAAAGTTTGGACACACCTTCTCATTCAATGAGTTTCCTTTCTTTTCATGACTACATTGTAGATTCTCAATGAAGGGAATCAAAAGTATGAATGAGCACACAATGTATGGAATTACTATATGTCCTTAAACAAAAAGGGTGAAATAACTGAATACATGTGTTATATTTTGGATTTTAGAACAGTCTTGAAGGAGTCCTCAGAGATGCTTAGTCCTTGTTGGCCCTTTTGCCTTCACTCTGCGGTTCAGCTCACCCCAAATCTTCTCGATTGGGTTCAGGTCCGGTAACTTTGGAGGCCAGGTTATTTCAAACTTTTTTTGTAAAAGTACTACAGAACTTCATATGTGTTCATTCATATTTTTGATGCCTTCAGTGTGAATCTATAAAGTCAATAGTCATGAAAAGAAAGGAAACTCGTTGAATGAGAAGGCATGTCCAAACTTTTTACTCTGTTCTGTAAATCAATGTTCCAGCATAAATGCACAAAATATTCATCAGATTTTCTCTTAAGGTCTCATCATTTTGTTTTCATTAAATTTCCTATGCTCTCAAGCCCAGTTATATACCTTGTGAGCTATTTTATGTGGGAAAATATCTTCTCAGTCCGTGTGTCAGAGGAGCGGGTGGGGTGATACATCTGGAGTGGACACATCATAACTTATTGATTAAAAAAAAAAAAAGGTATTTTCCAAAATGTGTTTTTAATACTCTAATTACATTTTAAACTAATGGGAAAGTAATTAAAAAAAAAGTGATTAGGCGCCATTTTTTTCCTGGTAGTCATGAGGATGTTACACCAGTCTGAGGCAAAAAAAAAAAAAAAAAAAAAAAAAAGGTTGGGGACCACTGATGTACACAGCATAAACTTGAGAAAGATCTATTTATGTTGAAGGTCGTCCTGTCCTTTTATAAGCACACAGACAACTGAACTGATTGGCAGGTTTGAAGAAACAGACTGACAGCTGACCTAATTTGAGTAGAACTAATGAGTCTTATAAGACGTTCTGTGCAGACCCCATCTACAGGTTGATCATCTCACACACACAAAAAGCAGAAAAATATTTAAATTGAAATTATGAAGAAAAATATATCAAAACAGGACATCAGTTTGAACAAATGTCAGTTAAACAGTGGTGCAAAACACTTTTGAGAGTCTCTAAAAACATTATGTAATCTCACACCTACTAGTAATTGAAAAGTGTTGAAAGCAGAAAGTACCCTTTAAGTCATACCGTTACCAGCATTTTATCCCTTCACATCACGGCAATAAAGCGACAGGGATGACATCGCACCCTCTGCATTTAGATTTAGAATATTTCCTGCTGACAAGAATCAGAATGTAGGTATTCTGGGACCTATTTTGTAATTGTATCAGGAACAAACTTCCGGACAACTACTCCTGCCAGCAGCCATGCTTAGTTCAAAACTTTACTTTTCATGCTGTGGTGTTGGTGTGTAGCAGTGTGTCCAAGCTGTAACACTTCGAGACATCAAACGTCCCGGACATTGTCTGGGCTATTCATCGGTATAACCATATATTTAAAAAAATCAAATCTTAACAGAAATGAACACCGGTTTTCGGTATGAATTGGTTAGAGCACAGGCCTAATATTAGTGTGTTTTAATCTTCCTTACGTTTCTGATGTTGTGCTTTCTGTTTCTATTAGAGGCTGACTGATACATCGGGGCTGCAGTATTTCTACATACATTTTAGATTTTATTATTTACTACCATGTGGTAGTGTACTTTACTTTGTGGTGCTTTTTCATTGACAACTGAAGTCAAGACTCTACCTCCATTGTTCTGCAACCATTTGAACTCAGGTTACTGTTTTGAGGTTGTTTTTATATAGTCTTATCTTTGAAGTTCAATAAATATTTAAAGAGTTTTATTTTTCATTTTTACTTTATTTTGCAGGCAGTGAGTGTTCAATTGTCTTTCACAATGAATGTGCTGCTAAAAAGTATACATGTCGACTTTAGATATTGGCGACATTTTTTTTTTTTTTTACATTTTATTGCTATCGGCCTTAAAAAACCCATATTGGTCAGACTGTACAATGTCGATTGTTGTTACAATGCTGTTGGTTTTTTACTGCCCTGCTCTTTATACATCTTTTTGTTTTACTTTGCTTTGTAAAACTCAACAGCTCTCTGCATCACTGCGTGTGGATAAAAACCCAGAGGCATAGAAATAGACCAAGTCAAATATTGGGTTTTGACTATATCCGATCACATGGTTGGTCGCGGTGAAGGGTGAAGGATCATAACAACACTCTAGTAAAGAGTTTCATGATTAAATTATACTTCTGCTGACCATGTGCAACTGTTGTTACAAAATATTTAAAAACAGGGAAGTTGTGATTATGCGATATCTTCTTTATGTTACAGCAGAGATATTATAGTACAGAAAGAAAACATGAACAATCTACTTACTTACAGAACTAAAGATCCTCACACCACAGAAACTAGATTAGAGTTCCTTTAATTGTACAAAACAACAGATAGAGGAAAAAGTGGAGTTTTGTTCCTCAGCCTGACTGACCCTAGCATATAACTCTAACTTTTTTTCTTTTTTTAGTAGTTTTGCAGAAATCATGCCGTCTCATGTCAATTCTCAGAAAGCCTCTTTCTGTGTTTCACAGGCGTATTTCTGTAAGCTGACACCCCTAAGGACTCAAACTTGTTAAAAGAAATCTTTTGTCTTGTATCGACCAACCAGATTCATTTACTTCCAGGCTTATTAGTCATTCCCAGAATTCCAAAGTCAGAGAAATATGAATAAAAGATGCCACTTCAAGGAGTAGTAACAAGAGACTACCTGTTTTCTGAAACCAGCTCCACCCCATTGGTTGTAGCACACAGACACCGTCTTGGCTTTTGAAACTAAGATAAAAAGTTATCCCGTCTAAGAAGGGTTCTCTGACTGATTCAGTCTGATTTTGTATTCACTAATCTTACAGTGTTTCTTGGTTAAACATGCCCATTTTGTCTGCTTTACAGTTTTTCCCCTTTTGATCTTAATTTCCCAGCCACAGCAAACTGACTTTATAAGCATTCTCATTTTTATGGGATCGTCTTTTGTTGGTTTTTGTAATCGTGATCTGCAAATCCTGTTTCTACTAATCTGATGTCCAGGTTTTGCTTTAGGAAACATTTGGTTGTCACTTGTGCTTTATAAATCTCATGAAATTGATAGCGTTCAATGATAAGCTTTAGTCAACAGACACCCAGGACCCGGTAGCACTCTCCACTGCCGTCACATTCAGCCATTTATGGGTCGATCACAGATGTTGCCGATAGAAACAGGCCCCATAAAAGCAATGGGTGCAAAGGTTATGGCTGGTGAAACAAAACGCACTCTATGAAAGTAAATTCTTTAACTTTTGATACTATTCTTTAAGCAGGGTTAAGTATAAAATTAATGTATTTGGTGGTTGAAAACCGTAACAAATATTGTATTTATATATAAAAAAAGAACACACAGAAGCTTGCTAACTTTAAATTAGGAGCCAGCAAGTGAGCCACTGTTATGGGAAATTTTAATATTAAGAAGGACCTTCTCTGTTTATTTTTCAATACTTATAGTAACCGTGTGCCTTTTATTTATGATATGGTAGCCAATCTGATTATATGATACTGTATGACTTTGTACTGTCAAATGTACAGTTTTACGTCCCAACATCCTGGGTTGGCATAGTAACTTCCTCTTACATTTGAGGACATCCTGACATTTCATAGATTATGCTTGCAATATCAAGTACAAAACACCTGAAAGTCTGCTATTTTATTTGGAAGAAAATGTATCTGATGTAATATTGATATGCTTCTTAGATTACTGAATCTATAGAAGTCTGTGTCTTGTTTTGGAAGGCAGGTCGGTATGCATATTTTCTGTATGACTCTGTACCTCCTTGTTTGATCAACAAGTCTGCATTAAAACCTCCTAAATCTGAAGGAATCGTGTCTCATCCTTTATTTAAAGACCTTTGATTACGCCGCTTTGCAAACTTTGAGGCTTAAGATCTTCGAAATAAAAAGAGGAGCAGGTGCTGATAGATTTTCCTCTTTGTGGAAGATAAGGTGCTGTCGCAAATGTTAAGCTAGCTCACCCTCTGCTGTTTCTTCTAGTTGTGTGCTGCAGTCTCCTCTGTTGCACCAGCGTTTTATACTAGCTTGTTCTCTCCTGAGGAGGACATGCCTTCGCCAGGGTTAGCTTGTCTCCAATCCATCCAGGATCTACCATTTGGTTTTACAAGGATCTTTTACAGCCGTTTAGCTAACTTCCACTTAGTTCTCGTCTCACATCTACAAGATCTCTTTTTATTCAATAGTACTGCTTTGAGACCACTACAGGAACACTTGAAATCCCCTCTAGCAACAAAACTTAAACCTTACTGTCCTTCCATGACCCAAAAAAAATGACTAGTGTTTACCCTCATTTGCAGGTTTTGCCCCTGAGCTCAATTGTAGCGTACAAGGAAACAGGTTTTACTTTAATTTAACATGATTTTTAAGACACTCACCTTGTTGTTACCGAGGCAGTAGACAGATTGTTCCATATCACTGAAGAACGTGGGGCATAACCAAAGTGTTTCTTGGTATAAGTTTGCATATTCGTACTATCAAATGAGACACAACAAAACTGAAAGAGGCTTGTGTTCTCCATATGAAAGAAAAGAACAGCAGTCAAGGTGTATGGGGGGAATTTGGAAAGTCTGCGTCAGAACAGGCGAACACTTAGACGGCGTGTCATGTCAGTGAAATCGGACTAAAGCAGTAGGCATTTAAAAGGAGGCGGAATGTGAATGCAATTTATTGTTAATTCCCATCTTCAGTTTTTAAATGTATGCCTTTACAGGTTAGGGGTGTAACGGTGCATAAAAGTCACTGTTCGGATGTATGTGGAGTTTTAAAGTCATGGTTCAGTACATTTTTGGTACACTTTAATCAAGAAAAATAAAAGCAAAAATGAGCATATAGTTAGTTTTTTTTAGGTTGATTAGCATTAAACAAAGAACTGACATTGAATTTTGAGATTAGAATAACAATTTCTGTTGCAACTGGTTTAGTGGCTGTATGTTGCTATTATACGGAACAAACATGTTAGAACACAGTGATAATTTTCTGCATCATCATCTCATGGACGTCAGAACTGGACGTCTACAGAACACAACGATCCACCCTGATCCAAGAAGACATTTGTGTTCTGCTATCAGGATGACTGATGCTGCCTGAGCTCAAGTCAGGCGCCTAATCTAGGAATAGGGAGCAGGTCAGCTAAAGCAAACTGTTTATTACTACTAGATTCCTTTTTGATCAACAAGCCAAATTAAAGCTCTTGAACCATCAAAGGAATCCTTTCTCATCCTTTGCTAAATATTTCCATAATAGAACCTCTTCTCAGAATTCCTTTTATTTCAATTCCTTAAATTGATATGATTTTGTTATGTTCTAAAACCTGAAAAAAAAATTCAAGAATAAAACTGACTGGAAATTTGTTCGAATATTTTTTAAAAAACACCGACACATGAAAATAGTACAAGCAGACATAGCCAGAGTAGAAAACAATATAACCCTTTGGAAAAAGTCGGTGCTTGGAAATTGTTAAAGTGCACTTTGCAATATATGAGAATAAAATATTCTTACATCACTTTGGAGTTGTTTTGAGATTTTGATAGCCACAGCTGTACATTATGAAGGCAAGGGCAGCTGTTGTCGACACTGACTTGTGTTTTATCCAAAATAAGGAGTTTGGTCTGACTGAATGCTACAGGTAGTGGTTTTTCTCTAGCATCTGTGATTCTTCCATTCAGGCTGACATTGTTTCAGGTCTGTCATTCAGTGCAGAACGCAATTACCTTATTGCTGCTGAAAGATGCATACGCTGACAAGGTTCTGGTTTGGTACATCTTTTTCTTTTCTTTTTTTTTTTTTTTACTGTAGCTGCATGAGAAACCATTCGTGTTTCCAAATGACAGCTATCCCTAATCGTTATTAGTTATAGTTGGGATTACTTTGGGTTTTTTTTCTCGTTTCATTTTTTAAAGTTGCACTGCACTCTGAGATCCCTGCATAAACGTACTGCATGTGTTCAGACAGAATCTAGCAAAGGGTTGAGAAAAACTGACGCGTCGGCACCTGTACCTAGATCATAGAGCAAGAACAGTGACGCTGTGTGTATTACTTAAAAAAATTATGCCACTGTTACATCATGGAGCCCGAAAGAAACCCAAAGTTTTCTACCCTGTGGGATCATTTTAATCTTATTTTAGCAAATAAGGTATTCGTGTTTACTTCCTTGTTTCCTCCTGCTCTATCAGGAATTCTGTCCATTTCAAAAGAACTCAGATTAAATTATACAAATTTCTGCAGGTTGGATGTCGCATTTGTTTATCTGAACTATCATGCATTAATAAAAGAATGTTTTCAATGCTGAGATATCACAGACCAAAGCATGAAAATCAGGAGGCCATTAATACAGGTAGACATGATCCAACTTCCTTGTTGTGACTTTATTCACAATGAATAGATGTTTTATTGTATTTATTTTTTGGTCATTAAGATACCATAAAGCATGAGTTAGAGCCGTGGGGGGGGGGGGGGGGGGGGTTTCATAACTGAGGACTGCCAACATCTCACCATTGAGAGTTAGAAAAAATATAAACTCAGTTGGAAAAAAAGTGCCTTTTTTCCTCTGTGAAAGCCACAAACATGTATAACGAACGACTTTTATATTTTAGAATGATGGTATAAACTGTACTTTTTCAATCTTATGTAAAAAAATATGGCAATAAAACACAACTATATAAAATTAGTAGGAAGATAATAGGAAACTCTTTAATTGCTTGTGTACAACTATTCTAAAAGCACCAAGTTTAAAAAGAATATGCCAAACATATATAATTGTGTCAACTTATTAGAAAGCTAAAAAGAGGAGCACATCACAGGCCTGCCACTTACAAAAAAAAATAAGAAAAGTATAATAAATATAATTGTGAAAGTAATAAAAAGAAAAGTCTCTGACCAAAAAGCTTGTTCACATCTCCCACTTCTATACGTGTCCAACTGTATTTCTGCCCAATACCTTTTTTTCTGCATCTTTTTTATTAGTGCTGGCGATTATCTCACTATTTTAGAGGCAAAATAATAAAAAATAAGAAAATCCAGTGGCTGGAACACGCTTACTACTGCCTGACCCTGCGGTGACCGGGAGCTTGCAGCTGTGCAGCATCATTATTCCGCTGCTTTGGTCTTTGGTTAGCAGCTATCTCTGTGGCAGCCAGAATATCCTCCTTCTCCTCTTTCTCAATTTCTAAAACGACTGACGGATCCACCATGCCATTGTCAAACTCCTCACTGTCTGCCTCAGACTCCGGCTGCAAGTCTCGCTCATCATCTTGCAGCTCATAAAGGACCTGCACTTTCATTTTTTGGATCCTCGATTACATACAGAACAAAAAACCCTGAACTGTATACAGATTAGTAAGTGAATGTCAATGAAATTATGTATGTGGGTAATATCAAAACAAAGATAAAGCTATTCTTCCATTGCTATTGTAGACAAACATTTTGACACCTTTAATGTATTTGAAAATCATTAAATTGATTTCTAGAACAGGATTTTCAAGCTGATCAGTAGCAAAAAAGTATTCAGTTCCAATTTCAACTTCAGTGTTTTTTTCTCTGCTGGCAATAAGACTAAGTGTAAATAGATTATATTTACTTTCCATTCCTCCCGATTTTATTTTTGAAAGCATGTCTAAACTTTGAGCTAACATTCCATTTCTAACTTTTCTGGCTGCAGGTTGTGAAGCCTTGAAAGACAAAACCTTTATTCATTGTAAAAACCGAGTGTTGGACCTTTTCAAAATCTTATGAATAGTAAATAAGAACATGTTGAGTAGTTTAAAAAAAAATTAATTCTGATCCATTTTGCAGTTGCTACTTTGGGTTACAAGCGTGCTAAACACATGACCTTATCAAATACGTCTACTTCATTACATAAATGAGGAGTCACTTTAACAGTTTCTACGATCCACAATAGATTTTCAGCAGAGGAAAATAGAGCAGAAGTCGCAAATTAGGTTGAAATCAGGTTGATGTAATCTTAATTCAAATTTAACATGTTTAATTTCTGTTTATAACACCCTAAAATGGTTTTTGGATAGCAGGCGATTTTCCTGCACTGTTTTCGAAGAGTTGAACTGATGCTCCCTGCACGCCACACTGACACAAAACCAGACTGGCCGGGCATATGTGGAAGATTTTGTCCCCTCAAAACTGACACATTAGCAAATGAGTATTGTTCCCATCAGGCCACAGTGGCTGTCTCTGTGGGAATATGTGAGAGAGAGATAGGCCACAGGCAGCTAATTGAACAACTCTCAGTAACGATGCGCTCAGTGTTTACATGGGATGCTCCACAGCTTCTAGTTTTACCAGTAAAGGCTCTTTACAACCATGGGATTATATTAAGCGGCGCAAGACTCCAGCAGGGAGGGGGGAGAGGATAATTCCTTATTATTATTATTTTCACAAATAGAAGTTTAGTCCTTCAATTTGTCAACCCTGGATTTTTTGCTAAAAACTGCTAATATATATTTTGAAAAAAAAATTTAAATAGTTAACAGTTTTTAGATGAAAAGAAAATGATGCTCAGTTTGCGAAAAACCTACACGGGTAAAGAATAATGAACAGAGTCACTAACGAGGTATACATCGGGGTTCAGGACCACAGCTGCCGGTGAGCAGTTAAAACCCACAAATGTTTGAAATCTCCCCTAGAAAATGCTCATAAGGGCGTGTTTTCATTAGGAATGCACAGATTGTGATACTGGTATCTGGGACGATAGCAGTCTAATGTACTTGTATCTCAATCCACGAGTGACTAAAAGGTGGAAACTGCAATCATTTCAAAGAAGATGCTTATTTTCCCTGAGTTTTTTTAATTTAGTGGTCATTTTTATTAATATATATATATATATATATATATATATATATATATATATATATATATCTAAATCATCATCAATTGCTGTAACAAAGAAAGAAGAAAATAAAGCCTGTCTTGCAATTAATTGCATTTTTTGGCATGGTAGAAGTATTGGCAGTGGTACTATTTATAGGCAAGTACTTAGAACAGAGTATCGGTATTATATCGCTTTGAAAGAAATGGTATCGTTGCATCCCTAATTTTAATAATACACGTGCCATATATACCTGACCATTAAAGCAGAAGCAAACGCTTACAGTCTTCCTTACTTTCGCTGTTGGGCATAAAGCCAATCAGTGCCATCGGAAAATTGATGTTTTTTCTAGATTGGCGTGTCAAGTAGCATATAGTATCGCATCTTCCCAGGCAGAACTTTCTTTGTAATGCTTTATATATGTGCCAAAAACTGCAAACCTGTGGATTTTTTGTGAATTACAAGGAGTCAAGTTCCACAAAAAATAGTTGAATCCGCAAATACTTAACAGTGAATACCAGGGGTCTGGTGTGTCTTCAGTTTTTATTTATTTATTTTTTTATCCCATCACTCTGTTAGCAGGAAAATGACAGAGTGTTTTCTCTAAATCAAGAACATGGTCCTGCCCTAACTCGAGGATTCGAAGAATCTTGGGGTCAGATCGGGGTGGCGTCTCCAGTGAAGCGGGCGTTGTACCGGTCTGTGGTGGCGAGGACGAGGCTAAGCTGAAAGACCAAGCTTTCGATTCACCGTATGATCTATGTTCCTACCCTCATCTGTGGTCACGAACTCTGGGTAGTGACAGAAAAAAAAACTAAATTGCGGACACAAGTGGCTGAAATCGTTTCCTCTGCAGGGTGTTGGGGTCTTCTGGCTATGTCCCGCTGGGAGGAGACCCAGGACACGAGGAAGGGACTTTGTTTCTCTTGGATTCCCCCTGGAGAAGCTGGCCCAAGGGGTTGGGGAGAGGGAAGTCTGGGTCTCTCTGCTTAAGTCTTCGTCCGCAATCCGACCCCGGATTTGCAGAAGATAATGGAAGGATGGGTATACCATAACTGAACGTTTTAGTTACGGTATTAAACTCAAACTTGACCCTCATTGTTTTAGTCTTGTTGAGACAGGGGGCCTCAAAATATTCTTCGTTTGAAGGACCAGAGCAATTTGCGAACAATTGTTTTGAACAATTACCTTTTCTACACATCCACATACATCCCAGGAGATATTTTCTTCATGAGGTAAATGTACCAAAACAAAGTCTAAGAAAACCCATGGTTATTCTGCTAAATCTGTCCACTTATCAGCCACGGGTTATCTATAAATGGAAACTAACACAAACACACTCACATACACAGGAGGCCAATAATCTCTTCTTCTTCTTCTTCTTTGGTAGCCTGAAAGATTTCATCAATAATGACTGTTGAAGATTTGCAGACACATTGAGCCGCGTCTGGGTGCTTTACAAATCTGCCAGATTAAGTTGGCAACCTGGCAGTCAGGACTCCACACGTCAGCGCCTCTCAACTTCACTTCTCTTTCTAATTTCCTGTTCCTCAGATTGCTTACGACATACATTTTTGGCATCAACCGGAGAATACATTTCATTTCCTGGATCAGGTCGGTTTCAAACTTTATGAAATGCGGTATAAAAAGCTCAGCCCCATATCACTGAAAACGGAACACCAAATATCTTCAACCTCAGGGAGATTTTAGCATAAAGTACTCAAATGTGGAGAGAGGCGGTAAAGAGGAGCAAAGCGGACTTTAGAGGAAGGTCAACGGTGTGAAAGGAGGCGGACGTTAAACCAGACCGTGTGCTTCAGTAAAGCAATATAGAGAAATCCCTTTGCTATTGTTAAAAAAACGTGTCAATATGTCTCTTAGTGACCTTGTTTTCATTCAAAGCAGAGAAAATAAGCTTTTCAATTAAAGGCTTACAAAGAGTGTGAATAGATAAATTCCAGAATCCAGGGAGGTGGTCAAGCTATCTGTCTGGTTAAAGTGTTTATCCACAGATGCGTAGCAGTCTGGCGAAAAAAAAAAAATACATAAAACATTATATATGGATTCACACAAAGCCTCCCTCCTCTTCAGTGAAATGCTGCATTGTGCTTCTGAAACAGTAAGGTCTTTTCTCCAAATTCAGCCGTCATCAGAGCGTAATAGAGCAAGTTATGGATATTCCAATAAGTATGCAGGCACATTCACATCACAAACAAAAAATAAAATCCCCCCCCCCCCCTAAAAACGCTCAGAACTGCCAAGTTTAATAGTCCAAACTCCATATCTTGATATGGATTAATAAGCAAAAAGGAAACCGTCTTAGCGCAACTACGGAAGCGGCAAAGAAAATTATTGGTGTAACCTGATTGGTTGCTTTGAAAAAAAAAAAAAAAACGCTAACACTGTCAGGCAGCATTGTGCCGAGGTATTTCAGCTTCTCAAACTGCCTTTTGTTCAAAAAATTATCAATTTTAGACCATACAGAAAGATTTGGGAAAAGATGAAATTTCCCAGGAACATTTTCCACAAATTCGGAACCACGAACAGGTAGGAGGTCTCCATCATTCATACAAATTCTGCATCACCAAAATACAACTAACTAAATATTCCATTTAAAGACCCAAAAGAGCCCAAAAGGTCCCAAGATGTCCCACATGGGTATGTCAGTTATCAGTCAAAAACTTGGTACAGAAAAAAAATATATATACCATGATGCAACTGATTTACTTTATAAATAGAAAAGCAAAAATTATAAAAATATTTTTTAAAAAAAAGCTATTTCAAAATATATTGCTCCAGTTTTTGCTTTGTTGTTTTATTAAGGCACAACGCTGTCCAAATCAACCTGGGCCACCTACTTCATTTTCTCAGTTAAACCAGAGTTCATCATTCAAGAACAGGGAAAAAGACTTGGGAAGAAACAGCATTTCAAAAATACATTTTTCAGCAGCTATAAATAGTTGGCTATGCTTTCCTTCAAAAGAAAATATGGCATTACTAAAGCCACGGTCACAAAGGTTCTTATCAACGCAGTGTTTGTACAAATCTCCCAAGGTTTTTTACGAACTATGAAATTTGCAGATGAACGTGGAAGGAAGTATAGTTTTCTAGAGCCTATTATACGAAGTCGGTACGGCTACCGTTCTGTTTGCAACAACTGAAGGCATTCTTGAGTAAATTTGGGGATTTTCTGTTGTACACTGGCTGTAGAGTTCCTATGTTCTTCATAAGGATGCCTTAGAACCTTCCTACACTATATTTACCGCCATCTTTAAAAAAAAAAATTGTAGTAGGGTGGCTGAACCGCAACCTTATGAGCAACTCATGGCTCACGGAAAGACGCTGGTAGAAACATCCTATGGCCATATCCTCCATGGGTCCAATTATACCGACCCGATCCTCGTGATCATCTCCCGTTCAAATCTGGGCCGCGACCCAAACCAAGACACGGACACAGTACAGTAACTATATACAACTCTTTAAAAATTATTATATTGACTTTTTCTGGAGAGACTGACTCAAAAGCCATTTTCAACTATTCATTACCGAGTCACAAACTGACTCTAGATCAGGGCTAATGTGCGGTGTGGGAAGCTGAAATCGAATCGCAGAATCAAGACGATTGGTTTAAAAGCATGGCTTCGACATGAATCAAAAGGGTAACATGTAACATCTAGCAACAAGAAAAAAAAGTGGAGCCGTACAAGCCGTTTCGTCAAAATTTTTCGTCATCATTTTTAAGACAAACAGAAAAATTTCAGGAGTTACAGGCACGGTGTGTAATTTTCGGCCAGTAGGGGGCAGTGCAAGCCTAAATTATCACAAGCCTGTGTTATCTGTGTCTTCGAGTAAGAAACTCAACAACGGAGGTCCAACTAGTGCTATTTTCAAACGCTCAATTCCCTGAGAATGATCTATTTGCAGCAACATGACGAGCACATCAGTCTGTCTTTCATCGCTTGGAACTAGCGAAGAGGTAAAAATGTATTTATGGCGAAACATTTTTGCACTTTGAGGGGAAATCAATGTTTTAATAGCGGGCTTGTTCTGTGCGCTTTGTCTGTCTGGACTCTTGCAGAAGTAAAGACGTCATCTAATATGGCTTTCGCCATAAAAGAGGATCCGCGCCTATGTATTTTAAAACTGATTTTTAAAGTCATATTTTACAATATTGTCAATATTTTGCAATTAATGTACTTTACGTAATTATTATTACAGAATATTTTAATGGCTATTTTCAAAGGTGTACTGCAAAAACTACACACTGTTACTTTAAGGTGCATAAGATGATTCATACCGCTGGAAGACTTGGATTAATCAAAGTATAACAGTTGGACTTTACAGAGGATTACCCAATCTCCTTGTTGCCAGCAGTCCAAGGAGTTTTATTTGTGGTTACATGAAACTTTCAGCGGACTCTCTGTCACTAAGAAGAGGATCACTAATGACACTTAAGCCGTAATTGCAGGAGACGTACAGAGAAGCAGCTGGACTACTCCCAGACAGAGAGGGAGACATAAATAGGAAAAGAGGTGGGGGTGTGACACAGATGTGTGTGAGAATTACAATAGGTGAGCCGACTACTGATTAGAGGCACAACCTTATGATCACAAGAACCCGGAAGAGAAGGGGATAAATGATTTACTACTACTATCAGAGCAAAGACAGGAGGTGTAGATTTCCTATTATTATTCCGACCTTGGATTAGAGGGAGTACTTTACCCTTTCAATAGCCTGATTGTCAGAAAAAAATATATATATTTGTGCTTTCCACGCAAACAAAAGCAAACAGCTGATTTACTTTGACTGACTGTCGTATTCAAAGCCGCTGAGTGACTCCTTTGGAGCGAGCTTCGACATATAGCAACGTCCTTCAGCCCCTGCCTCCCGGGTTCACCATAACAACGAGGCGTTTGTCAAGTGAAATGGGAGCAGAATGATTTTGTGTGGAATTTATTGGTTTCGACACAGTCAGCGGGAACTTTTTTTTTTTTTTTTTTCAGGGCTATCGTTTTCTACAAGCTGATTTATATTCAAATGGTGTTTAAGCTGTGGGCCGTATATCCACTAAGAGTGCTAATAGAACACTGGAGGGTAAAGAGGGAGCTTTTGCTATGTGTGTGACACTGAAATTGAATTACCACAGTGTGTATGTGTGACTAACATACTGTAATATTAATTTCTGTAACCAAAGCTTCAGTGTTTTATTTACATTGCTCGACAATGAGCACTGAAATATACCAACGATTGTTTTCGCATTACAGCCACAAACTGTATTGGGACTTTGTGTGAAGGATAAACCCAAAGTAATGCGTAAGTGGTAAATTGAAAGAAAAACAAATCTAAAAAGTGTGGCATGTCTGTACTTTGATATCCCTAAATAGAATCCAGTCTAACCCAATTAGTAACAAGAAGCCATCTGTTTGTAATTTAATCACCAGCTTTCCTGTGAAGACATTAAAAAGGTTTTGTTAGAGAAAATTAGTGAACAAAGAGCTTCTTAGAGACCAATTAACACAGCGGACAGGCCAT
Organism: Apricaphanius iberus; assembly: GCA_028564705.1. Lineage (NCBI taxonomy): Eukaryota > Metazoa > Chordata > Actinopteri > Cyprinodontiformes > Aphaniidae > Apricaphanius > Apricaphanius iberus. The sequence continues at coordinate 1,116,027 of JAPXFQ010002555.1, read as the reverse complement.
ATATGAATATATAAAATGTATGTACATATATTGGTGAACTGATTTATTTACCTTTTTTCTTATAAATCGGCATTGGCCAATATAGGTCTTTAGTAGAGATGATTTAAAGTCAGGCACATCCGAGGGCAGCCCAGTGCTGCCGAATAGCCCAAACTTTGACGGATATTTCAGTTGGCGTAAAAGCTAGGCCTGACTTCTGATATTTCAAAACACTACGGACGTATATTTACTGTTTCTTAAAAGCAAGATGCGAAGTATATCTTCACCAGGTGGAACCAAAAAAAAAAAGATGTACATAACCGTTGGTAAGCGGCATAAAGCTGCAGTAGCTTAATGTTCGTTAGCTTGTAGCTTGTACGGCGTCATCGTGTTTTAGTCGTTTTATTAAAAAGTCCAGGCGGAACGGTCTAAAATGTCTGGGCGGCATGTCGGAATTTTATGTTCCAAACATTTAATTATGAAAAATAATGTTTTTAACACTAATGAATCCCTATCGACTCAATTAGCTCATTACATTAAAAACTAAGGATGGATGGATGGATGGATGGATGGATGGATGGATGGATGGATGGATGGATGGATGGATGGATGGATGGATGGATGGATGGATGGATGGATGGATGGATGATGGATGGATGGATGGATGGATAGATAGATAGATAGATAGATAGATAGATAGATAGATAGATAGATAGATAGATAGATAGATAGATAGATAGATAGATAGATAGATAGATATTAAATATACTTTAATTAAAAATTCTATAAATCCACAGATGTTCTAGATGTCAAATTATGCAACTGCAGAAAAAATAAATTGCTTGTAAGGCTTTTCCTTCAATCCTTATCAGGATCAGGGATGCTAGTAAGTGTAGGGTGTATAATATTTCCCACAGGTAGCAATCAAAACGCCAACATGTTCAATTTAAGACCAACCTGATTGCCATGAAACATTTATAGCTGTAGTATTTCTCTAACTATTGATTACCCTGAAAATTGCCTCTGACGATAATGAACCCTAAAAAGGCTCAACTCTACTAAATGTACCTTAGCTCGTTTCCTTTTGTTTTATTATCTGGCCTGTTACCAAATGCCTGTAACATTTTTACCAGCTGCATTTGTGTTTGTTCATGTTTGTAATAAAATGAAATGAAAATGCTAAAAAAATAAAAAAGTGGCAACTCTAAATAGTCTAGGAACATTAACCAAAAAAGAAAGAGAAAAAAATATCACCAGAATGAATTAAATGCCATTCTGTGACATATTTAAATGGGTTTTTAGAGCATGTGTTTCATATTAAGCAATAATGAAATCGCGCTCTTGTAACAGTCAATTGTACTTCCAATAAAACAAGTAATGCTTAAAAATATGTAATAATTCAATAAAATCAAGAATAAAACACCCATATTACATTCATATACATTATTTTCTTTATTTACAATTTTTTTGTTACATGTTTAATTTATCCCACCTGATTGTAATAGGTGCAATATATTTTAACAGTTGGCACAGTAGGACTTAATTGTGATGGGAATTCTGAAAATGTTTAAGTTAAATACGGAGCTAAAAATAACACCATGTTTGGTTGTTACAATATATCAGCTAAAAATTGTTTCTTAAAACATCAGAAAATCTGACGATAGATCCTGTCCTGTAGCAACTCCTCATTTTACTCATTCACAATATGTTGCTTTAGGTGACAACAGTCTAAAAGGTTAAGTTCAGTAGCCAATCACTTTACACGATGAGTAAGGAAATGCCCAATGATCTAGCGGTTAGCTGTGAGCTGCACCCGGTGGATGCTACCTCAGTGCTACAAAGATGCATCAAGTCCCCAAACGCACCTGATCGTTAACGCTCGAGCTTTCTTCCCGATCCGTCAGCAACTCTGCTAAATAACACCAGAGACAGCTGCTCATCCCTCTGTTGTCTTTAATCCATCTACAACTGAGATATCATCCCAGCAGCAGCGGCGTCTTCGTGCACATGCTTCAACGGAACAATCCAGCTGGGCCGAGACCTCAAGCAGAAACACAATATAATCACTATTTGACAATGAGACAGGGAGCTGGGCTGCTCTTAAATGGGACGTATTGTTATGTTGGAAACTCAAGAACGAGGAGAATGCAGACTGCACAAGGATGGAAAAGTCACTGTCCGACATTTAATGGCAGCCGAGGGCTGAATCAGTCCAAATCTCTGCAAAAATGAATATAAGATGATGAAATCTGACCTAAAGTTGCTTTCAAGACTGCGCCTTATATTTGTGATGTTAATCCTCACGTCGATTCTGGAGGCTGTGTGTTTTTGCTGTTTAAGCTTGAGTTCCAAGAAGTGAAGAGAATAAAAGCACTGTGTTCTCCGTTTTTTGGCATAAGCGTTACCTGAGCCTGAGAAAGCCAAAATCAGCACGGTTGTTGATTCTGATCCAGTTTTATGGTTTTTGAATGTAGTTTTGCATCTTTTGAACATAAAAAGTAGCTTTTTGAAGATTAAAAACAGCTAACAACAGATAACAGAAAAAAAGACGCAATGGTGTCGTAGATGGTATGTAAAACATATATACCGCGATTAAGGATTTCTTTCCTACTGGTTTTGCCGCCGTTGACCGCGTTTACCTACAGACGGTCAAATAGTGCTCAACACTTCCCCCTACTGGTTACTCTCAATAGCGTTTGTAAAAGGTATGCTGTTCGTTCTCGTTTGACATTTTAAAGCCGATAAACTTTTTAAACCATAGACGATGCTCCTCTTTTTTGGAATTACTTCATCAGAATTGTGTGCTTCGCTCCTGCCAGCAGCTGTACTTAGTTAAAAACTTTATTTTCTACACTGTGGTGAAGAGTGCGTAGCAGTGAAGTCGGTCCGGGCTGAAACACTTCCCTTCATTAAACGTTCCGGAAGTTGTCTTAGCTATTCACCGGTAAAGGGGTATATTAAAAATTCATATCATAACGAAAATAAACACCGGTTTATCCAAGTTGGGAAAAAAAGCATATTACACAGGTCTAAATGAGAGAAAATAAAGCTATTTTTATTTTGAAGATTAATGACTACAGCTTTCCTGTTGCTCTTACAGTAGGCTTAAAGTTGTTAAATTTAAATGCCTCCAAAATGTCTTGATTAAAGGTCAGAATGCTCTCTGGGATACTCGATTAGTATGCCCATGCAGACAGCAAATTAATGGAGTTTTGGGGGACAGACTTTACTATACAGTTAACCTAAAACGTTTAAACATAGTGAGATGTCGCGCCATGAGATTCTTAAGGCACAGGCGCTTTTGCCAGACACAGAGCTACATCATTTCCTCCCATTTTCATTCGGTTGATTTATAAGGTATGCCACAAACAATTTGACATTTCTATCTCAAATTCCGGAACAAGCTCTGTGCCTCTGGTTCCTCAATGAGCATAACATCGGCGGTGGAATGCAAAGCACGGAGCTGTTGTTGAGGGTTTCCCTCCTGGCTCCGGCGTGCTGGAGGGCAGGAGTTTAGGGATATGCGGAGAATAAACAGTGTAATCAAGTGGGAGGAATTCCAGGGAGACAAACAAAGCAGAAAAACACATACACACCATTCCAAAGCCAGATACAGTACGATCAGGTGGCTGAGTCTTTCTGGAAGGGCCGCAGCATAGTAAGCAGCTTTAAAGAGAGGCTTTCCTAGAAAAACTGGCAGATTTTTTTTTTTACATTTTATTCCCATTTTATCTGAGGGGGGTGTTCTGCGGCTTCCCGAGGCAGCCTGCTTGAATTTGTTTGCTAAGTAAGCACTGGGCTACTTTCCCAGATGATATTCTGTGCTACAGGATAATCCGGATGAAAACATCCTTCCTTTCCCGTTAAACACCCGGTCTTTATTTCTCTATCAGTGAACCCAACCTCAAACATGCAGTTTCCCTTCCTCTTTCACTCTAGCTCATATCACTTTCTAAACTCCCATCGCAACGGTCAATTACGGCCTACCCACTGACATCTGCATCTCGCAACAGCAGAGGTGAAAAGAAATCAATGCCTCAACTCTGCGTCAGCAAGATAAATGGTAAATATTCCTCTTTGTTGCTCAAAGACGAGTCTTAAACTTAGCCTTGTAACTTCACCCTCTATCTAATCACCTGATTTTACCCTGGCCTTCACGCTTTTGTTAATATTGTTCTGTTTCTTAAATTTGCCGTTCCTTCTCTTGCGCAAACATCAATGCAAGTTACGCACTACAGGAAATTGCAGACTAAAAAATTATTACTGCATGTCTTCTTAGTTTGATGAGAATTTGTTTTAGCTCGAAGTGGAAGGGGGGGGGGGAGCAAATCACACTTCAGTTGACTAAAAGCTGCAAAGAAACACTTAGTCAAAAGCCTGTAACTTCCACGTTGGACACAAACTTGTCTAAAGAAGCCTTATCTAGCTTGAATAGCTTCACACACTCCTCAAAAGTATTTTTAGTCCATATTTTTTAACATAACATGAATGCTCGAAAAAAAGCGGGATGTGATTGTAAAGTTCAGAATTCATCAAGGAAGCATTTGTCAGGAAAGAGAAACTGAAGCTCCAAATATCGACTACTTGAATATCTCATTGTGGAGTGGGACCAGGGGTCGCGTCTCCCGAACAGTTTTCGTATTTTACGGCTTTTTTTAAACGGTGAAGGAAAAATCTGAATTCCGTCCGTCACTTTGACAGATGCTGCGGGAATTCCTCCTGCTGAAGTGATCGACTGATGGTCAGGAAATGGTTATTTTGGAGATTTTTCCAACATCCGATCACATCAATTGGAGGAATCTTCCAACATTCCAAACTGTGGCTGAAGCGCCGCTTATTTCCACTCTCAAGTGTGGTAATGGTGGTGGAGCGCACATTCAGCCATCATCATTAAGCAACACATGAGAAGTCATCTATCCGGGGCAAAAATCTAATCTAAACGTAATGACAAAAACCTCTGCAGCCATCCCACTATTTAATTATATTTGTGCATAATGAAATAGTTCCAGACGTCGTTCCAGTTCCAGATGGAGCAGGAGGAGTTGTGAAACGTGCAATCAGTATGAGAGCAGTTAGCCAATCAGACGTTTGCATACCGTGAAAATGAATGATCGAGACTTGTAATTCCATCGTTGTCCCCCTACTCATTCGGACGACTAATTTTTACTTCCTGAAACAGGAGTATAAGAGAATGGTTTCCACAGAAAATTACTACCATGGCATTCATTCAAACTAGCAACTAGGGCTGCACAATTAATCGGATTTTGATCGTGATCACGATTTTGGTGGCCACAGTTAAATGAACCTGATCGTCAACGATATTTTTACATTCAAAATGCGACCTTCATTGTGTGCCTCTTCATCATACACTGCCTCAACCAATAGTCTGCCAACCACCAGGAGGCAACGCATGGCTAAAGCTTCATTAAGCTGACCAAATAAAAACCGCGCACACGCCACTCAGCACTCATAATGGCTGCACTACGCTTGCTACGTAGCAGATGAAAAACAGTATTTGAGCAATGTAGTAGATCCCAAGCTCCATTATGGATCTGACTAGTAAGCAGAAAGTTCCCGAAAGTGTACTACTGCCAAAGTAAGCAGCCGGTGGATGCTACGCTATCCCACAATGCAGCGGACCCCCCACAATCATAGAAGAAGAAGGACCTAGCTAAAAATGGCTACAGACGAACTGTCAACCATTGACACCGCCGCAGTTTCGGCAGATAAATGTACGGGAAGCGATCTTATTGATTACTGTAATTGTTTTTTGACTGATTAAACATTTAAGTTGTTAAGTCACACCAGACAAAATAACGGCTAGAGGATGGCGGGACCAAAGGCGAACGAAACGTAAACATCTGGGTCAACAGAATTCATATGGGTCAAAGGACACGCAAAACGGTGGAGCAGTATGTCTGATTTCATGCGTATTACGTGATCGTTTGCTATGCAGTATTACATTAACAGGTGAGTAATAGTTGCTACGTAGCATATAGTAAATACTAAGGATTTGGATGCAGGGAATGTCAGAGGCCTTTTCTGTATAAGCTGTAATTGTTTCCCATAAATTTCACTTTGAGATTGCACTCTGCAATAACATATTTAGCTTGTACTTTTAAATATATATATATATTTAAATATGTTGGAGTTTGTTTTTGTTAGTTTTTTGCATTATTAATCATCTATTCTAATCTAAAGTTTTATTTTTCACAATTTTTTCTTTTAATTTTTAAAAGTATATAATTGGTGCAATAAAAAAAGATATTTTACAGGACTGGATGAATGATCGTGATTAATAATCATGATTACAATATTGATCAAAATAATCGTGATTATTTTTTTGGACATAATCATGCAGCCCTACTAGCAACCAAAGCAAACTTACTGAAAAAGAAGAACGAATCCGAATTATTAGGAGCCAAGGTATCAGCGGACATGTTTGATGGTTGGCAGTACTTTGACAAACAAGCTTGAGTTTGGGAACTGGATTTTTCTGTCTGTGCCTTTAGACATTTGGCAGTGCCAACATTTCTTTTCAAAAATCTGCTCTCATTGCCCACAGCCTGCGAGAAAGAGGGATTCTCCACAACAGATAACACCTGTGCTACCTGCCGGCTGCAAATCGTGGCTTACTAAGCTATATCTGGCAGAAAGTTTGTTAATATTCCAGTCTACCTGTCACTGTTGGATTACCAGATGAGTCTCAAACTCGTCCTACCTTTACTGTCAAATGCAGCACAAAGAAACTCTGCTCCTCACAAACGGGTCTCCTTGGTTATCAGCTTAGTGTGCTCAAATCAAGGAGGTGGCAGCTATTAAAAAAATAGTGTGCTAATTTGCCACCTAACTGATACATTTGACTACCTCTAGCACTTTGATAAAATAAAAAGAGTTCAAATTAAGGAATTATGGGACAATATCTGCACATTCATCCTCACTCAGATAGGATAAAACATTCCATTCTAGAAATCCCAGGAGTCATTTTTATTGGGTGCGGGTAAGGGCAGACAATCCTTGTATCCATGGTGCAGAGATGTCTCAGATTCTGCATACTGAAAAAATTAACTAAACTTTCTTCTTTATCTTTTATTTCAGGAAAACACGCCAAAAAAAACATCACCCGCACACCCACGACATATCTGCATTTTCATCTTTGACCCTGCCGTGACTTCTACTGCATTTCCAACTGGCACCAGGCACCTCCTATAAATTGTGCGGCATAGATACCATTCCAGAATTACAGCCTCTACGAACACACATGTTGGGTCAAGCAGAGGTCAGAAGCATTTCCACTTGCCGCGGGTCACCCAAGGTCTCCCACCGTCTCTATGGCTGCAACAAGATACTGAGGAGGGGCCTGAAACTAAAGGGAGAAGCAGAACCTAAAAGACAGACAGCTTCTGTTTTGGCCTGTTGGTTAACACAGTATGGCAGTGTGACGACAGCATATGACACTGTGCATTTCTGTGTCGCTAAAGAGAGGGTTAAGGGGGAGGAGGGAAGGGAAGAAAAACACTCTCAGTTGGAGAAGGGGACATTCTGCAAAATAGGAAGAAGCACGGGTGGACAAAAATGAGAGGGAGAATGAGAGAAAGTGGCTAAGCCCTGCGGTCCCCTACTTTGACACCAGTGGTGCTACAAGTACGCTTCAGCTGCACATAGATAAGTCACACTCGGTTTTACGTGCCGCACTGGAAAGCCGTTTTTATTAATCACCAAAACAACCTCTCAAAAACCCTGCATTACAAAGGGTTTGTCGGAAAGAGACCGCAGGACAGTCCCACGGTTGTCTCTTTCAAGCAAACCTGTTTCAGGGCGGGTGCCAGAAACAGGTCTTCGTCTCTAAAATCAAATTTGAGAAATCGGTGTTTTTCTTAAAGTTAACTTTTGCCGAAAATCAGCGTTGTCTCTGCATCAAAATTAGTTTTTAAAATTCACGGACATAATACGTTTTATTCACGCCGCATTTCAAAGTGGATCAGAAAATAACTTTCTTTTTGGCATCGGGGACCCATGGACCCGAAGTAGAAGGCCGTGACTTAGGCTCCCTATGCTCGTTCAATAGGGGGCGGTGTTCTCCATCAGCTAGCCACGAGATAAATTAAGCTAGCCAGCACAAACAAACCAAAACAAAGGCCATGTGAGTCAAAGAAGAGAAGAATTTTGTTCAGCGCTACAAACAAAAAGCAAAAATGGCCTCTGACCATCGTAGCACTCAGAATAACAACAACAAGCACATGCTTGGATGTCCTCTAGTATTTTGCTGACTGTACGCAAACTTTGCAAAGCAGCTTTAACTTACTGCGCCAGAGATTTGTCAATAAACCATTCAGTTTGGATATCACTTGAATAAATAACTTTAGAGATGAAGGCATAATATAAAGGAGAAAAATCTTCAGCATGACTTAAAAGTTTTGAGATGGGATCAAGTTCACACATCTGTTTTGCATATTATGACGTCAACAGGTGGCGGCCATATTGTATTGCATAACATTTACAGATATTTTAATTTTTTACATTTTTCTAAATATGTATCGATTAAATCTTTATTTCCAGTGGCCAACGAAGCCCTACCAACACTATAAAATGGGAAATGTTCTAGTGAAAAAAAACACCCACAGACAGTTAGCTTGTATTTTTCACTTCTAAGTGGAAGCATCCTGGCATTGAAACGGGTTGTTGATGCCATCTACACGGATGTGAAAATCGGCGACGTCACACTCTTTTTTGGAAACAAGATTATAGGCACGTATTGTAAGCCAATTAATCTTCTCCACATATCTCACAGCAAACATTTCTAGCTTCGGGGTTCAACTGTATTTAATTGCTGCCAAATGACAACAACTGTGAATATCTAAAATCTATCTCATGTGACACCTGTTATATTGTCTCTGCATGCCTTCCACAGACCAAGCTCCTTCAGCCTTTAGTGGAAGTGGGCTTTCAGAGTGACAGCAGAACGCAATAGTGCCGCCTTTAATGTGATATTTTTATCTGCGTGGCTTGTCAGCTGACGGCAGGTAAGTGACTGGAAAACTGTGAGCCTTCGAACGCTCTTTGACCGACCTAATTAGGGCTCTGAACACCCTGCACAGAGACAGGAGAAAGGATCGAGCCCCGTTCTGTCTTTTGAGAATCTCTGCATGCTACACCGTTCTGTTGTAGAACACAATACAGGAAATGCATAATGTGTGGGCAGAGAAAGTTAAAATGCCTGCATGTGAAGGAGAGTCAACATGCATTTATGTGAAGCGTAGGCTGAAGAAGTAAGGAACCTAAGTGAAGTGAAATAGCAACGTCAGGCATAAAAGAAGTGCGCTTCTAAGTCTTTCGAGAAGGGGAGTCAGGACGCAGAAAAGCAGTGTGTACGGCGACAAGTGTGTGTCCACGGATGGCAGATCAGAGGTTGAAAACGCTCTGATTCCCAAAGCAGCAGCAGCTAGAGTCTCCGCTCAGCTGAACATAACCTGTTAGCGTGGAGCCGTCTGAACATCCTGAAGCCATTCAACCCTGTGACAAAAAACTCTCTTAAACTAAAGATATTCTAAATAATGTTTGGGATGTATGCCAAAAGTGGGTAAACATAGTTTATCATAGGTACAAATAGTCCTTCATCAAATGCAATGTTCAGAAAAACTATTTTGAGTTAATGTATTTATCAGTAGCCAGAGACCCCAATGTACTCTGAATGTAGAAAATGACCCATCTATAACATTACTCATTAATAACTACAGTATTCAATAGATTTTATGAAATAGGATAATAACTATTATTCTAACTCCCACATTTTTAACTGGAACCGCTAACAAAATGTATTACCAGCGGAAAGATCAACAAGTCATATCAAAACAGACAAATTGAAGCTAGCTTACACTAGCCTAGCACCTTGTTTACAACTAACCATTTACCTGGAAAATGCAGTAGTTTGCGTAAGACGTTGTAAAAACATTATAGCAGCTTTCTCACACCCACCAAGACCCGTGTTAGTGTAGAGAAGTTTGTCAAGAAAGCATCTTAAGAATCATAAATTCAAAAAGGGACTTGGGAGATCACAAGATGTCCATACTATTGCAAGGCATATAATAGAGATGAAATATAGTGTCACTTTTAAGATCATATCGAAAGTTTCCATTTCAGTAAAAGGGACAGCTTAATGATTTCCATTCACAGTTCTAGATTTTAAGATTTGAACTGAAACATTACTTTAATCCTAATATTTCTCTACTTAAAAATGACCAAAAACGTCCCATATGATGAGATAGTTTTTTTTAAAAGTTACATACTCCATAAAAAAACCAAAAAACAACTATTTGAAACTTCAGGCATGTATTTTGTGAAGCTGTGATGTACATATTAAATTACAATAAATGCTTTTAGACAGAATCTAAAACTGACTTCTGGGATCAATATTTTTTTCGCAGCCAGGAAGTGTCAGAAACAGACATTGCAAAATTATGACTTAATTATTTATTTTTTTAAATGCACTTCAGTTAATGCAAAAGTTACTTGATGAAGTACTGAAACCCTCTGCAGCAGCATGCTGACACAAAAATCAGTCAACCTGAATAGTCTGCAGGAAGTTGATTACGAGTGAAGCTTGAACCCTCAAAGCCAAAAAGCCACAGTTTTTGTCAGGATATTACAGCATCATTAGAAAAAGGATAGCCCTAAATACTTACAACTGACAGTGTGTTTTTGCTAACAACATTTATATATGCTTAAATAATTCAGACCTTGTCCACACGTAGCTGGGTATCTCATGAAACTGACATATTTTCCTACGTTGTGGTATGTCACAACACGAAAACGCGCCAAAAACGATTATTTAAAAAAAAAACTCCAGACAAAGTGAAGCTGCGTGTTTTCTCCGTTTTAGGCGCCTGTGTGTAGACAGATGTAACCGGAGTTTTAGGTGCCGCAATGTTACCGTCCGCGACAAAAATAAGCTCAAACATCACTTGTGGGACCTGCATTTACACGCACATCTGACTGTCCATTCTGCTTTTTGCTTGCTTGTTTTTACCAGCTCTATCACTGCTGTATGCAGAAGTTGGAGAGCAGAAAGTTACTCTGAGCGGATAGGCTTTCAGAGAACTACTGCCCCCTACAGGTGGGGCAGGTCTATGAATGTGCTAAAAAAAACATACTTTTCCGGTTAGGTGTGGATGAGGAATAAAAATAAAATTAAAATTAAAAAAAAACTGGTAGGAAAGTATTTATTTAACGGAGAGGTGGCACGTTCTTCTCAGGCATACAGAGCCATTCTACAACTATTATATGACCTTAAATCGATCTGTAAGTTCAATAAATGATATATACCACCTATTTGAAATATAGCACTCATAACCTGTCCTAACTGAATGCCTTGAAATTAATGTGTGGAGGATGTGGAGCGTGGCTGCAAGTGGGCTCTAGTCTCTGAGCTGAGCTGAACTGTTCACGGCTCACTTTTTGCAGCCAAAACAGCTCTTTTAAGAGCCACCAACAAACCTCTTAAGAGCTTTCCTATCTAAATTGTTTAACTTCTTTATAATTATTTTTTTTTATTCATGTGTCTGTATAGAAAACAGCTGGTTTCATGTAGCTCAGGGTGATTAGCCACAGCGTTGATCAGTGGTGGGAGTTTTAAAAGATTACTCAAGCATACAGAAAGTAATCTAAGAAACACTTTAGGTATGTTTTTTTAAGGACGGAAATGAGATTAGAATATGATCAGAAGCTTTAATAAGTGGATTTTACATGCCACCCCTCCTTTAAAAAACTTAAAAGTGTACATGGCCCCAGTCACCAGAACTATTAAAAGTCTGCTTCGGTTTCCTGTGAAATGGGTTCAGATCCCCTTTGCTTATCTTAATATCACACTCCATATACGTAACACTCCATATAGGAACTGAGCTGCATGCACTGTGTAACATTAGCCGCGGACCAACGCTTCTGAACAAAGACCATGCTACTTCCCAGGTATCTCCCTTGTCAAGATCCTGGAGATGTCCTTTTGGCTAAGGAAAGCAGACTCTTCTGCACTTTGCCTTCATTCACAACCGCTTGCGCACTCCAGGATATCAGATGTCTGCCTCAATCTGCCGATATCAACAAGCCAAGTTGTGCTCGTTTCCTGCAGACCTTCAAGTAAATACAGCATCCAACCTGGAAAATGATTCGTTCCTTGACGAAAAACAAACTAATGTCTTTGATATTATGCCCTCTATCGGCCATTAGTCCATTTTAAGCAATGGCTTTAAACGAGATGGCCTTTGACTCTCGGCTGAGTCAAAGGAAAAACATCTGACGTTGCCCTTTAGAAGGGTTTAGAGTGAACACCAGCATAACAAGAAACTAAACTCATGGTACCCAGATCATCTCTTGCAGCTTCTCCATGTGCCAGAAAAGCCATTTGGGTCAGAATGCAACCTGAGTCAAATGCCCTGAAAAGAAGATCCGACATAATGCACAACCTGTGTGAGAGCGTGAAAAAGACAGAGAGGGATTTAGTGGGAAAGGTGGGACATTACTGACACCACTAAGATTCATATAACTGATGGCTGATGAGATAAAGAGCCACTTTCGGGACTCAATAACTATTTTACGGATCGGGTTCACATTTATTCTTAATGTGAAATGTTCTGGCATTTTGTGAAGTGAAGGTTGTCGAATTTAGAAGCAGATCTTCACCTTTTGAGACACAATGATGCCGATCATTTTCCTCCGCGATTGGGAAAAACACACTTTAGGGCCAACAGCTTTGTTATCTGCTATGGCAAACGTGATTGAGGAAAAACGATCGCCTTTATGCAATAGTTTGACATTTTAAGTCATTAATCTTATCAGGTTTCTCAACAAACTGCTAAGGAGATTAACCCTCAAGACTAAAAGTGACAATAAATGAATACGAGGATCATTTTCTCGAGTAAAAACAAAAGATAAGGGTTAAATGGGAATGATAGGATCCAATATCACTATTAAAAAAACAAAGAAAACACTAAATGTTTTAAATATGGTGTGGATCATACAAATATTTAAATTCAGACATCTGGTTTAGAATCCAAAACAACTATAATGGAGAATCTCTAAAAAATGGGACCAATACAATTTTAAAACAATGTGATTTGAAGAAAATGATCTGCAATCAGAATTTCACCTTGTGCAATATCAATGGCGCAAAAAAAACCTGCTCTAACTGTAATACATAGCAGACTATTATATTTCGGAGTGCTGTGCGGTAGGACTGACACTCAGTTCTGCAGATGCCGGCATCCGGTTTACATGTCAGTGGTGGAAAAGCTAAGGCAGGCGGAGGCAGAACGTGTTGCACGGTTATTTAGAGGGGGGAAAGCAAGTAGATGGATGGTTCCCCTTATTTGTGAAGCTGTAATATGAAGTATGGTTTCCTCTCAAGTACCTTTCTCATACTTCCTTTCACCTCCCTAATGGAGCATTGTCTCCTCCGAAGGTTCTTACCACGTGTGAGAATTTACAAGTCGTGCCAGAGTGTCAAACTGAAAGGGGAGCCGAGACAGAGGGAGAATTCCGATGAGTTTCTTCTTAATCAAATCTGACAAAGGAAGTGAGCTTCAGCTGTGTGGCCCAGGTGGTTTTCTCAAACCTACACGTTTGGGATGGGGTTTATCCTGCAGTGAGCTGAATGACATCCTTCTGTCCTTCCCTTCAGTCCACTCTGTCTATTTTTGCCTCCTTTATCTTCCGGGCGATCCTACTTATTCATCTACTTTCAATTTGCTTAAAAATCACAAATCCAATTTTTCCTTTCTTTTGAGTTAAACTTTAGGCCCAAGGTTTTAATGAGTTGAACTGCCCAACGTCTCGCTCTAGCAAGGACACACCAATGTCCGGAACGTACATCGCCGAAAAGCTGACAGATACCCAAGGGGGCATTAATAAGATGTCATTTTCATAGTCTTTGTTGTTGAAGCTCAATAAGTGAGTCTTCTTAGTTACTCCGCATGTCTTGCATGTAGCCTTCATTGATTAATGTTGATACTGCTACTGTCGTGTTATACTTTTGCCACAAAGATTTCTGAAGTGTTTTAATCAGTACATTGTAGACCGGAATCTGAGATTTTCCGACATTAACCGAGGACCGCTGGAGGCTGGGACTTGGCCTGAAGAATCTTCAATAAGCAGTAGGAGGGACCGCCTCACCGGTTGGCCAAATACCTGGGAATCACGCACACAACTTTTCGTCACGACGAAAGATTTGTCTACGAAGGGAGAAAAAGACGGAGTGTGAATCAGGCTTTATGGGTATGTCCAAAGCCTGTCCACCCAGTACATCTGCATTACTGTGAAGAGACAAGGAGATCTTTGTTGATGCGATTATTTGAAACAAGCTCTGTATTGTCTTGGCCAGCGTTTGGAGCTCTCTTCCTTTCTTTGCTGCATGTTGCACACCGTTTTAAGATCCGTTTAACTATTCAGAATCAGCGTATTTGTTCTTGATTGGCTCTTAACTATAAAAGTAGATAAAATACTTTTTTTTTTACTGTTTTTTTAAATGCATCGCTGAAAGAAATTTCTAACATCTGCTATTAACAAATGCATCAATGCTTGTTTTGACTCATTTTCTACTAGATTTCAAACCACTTCCTCAACCACAGAATTAGCCCATATCTGAATTGACAAGTTGGTGTTGGTCACTGCGACAAAAATGACTTTTTCATATGAACTGAACACACAATTTGAGGAACGTCTCACGGTAAAAAAAAAAAAAAAAAAGAGAATGCATGGAACCTGCTCATTAGTGAAGCCCTAATACACACGATTGCGCTTGGGAGTGGCCAGGTTTTACTGTGCCTGATACCGTCGTACAGCTCAGCCTGTTGTACGGTTATTGCTGAATAATTATAACACCCAAGGGGGACTAACAAAAAGGGAACAAGAAGTGGAACTTAACAGAAAACTTTGCATACCACGATTTCTCCACAGTGAAAATCTTCCATCCGCCTTCCTCCAACCACCACTCTCCTCCTATCCCCACACCTCCTCATTTATACAACTGTTCAACAGAGACCGGCTTGTTCAACCTCACACATATACGAGCGCTCCTCTGTAGGCCTCGAGATCAATACCTGACCCCCCTCAGCGCCGGCCGGGGGAGCTGGAGCCCGCTCTCACGGGAAATTAAAAAAATGGATTCAGCAAGGAGCGGTGGCTGTAGCGGCTGGGTTTTGGTTTCAGTTGACTATCTGCAAGATGAAAATAGAATATGTCAGCTTGGCTGGCGGCCGGCAAATGCAGAAGATGACCGCCAGGGACAGAGAGTTTCTAACGCTCGGGCGGGGTGATGTGCGGATTGCGTTTCCTCTGGGAAGGAGGATGAGGAACGTTGTCTGATTGAGGGGTTGTTTTTGACAGGAATCATACAACAAACCCAACTGCTTCAGTATTAATGCACCAAACCCCTTAGAATTGTGTTTAAAACATGAGCCTTTCAATAATTTATGCTTCCAGTGACAGTTTCAGTTACAACCCTCGTGACCCATTGACCCCCACGATGTGTGCTACCAAAACCTTCCTTTTAAAAAGCCTTTAAATAAATCTGCCATACCAAAGCTAAACATATGTAGTTATTGATGTATTACGCCAGCTTTTTGAAAATATTTAAGTGACCTTTCTTTTTTATACATCTTAATTCTACAAAATAACCAACCAAATAAAATGTTAGGTCAAAAAAAAAAATGCACCATTGAAAAAAAAAGCTTATTTTACTTAAAGAGCAACTCACCCCAAAATCAACTTTTTTTTTGTTGATAAACTGTGTAATTGGGTCTATAATAGCACTATCTACATTTCCAGTATTTATTTTATGTATTTTAGTACATTTTAGTGAAATACAAATGTTATACCAAAAACCGTTAGTTTAGTGCCCCGAATGTTTAAACGATTAAACTGCAAGGCAATTCACTTGAATTCAAATCCTGCCTTGCTAACGGCTAATTTCGGGTTATTGACGTAAGCTTAGAATAGTGATGACAGCAATCCGGCCGCGGTGGGGTAATAACATCTCAGCCACACTTCCGTAGCGAGCTGCCATTAACTGCCTTCAGCACAATCGGCTCATAACCTGCGTGCTCCGTTATGCAGGTGGTTACCCCTACTTGCTGACATTTGCTCATTACCTATGACAAAGGGAATAACAGATAAATCTGGGCTGAATGTTTCTCATCATGCTTGGATATATTAGTCTGCAACACACATTTTCTTTTGCGGACAATGAAGTACAGTGGCCGCAGGTGCTCCTGTCGAGGAACAGTCGCGAAATTACTCGAGCTAATCTATATTTAACATTAGATTTCGCCGACAACAGTGTACCACTCATTCTATGCCGCTACAGGCTCGGTATCTGCTGCTGCTCCGGGCAGAGAACGAGACAACGGCTCGTAACGATATGGTGCCGCTCCCCTCCGCCACAGAACCTATTTCCCTGTACTATGTTCCCTTTGGAGAAGGAAGTTGAGCAAAAAACCTCAACCTTCAGATTATTTCCAGGCAAAGGAGCTCACGTTACAACGGCTCTCTCCATCTTTCTGGCCGCCTGTGACTCTGTGCTGCTGCCAGCAACATGTCAGTCACAGCCCCGATACGGAGACCATAATGCATGCTTTTATCACCAGTAGGATTGATTACTGTAATGCCCTGCTTTCTGGTCTTCCCAAAAAGACTACCTCAAGTTTACAACTTTTACAGAATTCAGCAGCTCGTGTTTTGATGAAGACCAGGAGGCGGAGGCACATTACACCGGTCTTAAAATCACTGCATTGGCTCCCCGTATGTTTTAGGATCGATTTTAAGGTTCTTTTAATGGTTTTTAAGTGTCTTAATGGTCTTGGGCCTTCTTATCTCGAAGAAATGCTTTTAACTGGGCGCCCTGGGTCAGAGCCTTGGCTGCTGCTGTTGATCTGCTGCTGCCGATGCAGATGGCTCCCATGATGGCATTTCCTGGCTCATCTGTACTCAGCCCGCTTTTTGTAGCTTTTAAGTGTGTGTGCGTGTGTATGGCTGATGGGTTGGGTTGGGAGGGGGGAGTATTTGCGTTAATGATTTTATTTTTGAAGGGGAGGGTTGTGGGGTTATTTTAAATCTGTAAAGCACTTTGAGTAACTTTGTTTGAAAAGCGCTTTATTAATAAAGTTCGATTGGAGTTGATATTGTAAAATCTGATTTCCAACTACAAATAGAATGCTTCATGTTTGATATTTCTGATACCTTTCTTATCAGAGAAGCGAAGCGCTCTTGGGAGCCAGCTGCTGGCCTGGAAGCTCCAACCCCCACTAAGGTCATTTATGCTGGCTCCATTCAAACATGTAGTTAAAGCATCGTTTTTAGATTTACCAGACTTGTGCTACGTTTAAGTGGCAGAACTACATCCACATAACAAGCATGTGTACGGTGCATTTGTTGGGTCTCAGAAATTGACATTCAGTTGTGGGATTGATATCAAACGAACGTTCTGGCTGCAAAATAGAAAACCAGAGAGCTCACCAACATCATCAGCACTGTTTTAAGCCTTCAGTGCGTTTACATGCAGTAAGAGAAAACTGAATTATTGCCTTACTCTGACCAAATTCACCTTAGTCCGAATGGAGTCGAACCAAACTGGGCTACTCCTAAACCAAATTTCTCCGCATGTAAACTCCAACACATCTTAGCCGAGCTATTAGCAGCCTGGCCCCTCTCCTTTCGGAAAGTGACGAAACCACGGAAGCTGGAATAGCAACGCCGGAACGAGCAGCAACGATTTTAACACAATAAAACCATACAGTACTTACTAAATGTACTATACTGACGCGTTGCTGTGGTCCATTTCTTCGTCATTGTACATATTCAGCTTTTACTCCATCCTATTTACCGCTGCCAGCATTTGTTTGCTAGCTGTGTGCCGCTCAAGGCCAACCAGAAGAATGCCAACATTAAAGGGCGTGTATCGCCACCTAGCGTCGGGGAGTGGCACGAACTTCATTGAGTAATTCAGTTTTCTTCATAACATGTAACCAAGGATAAATAGTCCTATTCTGGTTAAGGTATCAGCTCGATTTTTGCCAAAAGCTCTACCTAGATGTTCATGTAAATCGAGTAAAGCGACGAATCGCTACAACCCTAATGTAAACATTCTGACTGATCAAACGGGTTCACAAATAGAAATAGGGATGTGTATTGGCAAGAATCTGGCAATACGATATGTATCATGATACGAAGGGGGGCTATATGATACATTTCAATATAAAACAATATGAGGAAGACTATATGTTGTGATTTTTAAAACTGAATTTAACTGTAGAAAACCTTTTACAGCATTCTGAACACTCCAACGTGTTACATGCATAACACATCCAGATGTATTACTGGATTTAGTTGATCCACTGGAATGAAGAAAGTGAAAATAGCCACCAACTAATGGTCATACTTAAATTTTTGCCACAAGAATCACTGTCATCATTAATGGTTCAATTGAAATACTTAAAAATAAAAAAGCAATACTTTGCTTTTGAATTACAATACAATATTGTGACAAAATATTGTGATATATCGGCACATCAACCTTTTCTTCTATCCCTAAATAGAGAGAAGCTTTAGTTTATGACTGCAAATTTCCTTCTGTTTTATACAATGACACAATACTGGACTCAACTATTTGGCTGTTTGATGACCTCTGACCTATTCAGTGGGAGACTTCAGGGACGTTCCTCTTGTTGTCATTCTAAGTATAAAAGAAACTACATCTTTTATTATGTCCACCTGGGGTCCCCCTTCTGGCCTGGAGGCCCTACAGCAGCTGCTTGGTTTGCTTATGGTTCAACCAGCAGATGATAACATCCCTACAGACTCAAACGCAACCAGCAATAAAAAAAAAAAAACAAAGCTTGCAGTTACATCTTCAGCCCATCTTCCACTACATTTGAGCAGCAACTCCATCCGCATCATAAACACATTTTATGTTAGACTCCAGTTTATAACGCCGGGGGTCTTCAGTTCCACCCGCCCTGTCTGAATACTCATATTAACAACAGCAAAAAGGCTAAGCATCTTCTCTTACCCATCTGTGCCTGCGTCGGATGCCTTTTTCAGAGGTTCATGGTGGAGAAGAGCAGCGCTGATCTGACTCAAGCCTTTCGGTTTTGCTGCAGGAGCCGCTATGCCATCGCATTGGTGATGCTGGAGACTTGCAGCGAACAACCGGGGGTCGGGAGGGGGTCTCCTGCCCAGCACCTACAATGCTCTTTGCCTTTGCTTTCCCCCCCCAACCCCTCTCCTTCTAGGGTTTTATCCGCCGCTGAAGCGTCCTGATCCGGACGGGATCGCTGGGAATCCTGTTGGTCGTTGGGTGGCGGTGCTCCTGCTGATGCACAGCCTCCTTATTTCTGCCTCGAATGTTTATTCCGCAAAGCCCAGAGCTTTATAGAAACAAAAACCAAGAAGCTACTCTGATGAGCGGGGACATCGAGTCAAAGAGCGTTTAAATAAAAAACAACCTCAAACGGGATGGAGATGAGAAGGTGATGGTGGTGGTGGGGGTCACCGCTGTCTGCTGCTCTATTCGCTCGTTTTCTGTCGTGTTTACGCTCCGCTGTCGCCTCCTCCCTTCCGTACTCCGCGCTGCCCCCCCTTCCCCTGCACCGCCGTGACGCCTACTCCGATCCTAAAAGAAACTAAAACAAGACACCCAACCCCAACTCGCCTCTTCTTTCTTTTACTTTTTTTTTTTAATTTATTTTTTTAACAGGTTTTTCATCTCTCTTGACACACCAGGCTGCAAGGAGAAAGAGGAGGTGGAGACGGGCGCTTGAAAGGGGGGGACAAGTGGAAGAAAACGGAGAGGTCTGGAAAGGAGGAGCCCCGCGATCAGAGAGCTCCTCCCCGTTTTATGCTGCTTTATCAGCAGGAAGAATATGGAGGGGGGCGCAAATCATGAGACATCTACATTCTGAAATATGAGAGAGAAGGAGGGGGACGAAGAGGGTGGGAGGGGACCATAGCAGTGGACAGAAGGACTTGTGTTGAAAATGTCAATTACCCCAAAGATGATTTTTGTTTTTTTTTTTTGACAAGGTTCGACTGAATACGTCCAACTGCACACGCATTTTTTTTCTGCAAAAACTAAAAAAAGGGGAAGAAAGGCTAACTGAGATCAGAGCCACTATGAACAATGCACACAGGAGAAATTACGCCGCTGTTAAAATGTTGCAGCTGCAGAGCTCCGTGGTTTAAAAGCGTGTACAAAGACACTATTACCTGAAGGGGGCGCCAAAGAAACAGAAGAGACTAACATTTAAAAAAAATGTCAAAATATATAAATACCTTTGGAAAATAACTAGAGAAGCGCAGATTTATATTTGGTCTTCTGCATAGAATATCAGAAAGATATAGATATATAAGAAATATTTTTTTTTAATATGAAAAAAACTGTAGCTCTGAAAGCCCATGAGAAAAATAATTTTTTGGATGAGTCTAGCTTAGACATTCAAGCCGAAATGTACTAGCTTACAAGCATGGTGGTGCTGACATGATGATAAGGGCAGCCAAATATTCAGCCAAAAAATGGATTGCAACAAAATTTCTGCTCTGATGATGGAATTTTAAGCAAGTAATAGTGATCATTTATGTATATATCTGATCAAGTGGCATAAATTTGACCAAATGTCAATGTCTCCTATGGAGGTAACTTACTGGAGAAAATATTGTTCAAATACTAAACGGCACAACGACTTCCTCAGAGCAACATAGTTCAAGACAAAATTGTTTGATAAAAATTATCAAACAATCTTCAAGTATAATTTCACAAATGTCCAAAGAAGAGAACAAATGTTAAGTATATGTAGTCAGGATGCTAAAGAACCACAAGTCATCCCTGGTTTGCTAGAACCACTCATGCCCCTAAAAGGAAAAAGGGTTCATTTTAATATCTTATCATATGCTAACCCTCTGGTTTTTAAGCAATGTATCACTGATAAACTACAGAAGTTTTGGGTTTTTTTTTTTTAACCCATTGTTATCCCAATCTAAGGCTGAGAATAACATGAGAATATTCATTGTTACTTGTATTCTTTTTAAAGCTACTTTTAGGGTCAAAAGTTGAGTAGCCTACCTAAAAAAAAAACTAAAAAACATTTAGATTAAATTCTGCATAGAGAGAAAGTTCTCCACACAACAGAAATGGTTTGAACTCAGGAAGAAAATAATAGTATTTATAGTGTAATTCAAGATTAGCTGAACTTGCAAGTATATTGATCAGAAAATTTGTGACTGTAGCCCGAACCCGGAAGGCAGGACATTACAATCCAAGGACACCTGGAGGTTTCACAATAACAACAGATTAGAGCATTATGCATGACTATCTTAAAACTCGGTAAAACCAAGAGGGTGAACCTTTTCAGGTCAGATGAAACAAAAAAATGAAATCTTTTGGACAACATGCAAACCATTGTGTTTAAAAAAAAAAATATATATACCACGGAACATCACCCTAAACTCAACCATCCCTATGGCTGAACATTGCAGTGGCACCTGGATATGCGGTGGATGTTGGACGGAGCTAAATACAAGTGAAAGCTTCACCATCCAGCACGACAGCGGCACTAAACACACAGGCAAGAGGGATTATGGAAAGGTTAATATCAAAGAAAGTTCACGTTTTAGAGTGCTTCGGTCAAAAACCAGACCTAGAAATCCAATCTAGATTTGAAATAAAGAATGTTAGCATATGTATTCCATTTCAATCAGCAAACCTGGTAGACATACCTGAAAGTAATCGCCGTAAGTGTGGCAGAATAAGGAGAACTGAATATGTTTACAGTTCTTGTTAGTAAAAGAAATTAAACTTGCATTGATCTTTCTACCACTTCATAAATAGGTGCTACATCGTGTTGGTTAGAGGAAGTTCAGTTAAAAAAAATGAAAGTTTAGAAAAATTGTACGCCAAAACGAATACTTTAGTAAGGCACCATACACAAATAGCAACTATTTGAAAAAGGCATGGAATAAAAAATAACTCCATTGTTTCAGTTTCACACCTGAGTATGTCTGGAAATCTTAGTCAGATTTACAGGTGTGGGACTTTTTCCTGCTCAGTGTTTCTGGAAACATACGTTTTACTCAACCTTATTGTGCTGACTAACATTTTCCCCAAGGGAACAGTTGAAGGAATTGTCTGATGACTTTTCATGCCTGCATCTTTAAAAAAAAATAAAAAATTTATTAAATAAAAACCACGGCAGGACTTTTCTTTGTTTTGTCCTCACATTTTGCTCTTCATTCTTATAAACTTATAAACTGCATCATGTTATATTGGTCAAAACTGTTCACTGGCTGAGTTTATATGGTCACTCAGAGGGGCTTTTTAGTGAGCCGCAACACCCTTAGCTTGTTACACTTAATCCAGCTGGTTGCTGCGCCTCCTGGAGCGTGACATCCCCCACAACAGTCTGGGATCCTCACGCTCAAAGGCTGGATTTATTCTCCCTCTGAGCAATCAGTCACCATTAGAGGGAGGTGTGGCAGCCCACACATCACGCTACTTCTTCTCTTTATCAAATATTGATGTCAGCCTGTCAGTGTTGTTGACTTTGATGGTAGGGGGAGTCTAAGTTTCTCGGCGCATGGGTCCCCCGGTGCAAAAAAAATAATGAATGGAAGTCAATGAAGCGCTAAATGTTACTTTCTGGTCATCTTTGTCTTACGGTGCGTTCACACTGCCCCAAACGTCAGC
The DNA here is from genome assembly GCA_028564705.1 of Apricaphanius iberus. Taxonomy (NCBI): domain Eukaryota; kingdom Metazoa; phylum Chordata; class Actinopteri; order Cyprinodontiformes; family Aphaniidae; genus Apricaphanius; species Apricaphanius iberus. Next base: position 1,093,325 of record JAPXFQ010002555.1, on the reverse strand, counting down.
GTCAAGACTGGCAAGATTACACGTTAAGCCTATGGTAGAGGCCGTCAGCGGGGCGTCTGAGTCTCTGCGGCGCTTTGTGTGCGTTGGCTGCGTCAATTTTTAAAAATGTTCTTGTGTTTTAAGCTTCAAAGAGCCAAAAGTCAGCAACGTTTAAATTCAGCTAGCTGAACTTTAGACGCTCTTGACAAGGCGTGTCAACCAATCAGGGCATCTCAGTGTAGTGACGTCGCCTGACGGAAACACTGCTTCCACCAGGTGAGGAGGCCGTTTCAAGGCTCACTTCCAGGCCGAGAGGTGCTTTTACAGCAACAATGGCTCTTTTAAGAGCCACCCACAAACCTCTTAAGAGCATTCCTGTCTAAATAGTTTATTTTGTTATTTCTGTCTCTGTATAGCAAACTGCTTGTGTCGTGTAGCTCGGGGTGATTAGCCACGATGTTTATCAGTATTTCCTCCATGTCCTGCTGAGGCTGTGACTCCATGACAGATACAGAATCACTGAAACTCTGTCCCCTGATTGGTTGTCGCGGCGCGATTTGACAGGGGAGTTCAGATTTTTCCAACTCGAGCGATAGACAGTGTTGCCAACTTAGCGACTTTGTCGCTAGATTTAGCGACTTTTCAGACCCCTATAGCGACTTTAGCGATTAGGTTGGTTGTAGAGCTGGCAATTTCACCCTACAGAACAATCTTTTGATTAAATTTGCTATTATAACATTTAACAATACAGGACAAAACTGATGTGTGTAATGTGGATCTAGACAAGCATTAAAATCATTAAATGTTGTTAATGTTGAAATTATTTTTGTACATTTGTAGTTCTAAACATATTTAGGGTGTTTTTTTACTCACTTTTGTCTCTCCCACGACGTTATTCCTCTCTCCTACAGCGTCCGTTACAGTTATTTGCAAATTGCCAATTATGCAAATTAGGCGATGACGTCATTTAGCGACTTCTAGCGACTTTTGGGACAGCCAATAGCTACTTTCCTTACTGAGGAGTTGGCAACACTGGCGATAGACGCCATGAGCGCAAATGCACAAAATGCACCACATAAAATGCAGCTCGAATTTTCTATTGCACCTGTAGCGCGAGTTGTTCGCGCAAATCAGGCAGACGCAAATCTGCTTCTGAAGTGTCGCGCTCCTCCATTGATTTTACATGTAAGCCTGAAGCCTGAAGTCGCTCCTATCGCGTTTGGTCTGGACACACCCTGAATCACAAATATGTTGCAAATCAATTTAGATGATAACTAATAATGTGCATTTTAACGGTGTTGGTCAAGTGATTTGTGACTTATTGGCTTGTAAAAATTCGCAATTAAAATGCCAACAAATCCGCAGTCGCTTAACCTATATGACGTCACGGAGCTAACGTTAGCTAGCATTAGCTAGCAGTCGAAACACTCACAGAGGCCTTGTAGAGCTTCTCCTGCATGCTGGGTCTCATTCCACCAACTATTTCTCCTCCAGTATAGCGGCCACTTTTCACACGGTCACATTTATGGTGGTTTTTTCCTTGTTTAATGCTCCTTTCTCTGTTCAGGAGGAAAGAGGTGAAGCTGGCTAATCTCACGACCATTTTAGCCTTCCTTTCTTCAGTTGTAATCCGCTTTTGTAATCCACATTTTATGTGGTGCATTTTGTGCATTCAAATGTAACGAACATTTTTGCATCTGACACTGAAGTTGACAAATTCGGCACAGCATCAACCAATCATGCCAACTGTCCCTTAAAATACGGAATCGTCCCGCATTTGACTATTAAATGTGCTGTCCCGTTTTGAACTAATAAGGGACGTATTTTCATAAATGTCTATCATGTGTGTCCATCATAGGCTTCATACTGCTTTATTTTAACTATGTAGCCTATATAAACATAAAAATCACCCTACATTCAGCAAAACTGTTCTAACGGCGGGATCAAACGGGACCGCAAATTGTTTGTTTGCGGCTCGTGAGTGATGCACACTCAGGATTGATCAGGTAGACACACATACACTGGCGCTTCCATGCAGCACCTTCGACCATTAATGTCTAATGTGAAACATTACACAAGAATAGTACAAAAATTGCATAAATTTTGACTTTTAAAATAAGATTTACTGCACAAAATTTTATGAATAAAACCAATGATCGTAGACTAGTCTGAAAATGACATAGGGCTCTGTACTGTAAAAGAAAAAAAAAAAAAAATCGAGACTCAAATTGAATTGTGACCCTAAAATCGGAAATCAAATTGAATCAAGGATTTGGAGAATCATGACACACCTAATTAGGAGGATATAAATAGGATCGCATTCCTCTTTTGGATTTAGATGTGCAAGGTTATAACATTATTTCGATTGGTTTCGATGCAAAATTTAGATTGTGACATCCCTAATATATATAATTATATATATATATATAAAATTATGATGAATTGTTACAATAAGCAAGAGTCCGATTGTGATTTTTAAAACTCAATGTAATGGTAGAAAAACTGTTACAGTATTCTAAACACTTCCTCTTATATTACTAGATCGAGTTGATCCCTGGGAAAAAGAAGGTAAAAACAGCCTCTAACTAGTAGAGATATTTTTAATTGTACAACAATAACTACCATAATTAATGATTTTGTTCAAATATTTTTTTATCAATAATTTGCTTTCAATTATTGATATAATATCATACAATATTGTGGCATAACATCTCAATACATCAGTGTAACAATACTTTCCCAAATGAACAGTATTTAAGCAAACAACTGTTATCTAAAAGGTTCTAATAATTTTGGACCGCTAGAACCTAGAGGGCCACATAAATAGTTATGTTGTTAACTCGAGTTTGACAGATGTGTTCTAAAACAGGCGGAAAAGTCTTCTCTGATGGCATCAAAGATACAAGTTTATCCCGGTTCAGAAACCCTACAAGGACAGACCGAGCACAAGAGTTTGTGTGTTTAGAGACAAATGCCTCAAAATCTAATTGTGTGGTAGAAAATTGTAATTCCTGTTCTTAACCTAAAATAAGAAAAGCAACATGACATGAGAAGAAAAAATCCCCCAATTTTTATTTCGCAAGTGTGTGGGTGGATTAATTTGAACCTTTTGGACAAGCAGGAAGACAGGTTTTATAATCTTCAGATCTATAAGTGTTCTCAAAGGTTACAGATTATTGCTGACTGACATTCGCTGCTTCCAATTTAAAGAAACTTGCAGTTGCTTACCAGTAAAATACATGTTTTTTATAAATGCAAAGCTACATTTTTGAGCTGGTTACTTACGGAATGTGGATTATTCTTAAAAAATAATGGAAAGATAATTATTATCAGATTCTTTCTCCAATATATTAAGTTAAACACCTTTTCTTTCAATGAAGTAAACTTATAGAAGTCTCACTAAGGCATTCGGACTAATTCCATGTCTTAGCTGAAAATGTAAATGGCAAGATAAACTAACTGTTGCAGGAAACACTGACCAAAGGATGAGAGAGAATTCTGTTAATGTTTGGAGGTTTTATTACAATTCGGATTGATCAACTAGTACAGCATCAAATCACAGAAAAATGCAGAATACTGACTTGTCTCAATTTTACAAAAACAATCTTATATTATTTTTAGTAACCTTGCGTCTATCTACCCCACTGATAAAGTATGGCTCTGAGGGTGAGGGTAACAGACTTGACGGCGCCTTTCTCTTTGATTAGAAAGCTGTGAACTTTGTAGACCTTTAAGGATGCCCAGTCCGAAGAGCCATCTCCATGGCACCGCAGGACGTGGACTATCATTATCAAAAAACTCTGACCATGACTTGGGTAAAAGCGTCACTCGGCAAGACCAACTTTCAAACCAATACTACAACATTGTGCGTCACAGTCGATTACAAAGTACAGATAAATCATAACACTACATTTTTCCACCACACTAATATTTAAAAATAGACAAAATTTAGACACCCAAACCATTAATTCATTTTAGATGATCATTTTCAGGTATTTGCAGACCTGTTTTATTTAGAAATACGGCCAAAAAGAAGCAATGTGGTGCAGTAAACAGATGTGACAGAATAAACGTGTATTATTATTATTATATTATTTTTTTTCCAAGAGGTGGGTAAAATTGTACTCAAATAAGAGTAGCACTACCAAAGCATATTTTTACTCAACTAAAATTAAAACGTAGCCATCCATAAAACATTACTCAAATAAAAATAAAGAGGTGATATTTTGTGCCATTTCAAGGAACAAAATGAAAAGAAATTATACAAACACACAATAACACATTCTAAGCCGCCATTTTTTTCCACTCAATACAATCACAACACGATACTTGGATACTTGGATCTAAGTACTTGCCGATACCGAGTAGCAGTGCCGATATTTGTACCACCCAAAAAAATCCAATCAATTGGAAGACTGGTTTCCTTTTGTTACAAGAAATGATGGGGAATTAGATAAAATAAGAATAAAATGACCATAAAACTACAATTATAACTGAAAGATATACCTTTTGTGTTAAATTATGGCATATTTTCTATATTTTAAGCATGGGTTCGTGATATTGGTCAACTAACCAATACCAATACTGATAAGAGTACATTAAGAGCACATCTTAGAACAAGGTAAGGTAGGTCCGTCTCCTTTAATAAACTTTAGGTGTGTGTCTGGTCTATTTTTGTGTTTAATATATATATTAGGGACGCACCGATCCGACTTTTTCAGTCCAGATACCGATACCGATGGCTGGATTTTGTGTATCTGTCGATACCCGATACCGATCCGATACTATTTGTGACAGTGTGGAGGTCCTGTCACTATGGCTCCGATAGATCATGTGCCCTGGCTTCTTGGCCACAGGGAAGGCACCAGACTTTACAAACTAAACATAACTGAGACAAAATAACAGATGTAAAATATAAAATTACCACAAAAATAACATTTCAAGTGAAAAATTTATCTTTTTTGGTGAATTTGTTGCAGATTTTCCCCATTTTGAGTATCGCTTCATGGTATCGGTTAAGTTTAAACGATACCGATATAAGTACATTAGGCAGTATCGGGGCCGATACCAGTATCGGTATCGGTGCATCCCTACTATATATCTATATATATAGATATATATATATATATCTACATATATCTATATATATAGATATACTACTATATATCTATATATATAGATATATAGTTTCATTCAATCAAAGCATCATGATAATAGTTCTCTATTAAAAGAAGATTTTGTAAAACTACTCATAAAACATTTTTTTTTGCTCAAAAAGTTATTCAAGTAAATGTAGCTAATTATTCTGCAATTAACTGAGTACACATCAATTGGCTGCTCGTTAGCTAGATTTTACATTTCCCTCTAAAGGTGATGTGAAACACTACAGATAGATATAGGAAGAGGGTTTTAATAAAATAGTTTAGTGTATTTACCTCATCCTGAACGCCATCTGCTCCAGTTGGGGTTATTTTCTCTTCAGTTTCCACAAAAGAAGAACTCTCAGACCACAGACGTGTGAACAATAGAGGTGGATGTGTTGTTGGTGAGCTGAACACCCCCCCCCCCCTCCCCAACCCTCTCTGTCAAACTTGCCGTGTTAGAACTTACTTCATATCTCACTTCAGCCTTTGCGTTTACAGCCCAGCCGAGTAAACATGAAGGAGTGTCCACTGAGCGGCTGGTAACTTTTTAACAGAATATAGCCGGTGCCATAAAAACAGGCGTCATGAATCACCACTAGCGATTATGTTGTAGTTAATGTTTAAAGCAATCATATCTTCTGCTGATCTCGAGGTTCTGCTTACATTTATGCTGACATTAATTTGAACATGTTGGCTTGTAGAGGAGCACAAACTGGGGTGTGGTACATCTTTATGAGAAGAAAACTATTATAATAACTCATGTTTTTATTCTTTTCCACAGCAGCCACCCGTTCTTCGTGTTTTTAGGCACAAAGAAGCATTTCTAATCTAATATTTCTCTTGTAGAAAGACAGACTTATGTTTGCTGATGTTTTTCCAAGAACAGATCATATAGATTACTGATGTTGTCCAGCATTTCTACAACCAGAACTGCTCCTGACAAACCTAATAGTTTACATCTCTGCTGCCATTTTCACTGTGACTCTCTAAATTTATATGTCTGCAGCTGCTATTTGCACATAGTTTTGTGTCCAGCATATATTATCTTAAACTGTAAATATTACATGTACTTTTTAATATACAACTACACATGCACAATTGTTGTTTTTTAATGATTCTACTGTTGCACATTCAAATCTGACTATGCCATTTCATTTCTAATAAGTGCACTGTACTTGGTTTTGTAATTTTTGTCCTTAATGTACATATATTATAATTCTGTTTTTTTATACTTCTATTTTTTTCCTGTATAAATCTAAATATTTCAATTACCTGTCACTTATTACAGTTGAATTTCCCCTTTGTGGGACAGTAAAGGATTATTTTATTCTATTATATCTTGTATTTCCAGTTTTTTTCTTTTCAAGGGGTGTTGCTAGCTGTTCATGTACAGAATAACCTGTTTTCTCAAAGACTAATGCTGCAGCCTACACAAACATTTCATGGATTTTCTACATTTATTATAAATAGTTCCATTTCCAAGGTTAAAGAGTTGAAAGAATGCATGGATAAATTTGGAAAATAGATTTCCCTCTTGTCAAAAATATGACCGTATGTCGTCTAGGCAGCACATTCGATCAATATTTATAAAGAAAACGTCCAAATGTCTTGTGTTTAGAGATCCAAAATGATTGCTTTTAAGATTTCCTGTCCTATAATTATTCCGATTAAACTATCCAAGTTACTAAACGGGATGAAGAGCAGATGGTGATGACAGAAAGGATTTTCTCAGAAATCAGAACTGAGATTTTTTTTTATTCCGTCGTCACTTTACCCGTAATTCCAGAAATCAACACATTCCAACTATAGGCAGCACAGAAGGATTTTATGTTTTTAAGACTGTGGATGCCATCTCTCTTTTTTTTCTCTACCTCATAATGAACAATATGAATCCCTCTGGTCGTTCCACCGCCGACTCCCTTTGCTGTGATGCGTACATATGGCCGCTGATTTAAAACATATGTTTTACATATGCAGTCGTCATCACAGGGACCCTCTCCTCTCCCCCCTGCCCTCTGTGGAGACGTCTCTATTAATATGTGTGAGGCACAGGCTAACATAAACATGTTGCACACGAAAATGATAGAAACTGAGGAAAATGCCTCCAGCCCCCTCCAAGTTAACCTAACCACCATGAACGACATGTAACATAAACAGGCTCATTTCTTTTCTCTCCAACCAAGCCAACTATTAAAAGTGGCTGTTGGTAGTTCTTGTTGTATTTTGGTGGAATGATCAGATATATTAATATTTTACTGAAATGTAAGTAGTTTCCCAGTCTGGTAGCAGATTAAAAAGGCTAAATCCTACATAAGGTGCCACATTATCACCAAATTACACTTTAGTCATTCTGCTGGGAAATATTTTATTTTATAATATCTGTAAAACGACCCCGGTTTACTTTTTAAGTACCTAGTTTTACATACATACTACGGAACTAAATCCTAGATGAACACAGCACTCCTGTTAGCACCGTCGCGTTTCAGCAAGAAGGTAATAGTTTCCATTTTCAGCCTGAAATCTTTCTCCATTCATTAAAAAAAAAAAAAAAATTCTGGCTGTGTTCCAGGCAAATTTACTATTTTCTTAGGTTGTTTGATCAGAGATGTTTTCTAGAGACCCAGATGTTTTTTTTTTTCTGACCATCAAATACATCAAAAATATTAGTCAAAAGCCACACGGTTAAACACAACATACAGTTTTTAGAGAAATGTTTCCTACAAAACCTACATGGCCTTCTGTGATAAACGGATTGCCCCCTAAACGTAATAAATGGTTAGGCCGGTGTTCTGACAAAACAGCATACCCATCAGAATGGTATACCTTCAGTAAATGCGCATCCGCAGCAGTAAAATGTGTACTTTTTCCTCTTTAGTGTTTAGGATCAGTTCAAATCAACTTAAAATATAGATCTTTTAAGTTTAGGCATTTAAAAGAAGGTATTTTTGTCCTTCTATGACCTTAGGGTTAGAACATCAAACTTGTGGGTTGGTTAAAATTGGTTAGATAACTCAACTTATGGTAAGCTGTACTGACACAGTATGCTAGATCGACAGAACACTCATTTTAATAATTCAGGTCAAGGACGATTCTGAGGGCCCCGCACAGACAGGGGGCCCTTTGAGGGCTATCAATATGTATTGTCTTGTGTAAGTTTTTTAAATGAAATATTTCATTTGATCTGCTAAAATAAGCATATTATACATGGTTGGGATTATATATATATAAAAAAAACCTCGAATTATGTATGATATTATAATTTCACCCCTCTCCCTTACTGAATGGTATCGTCTGACACTGGCAGCGGCACATGCGAAATGTGTACAGCACGCTTCGCCTACGTGAACAATTCCTTCCCTTCACTGCTGTGGAAGATCTTTTCTCTCAAACTGTTGCTCGATTTAGGTCAAAGTAGGATTAGCTTCTAAAACCCAGTGTTACAACTTTTCAGTTTTGTGTGTGAGCCACTGTGAGATACAGGAGGATGTATGGATGCTCAACTAGCCACGTTGCTACTGGATTGGTAAGTAATAAATGCTTGCTCCTGGGTTATTTGGGCATGATGATGCGATACAGTGCCAGGAAAATTGTTTGGTGGTTTACCAACTGACACGCTGTCAGTTTGATGTTTTGTTGTTTTGACTGTACTTGTAAACTTGTTCAGAAGCGCTCCATACAGATTCCCTCATCTGCTTCGGCTGTCGGCTCGGTCTTGCTGATAGACAGCAGCCCCTATGTCGAGATGCAAAGAGTATAAAACCACGGCATTTATGGTTGTTTATGCATTTTGGTTCACTATTTGGTTTTAGCACATTTCCTAGTGAGTTACCGCTGCATTAAAGTGCGCATTATTCAGTTAAAGTGATGTTTTCGGACTTAAATTAGTGCTAACTCATTAGCGGAGTAGCTCTGTACATCTTCACGTCATTGTGATGTGATACAGTAGCTTTGCTCAAATTTTTCCACATTAGATCAAGTACACCCCTTTTTTTCCTCTGTTAACTTATAAATGCAGTCAAGCAGAAGATGTTATATTGACTATCAGTTGACCTTGCCTCTGTCAAAATGAAGTCTTGATCATTCTGAACAGTCAAATATACTTAAACATTAGAATGTCCAAGGCAGTCATTTTGACCCTTTTGAAATATGCATATTAAATAACTTTGTCAAATTAAGTAATGATGCCTTGTTGGTCCCTGACTTTTCCTAAAGCGATGTGAATTTTAATAAAATTATTTTGAATATTTATATGTGAATAATAATGTGATCATGTTTTAGTTTGCAAACATTCTGGATCAGATAATATGAAAGTATTCTGTGAAGGGTGGTTGGCAGAGATGGATCATACTGTATATGACAACATATAGGGGATCATGTAGTAACACAATTCCACATCATCTTCAACAGACGCCTGCAAGGAGTTGCCTGTAACCAGGAGTTGAGTATAGATTTACTATGTTATTACAGGTAAAATATTTAAATCTTCTCTGGTTTTAGTATCTTTAGTTTTAACCATTCCCAAAGATTTTACCTCATTTTAACTCAAATCTCATATAAGTTGGTTTGCTCCATATCATGTATTGATTGACATAAGCTCACATTTTTTAAATTTAAATAGAATCCCAATGCTTTTGAAAATATTCAAATTTTGTTATTATTACCAAAGGGAGAGAAACCAAGCTATTAATATCCTCATACATTATATGTATCGCTTTAATAAACTCTGTACAGAATCCAAAATAGTCTGAAGTTTCTTTAATACATGTTCAACAGAATCAAATGCTACGTAAAGATCCAAAAATTAAAATGAAACCCTTATCTTCAATCAAAGAATTATAATCTACTAAATCAAGGAATAATTGATTTTATTATGTATAGACCTATCTTTTATAAATCCTGATTGTGTTTTACCATCTGTCCAATACCACTTTTCAAACAATTTGCAAAAATAAGAGTAAATAATTTGTAATCCACTTACATTGCTAGTGCAAGCACAAAACAATGAATTTAAGGTGGTCTAGCAGTACAGAAGCAGTTATATATGATTCACATAAAGTCTGATTGACATAAATATATGAGAATGAGAGTAAAAATACCATAAAGTGCATGATTTTATTTAAATTAATATGAAAAAAATCTCAGCTGTGTTGGGGGCCCTGCCAAGAGTCTTGTCATGGGGCCCAAAATTCTTAGCAGTGCCCCTGGGTGGAGCCTGATTCGACTACCCATCTCAAGGTCAAATCTACGCAGATGAAACTAGCATCACTCCGTTTAGGCAATATGGGGAATGTGCAATGTCTAATTGCATACAAAATTATTCATTATATACAGCCTTCTAACATACCAGATTAAATCAAATGTAAAAAAAAAAAAAAGTTTTGATAAATAACCGTACCAAGTCACTGAAAAGAGTTACAATAGGCTACTCTTTTCCTTAACACCACACAACCACTAGGAGTCAGTTTGTTCAGCAACTTGTGTGAGTAGGCCGATATGCACGACAACAGAACTGTCAGGGCAGACAGCTGATTCCCGTTCAACGGCATCTTTAAGACAAACAAACAAACACCGACTACAACAAAACTAAAAGAATAACTAAAGAATACGACTAAATTTGGAACAAAAACTATAATGTAAATTAACGGCAACACATTACCATTAAGTCTTTGCAGCAAGCAGCTGTCCTCCACGTTGCCTGCACACATAGACCATTCGACCATCGGTGAACTATAGAAAGATTCGACAATTCTGAATGTGTAAATCCTTAGTCAGGGACACCCATAGTCCTGCTGCAGAACCCAACTTGGTTTCAGCTTGAGGCCACCAACCGACAGACGGATTGACGTTCTCCTTCAGGAGTTATTTGTCGACATCAGAATTTGTCGATCCATTTCTCACGGCAGGTCTTCCAGGCCCTGTGGTGTTACATTTACACCAGCTGTAACGGGACACATGCTTTCCAAAAAGTCCAACTTTGTCTAGTCTGTCAACAGAGGATTTTCCCAGAAGTCTTGGGGACTATCAAGATGTTTTCTGGCTAAATCGAGACCAGCTTTAACTTTTCTTCTTGTAGCTCTGACATGCAGGCCATTTTTGCCCAGTCTCTTTCTTATCATGAGGTCATTACCTCTGACCTTACCTGAGGAAGGCGAGGCCTGCAGTTCACTGGATGTTATTGTAGGGTCTTTTGTGACCTCTCGGTTGAGTTGCCGCTGCTCTCATGGGGTCATTTTGGTCAGCCGGCTGCTCCTGGGAAGGATCACCACTTTTCCATGTTTTCACTATTTGTGGATAACGGTTCTCACTGTGGTTTGCTAGAACTTTACAAATGGCTTTAGAATCTTTTCCACACTGATACACATTTGTTGCCAATTGTCTTGAAATCTTGCCGTGATTTTTATCTTTTGAGGATCTTTTGCCCTACTTCACTTTGTAAGACAGGTCTTGTTCAAGTAATTTCTTGGTGAAGAACGTGTGGCAGATATCAGCCTTGGGTATGGCTAGAGAAATTCATTTCAGGTGTGATAAGCCATTGTTTTTGATAAGCCACGGTGTTTTATATATAGAAGCTGTGAGGCTTCCTCACATGCAGTACTACCAGAGGTCTGGGCAGCTCTAGAAGTAAATGCATAAAAAAATAAAAAGTACTGAATGTAATCTGAAAATACACAACTATTTTTATTACATGTGCAAAAGGAGCACATTATTATTTTTGTCACCATTTCGATCAAAATCTGTGCCAGATGTAATGGGATGGTCTGAAGTGAATTAGCATCTTAAACTGGCCAATCGTCAACAGCTAAACCAATGAAATAATTTTATCCCAAAAAATGCTATATTGACTCTAGATGCTTTTAACATTTAATAAGTTTATAATTTCATTATAATTTTAATAGGTTGCATATATTGACACACTGATCAAAATATGACTGGAAATAATTTGATAATTGAGTATTTTAGTTAAAAGCACATATTAAGCTTCCATAAAGTTTCAGAATAAGTTGAATATACAGTGGCTTGCAAAAGTATTCGGCCCCCTTGAACTTTTCCACATTTTGTCACATTACAGCCACAAACATGAATCAATTTTATTGGAATTCCACGTGAAAGACCGATACGAAAAGTGGTGTAGACGTGAGAAGTGGAACGGAAATCATACATGATTCCAATTTTTTTTTTACGAATATATGACTGAAAAGTGGGGTGTGGGTAACTATTCAGCCCCCTTTGGTCTGAGTGCAGTCAGTTGCACATAGACATTGCCTGATGTGTGCTAATGACTAAATAGAGTGCACTTGTAAGTATCGTATCTGATCAGAAATGCAGCCAAGAGGCCCATGGTGACTCTAGACGAGCTGCAGAGATCTACATCTCAGGCAGGGGAATCCGTCCATAGGACAACTATTAGTTGTGCACTGCACAAAGTTGACCTTTATTGAACAGTGGCAAAAAGAAAGCCATTGTTAAAAGAAAACCACAAGAAGTCCCGTTTGCAGTTTGCCACAAGCCATGTGGGGGACACAGCAAACATGTGGACGAAGATGCTCTGGTCAGATGAGACCAAAATGGCACTTTTTGGCTAAAATGCAAAACGCTATGTGTGGCAGAAAACTAACACTGCACATTCCTCTGAACACACAATCCCCACTGTCAAATATGGTGGTGGCAGCATCATGCTCTGGGGGTGCTTCTCTTCCGCAGGGACAGGGTAGCTGGTCAGAGTTGATGGGAAGATGGATGGAGTCAAATACAGGGCATTCTTGGAAGAAAACCTCTTGGGAGTCTGCAAAAGACTTGAGACAGGGGCGGAGGTTCACCTTCCAGCAGGACAACGACCCTAAACATAAAGCCAGGGCAACAATGAAATGGGTTAAAACAAAACGTATCCATGTGTTAGAATGGCCCAGTCAAAGCGCAGATCTAAATCCAATCGAGAATCTGTGGCAAGATATGAAAACTGGTGTTCACAAACGCTGTCCATCAGTTTGAGCTGTTTCGCAAAGAAGAATGGGCAAGAATTTCAGTCTCTAGATGTGCAAAGCTGGTAGAGACATACTCTAAAAGACTAGCAGCTGTAATTGCAGCAGAAGCTGGTTCTACAAAGTATTGACTCAGGGGGCTGAATAATTACGCAAACCCCACTTTTCAGTTAATTTTTGTAAAAAATGTTTGGAATCATCTATGATTTTTTTTCCACTTCTCACATGTACACCACTTTGTATTGGTCTTTCACGTGGAATTCCAATAAAATTGATTCATGTTTGTGGCTGTAATGTGACAAAATGTGAAAAAGTTCAAGGGGGCCGAATACTTTTGCAAGCCACTGTGACAGTGAGGAAAATATACACAGAAAAAATAAACCCAAAGACAACTTCTTTAATTATCTGGAGATAGAATATATATTTGGGAAGGAAATAAAAAAAGTACTTTCATATGCATTTGTTCACTACAGTTTAAGGCCTTGAAGAACATCATCGTCCAGGTCCTGGATTGATTTGAAACAAAGAGAAATGTCCAAGAATCTAGAAGACAGTTATTGAGTCATGACAAGTAAAGAAAAAAAAAACAAGGTAATTAGGAGGTGGTGTGACTCCACTTCCTCACAGTTTCATTGCAAAATAATAGAAAGCCCGGCCCCTTGCAACTTATGTTCACAAATATGCTCTAGGTCATTTAGTTTCTTTCAAAGTGCATTAATAGTAGGGGTGAAACGGTACGCAAAAATCACATTTCAGTAGGTATTTCTTTACTGTAATCAGCATTAAACAATGGACCCTTTTTTCCTGATTTCTTTCCTTTCAATTCCTGAAATGTATTTTGTTATGTTCTATAATTTAAAAAAAGTTCAAAGTATAGAACTCTTTTTTTAATAGGTAAAATAGCATAAGCAGACATAGCCAGAGTGAAAAACAATATAACTTGAAAACAGGCAGTATCAATAGGTGTTTTCAAAAGACTCACTGTGGCAGCCTGTCTTATGAATATGCCGTGGCTACATGGTGTAGGGGGAATATTGCTGCATTCGAGCCACCAAGCTTGGTAATCATGTCAGGGATAATGCCCGACGAGGTGTACATTATCAGAAAATAATGGACGACGCGGAGGCGTGAACCGTCCGACGCGAAGTCCATTATTTTCTGATAATGGACCCCTCGAAGGGCATTATCCCACTTATACCATGGTCGCTTACGAAAGAAAGACATATTTAATCAATTAATAATACTTTAATGTGTTTTAGAGTTAAAATCGCAAGGTTTTTTATATAAATAGTGCGCACCATTTAATATCTCCCGTATACAGGCTTTGCCAAGCAACGTAGCCAGGGCGAGGCGACCGCAGCGATTTATCAGTTAGGGGAAGTGAGATGATGGTTTACCTTATGTTACGTGATACTAAATATCATTTCAGAAGGCCAGTACACTACTTACTGCTTGTGTGTGTCCAGAGGATGATGCAAATAACGTTGAGTCTCCGTTACCATTTGAGCCAGCGCAATAATTTAGAACTGTCATCAGGCAATTTGACGGGACGCCTTTCCTAGGTGTACATTATGACTTTTTAATGTACACCCTCCAGCAAATCAGAATCGAGTATTCACCCCAACCATGGTATAAATTACCTCAATATAGAGTTCTGGGAGATGACGTCACATGGTTCCAGAATGCATAAAAAAGAAAAACTGTAAACAAGCTACAGTAGCTATCCGGCTATTCAACAGTTTTCGAGCTTCGAGAAAAAGGTTGACTCGTGTTATGCCCCTGGTTGCAAAAACCACCGAGGTCAGGTTAAAGACAGAGCTTTTTATCACAGTCAAAAAGATCTAGTCCAGAGGGAAAGATGGATTTCTGCTTGGAGCACAATGAAGAAAACCGAGCGTTGGAACCGGTCTATCAATGGATTTCGCTTGTATAGTGACCATTTATGAACGCTGAAGAGACGGAGCAGTAAACTATGTAGATATTTTGCTTTTATTAAGATTCTTAGTGAACTTCCTACAGTTATTTTGGAGTCTATTTTTATGTCTTGTTGCTGACATAGCAACAAGTAAACAGGATGTAAAAACTTTGCAAAATCATAATCTTGGTTATGTCTGCATGCTGGCTGTTCATATGTCTTATGATCACAGCGAGGAACAGACTAAGGTGTCCTTTTTTTCTTTGTTTTTTTGAAGCTATGATTTTTTTTTTTAATGGTCAGATATTGACACATATTAAAAGCACATGGACATAAACTAGCTGCCCATTGCTCCACTTACCCAGGAAATGGAATGCCAGGGTATCTCAGGTCTGGTAAAAGGACAGCTCCAATGGCTTCTAAAGTTTTAAAAATGATCCTAGCGGCATGGTAAGGGTCGGAGATGTTAAGTCTTTTTAATTCCCCGGAATACAAAATCTCATCCGTTTTAAAATGGGAAGAAAACGCCAACAGAGTAAAATCCCAGCCGGCGACGTCCATTCTAACAAACATTCATTCCTTGGAGCATTTCGGCAGGAACGCTCTGAGTTCCGTTACGTCCGGAGCTATACTGCCACAACGCTGAACTTACGAACGACGATCACGGATCTTACCGCACCAGATGGTGATGTCATTTTGGTGTGTATAATTTATGCCTGAGTCCAGGCTGACAACAACATTTAAAATCTAAGTAAAAATTGTAAAAAATAAAATAAACACCTGCTTGACCAAAAGGCTCCCTGATGCAGACACTGTCTTTTGAAACAGACTCTTGTTTAGAAAGCTTTGAATAATACTTTACCCCTTGAGAATCCTTAAATCACTCAGAGTAGCTTTTTTTATTACCGACAAGCTAGTCTCCCAGCTGCCCTTGAATGCAGCGTGGGCAGCTGTTGGTACAAGTGTGTACTGAACTGACAGAAATAAATGTACCATTACACCCCGAATTAATACTATTCATATTGCTCATCATTTCCCATTTTTAAAATAAAAAAGAAATAAAACAACATTTCTCCTTGAAGTTCACGCCCCTCCTTGAGGCAGAGGCGTCCCGACCTTCCTCCTCACTGGGGTCCAAGGCCTCCCTGTGTGCTCTGGCTGTCGCTGTTGTCCCCTCCCCACAGTCTGTAAAACTGACTGAAGTCCACGTAGGGGGGGACCCTGCCCGTCTCATCGGGCTGCGCTGCTTGGCTCCCTCTCTGGCGGAAGAGGCTTCCGTCCCCTGAGCTGGAGCTGGAGCTCTGTGTTTGGGTGTTGGTGGACTGCAGCGTGGCTGTGGGGCTCTGGCTGCTGGGAAGAGAAGGGGAGGGAGCGGAGGAGACAGGTATAAGGGTCGGAACAGACGAGGAGAAGGCGGGAGCAGCGTAACGGGGGAGGAGGTCCATGTCACGAGCAGAGAGACAAAACAGAGAGGTGGAGAGGGGGAGGTGAGGAGGAGGAGGACGGGGAGTGGCGGAGAGAGAGAAGTCAGAGGTAGAGAGCGGGAGAGGACGGGGAGGAGCAGGAGGAGGTCGGAGAAGGGGGAGCTCAATTATGGGCTTCAGGATGTCAAGAGAGGCTTGGCGCGCAGTCAGGTTCATCGTGCTAAGGGAGTGGGGGGGGGAACCATGAGGCACAGAGAGTGCAGGACAGAGGATGGAGAACGAAAAGCCAGAGCCGGTAAAAAAAAGAGAAACAAAGATGTGAGTCAGACTGCGAGGGAGCGAGAGAGCAAGAGGTGATCTGATCTGAAGGAGGTAGACCTGTAAAATGATTCCTCAGACGGACTAAACAAAAACCCGCAGGTGGCAGCCATGTTTAAGTGCCACTAACTGCTAGCTGCAAAAAGCTCTAAACGACACTGTTTATAGCTGATTACCAGCTTCTACAGGTACCAGCTTAAGGTATCTTCAAAGTGTGTTTACACGTAGACTCTGTTGTAACACTGTGTAATTACTAAGGCTAAACGAAAATCACAGTGCTGTATGTTTTTGGTACACTTAAGTGCCACTAACTGCTATTATTATTTTTTTATTCAAGAGAAATAACTAAAAATACGCATACAACTTGTTTTTCTTTACTTTGATCAGTGTTAAAAAATAAATAAAAAAAATTCTTGTATTCCTTCCTTTCAATCCCAGAAATTAACATCATTTCATT
This sequence comes from Apricaphanius iberus, assembly GCA_028564705.1. Lineage (NCBI taxonomy): Eukaryota > Metazoa > Chordata > Actinopteri > Cyprinodontiformes > Aphaniidae > Apricaphanius > Apricaphanius iberus. The sequence continues at coordinate 1,076,109 of JAPXFQ010002555.1, read as the reverse complement.
ATGTTCTATAACTTCAAAAAGTTAAATGAAATGACTGTTGATCTGATTGGATTTTTCTTTACAGGCAGGGATATTATGCAAAGCTGACTTCTTGCCGTGCAACATCCTGATGTTATTTCCTCGTTAAAAACATGCCTGAAGTGTTGCTTTGACTCTTACACTTATGTCTGAATAATTTCGGAGTCTCCGCTGGTAGTTTCTAATGGTGCTGAAACGCCCGCCCCCACCTATCTCCCCTTTTCCACCCATCTCCTCCTCCTACCTGACGTAGCTTACTCAGCAGCTGCTGCGCCTGCATTGCTATAGTTAGCTTAGGCTAATTGTAAGGCTTTATCTTTGGAAACAATCCTAGACCGAAAAAGATCTGTTTTCTTTGTGCAAATCACTTCACAGAGGAATGCTTTCTCAACAGCAGGCTTTTTGATAGTGGATTAATAAGCAGATTGGCCCTAAAGGCGAGGCTACGCCATCAGAACCTGTACAGCTACAACATGGGGCTTAGGATTACTAACTCCGACTTCAAAGCGTATGTTTCTGTGCTTTTATGGTTGCAATGTAAAACGTAGCTTTATTTCTCTCTACACTTGGGATTTTAATGCAGGACTTAGCTTCATATTTCTGTTTTTTATGGTTTCAATGCTAAACATAGCTTCAGAGTGATGATATTTATAAAAAGAGTGCCAGGGAGATTAAATATTACAAAGCGGACACGTCTTGTAAAAGCCTCTGAATTCTGGTTTTTCAAAAATCCCACTTTAAGGGTCAGATATCGGATCATTTGCGTGTCGTCTTACATTCTCCAGTTTTGCCATTGTTCATCAATGGGATTTTTTTTCCTAAATACTAAAATGCAACACGCTGAAAACCTCTGTAAGCTCTCTAAGTCCAACTCCACGTGCATGCTGTGATAATAGCCGTTGTATGACATTCTGCAGGAGGAGTTTCACAAAGGGTAGGGGGGTCTTAGCGAGGCTCAGGCGAACATCAAGGCATCAAATACGGAAGTGATGAGAAGGCAAGTTTCTTTAAGGTGGATTTTTATATATATGGGATTTTAAGAATGATTTTGGGTAAAATTTTCATTTGAGTGTGCTATAGAATGGTACCCTGTGCCTGGAAAAAGCACAATACCACCCCTTTAAATAAATTAAATAGTACAAGGAGACATAGCCAGAGTAGAAAACGTAAAAACCAATTGAAAACAGTCAGTTTCGATATCTCAACAGCCTAGTTTCCCAGCTGTACATGAATGCAGCATGGGCACCCGTTTGGAAAATCTCCTCTCATCAACAGGGATTCCACTAACTTCCATTTCATCCAAAGTTTCGTGTTTGGGCCTATTGGATGCTACTGGTAGCTATGTGGACATCAGCTGGTTTTTTTCTATTATCAGCTCTCTAGTATCAGCTTGAGATAATTTCAGCTTACTCATTCAATTCAGTGTAGAGCATTTTATGTACTTTACTGCTGTTGAAAGATGCTTTCATTGACAAAGTTCTGGTTTGGTCCATCTTTTTCTACTGAAGGGTGTAATCTAAAAAGGTTAATCAAGAAAAGGTTTCCACCAACAAACAGAGCGGAAATTGGAGCAGCCAAGTCTTAAAGAGCCAGTTCAAGTTTTTACTTTATTTCACTGTTGAGCTTTCATGACTCAATCGCCTAAATTTAAGTAGAGAACAGTAAGAATAATCTCAGCTATGCATGAGCTTGCCGTTCATGAAGTGACTTCCCTGGCTGATCGCCGTGTGTGTGTCGCCTGTGCTGAGGTTCCCTGATGCATGGCAGTCTGCCGAGAGTCGCAGCTTCAGTTTGATCCCAAAGCAACAACCACAGAGAGTGACTCATGTGTGTTTCTGAAGGGGAAGGTCAACGACAATGTTCCGCGGACCAGCGAAGTCAATCTCAGTAAGAGCCATTTACACAGAGGAACAACAGTTTTCTGATAAAAAGAAGGCTAATTTAGCAAGGAGTTAGTGTATCAAGGTGCAGATTATCTGAAATGGCATTGGACACAAACGTAGACTCAGAAGTTTAGGGCTTTACTTGTTTGTCTATAAGGAATTCACCACTGAAAGTGCTCTGTCAACCAGCTGCGACCTACAGTGGGGCAAAAAAGTATTTGGCAGCCACTGACTGTGCAAGTTGTCCCACTTAAAAAGACGTCATATCCTTCATACTTTCACCTCACCTGTGAGATATAATTTAAAAAAAATACAAATCCAGAAATCATATTGTAAGATTTTTCAAGTTTCGTACAATGCTGCAGAAAACGAGTATTTGGTCAATGACAAAAGTTCCCCTAAATACTTTGTACTCCGACAATGGTTCGCAATGACAAAGGTCAAACATTTCCTGTAGGTCTTCACCATGTTTGCAGACACTGTAGCTGGAATTTTGACCCATTCTTCTATGTAGATCTTCTCTAGAGCTGGGATGTTTTGGGGCTGTCGCTGGGAAACACGGACTTTTAAGTCCCCCCCTACAGATTTTCTATTGCAGTGTTTCTTGACCCTGTTCCTGAGGGCCCACACTCCGTCATGATTTTCCTCCATCTCTGCTCCTGCACACCTGATCCAAAGGACCAAATGATAGCATTAGCTCTCGCTTGCTATCAAGTGCTGCAGAAGCCTGTTAATCCCCTAGGTATTCAGGTTAGGTGTGTGACAGAAGGGAAACACCTAAAACAAGTAGAACAGTGGGCCCTGAGGAACGAGGTCAAGAACCCTGCTCTACTAGACTGAAGTCTGGGGACTAGCTTGGCCACTCCACGATCTTGAAATGCTTTTTACGTAGCCACTCCTTGGTTGCCCGAGTGGTGTGTTTGGAATCAATCTAATGCTGGAAGATCCAGACACATTTCATTTTTAATGCTCTCGCTGATGGAACAAGGTTTTTTGGCCAAAATCTCACACTATCTGGCCTCATTCATCCTTTACGGATCAGCTAACCCTTCACCTTTGCAGAAAAGCAGCAGTTGGTTTGGTGTTCTCAGGATGAAATTCAGCATTCGTCCCCCTCCAAATTCGGCGAATGGCGTTTATACAAATGAGTTCTATTTTGGTCTCCTCTGGATTATTCAGATTGTCTCTGGGAAATTTTAGAAGGGCCTGGACATGTGCTGGCTTAAGCAGGGGGACCTTTTGAGCACTTCATGATTATAATTTATGACAACATAGTGTGTTTACTTATAGCAACATTTGATACTATGGTGCTAGTTCTCTTCATTGACCCATGCTTTTTGGGTTGTTGCCTCACTGTTCTCAAGGTCATGTACGAGGTACGATCTTGCATGTAGCCCCAAGTCGAGGGAGCATGGCAGTGATCCTGCAAATAACTCACATAGACTGAATTAACCTGCCAGAAGCTTCTTAAACTCAGAATGGAACAATCTGGGTTTTCTTCTTGTTTAAAAACAAACTTATTATGAATACTGCTGACTTTGATGAAAGTAATAACAAAATATAAAAACATATTTTTTTTCTTTGTTATGAATTTCAGAAATATGACCAACATGTCAATATTCACTGATTTAAAAGAAAAAAATAACCTTTTCTCTAAATTGATTTTTGACGGTACACTGTGAGACGTTTCAAAGCTTGTGGTGGCGTTTTATAAGCTGTTCTCAACGAGAACAGCTAGATTATTTCAATTGAAATTAAAGTTACATGCATAACTTCGCAATTATTTCCTGCTTTCTGCTGGTTGTTCTCAATAAGATCGCAATCAAATATGTTGAGGTTTGTGGTTGTAACACGTTGAAGCTGTAAAGTTCAAGTGGCAGGCATATTTCTGCGGTACACTACACCGCTTCAGAAATGTGTGAAAATGTCTTTCCTCTAAACATTGACCCTCTGTCAAAACTACAGAAAGGGCAATTTATGTATTTTACTACATCTAAAAAACTGTATTATTAAATATTAAATAATATGTTTCAGCTGTAAAAGATAGCATTGCCCTTTCTGGAAAGTCAGTAGTAAAAATGCTGCCCAGAGCAACCTACAGCACAACTCTGGGGGAAGCGAAAACTTTGCCTAAATGTAAATAAACACAGCTATGAAGGGAGGCAGGGGAGTAAAAATCAAGTGCACCTAAAAATAAATATAGCAGAGGTGGAATGCTTACTTAAAATACACATAAAATAAATGCAGCAACAGGAAGCCTATAGCTGTAGGAACAAAGAAATAAAAATAATGTTTGAGAGAGGAAGAAGAAAAATTGTGAAATAAAAAAGAAATGGGGGAAGGAAGGAGAAAATGAGCAGGGAAAAGAAAAACCACAAGCTTACCCTGGTGTGGGGGTGCCTTCTTCCAGGGTGGAGGCGGTATTCGTCCCGTTGGTCAGGGTACTACTTTGAGATGGCATTACCAGTGAGAGGGTCACGCTGGTTTTACTGGTGCTCTGGCTGTTGGAGTATGGTACTGAAACTGGATAGATACGACCACCTGAAAGACGCGCAAGATTCCTTGACAAAACAGCTCACAGATTTTCCTATTTTCACCCTTTTTAGGGGTTCGTGAACACATGAAAATAGGGCAGCCATTGAATAATTTTTGTAATTTAAAAAAATTAATTAATTAATTGAACAAATAGTAATAAGCAGTGTGTGGTTTTAGTGTGAATATCTGCGCCTTAGCAAATGACCTCTTTGCCCTTTTACTTCTTGGTTAAACCCTAGAAAATCATGATTTCATTCTCTCAAGGCCAAGAACGAAGCACCAACAACAGAGAATCAGATCAAGAAGCTAATTTTATGTCATCTGGAACCAGAAAAAAAACAACAACTGCTCTGTAACAACTAATTAGGGTGCATGAATGGACAACTCTTGACCACTTAATGGGGCTGCAGCATACTCGATGTCATTCTCCATACGTTATACAACAATTATTTACTTTAGAAAGTAATCTTTTGATTCATTTTAAACTACAAGATATGCAGAATGTTAAGTAGGCTCCTATATTTACAGTACAGACCAAAAGATTGGACACACCTTCTCATTCAATGAGTTTTCCTTTATTTTCATGACTATTGACGTAGATTCTCACTGAAGGCATCGAAACTATGAATGAACACATATGTGTAGTACTTTTACAAAAACGTGAAAGAAACTTGGAGTTCGTTCCCTTAAAAGTTTTATTATTGTCATTTAAGTCACTTTTACCAAAGAGACTCTATATTAAACTTAGAATGTTAGTACGGTAGATAGAGTACAAATATAAAAATCAGAAAGCTTTCTTTATTTGGCTCAGACACCTGGTGAAAAAAAAAGACTGTTCTGCAGCAAATTAGCATTCATGTAAAAAGATGCTGTTACACAGTAGTCAGTGCTGTGTAGAACATTACACAAAACAAAAAAAAAGAAGCTATTTAGCTAAACTCTGAGTTCCCACGAAAAAATGTAAAACTGAGTGACTTGAACCAAAGCGCTGCCTACTTCTCCTGAACATAACATCTTTACAGTAGACCCACGCCTATTATTAAGGATTTTTAGTATTTGAGGATTTTTCTTTGCAAGGTGACTCCAAGTTAATTGCAGAAAATCAAATTATCCGCAGATCTCTTTATAGACTTATGGGAAATATTTGAAGAAAAAAAATGCAGCTTGTGAAACTGGAATATCTAGCTTCAGTGCTACATGAGTGGCTCTTGGCTGCAGTTTGCAAAGAAACCAATCCAGGAGGGCCATTTATTTTCCCCTGGGTCTGATTGGTTGAAGCCCCAAGAGCAGAAATAACCAAGACTATAAATTTTAGCTTTTGTTGTAGTGCTTAGTTGCAACTGCTAAAATAAACGGCAACAACTTCTGTACTGTCGATCAGTGTAGTTAACGCATGTTGCTTACTGTTTGTTGATCTAGCCATGCATGATGAGCTGGATGGCGAGTAGAAATGCAACAAACTCTTACAGACTTCTCTTGCCGAGACGCTGTACTGTCGTGTCATGGAAGCTCGGACTTTACAAATGTTTCAGGTACACGCGAGGAACACCTTCAAAATAAAGTACTCCCAAATCTTAGAAGCTTTTATTGTCTTAGGTCTACCTGCAATGCTCAGATACAGACTGCAACCTTCGTGACTAGTTGCTCGACTGTTAAAGGTTACGCGGGGGGAAAAAGTTGTCCGACTGGCAACCAAAATAGACCTAGACAACGAATCGATGACGAAATTTGTTGCCAACGGTTTTTATCATCAAATTTTATCGATTTTATCGATTGGTTGTTGCAGCCCTAGTTGTTGGGGCCATCACACCAGTCATTATTGCACTGCTTTGGCGTGGAGTGTGTATCTTTATCTCTTCATTTTCTCTGACACTTGTCAGTCATATTAGAATCGCAACTCTTTGTGTAACAAAGCTAAGAAATACAAGTCTAAACATTTACGTTAAAAGGACTAAGAAATAGTGATGTTTAGTAACAGGGTTAGTGGCTGAGTTTATTTCAAAAGGTCAGATGTTATAGAGAACATTGTACAGATGGAGCTTTTACAGAACAAGTACTTTCCTTAGACAGGCCTTCTGGAAATGAGAATGTCTACCTTGTGTGGGCGTAAGCGCTGCATCCGCTAGCGGGTAATTGATGGTGCGAATGAGCAGGGTCATGTCCTCGTGTCGAGAGCAGTAGGCTGCTCTCTGACGTCCGGACACCAAGACGTCGTGGTGAAGCCTCTTGACCCGCTCCACCACAGACTGAGCCACCGCCTCCAAACTGGTCTGCTGGGCCAGCTCTGCTGCTACCATGGCCACAATTTCCTACGCAGGAAAGGAGAGGGAATTCAAAAATAACAAAAAAGTGGACAAAAGGAAAACAACAAAAAAAGCGAGAAAGTGGACTAACATAGCAGAGATGAACGGACTTGAAGGCAGAAGTAGAAAAGATAGCAGCAAACATTTCATGCAAGGCTTGTGTAAAACTACAAGAATCAGCTGGGGTTGCTGCGAACCTGATTGAGCTGTTCCGGACCGTGGGCCGACTCAAGGGCATTTATTAGGCCTTCTGACATCAAGAGCAGGAATCCTGTCACACCGTCCAAAGAGTGACTGCCATGGATCTCTGGCTCAGCGATGATGGGCTTCGTTTTGGCCGCACTAATGGAGAAAAAAAGAAAAAAAAAGGCACAGACAGAAATGTCAGAGTGAAGCAAGGCAAGAAAGGACAAGGTTTGCTCGTCAGAAGAAAAAGACCCCAGTCGGAACGGCAATAGAGACTGATGATGAGTAAAAAGACACGTGCAGATGACCTACAGAAAATAACCCCAGTTTATCAGATTGATCCAAATAATGTTTTTCCAGTTATTTTTCTGAATTGTATTAGTTCCCCTGCTCTCTGTATGATAGCAATAATTAGACAATACAATACAGATTCTAATCTGTGTCTGTTGGGGATTAAAACTGGATGGATGCAAGTGTATGTAAATGTGCTTTTCCTGGATATTGGATAAAAACAGGAAATTAGGGGGGGGGATGAAATGGTGGGTGTCCATAAATAAAGTTATTGTAAGTGGCTTGGATTTGAAACAATGATGACTGAATCACCAGATTATTGCCAATCCAAATCCCTATTGATTACCTTAAATCACTTCCTAATACTTCTGATTTAAAAAAAATGCAGTTTTTTTTTAATCGGAAAAACGATTCTGTATCAATTCTTATAGAAATTCTAATACAATCGGTTAAGAAGTTCAAAAATCGGCTTAATTGTTTAAGATAGTTTGCCATTTTTTACAGCTAAAATATGTTCTGAAAGTGTTAATACAGTTTTTTCTTGGTGAACTGTTACTCAGCCAGTGTTATTGTAACACCCAGTATTTAATTGTAAAGCGCTCTGGGGTGTTTTACTTAAAGAAGACTTTTAATTTTAACATATTCAAGGTGTTCCTCCTCTCTGTTGTTAAATAGTAAAGTTAAATATTAAACTGCAGATAGGCTTTTAATGGTCAACCATTGGCAAAATGACTTAATGTCTTGAAATAAGTAGGTTAAAAGAAATATTTACCTCAATTTTTTATCTCTATTAGACAATTACACTAACAATAATGGCTCATTTTGTAAGAAATTACATAGAAAATCAATATAAGAAAATGAGGATGCTTTCCTTTTTAATTTAACAGTAAAAGCAGATCAGAAAAAAAGCAAGTAAAATGGTACATCGTTTAATCTAGTCTGGATCGGTGACATCACTGCTGGAGAAATCGGGAAGTAAGAGAGCGCAGATCAGAGAAGCGAGTGTGGGAAGAAAAAAATGGAGAGAACATTTTGCAAAAGTGACGACAGATTTTGGAATGTGAGGGGGAAAAAGCAATTGTATATGCCCTGTTAGGAAATTCATGAGCTTGTCATACCCGTTTTATTCCCCAAATATAATTTTACCCTCTCCCCATCCTGTTATGCTCATTTTGTTATGAATTGCGCCCTCATATAAAATTTGGCTTCAAGGACAAAGCACAAATATAAGAAAAAAATGTAGACAGTCAAAGAAACCATTAGAAAAATGACAGGTTGAGCTGAAGAAATGCTGTCAAAGTTATAAACACGGGCATCACCTGAGCAGATCTATTTCGTTGTAGTTGATCTTCACTCTGTAGTCTCCTAGCCTCCTGGTGCTGCTTTGTCCAGCTATTTGTCCAGCTTGTCTTATGCGAGTTGCATCCAAACCTGGAAAAACAGGAGAGACGCAGCGGAGCGGGCATTAAGCACACACGGATGAACAGTACGAGGACTAACAGTGACGCGAGCCATCCTGTGAGGGGAGAGGAAGAATGAAAGTGATGGGGGTTGGGTGAAGGAAGGCAACACATGAGTCTGCAGGTGGAAGAAAGGAGACGCTTTTCTCTTGAATCATCCAGAGAAGGACCTGAGCAGTAGAATATTCACAACTTCAATCTGAGAGCAGTCAATAGCAGCCAGATACATACAAACAGAGAAATCCATCCCCTTTCATGGGTGTGTGCAATCACCAGATATTAATGCACTACAATCTGCCATTACCACCATAAGCTCTTTAAAACTTTTCTTGCCCACCCACAGGCTTTATTACCAGACCATTAGCTGGGATGTCCTCTGTATGGGTAGCTGAAAGCAGTAAATGCACCAACAGCTGTATGTATTGCAGAGAACAATCAGAAGGAAGGCTATGAGCTCATGTAATCGTTTCCCTGATTGTATATACATTGCATACGGTGGAAAGTATTCAGGGCACTTAACCTTTTCAACATTTTTATGTTCCAGTCTTATTCTAAAAGGGAAATAAGTAATTTCCCCCGTCAAGAAATAAGTTTCTAAGACATCACATTTACTCCTGGCTCGGCCATTCAAGGATATTCTGTCCTTATATCTACTCCTTTAAAAATCTTGGCTGAGTGCTTGAGGTCACTGTCCTGTTAAATATGAACAGTTGTAGGTACCGTATCTGCCTGGCACCCCTCGTCTGCCGATCATGTCACACTATGGTAACACCACTTTGACAAACGACATTGCAACCCATTTCTCCCCCGCTTATCAAAAAACCATGACATCTTTTTTAGTTACTTCTCTTTGACACTTTCAATAAATATGCTGTGGTCACTAGTTATACTTGATGCCTTGTGAGTGGTTTTCTGTGGGGAAAAATTGCTCCATCGTTCCCGTTTCAGGAGGCTGCAGTTTGTCGGAGGAGTGGGCTGGGGTAAAACGTCAGGATTATGAGTCTTATTCAATAATATTCATAATATGCAAAAGTCTCGCCTCTGACTGAATCTTATGGTGACTCTGAACAAATGACTAATTTAACTTACTTTGCTGGTGGGGTTCCTCTTTTTGGGGTAAGAAAATGCAAGACCAATGTGTCATGTCCATAAAGAACACAGGACAAAACATGTTGTGTCATGCCATGTTGTGTAGTTGCTGACGGTTAGCTTCTACTAGCCGAGTTGCTGATGGTTAAGATGCACTCTAAGGGACTAAAGAAATATGAAACAATTCTACAATGACGGGAGTAACTGAAACTTTTCATCCGTAGAACGGGAGTGTTAAGGGCAGTCCATATTCTGCTTGTGATGACGTTTAATCTGCCCCAAACGCCTTCATTTTACCATGTTTATTATCCAGTTGGACTTACGAACGCCCCAGAACTGTTTCTGTCTTTTCTTCCGGGCCGATTTGGATGTTATTACGCCGCAGCAGGAGTGCCAGTCTGTGTTTTACCGTGGCAGATTCGCCAGGCTTTACAGCCCTGCGGCTGCGGAAATCTCCAGCTTCGAGTCGCGCCACGACAACCAATCAGCTGACGAGATTCAGTAATGGTGTGACTTAGTGAATGGAGTCACAGCATCAGCAGGACATAAATACTGATAAACACTGTGGCTAATCACCCCAAGCTACATGACACCATGTGCTGTTTTCTATACAGAGACAGGAATAATAAAAAAAAAACATTATAAAGAGGTTAAACTGTTTAGACAGAAATGCTCTTAAGAGGTTTGTGGATGGCTCTTAAAAGAGCCGTTGTGGCTGTCAAAGGCCCGACTCTCTCTGTCAAGAAGTGAACCATGAAGAGGTTCCTCACCCGGACACCCAGGCCTAATGGCCCCACCACAGCACGTCCCGCGCTGCTCACATATTATATTTTAAACTTTTACTAACCGCAGACAGATGGACAGCTGCTCAACTTAGTAGTTGGCGGGCAAAACTTCGCAGCACAAACTGGGCGAGGAGTCGGGGTGTTTGAGGATCCATACACAAGCTCAACTGGTAGCTCTCCAAACCCCCACTGCACTGACCCAGCTCCGCCAAAGCCAGGCCGAACACGTAGTCCACACAGTCCCCTGTTAGCTCGGGATAAGGAGGGAGGCGGAGGAGGAGGCCAGCAGAGCACTCCTGGTCAGGGTCCACCCGCAAGTTATGCAATTCCGCTTCACGCGCATGAAAATGGCATATTTTAAAGAGTGGCCAGATCGCTTTGGAAAGGATTGAATTTGCGAATGTGCACGTGACCATCTAGGGGCGTGTGGCGCTTTTTGTTTGCGTCTATCGCGTTCAGTGTGTAAGCATCGTTATGGCAATGAGGATTCCAACATTAAATACTTTGAGCCCATTGTATGAGATTATTCATCAAAACACCAGTAGAGACTCTCAAAAATTAAACAGATAGAGTGGCTATAACACCAATGGAGATGTCACTTTCTCCATTCATCCTTCAGAAGGGTAGAAATAATTTCCGACTTGCCGTTTTTAAACAACATGGAAACAGAACAAAGATTCTTTTTTTAAATCAATACTCTTTTTTGAGAGATGCCAGCCTCACAGCCAATCAGAAACAAACTTCTTATTTGAATGAAAATGAATTTCATTTAATCCTGTCTGGGTTAGAAATTATTTTGGGCTGGACTAACTGCGTTTATTTTAGCTTTAATGTTTGATTAAAAACAAAACATACAAAGCTAAAAAAGTGACAAAAGCGACAACTGATGCATTAAAGTCCTTTTGTAATCTAGAATTTATTCTAATATAAGATTTCCATTTTTTTGAGGACTAAATGACACGTTTCCAATCATGTCTGGCAATAACTGTATTAATGGTCATCTTAAACTTTCTAAATTAAGTGCTAGTGTTTTAGAGATTACATACTCAAGAATTAATATTGTATTCATTTTGAGATTTCCATCAAATCCCTGAACAGATATGAACACATCGATTTATCTCACCAATTGCAGCCAGCCTTTGGAGCTCATCCTCGTTGTCGGTAGTATGCGGACGTCCAATCTGAAGGACCTGGTTCTGGCCATCGCTGCTGGATTTACAAAGTAAAACTCGATTGGTACCTAAAACCAAACAGATTTCAAAGAATTACAAAAGCAACATTAAATGAGTGTTATTGTATAAGTAGTAAATAAATAAGTATTGTATCGTAGTAAATGTTTATTTTATTTTTTACACTTTTATCAGCTCAACAATCAACTAAACATGCCATTATTTAATGTAATAAGCAAAACAGATAGATTTTTTGTAGATCTTAAACATAATACGAGTCATATAAAATAAAATAATCCTTAAAAAATCCTAAATATTTTCAGATTGTGCCTTTTAAGCAACAGGAACAAGCTATGGCTCATACTTGTTTTATTTTGCCAAGTTTATTAAATAACCATGGCCAAACCTGCCTTTTTGAAAAAGCCACTGGATGTTTGTGGTCCTTTTATTAATGAGCTAAAGTAAAAGCAAAAACCTGGATGAATACTTTGTGTTCCACCTTACATACTGCATTTTAAGACATCAAACAGTATCTTTTAAAAAAAAAGCCAGTTCAGTGAAAATTGCACCCTTACAGTAATTTTTAAATGTGTATTAGATCAGCTCCCTGAATTTTGGTAGGGAGGAAATGCTTTTTCACAACCCTTAAGTCAAGATGTTTTTTTTTGTTTTTTTTCCCCAATGATACCAACCAAGGGTGTAGAAATTAGTTTAAAATTGGGGGGGGTGGGATTTTGGAAACCTGACAGATACTCCCCAATATCTTTTATTCCACAAAAAAATATAAATCAAGTAATTGACAAAACATTTTGATTGCAAGCAATAGTTTGCATTGTGTGCCAGACAAAACATTGAGAAAAATTGGCCTAGCCAATAGAAGGCAAGAATAAGAAGAGAAGAAAAAGGCTTATTGTTCATTAAATTGAGTTTATTCTGATGGGTATGACAGACAGCAACAAGGTCCAATCGGTTTTCTGTCATTGTAGACCGGAGTGAATTTCGACTCTGCCGAGGATGCTAAAACTTCTCTCAAATGATTTGCTGTTTTATTATTTCAATAATAAATGGACATGTCCAAATTCCGATCTCAAGATCGGATCAGGCCAATATTTTCAAATTTTTAAGTGATCGGGGATCGGCAATATGGCTGACGAGTCGCGTTGATATTTACAAAAGTACATCCTGGTTACGTTTGATGTGATTGCGCAATAATTCAAACATCAGTAGTGGTGCAAACAAGGACTCTAAATTACCACAAATCAGCATCGCAGACTAAACACATTTGTAATATTCTAATATATATATATATATATATATATTATAATATTCTAATAACTGCAACAAATAAGCTTAATTTTACTTTGAACTATATAATAAAGGCATAGAAACTCATCTTCTGGCATTTACATGCAATAAACCAAAATAAACGGAAGAAAACTCCTGCAGCGTGGAGGAGGAAAAAACGCAGATGCTGAGCAGCAGCTGTGCAGCATTCAAATAGCGTAGGAAATCTATGCTGAGTTCGGGAGCATGTGATATATCAGCTTATAGTGAAAACTCCAATAAAATAATACTGCAACTTACAAACTTAGAACAGTGTGGGCTTTGTAACTCTGGTATTTACTCAAAAACATAGTGAAAGCTATCCCATGAAAGTGGAAGAGCAGCATTATGCACGCCAGCATATACAGTGGGGAGAACAAGTATTATATACACTGCTGATTTTTGGAGTTTTCCCACTTACAAAGCATGTTGAGGTCTGTAATTTGTATCAAATGTACTATTCAACTGTGAGGGACAGAATCTAAAACAAAACTGATTTCCATTTTATTGTATGATATAAGTATTTGATACGTCAGACAAACAGAACTTATAATTTGGTAAAGAAAATCTTTGTTTGCTATTACAGAGATCAGACGTTTTCTGTCGTTCTTCACCGGGTTTTGCACACACTGCAGCAGGGATTTTGGCCCACTCCCCCATACAGATCTGCTCCAGAGCGTTCAGGTTTCGGGGCTGTTTCTGGTCAACACGGCCCTTCGGCTCTCTCCAAAGATTTTCTATTGGATTCAGGTCTGGCAACTGTCTAGGCCACTCCAGGACCTTAAGATGCCTCCTACGGAGCCACTCCTTATTTTCTCTGGCTGTGTGTTTCAGGTTGTTCATGCTGGTAGACCCAGCCACGACCCATCTTCAATACTCTTACTGAGGGAAGGAGATGGTTGGCCAAGATCTCATGATACATGGCCCTATCCATCCTCCCCTCAAGACGTCGTCCCGTCCCCTTTGGAGAAAAGCATCCCAGAAGAATCATCTTTCCGCCTCCATGCTTCACAGTTGCGATGGCGTTCTTGGGGTTGTACTCATCCTTCTTCTTTCTCCAAACACGGCGAGTGGAGTTTAGAACAAAACGCTCCACTTTTGTTTCATCAGACCACGTGAACTTTTCCCATTCCTCCTCATCCAGATGGTCATTGGCAAACTTCAATGACCAGCCACCCACCCCCAGTGTCATTCCTGAAAGAGTTCATCGTTCACTCACTTTTTTTCTTCTTCACATTACAGTGAACACAGTCATTCTGCCGTTTAGGAATGGCGCTCTCTTGCAGCTCTGTTTTTTTTCTTCCAAATGATGCCAAATTTCATCCAAGCCTTCCTGCTGTGGTGATTAAATTAAAACTGACAACACTGGTCATCGCATCACATCGCATATGCTTCTGGTGTCATACTGCAAAGTATGCAGGCAAAGTCCAATGATTGTAGCAGCAGTAGTAGCCAGCATCAATGAATAAAGCAGCATCTTCGTATGACCACCTAAAATATTTACTTTTTTTTGAAAAGGTTATGATCCAGGTGGGGGAAGAAAATCTATATTTTTGTGTAAACTTTGGTGGTGGGTTTTAAGAAGCAACGCAGCACATCAACAATGTCAAAAGCAAACTTGAAATGGCACACAGCATCCGGCTAGCCTTTCAAGGAATGTGCAAGTCAGTAAAAAAATTAAAAGACATGACGTACCAACAGACACAACAGCAGATAACGTGGTATAGTAGCATCAACTCTCATCTCCCAGCCATAGCTGGACAACCTGACACTACAGTAAATTGTAGGAGACCTGCACCCTTTAAGAAGAGATGAAAGCCCAGTTTTCATTAACTTAAGTAAGGAATTGCAACCTTATTTATTCATTTGTGCTAATATTTGCACTTTATAACACATGTTTTATAAATTATCTTTGGGCAAACAAGTCAGAAAATACATTTACAGAAACTGAAGAATGATGAAATTTGATCAATGTTTAAATATTTTGCACTTTGAATATTGCACAATGAGGTACAGTATATATCCCAGTATAGTTTCAACCGCAGATTGTTTAATAATTCCTCAAAATACAACAATAAAAAAAGCTTTTTTGTGAGAATATACTTTATAGGGTAAAAGCTGCTGCTGGGTACAAATGTATGGGTGGCAACGATTGGAAAATGCCAGGATTCTGAGGGAAAAAGCTCGCCGCAAAATTTTGGGGGGAAAAAAGGACTATGAACTAGTTCATTTTTGAAGCTGTGAACTTAGTTCAAAAAATATGAATTGTGAACTTTTAAAATATGTGAACTGAACTTTGAACTAGTTCATATAAAAGTGCGCTTTCCCAATACTGCCCATCCCTCTCCACCCCCTGCTTCCTACGCCCTAGATTTCATCAACGTTTATTGGGTTGGGCTCTGCTGAGTACAGATTTTTATGTCCAAAACATAAAAGTTAGCTCTGCTATCAACACTGCAAAAATGATTACAGGGTCAACATTGTGCAACTTCAGCACTATTATTAAACTTGACTGAAAAACTTCATCTGGAGTTACTTTTAGAAGGCTAAAAAAGGGGAAGAGAATTTGTTTTTTTTCTGAGTTGGGGAACCCCAAGACAGATCGATGATTAATTAACTTTCAAAATTACATTCCTGGGTCACTAGGCAGATGCTATATGCACTTCCAGACCAACCCAACAGATTTAATATCCCTGAACTACCCCAAGCTGTTTGTTCATGCTCTAATCAGCTGAACAAGGCCAGTCAATGCAGCCAATTTGCTTTCTGTCAATCATGGTCAAGCTTAACAAAGAAAAAAAAACAACTCTCCCCATCTGCGGTGTACTGTTTTATGCTCATGTGAGCCAAAGAAAAAAAAAAAAAAAGGAGCTTGGTATGCTGTTGAAAGCTAATGTAACCCAGCTTTTTCATTCCACACGTACAAAGCTCTAATTCATTTAACAACGACAAACAGCTGGGAGTCATTTAAAAAGCACACTGACGTCTCGGTTCAAAACTTTGAACTTCTGACCCTTCCAACAAACATTTCCATTTGTGATAAATCATCCCTAAATATAAGACAGCATATTTTGTTGACAAAATGCTGAACTAGTGAATATGGGACACATAAAAAAAATTTTTTTGGGCGGGTTATGCACAGAACTGATTTCATTCAAATAACATCCAAAACCATGGATTACTATAAAACCTAGATTATGCTTCTCCGTCAGCAGGTTTGCACCCAGATGCGCACATGTATTGACGGAGACCTTTTCCTTTCATACTTCTCCACTGGTGTGTCACTGTTGCAAAGCAATTCTCTACCAGCAGGGGGTGCGGACCTTTTCTGGCAGGTCTGCCTAACATTGCAGTGATGTCTCTGGCCGACGAGTGTGCTTACTTCAGCTTGGAAAGGTAAATGAACTCAAGGAGCAATGGTCGAAAGAGAGCGAGTTTTCATCCAGTTGGAAAGCTTTTTACTAAAAGTGCAGCTCAAAGAATACTCGAAAAATGCATTAAACGGTCTGTTTCGTTGTTCTCTGCACCTCCTGGTGTTGATAATTGCCTAAAGACCATATTAGATAAACTGGCCTTGCAATATATAACTGCGCTGACTACTAATTACATTGTCTATAGAGCACCATTCTGGTGAAATGATCTCAGGTTGATGTAGTGCTCAGCAATCACAGACATGCGCTCTCCGTTGTTGTGCTCTAAGCTATGCGTCGTTGCGTAAAAGATGGTGAGCCCCTGCATTGATGGTTAAAAGCACTGCCTGTCTTCTTACCTCCTCAGCCAGTAGAGTATAAACCAGGCTTATGAAGTCATCTTTTTTTCACTGTTTAAAGTGAACAAGACGGGGGCTTCTTGCATATACCAAGTTTAATGCATGTTCAATTCTGGGTTGGCATTTACTCAAACACCTGTACAGTCAATCATACACTAAAAACAAAGTTCACAATCTATGAGCTGTTCTCTGTAGGGCATGAATAATTTAAATCCTATCCAGACTAGATTAAGGCTTCCTCGTGGTTTTCAGGACCAACACTGACTGAATATCGTTGGGACTGTGGAAATTTTATGTTCCAAGAGTTCACTATTTCTTCCCAAGCAGCTTTTCCGACAAAATGCTACCACCACCACAGGTATCGCCTCTAATTCAAATATTTCCTCCGTCTATACTGTGTCTCTACATGGGAGGTTTCTGCCAATGCACCATCAGTATCAGCCTTGCCGAGGCAGGTTTCCAGTTAAAACGCCCTCTCAGGGCCGCTTCACACTGCGTTTTCTGGCTATCGCGTCATGCTTCATGTCACTCTGTTCGAGCTCTCGAGAAGTGGCACACTCTTGGACCCAAGATTTCAGTGAGTCAAATGGCAAGACGTCTCGCTCTAGCAGGACATGCCAAAGTTGCGAGCAAAAACCGCTAATGAGTACGTCGCTAAGGCCATGTACAAATGTATCCGGGTTTGTTTTTTTTAAGTTTGTAAGTTGCCAGCACAGTTCTAAGGGCATTAATGCTGATTCTGACTGTAAATATGGGTCGCACAAAAAATGTTGGAGCATCTTTTGTCGTGGACGTTGCGACACCTAGAACTCTGGTTACATCTGTCCACATGCATTCGGTGAAAAGAGAGAAAAAAAAAGGACTTCCCTTTGGACAGAGTTTTTAGAAAGAATAATTTTGGGCATGTTTTCGTGTGGTTGACAGGCCAAACCATAGAAAAATATCGCAGTTTTGGGAAATACCCAGCAGTGTGTGGACAGGATCTAAAATCCCACAGATCCCCGAAATGGCACGGATATGATGTTGTATAAACTGTCTTTGCTGCCAACGCTAAAAAAATTCAGTTTCTTTGTTGCTCCCATGTTCTTGCATGTAGCTCCCATTGTTACTAAACTCGATACCTCTAGCTGTCGCACTTTCCCCTGGGTTTTTTTCACTGGTCGATTGCAGACTGGACTGGTAGATTTTCTGAGATAGTCTGAGGACTGCTAAAGCCTGGATTCAGTCATAAGAGCGCTCGATTAACTGTTAAAGGGTCTGTCACACTGGACACAGGTATAAAGTATTTTTGATTGACGTCCTTCCAGCCGTCCTAGACGTATTCATCTAAAGAGAAAAGTTATAATCAAACACCGCAGTAATGGCGGCGGTTTGACTTCCGGTTTATTTTGCCAGGTTGGCCTATATTTGTGTGGACATTGTATTGACTCCCATTGAGTTTACTATGCCTAACCCAGACACTTGTCCGACCCCTAATTATTTCCCATCTATTCCAAACCTTAACTATAGCTAAAACTTGACTCACAGCGTAACTCTAAAAGCAACCAGTAGAGGTCAGTAACACTGTTCTAAAGTGAGAACCAGGGAAAATGTCCTCACTTTACAGGTAAATAAACCTGAAACTGTGAAAAATGGTCCTCATTTTGAAGTCTATACAGGAACACACACAGACACACACCTGACATGGAAGTCTAGCTAATTTGACTAATGACTTTGAAGACATAATTTTGACTGAGATGGTGAAACATTCTGATGTTTATATCATATGTTCTGCCTATCAAACATGTTATCCAAATCTCTATCAAGTATGACATCTGCTGGTGGAAAGCAGAACACATTCTGGCAGCAGATACTGCAGCCAGTTGCTTTTGCTAGTGTTGCAAATACAGAACAGCATCGGAAAAATGTGCCATGTTAAATAAAGAATGCTTAAATTTAGGTAAAAACATGTATTCATACCGACGTTGGCGATGTAGAGCTTATTGTTGAGAATCAGTGCGACGGCAGCCGTAGCCCCTCCTGACACCTCCTGCTCAAGCTCCTTCAGGCGCTCCTGGACCTTCTGACTCTGAGGAAAGAGACGGATGAATTGGCCATTCTGAACGGCAGGAAAGCATTCAGATATATATATATTTAAAAAAAGAAATAGAGGGTGAAGATGCTACAGGGAGGTAGCCAGAGAAATGGGAAGGAGGTGAAAGAACGGGAGAGAATCAACTACGACAGGGAGACGATTGGGCAAATGAAGAAAAAAAACTGAGGATGTTCGGTAAAAAAATACAGTGGATGACAAACACGAAGTTAAAGAGATAAAGAAAAGCAGGAAGAACGAGAACAAGTGAAGGAGAACAGAATCAGACTTATTTAAAGAGACAGGTTAAAAGAGAAAAACGCCTCCTGCTGCCGTTCCCAAGCATAAAACTTCTTTCAGTGATCTCTGTGTGTCCGTACCTCATTGTGTGGCAGGAGGTAGTTGGATAGACTAGCTTTCTTAGCCAGAGCATCGTCTATTGTATTAAAGTAACTTTTCTCCACCGCATCGAAGGCCTGGAACAAAGAGCCCACAAGTTAGAATCCTCCTAGCGGCTCTGTGACGCGTCACAGCGCCGACCACCATAGCTAGAAAAACGACAAAACTGCAAAATCAAAGGCAAGCCAGTGTTTAAGTTCATTTCATTTTACATCTTGGCACCTATCTACGGAGCGTCTAAGGGGTCAAGGGCAAAAAAAACCCCAAAAAAATAAAACAAACAAACAAAATACTTTATTGTATTTAAAGGGCGTCAGTTTGTTTTTTGATTGCTAGGGAAAAGAACCAGAAGCTTAAGTGTGGTTTGAGGAATACTGAGGACAGTTATTATTCATATCTAAATACCGTATTAATCCGTTTGGCGTTTCATTACAAAACAGAGTGCAGTGTAGGCTATGTAGCATCTTCATTCAATCAATAAATGTTGAAAGCCAGACTGTTTTATCTAGTTTATCAACCAGCATCAGGCTATTGGCTAAGAAAGATCCTTCAAATTCCCATTGTAGCACACAAGATGACGCCGACTTATAGTAATAGTAATTCTCTTGCAATCCACAAAAAGATGCAACCAGACTGCTCCCACTGTAGGCCGTGTGTGTTCGCGACAGATCGTAGTCTGGAATTTGAAACTACGATGAAGAAAATCCTCCACTGCTTGGGAAGAATGCACAACAGAAGCAAAAACGCGTATCCTAGGCAACCATGTTCTGTGCAGAGAAACTCCAGCGACGTTTTCTTTGTGGCTTCTTTGTTTCTTTATGTCCGTTAAATTCTACGAGTTTCCATTTGGAAAAACAGAGAAGCTAAGTCGCACCTGATGTTTTCTTTTAAGCAGTGCACAAGAGAAACTAACTAATCTTTTTGCCCATGACCCCATAGGGGCTCCGTACCTTTCCTTCCCATCCCGTCGGTCTCAGAACAAGTAGTCATGAGCTGAAATGACGCAGACGTGACAAAACAGCAAATTGAAAGCCACCATACAAAGTAAAAGAATATAAACCCCCAGTGGAACTGTGAGTGTACAGAAACCCTACAGACAGGTAAAGCAGAACCCAACCTGAACGAGGATCCGGCGTACGTCGCCGTCTGTGTGACTGGAGTTTAGCTGCCCAAGTAGGAGTTCCGCCGTCAGACACTGGGCCGCGAAGTCCGCCACCCTGTTGCCGTCGTAGCCGTTGAAAACGCCGTAAAGGAAACAGCCATCCTCCCCTCTGATTGGACGACAAAAATGGAAGAAGTATAAGCGTACAGCCTGCCACTTTTCTTTATAATTCTGTACTGTGTAATAGGGGTGTGAGAAAAAAATCGATTCAGCCCATTCAAGGCATATCAACAACAGTGTGTGTGTCATTTTCTGGGTGAACAGTTTTCTGATGTCAACGTTGTGGATGGAGAGGCCCATTGTGGTGGTGGGTTTATGGTATGGGGAGGCGTACGTTATGGATGAAGAACACAGGAGCATTTTATTGATGGCACTTTAATGCACAGAGATACCGTGATGAAATCCTGAGGCCCATTGTTGTGCCATAACGTCCAACAAATCACTTCATGTTGGAGCATGATAATTACGGGTGTGAGGAAAAAAAAATCGATTCACGTCTGAATCTCGATTCCTATTTAACAAGATTCAGAATAGATCCAAAATGTTTTAGAATCGATTCTAAAAAATATATGTTTTCTGAACCTTTTTACATTTTCGCTTCGTGTAGTGTTTGTCATGCAACGGCCACCGTCGCATTGACAGGTCTGATGCGCCGTTGGCTAGCTAGCTGTAGCCGCTAGGCTAAAGCTTCAGGATGAAAGACGAAAGAGAAATCCAGCCCGCCCCGTCTTTGCTGAAAGTAAATGTTTGGGCCGTCTAAAAGGTCTTCTCCATGCTAATGACACCCTTGGCTAAAGTTTTTTTATTTATTTATAAATCTACAAGTATATAAGAGCGATCTTTCTTTATAAGCAACACATAAACATCCAGCAGCGCTGCACACCTGTGGCGCTTTCAAGGAAGTCCGAAATATATGCTGAGTTCAATAACGTTAGGACTTTTAAAATTTCTAACAAAAACAATAAAAATAATAACATAAGCCATAAATTTCGGTTTAATGATGGTTGATAAGCAAAATTTGGTGCATACTAAATATTTTCAATGTATTTTCTACTACGTACCGAAGAAAAAACAAAATACATATTATTATTTTTTCTCTCTTCTTAAAATATATCAGCATTTTTTTCCCCAAGACTAGAAATTTTGTTTAAAAGGTCTTGGATGTCCAGTTGCAATTTCATGTCTTGTTACTTTTGAAGCAGTTCCCTTCTCTACACATAGATTGTAAAATCCATTGTGTGTTGATGCCCTATTACATTCATGGCACACTTCATCACAGACACTTGGCAGATCAAGTTGTGTGTATTACAAACACAAATGATGAATGAAAGAGTATTGATTAAGAAAAAAAAAATGATTTTAATCGAGAATCGTTTCTGAATCGAACCGTCACCCCAAGAATCGGAATCGAAATGAATCATGAGATGTTGTAAGATTCCCATCCCTACTGTGTAAGTATGTGTACATGGTAATTATTTTAATTTCTACTTTTGTCTGAAATATTAAACTGAAGATGACCTTTAATTATCTGTAAGATTTTGCTTTCAAGGGATTTACAACAATAATAGTAAGGCTTATTAATGAAACTATAGTGAGTTACTTGCTAAAAATATATTTCAGTTTTATGAATTAAAGGCAAATTTTGGATCGGGACTTGAAATGGGATTCGATTTGAGGTTAAAAGGTCGGGGGAAAAAAGAATGGTTCACTATCTTGATAGTGATAGTTGAGTGAGGAACATAAAGCGCCACCTCCCGCGCCCTTGCTTACCTCAGCCTGAGGTGTCGATCCTCGACAGGGTGGCTCTGAGTTCCCTTCCCATCGGGGCCGTAGACGCAGTTGGGCGTCGCACCGACCCCGCACATCTGACACAAAGGCAGGTCATCCGTCCAGCTCTGCTGCTGCAACCACAAAAACTCTCTTTGAAAAGATCTAACAGACTTTTTTTTCCCCTGCCCAAAAAAACCAAACAACGTAATGAATCACAGCTCAATACAGAGGCTGGATGAATGAATGTGTAAATATTTACTTAGCTCAACGTCACATCCAGCCAAGTGTCACCTTAACGGTTTGTCCAATCCATTTCTACATGCAGAGTTTACTCAACAAGATGGAATGAGACCAGAAGAATTATGATGCCACAAAACACGGCATTATGATTAGCATAAATATTAATAATCTCAGACTGCAGCTCTTTCTACCAGCATGTGTATGAATACAAGTTGGATCTGACAGTATCCTGTTGTATACGGTTATGAAACAGTCGGCTGAACCAGAATCGCCGACCAAAGCACGGAAGAATAGGCAAACTAGTGTCACCTGCAGGTAATATTCATAATCACCCATCCAAGGTCGTGCGTCACAGTTAAAGGTCAATTCCATTCTCTAACAGCATGCGGATAAAGGCTGTTTTAAAATCTTGAAGGTCAGAGTTTTTAAGGACTTGAGTCAACTCACTTGACGTGGTTCAGCAGCCCGAAATGGTTTCATATAACATGAAACAGCGTTTTTTTCTCTCCACCCTGCTCCTCATGGCACACTGTCCTGCATGTTTTAGATGAAGGGATGCAACGATACCACTTTTTTTCAAACCAATACAATACCGAAACTTTTGGGATTTGGGTACTTGCCGAGTACCAATGCCGACACTTCTACCACACAAGCAAATGCAATGAATTGGAAGACAGGTTTTATTTTCTTCTCTGCTTGTTACAACAAATTGTGGTAAATTAGGTTGGGTTTTTTTAATTATAAAAATGACCAAAAATCTAAATTTCCAAGTGAAAAATAAGCAGATTAGTATTAGAACGGTATCGGCCCGATACCCAATACCATTATCGGTGCGTCCCTTTTCACCTGCTTCGACTCACTATCTATTAACAGGATTCCACTGAGGAGGCTTTTCAAAGCGGGGAAACGTCTAAAACATGCAGAAAAGTGGGCAGGGTTGGGAAAGTCTGTCATAAACGGAGTATTTTCATGTTTTGTTCATAAAGGAATATTTCAGTCTGGGTTTGAGCTGTTCGAGTTCTGGAGATTTCGAACAGGAGCTTATCAAAGGCAGTCCAAATGTTAATAATATCACTAATTAAAAAAAAACGGTTTCCAAGATGAAATTAATGTTTTACCAACCGCAGGGAGGATATCTAACTAAGTGGTTCCCACCCTACAGGAGATTTTTTTTTTCCTGTGTCCAGTTTCTTGCGGAACGTGATGAAGCATCTAGAACAGGATCGTTCACCACCCATTTAAAAGATAAAATGATCGGAGCGGTAGAGAAAATCCAGAACAAGTTTGACTGTTCCACACATGCTATATGTTGAACAGCAGATAATCAAAGGAAGCACACATTAAACACTATAAAGTTGCTGTTTCAGTGCCTAGCTGAAAGCTAGAGCCTACAACCTCCTTGTGTTCTGATTAATAATGAAACACTACAGAAGTCTACTTAGCTGGTTCGCTGTAAAGAAACAGCAAAAGAAAGGGGAAAACTCGCTTCAGTGACATCACTTCACCTTTCGACTTATAGTTATTCATTTTTCTGCCTCTTGCTGACTTAAACATTTTGTTTAAAGTAGTGATTGTTAGCTACATGTTAGCAGCACATCTAATGAGCTCAAGTAAAAATAGCTACAACTGGCGTTATTTAAAAGGAATAATGAGCGATGAAAGAATCAAAGTCAGCAACCAAGACCCCACGGGAGCTAATAATACCCATAAGGAGCATTGAGTATCAATGACAGCAATAAACAACAATTTACACTTACGCTTTGCATCAAAGTCCTCGGCTCAGCCGCCATGTTGGATGCTTTTGGCTGCGTTCACGGTCAGGCCGCAGTGTCCGTTTTTGTTTTAATAGTTTTTTTTTTTTACTGCCACTTCACAAACGGTTTTTGATATAAGGAAATTAAACTTCCCAACAAAGACTTTTATGAGTTTTGCTGCGCAGCGACACTTTGAAGTGACTCTGTTGGGGGCTATCTTAGAGCAGCTCCCAGCTTCTAGCTACTTGCCAGATTTCCGCTGCCTGTGAAGGCAACGTAGGCTACTTCAAGGTTTTATTTTCACTTTATTATAAACTATTATGAAATGATATTTTGAAAACTATTTTATACAACATTATAGATAAATGTTTTGTTTTTTTAAATGCTTCGAAATAAAGAAAAAACGAAAACAGAGTATGCAGCGGTTTCATTGACGCTGGTTCCTTTGACTATACTGCCACCCAGTGGGCTTGTTTACAACCAGCGAAAACATTTTTTTGTTATAAAAAAAAAAGTAATTATATTTAGCAAACCCTGTATAACAGCAAGTAAAAAGAGTAGATTTTATATTGTTATAAAATATTGAAAATATATAAACATAGCCTTCAGCCAGCCAAACACTTGGACACAAATGAAATGATTTCACCTTTTTCACATTACACCCCAAATCATATCCAATAAAATTCAGACTTTATGTGAATAGAGAAACACAACTACGTGCAAAATTGACCACTAGAGTACCTTTTTCTTGGTTCCAAACTGGTGCTTCCTAGCTGGGCCAGAGCTGGCGCTTGCTAAGAATTGCTTTTCAATTGCCACTTTCTGTGCCCTCTAATCAACCATTGAGGGTGTACCAAGAACACGTTATGTGCATGTCTTTGCTAAATCCAGCAAAATGTGTACGTGAAAAAAGTATCATTGTAAGGGAGCCATGAATTCTTCCAAAGTCATTCTCTGTTTGCACACTTCCTGTTTTCTTCTCCATATGTGGCTGCATAGAGTTGCTTTTCAAAGCTTTAGGTGATGTCATCATGGAGCACCGACTAGGCCCCATGTCAGTGGAAAAGCAGTGCCTGTAGAACCAGCACTAAACTAGCACCAGTTCTTTTTTTGGTAGAAAAGCCCTATCAGAAGGGCTAAAAACAAATGCATGCCATACTTTTTAGATTTTTATCAGTACAATTTTTTTAATAACCATTTGTGGCTGTCGCTATAGTGAAACGAAAAATCAAAACAGAAAAAACTCACACATGAATATAAACATTTGTATGAGTGTTTTCTTTATTTTCATGATTGAAATCAGGCCTAAAAAAACACATTTGTACCCGGTTGTTAAGCCGCACTTTTGCTTTAACAGATTTCACAGAGAAATAACACACATTTCTACAACTACACAGAGGTATACAGGTAAATATACTTTTGCTTTATTTGTTGTACTTTTTTTTAAATAGTTAGTGTATTATTATCCCAAAAATAAAAACATCTCCCTATCTTGAAAGTAACATAAACGATGAGGCATAGACAGCCTTATCATATATCTTATCACAACACTCAACAGACCATAGAAACTTCTTAACCCTATCTTTTTTACACACACACACACATATATATATATATATATATATATATATATATATATGTATGTTTGTGTAGCATAATGCCCTAAAATAAAGCGGTCTCTGTTAAACACTGAAATATCAATTTACACATATGTATATATATATAGAGAGATAGGCGTACATTATTGTTGAAGAAAATAGAGCGATGCATGTTAATAAATACTCTAGAGGTTCATGGATGAATTTTTTTGTAGACTTGTTAGAAGTAAAACAGAGGTGACAACACACTCAAGTTCTCTGAGGGGCGTGGCAACACTGACACGTGTGTGTGACGCAGCATGATGTTACCAAAAGCTTTTGTACACTCGTTCGGTGGACTCCGAGACCAACGCTGGACTAAATGTACAAATCTGAATTCGAATTGGGGAGAGATTTAGGGTTTGAAAAGTGTCATGTTGGGCGGGCTGTGTGTTGCCTTTGATGGTTGTACTTTGCTTGGCAGTCAGCACTAAGGCAACAAATCAACGGAATAAAAACAGAAAAAAATAGTCTCACATAAAATTTTAGGACACACACAGATATACACACTTTATGAAGTTGGTTTAGATGCCAGACATGCTTTATCCTGCATTAAACCCTGTACCTTCTCCACTGGAGTTTTTTTTTAGAGCTAACACTGACTGTTGCTAAGGTAATGGCTGACAGCTGATCTCAGACAAAAGCAAAGTGATCTGCGAGCTACTCAATCTCCTAATAGTTTCCTGAACGCTCTCCATTTCCCAACATATTTGATCTCCTTTTGTCTCAGAATCCTTTCCTAAACCCATTCAGTTCATGCACGTTTCCAAACTGTTGGCCATGACTGCAGGATTCTCCACACCTATTGGTACACCCGGAATAAAAAAAAAAAGCTTTTAAATAAAAGCATTTTACTGCAGTAGCATCATCTAATACCAAAGGGAAAAAAATACAGCTAGTTAATGGGTATATTAATGTAGAAGGGGAAAATAAATCCAATTTGAGCATGAATGTTTTTTATTTTATACTAAAGTACCCATACTGAACTAACTGGGCCCCCAACCTTTCCTATAAGATACATTTACCATCAAGCATTTTACTAATTTTATACTTCATTTCTTTAGCTGATGATAATATCTTTGGAAACTTCCCGTTTCCCCTGGGCAAAACTGGTGCAGAATATAAGCAAACCTTCCTGCTAAGGTCCTCCAACCAGCAGGGGTCGCCCAAAAGTCACTTCAATTTCTCAGGTTTTTTTTCTCAGAACGTTTGTTGTAGTATAGTTTCTCAAGATTTTATCCATTTTTTAAAAATTCTTTGTTGGTTACTAGAATGTTTTTCACATAGCTTTTTGTTTAAAAACAAATTAATATTCCTAATTAAGTTGAAAAAGAACTGATACCCCATTTAAATGTAAAACGTGGACGGTTAAATTGATCAAATGTAAGCCATCCACAGTTTCACAGTCATGAATCAATGCTGCTATTTTAGATGAATAATTTCAGCTCACATCTGCAACTGTTTGCCAAAAAAATCTCAAGCGATTAGCAGGTTTCTGAATGTGTTTGGTAGCTAACACATTCAGGAAAAGTGTTACACAAAATACAATTAAACTTGGATCTTTTTTTTTTTTTACTCTAATATACATTAGATGTGATTTCAGGAAAAAGAAAATAGCAAATGACCTGATTTCAGTTATTTGTTTAAAACTTTCGCCTTCTAAAACACTTTATTCAATGTGCAGTTTGGTGAATGAATAAAATAAGCTGGAGGATGTAATTGCTAAACAGTTATTTGAGGAAATCAATCTAGTTATCAACTCTAAAACCTGTTGATTATATGCATAATGTGTAAGAAAAAAAAAGGGAATTGGATGATGCCGTGGCGGTTGGTGTCCCAATGACCTTAAAGTGGGCTTCTGAGTGTAATTCTAAAAGAAGTCACAGTCAACGTTCAGTTAAATGGACTGAACTTATATAGCGCTTTTCTAGTCTTACTGAAAAATGGACTGGAGGAAGCTGGAATTGAACCCACGACCCTCTGATTGCAAGCCAACTACTCTGCCACTTAGCCACAGTTGCCCCTGGCATGCCCAGTTGGCCGTGCCTTTTAGTAATAGACACAAAGAGATCAGTTTTCACTTATCCATTTGATCAAATGGGAAAGATGAGGACTTGCCACTGGTGATACATAACCCTGGCAGGATTTTGTTTTATGATTCAAATGTATAATGGAGTATGACTTTTGAAAAATAATAATGCAAAATCATCTGTTTTTGTTTACGTTAGTTAAAACAAAATAATATTTAGTGAATCTTCGTTGGCCTTACCGCATCAGTCACTTTTTTTATTGCCAATTGCTGATTTTTGCACGTTTTCGCTGATATTTTTATATTTTATCTTTGAAGATAAGCCTTAAATCTTGAGGTTGGAAAGACACTTTGCTGTCACCCAGACCAGAAAAGTGAGGGAGGCAAAATAAAAAGAATAAAAAAATAAAGTCTGCATAATATTCCAGGGTTTTCAGTTGAAGAAATGCTACAAAAAGGTTTGATTCTGGGGTCAAAAAGTCCCCAAAACAAGAATTTATTTAAGGGGATTTTAAAGCATCTTGACTAGGTGTCCAAATAACTGCTCAACATATCATGTAGATATACCCACATTTTTAAAACTATAATAGAAAAAGGGTCAGGGGTATCAACTGTTGTTCTGATTGATGTGTCATGTTTTTGTTATCAATGGGTTTCCTCTCACACTGTTATTTAAATATGAGACGATTTGTTACTGATCATAACTGATATGTCTGAGTTAGCATGTCAGGAGAAAACTTTCAACAGTTGTGTCAAACAGTGGTTTAAAACAGCCCATCAGAACTGCATGAAGCTGGATCATTAGAAACCGTAACCAGGGTCAATTTGAGGCAGTGGTTTTCAGTGTGTTAGAAACAACAAAAATATTCATTCAAGTTAAAATTTTTGAGCGACAGAATCTCCCCCAAAGCCTTTCTGAACTCTGGCATCTCAGTAGTCTTGACGTTGGTAGCCTCCGCTGCCGTCGAAGGCCGCGTCGTTGTTGGCCTGGCCCCCTCCGCCGCCGGGGCTCTCCAAGTCGTCCCCTCCGAAGGACGTGTAGGGCGCTCCGGCTACGTCCTGGCTGGGATCGGTGTAGTCCTGGGAGAAGAGGGCGGAGTCGGCCCCCAGCTTGTATCTCTGGAAGGCGAGGAACGACTGGCCCGCCTTTTGAGGCACGGATGACCGGACGTGAAGACACGTTGGAGATTATGAAGAGGAGCAAGGGTGCGCAGGTGAATGGTGTGGACAAGAGTTTCGAAGCAGGGGTGTTACAGCGAAGGGGTTTCAGAAGAGAAGAAAAAAAGAGCCGGAAGAAGACATAGATTAGTACGGCGGAAAACTTGAGCAATTTAGTCAGTCACGGCAGGTTACATGTAAAACAAGGCAAAAAACCCAAAAACCTATCTTTGCATTGTTGAGCTCTTTAGTGAGACACACAACCTCGACTCTACTTCGGTCTACTCTCTTAATAAAACAAACGGCGTCCCTGTGTGGTAATAAACAGTCGAGGAGCTCCGATTTTGAACAAAACTATCCATAAAACTCTTAGAACAATGCACTGAAAGTCTTATTATCACCTACAACCAATTGACGCAACCCAGTTTACATATGAAACAAAAAGAAGAAGTAAAACAAAGTAAGGCTGGATGTGCACTGTACACCAGACCTCCGGATTTGCTCTAAACGTTTCAACACCTGCTTTTACTGGGATTTATTGGGAGTCAGATAAGTCGGGATTCCAAAATGGCGAAAGCCAGGTGGCCATTGTTGGTAGAACCTCTTACGAACGTTGTTTTAAGATCTGCTTTCAACATCCAAACGTACCAGATCCTTTTAATTTTAAATTTAGAGTTAAAGGTTCTACATATGACAACGATTTTCTTACTTATAAAATAAACATGTTTCCACTAAAAGCTAATGTTGTTGATGCGAGGAATGATCAGAATGATCTAATTTTGAGAGTGGAGACTCTTCCATTTTTAACCGTATCCAGAATTTTTGACCTCCGGCTATAAACAGAACGCACCGTTACGACACAGCAAATAGAAACGCGCCAGCCATCCCTGCTTCTTCAAATGGTGATCTGTTGTCATTCTCTAGAAGCATCTAGTTTCTATGCTCCTCTAATTTGCATCAAACTACCAGAAGACAGCAAAACTACTGAAACACAAAGTTCCTTTAAAGGGGAAGTTCAGTTTTTTATGAGCTGGACCTTATTTTAACCAAATATCTTGTTCATTTACTCACCTACAAAAGTTTGGAGCCACTTGGAGTGTTTCGAAAGAAGTTGCATCCAGTCGCTATCAGCGTATATCCATATAATGAGAGTCAATCAGAGTAGGAGATTTGTAGCCTGTAATAAGGCTTTATCTGCTCCAAAATGCCTTCATTTAACTAATGTTTTGTTATGAACAGTTAGAAATATTCTTCTATGAGTTTGGAACATGTCAGAGGTGCTAAAGTATCAGCATATGGTGGTTTTACAGGCTTTTAATGCAAACGATTCAAACTTACACTAACCGTCAATTTCAGTGACGTGGCAGTTGCCACCATTGCAGCTGTAGTCTGCCATAAAAACTTAGCACCCCCTGCTGTCCTGGTCGAGCAACGCTGAAAAAAACAATAAAGAATGCAGTGGAAGAAAGGAGTCCTAAAAATGGAAATCGTCTCTGTCAATACGTCTGCGTTTGAGTGCAAATTTGTGGTTGGAGAAGAATAAACTAGGCTCGAGGTCCGGGTGACAGTCATACGCATTAACCGAATGGTTAGCGTGCATGACTGTCACCTGGGAGTCGGGGATTGAATCCCGCCCGGGCCCTCGTTGTGTACCTTGCCACATTTTAGTCACGCCCTTCTCTTTCCGGTCCATTGGTCCCCGACTGCGAAAAAAAAAATGAAAGTCAATAGAGCAATAAAAGTTATTTTTTGATCCCGTGCGCCATGGATCGAACATATGGTGTGCCTGAATTTTAAAACCTAATTTTGATCCAGAGAAAACGCAGATTTTCGGCTGGTGGCAAAAGTTACTTTAGCGGACTATAACTGCAGGTGAAGAAGGAGAGCGAGGGTCGTAGCCTCCGGGACGAAGAAAGGGACACTAAACACGGATAAAACCACTATAAACCTGACTATGTGGAAAGTAGCAGCTATGTTGGGGTAAAGCAGTCGGTGGAGTGAGAGCCAGCATGGAGGAGAAGCTCTACAAGGTTAAGTGTTTTACGTGCTATAGCTAGTGCTAGCTTGTGCTAGCTGCGTGACATCATTTATTTGACTTCTGATTTGTAAGCATTTTAATTGCGAAATTTTGCAATCAAATAAATTCTGAACCATTTGAAAAACGCGGTCGAAATGTACATAATTAGTTATCAATTAAATTGAGGTATAAGGTGTGTGATTCAGAGCGTAAGACAACGCGGACCAGAAAATAACTTTTATCGTTTCATTGACTTCCCTTCATTATTTTTTTTTATTATTTTGCTTGTATTATTTTGCTTGTATTATAAGCCTTTAAATCACCCCAGAACCGAACAAATAAGCACCTCTGAGACGTTCTGAACTCCGAGGGGAGTAGTGCTAATGATAAATAACAAAATATGTTTGATGAAGGAGTTTTGAGCAGATAATGCCTTATTACAGGCGGGAAATCTTCTGCCCTAATCGACTCCCATTATGTGGTTATAAGCTGATCACAGCTGGATATAAATGTCTTCCAAGTAGCTCGTAACTTGTCTGGGTGAGCAAATAAATGTAAAGTTTGCTAAAAATAAGACTCAAGTTGAACTTCCCCTTTAAGTCAAGATTAACGACCCATTTTCTTTTGAGCTGCCTTTGAATATCAACATCATAAACTGTGGTTTTGGTTTTCTATCAGTATTTTTCCCTTACTTGAAATGTAATGGTTTTTTTTTTTGCCTCTGTGATTTGATTTTTCTTCTTATCATGTAAATCAATTTAAATTAACTTGTTACTGAGCATGTGCAATGCATAAAAAAAAAAGAAAGAAAAACAGTAAGAAGAAGGACTTTGCCTTGAAAACCACAGTGTCTGTTCACGAGAGATTTAAAGTTGGGACATTTTTCTTTTCGGTAGTTTATATTTCCTGTTCATGGATACTGTGAGATAATATCCAAACCACTGTATGTTAGCTCTCCTTGTATGTTTCAGGTTTTCCTACTTGAATGTGAAGGTCCATCCCAGCATCAAGTCCATTGAAGCCTAAAACAGGATCTCATCCTGTATAGCACATGCATTTATCTCCAAGCAATTTCCAGCCAACTCTAATCAGTTTCCCTGTCCCTGATAGACAAAAAGTATCTTTAACATATGATGCATTAACCATCATGTTTGAACAAGGTGATCTTGTCTTCTGAAGCAGCTGAGTTTTATTTGACTAGAACTGCTTCAATGATTGCTTTCAGAGGAAAACCTTTGAATCAGTGCCTATGTTCTTAAATTGTTACTGTATCTATATCCACTGCACTTTATTTGCCTATCTACTTATACTTTAGTATTTGCTCATTCACTCGCACTTTAGCACTTTAATATCTTAATGTTTTCATGTTTGTTTTTTTGCTGCTTGTTTGTTGTTGTCTGTCTGTCCTGATTGTCATGACGTGTGCTGCTGCCTTTCTTGGCCAGGTCACCCTTGTGAATGAGGTCCTGATCTCAATGGGTTTTTATCTGGTTAAATAAAGGTTATAATAATTTCTTGTTAGAAACTTCAGATTGGGATGTCTGGTACTTCTCATAAAGACCAGATTTGTGAAGTACACAGCTTTTCAATCTGAGTCATTAAGTTCTGGAGCTCCTCCGAGGCTTCTTGGCTGCTTTTTCGAATATTTCTCTCCTATGCTTGTCAGTTTGGGTTCAACATTAGTGTTTTATGAGATACTTAAAATTTAGAGTTTATTTATAACTAGGGATACACTGATACCAATACTGGTATCAGGGCCGATACCGCTCTTATGTACTATATCGGTTACAGTTAACCGATAGCATGAACCGATACTTAAAATGTGGAAAAACTGCAGTAATTTCACAAACAATCGTTATTTTTCACTTGAAATTTTATTTTTGTGGTGGTTATGAATATATATTTTAAAATCGAATTTACCATCATTTGTTGTAACAATCGGTTAAGAAAATAAAATCTGTCTTCAAATTCGTTGATTTTTTTGTGTGTGGTAGAAGTATCGGTATCTGTACTCGGTATCGCCAGGTACTCAAATCCAAGTATCGGTATCGTATGAAAAAAGTGGTATCGTTGAATCCCTATTGATAACTTAACGCTGAAAGTGAACTTTTGTTGCAGAATATTCTACTGGGTTAATTGAGTTTAGCAATGCTATTTTAGGCTTTGACGGGACATCTGGATTTATACTGAGATTATAAAAGACACCCATTTGGACTCTGCTTACTAATTAGCTGACGTCATAAAGCAGTTATTGCAGCTGGATTTTATTTTGGGGTCTCGGGGGGCTGAATAAAAATCCATGCCATACTTTTATTTTTTTATTGATTTATTTTTATTTCTTTAAAAAGAAAACAAACAGTTTATACCTTTTTTCTACTTTCTTGAAATTTTCACAAATTTTAAGTGTGTAAACGTATACAATTTTAGCTTGACACAGTAAAGTTATTGGTTAGAACAATACAAAATGTCAAGTTCAAGGAAAAAATTTAATATCTCTAAACCGTATTGGAAACCGTCGAGGGTGGAAAAGATGATTATTTTTAAAAACACTGAACAAAATAGAGATCTGTAGATTTGCCTGAGGGGAGCAAAACAAACTAAAGGCTCTTTGATCAATAAATCATGTCCTATTGCTTATTCAACCCTGAAGCACTGCAACATCCCTACAACGTGCTTCCTAAACCTCTTAACTCTTCTATCAAACAGTGGAGAGAAGAGGCTGAATATTAGTCTTTGAATTAAGGCAAGGGAAGGCAAGGCAAGGTATGTTAATTGTTCTTCGGGTGACTAGGGGAGAAAAATAATAAATTTATAAAATACAACATTAGAGACAAAAACATATGACTCATTTGAACATATGACATTTAAGCCATTACCAATTTGCTTACTCAAAGGCAGTTCTATAATTCTGTTCTTTTAGCTTTGAGTTAAATGAACTCAATGTTTTTCAGCAACTTTGCAGTCGTCTGGAAGTTTGTTCCACATTATAACAACAAAAACAATAATAATAATAATAATACAGATGAGGGAAGCATAGAAACTGAAAGCTGCTTCTCCATATTTGGTTATGATTCTATGGGTTATTAGTACACTAAAATTGGAAGACCTGAGTTGTCTGGGAACTTGATAAAGTGAGAACAGATTTTTCAATATACTTTGGTTCTAAGCCATGAAATCATTTATAAACTAATAAAAGTCTATTCTCCTAGCTACAGGGAGCCAGTGTAAGGACTTTACAACTGGGGTGATGGGCTCTACTTTCCTGGTGAGGACGTAAGCAGCAATGTTCTGGATCAGCTGCAACTGTCTGATTGACTTTTTAGGCAGATATGTGAGGACATTGTCGTAGTAATCAATCGAACTACCAACAAAGCCAGGATAGGTTTTTAGAGGTGCTTTTGTAATATTAGTCCTTTTATCCCAGAAATGTTCTTAACGTGATAGAAGGCTGACCTTATTGCTGCCTTTATATGACCCTGGAGGTTGAGGTCTGAGTCCATTATTACACCTAGATTCTGGGCCTGACCAGTAGTTTCTAGCTGTATTAACTGAAGCTGTGTTCTGACTTTTCCTGTTTAGGTCCAAAGATTCAGGTTTGCTTTTGTTCAGCTGGAGAAAATAATGGCAGAATCATCCACTGATTTGCTCAATGTATTCACTTAGGCCGTTTTCACATGTGTGGCCGTACCAGAAAACGGCCAGAGAAAATGCTAATTTTTTCTGTTCACATGTCACGGATCTCTGCCCGTATTTGAATCCAGTGTTTTACTACAAATAAACAGCAGGTGGCGGCATACAAATAAGTCTTAGTTCTCCAACAAACAAGGGAGTGAGAAGTACCGACGTCATAAAACGAGCGACAGGCTAGAATGTAAACAAACTGGTCTACTGGTCAGCTGCTACCTGAAGCCATCTACAGGGTGAGTGTTGTAGTAAACCCGCCGTTTTGTAATCTGCTGTGTTGCTGTGGGATGCTTGAATCGCGTTGTTTTGGTATTTGTATGGTCGCGAGGTGATTCTGTAATTTCGGCCGGCGGTGTCGTCATTTCCGCGTGGAGCGCGTCTATTGTCTTGAGTACGGCCAGAGTACGGGTTGTGTTCACATGATACGTGGCCGCCCGTACCTGGACTCGGATACTACCTCCAAGGCAGGTCTCTCTGGCCGTATTCTGGCACGGTACAGTCTGTGTTCACATGGTACGAAATAAGTGGATTTTGACCAAATACCGTACCCGAGTACGGACTCCCGTACCATGTGAAAGCGCCCTTAGGGTTTGGATGGGTTCAAAGTCACCTGGCGACATTCTAATGTAAAGCGCTGTAAAGTGTTAAAATGTTGTCGGCATTGTTATGGTAACTAATTTTATTGGTTACTATAAATTTGGCTAGCGGGAGTATGTATAATAATAAATAGGAAAGGGTAAGGATGGAGCCTTGTGGGACCCTACATGGGATTTCTCTCTGTTCTGATGGAAAATTGCCCATTGACATCAAGAATTTCCTGAGATAACAGAAGAGTTAACTATTTAAATCACATCAGAGACAATGACAGGGAAAACTTTCTTAAGAAAACCTGTAGGTGAGACATCACGGCAGAAAGGCGAGGAACTTAATTGGGTTAAGATTTCCTCCAGGTTTTTTAGGTTTAGTTTTGGGAATTAAGACATTTTCTCTACATTTGTGTTAAGTGCGGATGACATTGAACTTAGTAAAATAATACACACACAAAAAATAGTTTCAGTACTGTACTCTGGGAAATGTGAAATATAACTGCATTCATAGCACATTAAAATTAACATTCTTTGTAAGGTGAATCACTATCTTGACAGTCAATTACAGGAGAAGTTGCTGCCTATAAGCAGTGACAGCACTTGTTTAAGGGCTCCAGGTCTCACCTGTACCTTTTGAAGCCTTAATAGCTTACAGCTATCTGAAGTGCAGTAGCTAAAAATAAGGAAATGGGGGGGGGGGGGGTCATGTATAAACACCAGGTCCCTCTAAGAAAGTTCAGCCACTGAAACATTACAGGGGTGGGTATTAACAGCGGCAGAGGGTTAAGGAAGCAGGGATGGAAGAGAGAACAGAGTTAGACAAAAGGTTGATGGGGCTGAGGGGGGAAAAGCTTGGTGTACTCCTCTTCAAATGAAACATTCTTAAACTTCTCCATAGAGAAGAGAGTCTGAGCCCCCTGTTGAAAAGAAAACCAAGTTATATACATAAAGAACTAAATAAAATAATAATCCTAGCTA
The DNA here is from genome assembly GCA_028564705.1 of Apricaphanius iberus. Taxonomy (NCBI): domain Eukaryota; kingdom Metazoa; phylum Chordata; class Actinopteri; order Cyprinodontiformes; family Aphaniidae; genus Apricaphanius; species Apricaphanius iberus. The sequence continues at coordinate 1,039,812 of JAPXFQ010002555.1, read as the reverse complement.
AGTAAAACTTGTTAGAGAAATGTGAATGTAAAATGTCTTTAGATAAATTCCTTTTGTATTTCAGTATATTAATTTCCCACCGGAAAAACAAATAAGAAAAATCCAACGTTTAATTTGAGATTATTTAATAAATCCAGAAAAGATATTTTAATATTTATATAATATATTAACATATCTTAATATATATTAAGATATGTTAATACATATGTATGTATATATATATGTATATATATATATATATATATATATATGTATATATATATATATATATATATATATATATTTAATATATATATATATATATATATATATATATATGTAATACAGTTTTTCTCAGTCGCTTTTTTTGTATTTCTCACAACAGAATTAAACTTTGTACAACAGTTGGTGCAACCTAAATGACATGTAGTCGTACGGGCAAAACCTGGTGGCAGTATGAGTATTAATTTGCTTTTTATCTTGTCTGTTAAAATGAACTGTACTTGATAAGGCCGAATAGTCATTGGTCACAAAACTAATAATCTTCATTTTGTTGAACACAAAATTGTTGAACATGTCAAACATTTTGTACATCCATTTTAAAGATATTTTTATTGTACGTCCATGAAATAGTCCATTAATAACTATTCTCAGGTGAACCTTATCTTACTGATAAAAAGGGGTGTGTGACCAATTAGTTGCAACCATTGCCAAAAGACTGAGAAATACAAACAGCTGTTCTGGAAAATGACATGTTTGGAAAAATTAAATAAATCAATCAATCAATCAATCAATCAAACTTTATTTATAAAGCACTTTTCCATCTACAAAAATGCTTTACAGGTTAAAATGACCCCACAAACCCCAACCTTCACAAACCCAGAATAAAATCATCATACCCATCTCTCATGCACACACACACACACACACACACACACACACATAAAGCAACAGTGAGCAAAAGCAACAAGGGGCTAAGTACAGATGAGCCAGGAAATCAATATCAATTTCTAGAATAGAAAGAGTCCTCAACCAGAATGAAATGTACATGAATCAATTGTACAATATATTTGAATGGAACAGTAACTGAGTAAAGGTGCACCATCCCCAGGATCTAAAAGTAAAACTTGTATGCATGCTTTACTCTGTTTTCTGTAGTGCTTTACTGTAAAACCTTTATGGTTTGCTATGCACTGCACTTACATTACAGCGTTACATATTACTGTAACTATATTTACAATGCATTCTGAACGATGTTTTGTGCCAAATACTCTGTTACAGTGACTTATATTTAGCGTTTGGTGGCCGGGAACCACTGCGCACATTCGTATATCCTGATGGCACAGGATTTAATCTGGCAAAAGGCAGACGGCGTGGAAGAAATGACACTGGCGTGAGAGGCACCACTATGTGCCAGGCCAACAAGGAGGGAATATCACAATATGTGCAGCAATCTTAGAAAAGGGCGTCCAAACCCATATTGCCCGTCTTGGTCCGTATAATACACAACCCGTGTTGACTTTTTTGGATGCTCTCTATAGGGACATCCATGCATTGTATATAATGCTGTCTTTACTTTACATGCCAGTGGGAAGCCCTTCCAGTTTGCAATCTGTCCCAATGAAAACAGGTTCAAACATTTTAACTTGATTGTTCAAAAGATGCGTCAGTGTCGTCATTTTGACGACACTGACCCTTTCACTGACATAAATACCTGCTTTTGAAGATTAAATTATGCACTTTAATTGAGGGACTTGCTTTTGACGAATGAACTACCCATTTTGAGTTCTGACTTGCTTTTGTGCAGTTGACTTCTCATTTCGAGAAAGTAACTCGCTGTTGCGCGTTATCTACCATGTTTTGCAGTTTGCACTAACTGTTCTGAGAAACGCCTTAGCAGTGGCGCAAAATGTAAAACTGTTGTGAGAAATGCACCAAAGCCACTGAGAAAAACTGTTAAATTATTTTTTTCTGAGGAAAACCCTGTTTCAAAACTATTGTTACCTTTAACAATCTTCCTAAAAAAAAGAAACAAAATATTGTTTGTAATCTATTGTTCAACATAATAAAGGCAAGAAAAGACACCATTTAGGTAAGGCAGGGCTATGCTGATCTTTCAAGCCAGGTAAAGGGTAAAAGTAGACAGACAGACAGACAATTTCAGGGTATCCTGACCCCTCAATTATTCATACAGAAGTTTTACAGGCAATATTTTCTTCGTTTTTATAGTGGGATTTTAATGGGATTATGTATTCGAGTTGATTAAAATGCTCTAATTTTAAAGGTTGGATTTTTCAAAACTCTCCTGTGTGATAATAGGTTCATTACAAGATTAGTATATTTTAAGGCTTTTCTTATATCTTAGCCGTAGAAGTCTGCTAAAAAAAATTGTCAAGTCTTCAGGTGCTCGGTGGGTGTACATCTCAGCATCCTCCAATCTTTAGACAAATAGATATTCCTCACCTACTTTGGGGGTATGATTTGTTGTTTTATTTTATAGACTAATGGAATGAGAAAGACCTTCTTACCCATGTGAAGATTGAGAAAAAGGAGAAGGTGATGGCTGCCCGGGCAGCGTCACCTCCCTCCCTTAGGGGGTTGTCATCTTGTTTGGTCACCTGCCACTGATTGGCCAAAAAGCAGAAGCCCACAAACCACATGAATGACCAAAATGCTGTAAAATGAGAAAAAAGAAAACATGGAATAGAGTTTAAAGGGAGAATATCCTGCAAAATAAACTTTTTGAGCTTTTGTTAAATTTGTATCTCCTCATCAAAAACATCTACAAAGCGTTTTTTGGCTTTACGCTTGAATCCTGCTCTCTGAGCTGCAGATCAGCTGCTGATCCACCAAGCTTCTGCAAATGGCTGGATAAGTTATATTTGATACTGAAATAGTGATGAAAACAACTATATTATAAGTATCTACATCTGAACGTACTCCCAGTTGTTCTTTTGTTTCACTAATTTGCCAACTTTCGTGGAAACATACAGCAAAGACCGAAAGTTTGGACACACCTTCTCATTCAGTGTGTTTTCTTTATTTTCATGTAGTACTTTTAGAAAAAGTGTGAAATAACCTGGCCTCCAAAGTCACCGGACCTGAACACGATCAAGATGATTCGGGGTGAGCTGAAACGCAGAGTGAAGGTAAAGGGCCAACAAGTACTAAGCATCTATGGGATGTCCTTCAAGACTGTTGGAAAACCATTTCAGGCGACTAACTCCTGAAGCTCAAGAGAATGCAAGGCAGTAATCAGAGCAAAGGGTGGCTACTTTGAGGAATCTAAAATATAAAACATGTATTAAGTTATTTCACCCTTTTTGTTCAAGTACATACAGTAATTCCATACATCATGTGTTTATGAAGTAGTCATGAAAATAAAGAACACAGATTGAATGAGAAGGTGTGTCCAAACTTTTGGCCTGTTGTGTATGGTGACAAAGAGGGACAGTATGTGTGTGAATTGACACTGACAAATAAGGAAAAGTCATTAAAACCCTCTTTGCTTGGCTATCTTGTCAGGTTCAGTGCAGTACCAGTGCAGGTGGGAGGTATAGACTGCCTGACACACATCTCAGAGACTTGTTAGCACCAGAGTAGCCGTCTCTTTGAGAATGCCTTTCACACCTCACCCCCTTCTTCTGTGATCACAGTTTAAAAACAAAACAGAACGAAAGTTGCTCACCCTTTTTAAATAACCTGTTACTACGCCGAACAAACAAAAAATACACCGACATTTTTTATTTTAAAATAAATTTAAATACACAAATGTATGTAACCAAAACTAGATGCATCAGCTGATAGTGATATTTTGCAGACATTTAAAGATGAGTAAAACGAAAAATCTGTTATAAAATAAAATGCAATTAACTGGCTTAAACAAAGAAGATTCTTTCATTTAGCTAAATTGTGTTTATATTAACAGAGTCCCTTACAAATGGTCCTTATTTTTTCACATTTTGCCATATTACATCCATAAACCTTCCTACATTTTATAGGGTAACTTCTTATAGGCCGATAAAAAGTATTGCATAATTAGGAAGAAGTAGGAAAATTACTTTTTTCCCCACATTTTTGTACAAAAGAATCAAAAGAGTGTGGCGTGCATTTGTATTTGTGAGGCTTTGCTGAACTATAGAATCAAATATTACCTATCATTCTTTGCAAAAAATAAAAAGGCTCAGTTACACTCAGATTTATTGGAGGGTATCTGTTTAAATATTTTTAAACTTTATCATAGACTCTGAATTGGGTTTACGTGTGAACTTTGACTGGACTATTTTAAGAAGTAATCTGAATTATATGAATTAATCTCTTCCGGCTAATTAAAGGTTCTATGAGGACTTGTCCTTTATTTAGCTCCATCATTCTTCCCATTCAGTCCGACCGGCTTTTGTGTCACTGGTGGAGAAGGCATGATGCTGCCACCATCATGTTTCATCATGGGGATGGTGTGTTTACAGTGATGTGTGGTGATTGCATCTAGGCCAAAAAGTAACATTTTTGTAATATCCGAGCAGAACACCTTCTTCCATATATTTGTTGTCCACAACATGACTTCTGGCAAACCTTTGAAACAGACTTGATCAGTTAACAACTATCCAGTCACCAGAGTTTGGGGAGTTTAACCATTTGTTCCAGGAACTGCTTATGGATGAGGTTTGACCTCCTAGGCCGCATTGGAGCTCCAATCTCCTACCAGGACACCACCTACAGGTGCTGTATTCCCCATTAGGATCGCCTGTCCATCTGTCTTCGGTAAGTGTTATTTCTGATCTTCGAAAGCTGTGTTTGTTGAAAATGTTTTCACTGTTGCCGCTTGTAACGCAAGTAACACTTGAAAAGTTGACGGAGCCAACGCACACAACGCACCACAGAGACTGTGGTGCGTAATCCAAATTGTCCACTCACAATATTTCTGACGAGACATTACGATGGTTCAAATCATATTTAGAGAATAGGAAGCATTGCACAAGAATTAGGAGCATTAAGTCCTCTTTTTTAGACAGTTCAGTCGGGGTGCCACAAGGCTCTATTTTGGGCCCTCTCTTGTTCAGCGTATACATAAATGATCTTCCAACTATTTGTCCTGAAGTTCACGTACAAATGTACACCAATGACGCCGTGATATATGTCCATGCGAAATCAAGTCAGAAAGCAGCAGCTGAGCTCCAGAGAGGGATGGAACAAATCTCAGATTGGATGGTGCAATCATGCTTGACACTAAATTTTAGCAAAACTGTCAGCATGTTTTTCTCAATAAGGAATTACTTCCCGCTACGCACCGGAAATTATTGTAAAAGGAACAAGAATTCTCGAAGCAGAGTCTGTTAAGTATTTAGGCGTGGTGTTGGACAGGACACTGTCGTTTAAGAAGCATATTTCAAACCTGATAAAAACTGTCAAATTTAATACAGTGCAGTTCAGATATATTCGCCTTCAAATGAGCACAGATGCAGCCAAGCTTTATATGCATGCAATGATATTTTCACATCTTACATATTGCATTACAACTTGGTCGTTATCAACCAACACTGCGTTACAGCCGCTTCAACGCCTGTACAAACAGGCACTCAAAATATTAGATAAAAACCTGTTTCGTACCACTACTGTAAAATTGTGAAGAAATATAAATCATTAACATTTGGAAATTTCATTTTATTTTCAAATGTCAGTTTAGTATTTAAAATTCGTTATGATTTGGCCCCACAGCCCCTGACAATGTTTGTGAAATCTTGTGATGAGGCAGGACGTAGAACAACGCGAGCTTCCTGCAGAGGAGACTGTTCTGTGAACTTTAGATCCTCCACCTCTGGACAGAATTGCTTCACTGTGAAAGCTGAGTGATGTGGAACTCGTTGCCATTAACTGTTCGAGAGAGTAGTACCTTACATCAGTTTAAACTTGACCTGAAGAAGTGGTTGAAAGACAGTCAGATTTGTGATCATTAGCAAAAAAAGGGTTAATCGGGGGTTTGTTAAGAATGTATGAAGGTACAATCTTTTTTATAAACTGCAGATATTTGTAATAGCAAGTGTAAATACTGTAAATATTGCATCTGAATGTTTGTTGAAGTGATCCTTTTTGGGAGCTCTATCTGTATTTTATATTGTGAATGGACTTGAGTAAGAATGCGTATTGGCCACCGTATAAACCTGCTGTTACTTTGCCTCTGCCCAGGGAATACAGATGAAAATTAGCTTGTAGCTATCGCTGCTCTGTACTACACATTTAATGTGCAATGTCCCTGTCAAATAAATAAATAAATAATTTTGCCACAACTGACGCTGACGTTTGGGGCAGTGTGAATTCACCATCACAGTCTTTGCGGTGCGATGTATACGTTAGCTCATTGTCAACTTTTTAAGTGTTACTTGCGTTGCAAGCAGCAACGTAGCAAACGCAACGCAGATTTTCAGCTAGCTAAACGACCTCATCCATGAGCAGCTCCTGGAGCAAATGGTTAAACTCCCCAAACTCAGAACGCATCTGAAGAATGGGTGTATCCACAAACGGTGCTGATGCACGCGATGTTGACGTTGTCTAGGTTTATCTAGCAAATAAAGCCAAGTCACTTCCTCGATATGATCTGCCACAGTTCAGAACATCTGGCAACAGAGGAAGCCGTGCCCATGCGCTCTTTTTTGCTCAGAAGGAAGCGCTGCAAACCTCAACGTACATGCGTCAAACTACATACGTTGGATGCGTTGCCTGACGCAGACAAACTGTGTGGCATGAGCGCAGCATTAGCCCATGGGCTGAAAACAGCCACTGGGCCGGCGCTATCGATAAATCGTTTTATAATATGCTTCTAGTTACACTATTAAAATGTGGGAGTGGTCCAGAGATGTGCATCGGCCTACCAGGCATTGTCCCTTTACGCCAGGCATTCAGTCCAGTCCTGTGGATGACCAAGTCTTGCTAAATTTGATTAATAGATAATAGACTAATAGTACATTGTCAGATATTAAAACCCTACTATATAGTTGTTGTTTTTTTACCTAGCCCGGTATTTAACTTCTTCATAACTTGATTTCTGACATGTCTTCTGTTCTTCTTGATCCCTTTTATTTAGGGGTATCAGAGTAAAGAACCCAAATCCAAATGTACATATTTTATATCTCTGTTTGAAAAAAATCTTAATTCCATTCACTTCAAAATTATGCAATGATTTGATGGCCAGTTGGAAAAGATCCAATTAATACATTGAACTTTGAGTATAACACGAAAAAAAGCAAAAACGCTCTAAGGGTTTAAGTTCTCTGACAAGGATCTGTAGTTGGAAAGAGACATGAGACGATGACGGGTTGGTTTACCTGAAATCCCAATATCCGCCAGGACAGCCTTCTTTCGGTCTTTAACGCTGCTGATCTGGGGAAAGTAGACGTCCAGAGCCAGAAACGCAACACAGCAGAGGAAAGCCATGGAGCCCATAAACACGCCATAGTTACACGCATTCTGGTTGCGGTTAAAGATGCAGTACTCCTCCACCTCATTGGGGCGGTTGATGTAGCCCTCATTGGCGATACAGCCGAAAATCACGATGGAGAAAAGCTGAAGAGGGGAAACACAAATTTTTTTTTTAAGGACACACAGAGATGAAAACCAGGAGATTTACAGGCCAAATTTTAAGCCTTAAGCAAGAAAGCCTTAAGTCAGGTGTCTGCAGCATATGGCTCACAAAGAACATTCTGTAGTGGTAACTAGGGATGTCCCGATCAGTGTATTGGGCCTCTGATCCCGAACCAATCTTTTAACCTCAAACCTGATCAAATTTCGAGTCCCAATCTGATATTTTTCCTTTAGTATTGAAATTTATGAAACTGAAATAAGACTAATTTCATCAATTAGCATTACAGTAAAAAAAAAAACTTAGAGAATTAAAGATCAACTTCAGTTTAATATTTCAGAAAAACACTTACTTGGTACAGTTTTATAAAAAAAGTATTTCCGGCAGGCTATATATACTCAACAAAAATGTAAACGCAACCCTTTTTGTTTTCGGTAAAAAAATGTATGAGATGAACTAAAAGATCTGAAACATTTTCTACATACACAAAAAAAACATTTCTCTCCAATATCGTTCACCATTCTGATAGTGAGCACTTCTCTTTTGCTGAGATAATCCATCCCACCTCACAGGTGTGCCATATCAAGACACTGATTAGATAGCATGAGCATTGCACAGGTGTGCCTTAGACTGGCCACGATAAAAGGCCACTCTGAAATGTTCAGTTGTATCACAAAGGACAATGCCACAAATGTGGCTAGTCTGACAGAAGGAATGTCCACCAGAGCTGTTACTTGTGAAATGAATGTTAATTTCTCTATCATAAGCCGTCCGAGAATTTGGCAGTACATCCAACCAGCGTCACAACCGCAGACCACGTGTAACCGCACCAGCCCAGGTCCTCCATATCCAGCATATTCACCTCAAAGATCCTGTGAGAGCAGCCATTCAGACAGCTGCTGAAACAATCAGTTTCCATAACCAAAGACTTTCTGCACAAACTGTAAGAAACCATCTCAGGGAAACTCAGTTGCATGCTTGGTTTATTTATCGGGGTCTCTACCTGACTCCAGTTCGTTGTCGTAACCGACTTAAGTGGGCACATGCTTACATGTGATGGTGTCTGGCACATTGGAGAGGTGTTCTCTTCACGGATGAATCCCAATTTCAGCCGTTCAAGGCATATCACCAACAGTGTGTGTCTCATTTTGTGGCTGAACAGTTTTCTGATGTCACTGTTGTGGATCGAGTGGCCCATTGTCGTGGTGGTTTTATGGTATGGGGAGGCGTACGTTATGGATGAAGAACACAGGAGCATTTTATTGATGGCACTTTAATGCACAGAGATACCGTGATGAAATCCTGAGGCCCATTGTTGCGCCAGCTTGGCCCCATGGTGCAAGGATCTGTACACAATTCTTGGAAGCTGAAAACATCCCACTTCTTGCATGGCCAGCATACTCACCGGACATGACAGCCATTGAGCATGTTTGGGATGCTCTGGATCGGCGTATACAACACCATGTCCCGTTTCCTGCCAATATCCACCAACTTCGAACAGCCATTGAAGAGGAGTGTACCAACATTTCACACGCCACAATGAACCACCTGATCAACTCTATGCGACCGATATGTGTTGCACTGCATGACGCAAATGGTGGTCACACCATATACTGACTGGTTTTCTGAGTCCCAAGAACCTCCGATAAAACAAAACAAAACATTTCAGAGTTGCCTTTTATTGTAGCCAGTCTAAGGCACACTTGTGCAATAATCATTCTGTCTAATCAGCATCTCTATATGGCACACCTTTGAGGTGGGATGGATCATCTCAGCAAAGGAGAAGTGCTCACTTGCATTGATATTTTTTGTCCAGTGTAAATATATATGCCGGTGTGCACAATGCTGCCAACCACTTTCATAGGATCATATTCACTGTATTTTTGAGTACATACATGCTAGAAAGCCCACATTTTTCTAAGTTTGTAAGTTGCAGTATTAGTGTTGTTTTACCATGAGATGAAATATCATATGCTCCTGAACTCAGCATAGAAATCTGACGCTATATGAATGCAGCACTGGTGCAGCGTGCATCATGGTCTTCAAAAGAGTGATGTTTGTCCTTTAGATGTCTTGGCCTGATGAGTTTGCTCTTTAGTGTTGAGCCATCCTTTTTGTACATAATTAGGGTCGTTTCACTGTTAACAACACTTACCCTACCAACATTGCTTGTGGAACTTTTATTAACAGTTACATGAGAATATAAAACAGCGGCAGAAAACACAGACTGGGAGTCATCGCAAATACAATACAGCGACATTTTGGAAAGGTTCCTGAAGCGTTATCCATCGCCAGAGGAAGCCAAAACAATGGGAAAGGTGTACCCCCACAGTACAGACGACATCACTAAAGGTATGTTTGGTAGGCAAAACTTTAACTATAACGTATAACGCTAGATTGGGGTGGGGGAGCTAACGCTAGGTATCCCAAAAGATTAACGTAAAACTTTTTCATGTTTTGTGTTCGCAGTGCAATTGATTACAAAACTCAAGGCAGTACAAATCAGTTACAGGCGAGCTGTCGATGCCGGTCGTCGAAGTGGCCATGGGCGGGTAGTATTGCTGTATTTTGAGCTCTGCGAGTCGATTTTGGGAGGCTCTCCCGCAACACATGCAATTAATGGGGGTATCGAGACCGGCGACGTGGCGGTGGAGGCCTCGGAGGAGTTCTGCAGCCCAACTGGTTTTGGATCATCTGCGGACCAGTTTCAAGATGGCGCTGTGTCTCCCAACGTGACGGAGAATCGACGCCAGAGGCTCACCACTACCCTGTGTGGCCACAGGAGAGAACGACTGAAAAGAAAACTCTCCGCAGATTCCGTTGCACAGGAAGATCTTGACATAAAAAGACAGCTCCTTAAAAGACTACAGGCAACAGATGACGACTTTGTGCAGACAATAGGCCGGTGGTCATCTACTATGGACCGACTGAACTCCAATATTGAACAGCTAGTACAGCAAATTGTGGGTTCAGGTAGGCCTACCCCTCAGTATATGCCTCCACAGTCACCACACAGCATTCACGATCACCCAAATAACTATGGACATATGCTAATAAGGCAGCCACAACAGGAGTACAATTCCCCTGAACGTAGCCACCACAGCAGTTCACCTGCAAACCATAGTGACTACACTAATTTGTAAATATAATTTTAGTACAGCTAACTTGACAATATAGAAATTATGTTAATAAAGACAATGCAAAAATGCATTCATGTGTATTTCCTGTGTTTCATTAATAAATATCTATCTGTACTAGATATAGATATATCTACAGAGAAGCTGAATCAAAAAATAAAGCGGAATTTTCAGCACCATTACTCCAATCTTCAGCGTCACATGTGGCATCCAGTCTTATCACATGATCTTTTCGAGATGATTGTAATATTGCAATTTATTATGAGTGTTGGAAGCAGTTCTGCTGCCTAATTTATATGATGAATAACAAGTTAAATTATTATGACTTCTAAAGGATCATGTGATAAGACTGTAGCAATGATCCTGAAAATTCTGCTTCGCATCACAAAAATAGATAATTTAAAGGTTAGTAAATGGAAAGCCACTTATTGTAAATAGAAATATATCACTAACTTTTTTCTGTATTTGTGATCAATTAAATGCAGGCTTGAGTAATCTTTACAAACTTGACCTGTACTGTACATGTATACACACCAGAGAGAGAGGATGACAGCATCTATTCCATCAGTGTACAAACTCACATACTCAATTTCAGAGTAAAAAAAGGTCACATCTGTTTTTAGGTTACAATTACTGATAACCATATACACATTTAAAAACACATGACAATCAGAGCAAATGACAAATGAATACTTGCAATGTACTGGGAAACCTGTTTTTTATAAACATTAAAAATAAACCTTTTAGTTAACAATTGTGCAGAAAATAGCAAGCACATATCACAAAAGGAAGGTCAATCATGTTTATGTCCATCGGCCTTCTCAAAGCCGAAAACCATGCCTTCAAACGTCCAAATGAACATTTAATCACCATGCGCGCCTTGCAAAGAGATAGGCCGTAGTACTTCTCCCGTGGAGTGACTCCGCCGTTGGGGTACTGCTTCATAAGGTACGGCATAAGGGGATAAGCTGAATCCCCCAGAAGAAACACAGGGACAGCATCTTCACCTTCCACTAACTCTCTAGGGCAGGAGGGTATTATTCCACTTTTTAGGACAGCAGACAGTTTTGAGTTGGCAAATATGCGCGCGTCATGCACACTTCCCGGCCATTTTACAACAACATCCATGAAACGATACTGGTGGTCACATAAACCTTGTACATTCAAAGAAGGTTTTCCCTTTCTGTTGATATAGTCTGTTGAGTTGGATAAGGGTTGTTTGATCTCGATGTGTGTACAGTCAATTGCCCCCAGGCATTGTGGCATCCCGTGTGTCCGAAAAAAGTTCACAACCAGATCCTTCACCTCGGCCTCTGTACTCTGTGTTTTAATGCAGTCTGGACCCATGAAAATAACGATGGCCTTACATACTTGTCGGATGATTAATGAAACAACTTATCGGGATAGTCCAAACGCATTTGCTGTTTTCTGAAGTCTCCCCTCGTCACTTAGGTAATATAACGTGCACGTGACCTTTGTTAGTACATCCACGGGGCCCCTCATTTTTGTTGTTGCTCCTTCCAAATGCGGGCGTAGTCTTTCGATGAGGTTAATAAGTGCCAATCTGGACATTCGAAAGTTTTGGGACCATTCCTCGGGAACCACAACTTCATTGATAAAGTTATCCCACCAAGCGCTGGTTCTTCCCGGCTTAACCCAAAACCGACGCGCCTTTACGGTCGATACCTCCGCTGCACATGAGAATTGTCAAAGATCGATCGAATAATAGCTTGCCTCCGGCGCATGTAGGCAGTTATAGCATTGAAAAAGGCAGAATTTACTTGCACAACAGGTGCTAGCAAAGACATCAAAGCCAGTAACGCTTGTAATTCGTTATCCATGTTGCAGTTTCTAATGTAATGTACTCCAGGCTGTTTTTGTATGTTATCTTCCGGGGACGGGTCATGTGATGGGTGGCTGACGAATCAGAGAAGGATACGCCATGACCGATGACACCCAATCATAGAGCCGAGTGTGATCTGCTGCATCATTGTTTCTAAAGTCCTCCGTTTTGACGCGTCCACACTAAAACCTCCGGAGTTTCAAAACGAAAAACGGCGTTGGCAGCGTTTCTAAACTTCTCCGTTTTGGGTCTCCGTTTTTGCCGTTTTAGTGTGGATGGGAGGTGCGCACGTGGCAAAAGGTCTCAGTTTTTAAACGATAACGCAGTAGTGTGGACGGGGCCTAAGATTTATAGATGCAGATGAGAGATGAAACATTTTCAAGAAAAGAAGAAAAGTCCAGTTGCCTTCATTTAAACTCCCAAGACTACCATGTCCTGGATGTCTAAGAATCTACATAAACATCAGGACTTGAGCTTGTACCCAGACTCCGACATCATAGATAGCTATTGTTGGAACTAGCATGTAGCCGATCAAAACCTTTGTAGTAGTAGAGGTGAAACGTTGATTATTTATTTATTTAAATAAATAAATAAATAATAAATATTTAAATATTTATTTATTTTACAATTTATTTGAAGCATATTTTATTGTTTTTGTACATGCTACTGTTTAAGATTATTCCTAGCATGGGGGCTTTGCATACAATTTATTTTTACATCAAGTAAACTACGTATGGCTGCCATTGTTTTAGTGTTAAAATCTACATCCTGCTTACTTTTGACTTGCTCTCAGGTTATAATGACCTGACTTTTACTAATCCTGTGGGACTTGGTACTTGACTGAGACTTGGACTTGAGAGATGGTGACTTGACTGCAACACATCCAGGCTAAGGTCAGATGGATTAATTAGACTGACCGCTTAACGCATGAATAAGAAGCAATTTTAGTCTGATACTGACAGTGTGTAAAGTGAAGGAACCCTAGTTGGAGAGGTGTATGAAAAATATTTTACATTTTCCACAAACGGACTGTTTAAGTTACTTCTGGGTTTTTCTTTCTTAAAAACTGCAGTTTGACAGCAAAAATTGTTTGCCTGTTTTGGAATGTTGTCCTATACTGTCACCAACTACTATGTTTTTGTAAAGCATTGCAAATTAAACATAGACATATAAATAGTGAAATAAAGCACTTAATTTCTTTGACATTTTCATTTGCATCTTAAGAAAACAGGGGCCCCAAGAGTAAGGCTTAAAACATCTAGTTAGCCAGACCAGGAAAATGGTAAAGGCAAATTCTGAACTTTTTCAGAGTTTTAAAGACTTTACAATTCATAATAAATGATTTATGTGACTATAAGAGGCATTTCCAGTTCCAATCCTCAGTCCTGCAGGTTTTAGATCCGTCCTTGTTCCAACACAGCTTACTGAAACTTCTAACTCACTGCCTCAATGTGTCTTAAGGTTCTCCAGAGGCCTAGTAACCAACCAACCATTTGATTCAGCTATGTTAACCCATCTAAAACATTCAGTCCACTGGCCCTTGAGGCCCAATTTTGGAAACCACTGGATTATAGCATCAAAAAACAAACTTCAACAAGGAAGACATCTAACAGACATTTGATCAAATAAATATTTTCTTTTTTTTTCTTTTTCTTTTTTCCTTCTATCTATCTATCTATCTATCTATCTATCTATCTATCTATCTATCTATCTATCTATCTATCTATCTATCTATCTATCTATCTATCTATCTATCTATCTATCTATCTATCTATCTATCTATCTCCATTTGTCCATCCATTTCCAATGATGAATTTCATTGTGTCTGCAGCGGTATAATTCTAAGTGTATTTAAAATGAAGTATAATAGACTTATTTTGGGTTATTTACTGATGAATTTTTTTTTCTGAAAAGCAAATAAAATGTTCCTTGAACAGCATCTGTTCTCCGTCGTCTCTCCACCTCGTTGTTTCCATAATTTGTCCTGCATCTTTCCTTCTGTTACTTTCACGTTCATTTCCCACAACGACCAACAATACAACAGGCTACAAGATGGAGTCAATACCAAGAGCAGATTACTAAAATAGCATCTTATCCCTCTCTCCTCACTTCCAAGATGCAACATCACAGAAATGCCATCGTCAAGGTGGTAAATATGAGACCACACAGAAGCCAGGGCTTTTTAGCAGTCAGCCTCATACTTCTGTTGATAAAAGCCGATCAGACAACTCCATCCAGCTGACGAATCCTCTGAACAAACCTCTCGGGAGCTCTAGCTGTCTGGGTAAGAGCCTGTTTGTGGACTTTCCCTGAGATGAGTGATGGATTGGGAGTGTGCCTGTGTATACAATGAGCGTGTAAAAAGGTTAGAAGTGAACCTTGGCTTTGGGGAGGGGGGTTAGTCTAGTCAGCTGTCGAGTCACTGTTTGACAGCGATACAAAAGGAGAAAAAATGCAGACTGTACCTCCACTGACAGCCTCAGTCATGAGGGCCAACAAGCTATCTGTGAGGCGATGTGGTTTACAATTACATGCTGAGAGGTTTTTTTATTTTGCTTCAAATAATTTTGCTTTCAGATCTGTGGTCTGGAACGCGCCCATTTTAGCATAGACAACGGGAGCTCAACATCTGGAACAGTACATCAGAGAGAGCCATGTGTTTGATAAGACCCATCAAAAGCAAACTAAAATCAAGATTTGGATTTCTGAATGTGAATAAAGGAAAACGTTTAAAGATTCAGTGTCACGATTGGCCTTTATTCTCATTAATTAGACAGGATTTGGTAGAAAAAGACTTTCAGAAAGGTTCCTGCGATCAAGATCTGAAAAGCAGTTGGTTTCCAGAGAAAGTGGCTTCTAGAAGGGCTGACATCAGGGTTTCAAATCCACTTCTGAGTGTTTATGAACTGCAATGTAAAGAAGGGAAATTTAAATGGCAAATATAATCACATTTCCAAGGTGACAGACTTTAAAAACAGGAAAAAAACAAGGGGCAAACTCCACCAGCACAAAGTTAAGCCAAAGTGAAGTGATAAGAAATACAGTTGACCCCTCATCCACTAGGGGCTGGCTGCAGAGAGGAGGAAGTTGCCATTAACTCCCATGTTAAAAATGCCAACTTTATAACAGAAGTAAACATGTTTACAGCCAAACATGTGCATGGGTCAAAAAAACATTTTAGGTTTAATGGGTCAAATTTGCACTTTTTTTATAGCCTCTCTGTTTAGATATACACTACCGTTCAAAAGTTTGGGGTCACCCAAACAATTTTGTGTTTTTCATGAAAAGTCACACTTATTCACCACCACACGTTGTGAAATGAATAAAAAAAAGAGTCAAGACATTGACAAGGTTAGAAATAATGATTTTTATTTGAAATAAGATTGTTTTTACATCAAACTTTGCTTTCATCAAAGAATCCTCCATTTGCAGCAATTACAGCATTGCAGACCTTTGGCATTCTAGCTGTTAATTTGTTGAGGTAATCTGGAGAAATTGCACCCCACGCTTCTAGAAGCAGCTCCCACAATTTGGATTGGTTGGATGGGCACTTCTTGCGTACCATACGGTCAAGCTGCTCCCACAACAGCTCAACGGGGTTCAAATCTGGTGACTGCGCTGGCCACTCCATTACCGATAGAATACCAGCTGCCTGCTTCTTCTCTAAATAGTTCTTGCACAATTTCGAGGTGTGTTTTGGGTCATTGTCCTGTTGTAGGATGAAATTGGCTCCAATCAAGCGCTGTCCACTGGGTATGGCATGGCGTTGCAAAATGGAGTGATAGCCTTCCTTATTCAGAATCCCTTTTACCCTGTACAAATCTCCCACCTTACCAGCACCAAAGCAACCCCAGACCATCACATTACCTCCACCATGCTTAACAGATGGCGTCAGGCATTCTTCCAGCATCTTTTCAGTTGTTCTGCGTCTCACAAACGTTCTTCTTTGTGATCCAAACACCTCAAACTTGGATTCATCCGTCCACAGCACTTTTTTCCAGTCTTCCTCTGTCCAATGTCTGTGTTCTTTTGCCCATCTTAATCTTTTTCTTTTATTGGCCAGTCTCAGATATGGCTTTTTCTTTGCCACTCTGCCCTGAAGCCCAGAATCCCGCAGCCGCCTCTTCACTGTAGATGTTGACACTGGTGTTTTGCGGGTACTATTTAATGAAGATGCCAGTTGGGGACCTGTGAGGCGTCTGTTTCTCAAACTAGAGACTCTAATGTACTTATCTTCTTGCTCAGTTGTGCAACGCGGCCTCCCACTTCTTTTTCTACTCTGGTTAGAGCCTGTTTGTGCTGTCCTCTGAAGGGAGTAGTACACACCGTTGTAGGAAATCTTCAATTTCTTAGCAATTTCTCGCATGGAATAGCCTTCATTTCTAAGAACAAGAATAGACTGTCGAGTTTCAGATGAAAGTTCTCTTTTTCTGGCCATTTTGAGCGTTTAATTGACCCCACAAATGTGATGCTCCAGAAACTCAATCTGCTCAAAGGAAGGTCAGTTTTGTAGCTTCTGTACCGAGCTAAACTGTTTTCAGATGTGTGAACATGATTGCACAAGGGTTTTCTAATCATCAATTAGCCTTCTGAGCCAATGAGCAAACACATTGTACCATTAGAACACTGGAGTGATAGTTGCTGGAAATGGGCCTCTATACACCTATGTAGATATTGCACCAAAAACCAGACATTTGCAGCTAGAATAGTCATTTACCACATTAGCAATGTATAGCGTGTGTTTCTTTAAAGTTAAAACTAGTTTAAAGTTATCTTCATTGAAAAGTACAGTGCTTTTCCTTCAAAAATAAGGACATTTCAATGTGACCCCAAACTTTTGAACGGTACTGTAATTCAAGCTTCAGACAAGGCCACGGGCTCAGCATCACGTTAACAGTCTGAGGCCATTTCATTTCGTTTCTCTAAACGTTACCATCAGATTTAATTAAAATTCACAAAGTTTTAGTGAAAGTTATAGACCAACAGGCTTCATGTTTATGTTTGACTAAATTGTTGAATTCTGGAAGGCAGAGGGGTAGCAGACTAGCTCACTTGCGGTTTTCTGGCTAAAAGCACCTGCTAACCTACAATAACTTCAGTTAGCTCCGAGTTAGCTGAGTTAGCTTGTAGCTTCATCGGCTCAGACTTTGATGGGTTTCAGTCATATACCCCAACCCTCACAGCCCCACCTCTCTCTTTGGCCATTTTCATTATTTTCTGGGAGGGAGGAGGCATGTGATGCGGCCGAGATGGCGGTGCTGAGAAGCACACATTAGGCTTCAGCTCCTCAGTAACCTTGGGTGACGACACCAAGGCTCCATCCGTTTTTATATATAGCTACAGTCTATGGCTCAAACACAAAATTGTTTCATCTGTTAAGCCCGGTTCACACGGTCCATATTTTTTTCAGTTGCAAAGGACTGCTTCATGTCACACGGTGCTGGCTCTAGAGTGGTGGCACACTATATTATTTCTCAAACTGAAACGGGAGTGATAATTTACGCTTTCATTTCATTATGTCTTGATTACTTTAACTCTCTATTTACATATTTGGGTAAGAATTCTATAGACGGACTCCAGGCTGTTCAGAACGCTGCAACAAGGTTAACTAGATCCTCCTTGTTTTCACATGTCATCCCTTTACTGTCTCAGTTGCTCTGACTCAGTAATAGGTTTCATTTTAAATGTTTGGTTTTAACATTTAGAGCCTTGCAGAATTCAACTTCAGTCTACCTCGCAGACTGCTGGTTGTAAAGCAAAAAACTAAAAGAAAAATCAAAGGTGACAGAGGTTTTGCAGCTGTCAAAACCTCTCTCTGGAACTCTCTGCCTCTATGCCCGAGATTTGCTGAGTCAAAGATTTCTTTTACAAAGCAGCTAAAACTTTTTTTTTCAGATTTGTTTTTCCTTTGCTTTTTTATCATTAATTTTTCCCTGTTTTTGTTTGGTTCTGCTATAAAGCACTTTGTGATTCTTTCTATAAAGGTGATATATAAATAAAATTCTGTTTCCTTATGCTTTTACTTAATTTTACACTATACGCCCCACGGTTTCAGTTAGTCAAACAGCTTGACGTTTAGCTCTAGAAGGATATGGCAATGTCGTGAGCATATATCGGTGGAAAGCTGACAGATACCAGAGATGGCAATGATAAAATGTCATAAAGCAACGCACCGTGAACGTTATTGTTTTCATCTGGGAATAGTGCGCATACCAACAACACCTGGGGCAAACAGTGCTTCAGTACCCGCAGTCCTGAGCTGTGCAAAATCAAACCTAATGATGCAGTAATTTATATTTCAGATCATCTTTGTGATACGTTGTAGAATAAATACGTAGAAAAACTAACTCTATTTAGCTTCCAGACCTGTTTCAAGTAGCTAACAAGCTATTGGATGACAGGCCTCAGAATTGGCCGCCAGTTCAGTATGAGGGATATTTACAAATGTCTGATTGACATGCCTGGACTGTACTGGACAACTCCTAGTGCTTTGCGCTTCCTACACCTCTCCAATAGATCATCAACATGCTGTGATCAACAGATAGTTGGGCAAGTGGTGTGAAACTAAATATGGAGCCATGTAGACAGGACTTTCTGGATCATCAGATTTCTGATCGAAAAATAAAGAACATATGTATTATCATCATTGTTTTGGTACATATTGTGGTGTAAATTCTGCATAAGGTTTAAACTTTTATTATTCAGAAGGTAAAAGACTTTATATAGTTTGCATGGTTGTAAAAATGGGTCTGACACTATTGTTTATGCAGGTAAGCTTTTAAGTCATAAAACTCTGGGGTGAGTTTTTATTGCAAGCTGTAAAAAACAGGATGTCTGTAGAGTTGGGGTGTTGCCATAAAACCATAAATTCAGAATGAGCTTTTAAGAAAAAACGTCTCACCCATATGACTGTATAATTTTCTGACAGCCAATAAGAGCTAAGACACTGTATGAAAATGTTCTGATTGGAGAGATTATAAACGCCCAGAGGCCCGGTTGTCTATAAAGCTATGAAATGAAGATCAGTTAATTGTTCAGATTTCTTTAAGTCTGGACCACAGAGAAACTAGGGCAACTTTCTCTGTAAACTGCAATTTGTTAATCTGTTCAAAATAAATGTTAAACTGGAAATTGGCTCCATTTTGTCTCTGCTTGAACATACATTGAATTACTTATGATAATTATTTAATTCAACAACAAATTTGGTGACCTCGACGTGTGCAGGGTTTTTGGACCAAAATCCAGTTATTTTTTTAAGTTAATAAACGGACATGTATTTGCTCTATTGACAATTTGCGCAGAGTTGCGTAGTTTTTTTAATTCTATTGATTGGTTAATCTAACATTGGGTAATGTTGTCATGCAAGTTAAATATGTTTTTTGTTTTGAGCAGATTCACTATTGCATGCCCGGAGTGTTGGAGCTGTCTGTCTGTTTTCCTGTTTCTGGCAGGATTTAGTCCTTCTTTTCGCTCCGTAGAGGAACACCGGTGCATGCTGGGAGATGGAGTTTTTTACTCTGCGTGCCCGGTGCAGGCTACTCCTTTCTCCGGGGAGGACGGAGAGGACAATGGAGCAGACGGACCGATATCTTCAACGACTCAAATCGGAGCCACACGTGCGGATCGATACTCGACGAGTTGGCCACTCTACCCAGAATAGGACGCTTTTCTGGACGCTCCCAGGCTACGAGCGACATAGCAGCAGGAAGGGCCTGGGTCGCCCTCTGTTAAGTCTATCGAATTACCTGGGAGAGGGGCTGCGTATAATTCCAGACGCGTGGCTGAGCACCACGAACGGAATTGTGTTAATGGTCCGGCATTGGTTTTTTGGTGAGCTCCGACGAGGTTAGTGTTTTAAATTCTGCTTGTACAAGTGTGTGTCTGTATGTGTGTGTGTGAGATGTTTTTTACGCAGGCGCTTGGCGAGAAGTGCTGGTGATGTTGCGTTCTGGGTTAAAATGTTATAGTATAAATAATGAACTCGAGTAGAATAAATAAATTAACATAGATAAATAAATATATAACTGAATATGATGGATAACTGAAATTAAATATCTATAAGAAATAGTTGTGAACATTTACGACAGGCCATCAGAGCGGCCGCCCTAAGCTAGGAGCTAATACTGTGTGAGTTGTTTGCTTGATAGCGCGGCTAACATACGATAGCTGTGCCTATATGTTTTGATAAATAAATTAGTGGTTATAGGCGGTTTTCTGCCATCTGTTCGAGTCTTTTGAGGGGTTTTCTGGAAGCCGGCGCCAGGAAATTTCTCAAAGCGGACTACGAAACTTGTAACAGACTGGTCTGAAACCTCCGCGATAAAATAATTAATTAGGTCTACAAGCCACAGCTTATAATGTTGTGTTTTTTTTTGTTAATGGTTTTGGGCTGTACCGGACGTAGTTGAATCGGTGTTTGCTGTGCGGGACGGCTAGAATTGGAAAAATATGTTTCAGTCCGCGTGGACGAACAGGAGGATGTTTTGTTCGTGCCGAATTAAAGTTTGGTACAGTGGTATAAATTGTGCGGATTAAGTCCTGGTATTGCGGTAAGTCATCTTCTAAAGTGTGTGTTGTGATTTTTTGGAGTGTTTTCGCCGTACGTTTTGTACTGTTTTAGCTTTCGTTTCACAAAGAAAGCTAACGGTAGCATGTGGAGCTAGGCTGCTAGGCTAAGTTAGCGGTGGTGGCTAACTGCATGTTCTATGTGTTGCAAGCTAAAAGTTGATTTTGGATAGAAAGTGATTACAGACTCCTGCAGACGATTGCCTTGTTAAGACTTAAACGAATTTGGATTTTGTAAAATTTTTCTGGTTAATTAGGATGTAAAACGGCCTCGAGATAACTTGGGCAATGTTTTAGCACATTTCTACGAAGGGCAATTTTTTAAGGTGTTTCATGTTTAACTGAACTGTTACGGTACGGAGATTAAAGATTAAGAAGTACATGCTGAATTTGGTTAACTGGTTTTACGAGGAGAGCGAAAACTATGAGGATAGCATGTAAATTTATTTGGGATAATTATGCATGTTACAATTAAACGTAAATGACTAAGAACAGTTACTCATGAGTCGATTCTGACTTGGTGTAGTTTTAATTTTTGATTTCATCTTTAAAATTAAAAAGAGGGGCGTTTATAGTCAAAATAAAAGATGCATTTTTGAATCTTTAAATAGGTGGATTTTTTGCTTTTTTGATTGATCTAAGCAGGAGTTGTTAAATTGGCCTAAATAAAGATAAAGCTATAAGTAGTAATTATAAGCATTTAACGAAAAGCAAACGGTGTTAATTGGAAAGCAACAAACTGGTTTAAATTATTTTAATAAGCACCGTGTTGAATGGTACAGAAAATGAGTCTGTGATTTAAATAAGTATCATTTATGCTAAAATTATGTTTGGCTTATTTCTGATGGCTCTATAGACTTTAGAAATATAGCTTGGTCTCTGAATGAATGACCTAAAGGAGACTGATGTAAAATTATTTACACAATTAAACATTCTTAAGGATTTTCTGGACAAAAATGCTTATTGGAGTTATCAAAATTTAACTGGGGCTCAAGAAATAACCCAGCACATTTCAATTCCGTTACAAATTAAATGTTTTTATCATGCAAAACAACACTTATCATAGTGATAGTTTATAAACTAGTTGGATTTGAATGTTTGGTTTTAAAAAAGAAAACATTAAAACACAGAGTCATCTTTTGGTAATCAGTTTGTTTTTTAACAGACTGGGGATAAATTTGGAATTGGTCTAAGGATTGAAAGTAACAATTAAAGTCTTTGGTAGATTTATTTAAGAACAAATAATGAATATCACGGTGACCGAAATGATGGTTTAATTTGAAAGTAAGAAGTAAATTCTAAATTCATTTATTCTGATCGTGTAGAGGCAAAATGTGATTGGACCAGCTACATTGAAATAATTTTTACCATATATTTGAATGCACATTTTGTTTTGACAAATAAGAATCGGTTTTGGGTTTGAAATTTAAGATTAATCTTTCAGATGTTCTTTAGCTAGTTTTATTTGATGCTGAGAGTAAATTTACAGGTCCTAAAACATTTTGGAACAGATCTGATCCTAGAATAATGGCATAATATATCATTTGATTAGTGGGGACTCTGTAACTGACAATTTATTTAGATTTTTGATTTTATTTTCTTTATTTTTTCTTATTTTTATTTTTTGTTTTTTCCTCTTTCTCTCTCAAAATTTATATATTTGGTTCGACTTGGATTATGACCCAGATTTTTGAACTGCGGTCTGTTTATTAATTAGAACTTTGGAAAATGTTAATTTGGGAAGCTGGATTAAAGAAAACATGATTCAGTGGTAATGTATTTGACATCTCTAGAAGCTTCAATTTAATTTGGTGTTTATCATTGGAGAAAAGAAAATAAAAAAGAAGCCTGAGAGGAAAAGGGGGATACTGAAAAGAAAAATGCTGGTTTTTATTTTTATTTTATTGCGACTAGTTTTTGTTTAGAGAAATCTCATCTCTTGAACCTCTTTTATTGAATTGAATTGTTTTGTTTTGTTTGACTGCTGAGGGGAATTAGACTATTGTGTATCCTACGAAAATTTAAGAGGAGTTTTAGTTGCAAAAATCACTTTGACTATGTTCAGTTCCCTTCACAGAATCGGACAGATGTTTTTGAAGTATGAAAAGTTTTCATTGTTTACAATCAAGAATATTTGGGCAAGTGACCACATTTGGGTTTGTTTAAAGAGGAATCATATAAGCAAAAGTACTTTGAATGGATATTGGATTGTGTTAAAAAAAATATATATATAATTTAGGTTTGGCAAATATTTATAGGGAAGTTGTTTTATCAGTGATTTAAATCTTGGATTTTTCTTTAGAAATATAGATAGACTTTGAAGTATAGCAAACTGAAGACTGTTTTGTAAACTATGTTGTGTTATCAGTGAGTACTGTTTTTGTTTTGTCTGGTTTTGTTTTAAACATTTGATGTTTTTAACCTTTTTCAACATCAACAGTTATCTCAATGTAAGTAGCATACTTATATTAGCAGAAATTATTAATTGATTAAAGGGACAGAGTCGGGGAAAAGTGGTGTTAAGTCTGATTACAAAGGGGTTTAGCTCAATATGAGCTATTCGTCTCAACCTCAGTGAAGCGAAACCAGGAGAGCCACTTTTCCATAGAGACTTTTTTAAAAAAAAAAAGGATAGAACCTTTGCAGATGGTTATTGCCTTTATTTTTGTTATTGCAATGTTTTAGTGGTGTATTAGCAATATCTAACAGAAAAATCCAGCCTTTTGTTTGTTTCTTTTTTGATTTAATTTTGTTTTTCTAAGAACTAAGTGTGTTGATGAGATATTGCGATGCTCCATCTTTATAAATGTTTAATTTACACATGAGATGAAAAAGACATTTATCAAATTGAAAAAATTGAGGAAGGCATTGCATTGATGAAATATAGAATATAAATTGGATGAAAAATGAAGGAATCATTAATTAAAATACGCAGGGGAAGTATTAGAACAACAGTTTAATTAGACGTATAAGGATTGATTATTATTCTTGGTGGAGAGAGCAAACCTGTTGATTGGTATATTTTTACCAGAATTAATATTGAAGAAATTATTACTAGTATAACTGATTGAAGTAAAATTTAAATAGAGCCCACATAGGCAGTCTGAGTGTGGAAGATATTTAAATTCAGCATTCGAGGAAGGAGACTAATGAATATGAAAATAAAATGTTTGAATGTAACTTGATTTGAATAAGCTGAGAGGATCGACTGTCTGGTTTTTTTTTTTTTCTCTTACTCTAATTATATATTTTTTCTCTTTTTCTCATCCTGCAACAGAAAACCCCTCAGATAAACATTCTTAAGATGGAATTTATGATCCTGGGGAGATGAGATGGGTGGGGGTGCGTGGGCTGATGACGGATAGTGCCAGGCGCCCGCCGTAACTGCCACAGAGAGAAACATCTTTACGACCAGCGCAGAATTACGACTCTCTTGTGCTCTGCTCCCACACAGGGGGGCACAGGTGACTGTATAATTTCAGGGGTGAACTGGAGGCCACCCTCAAAAGAGCACGTTTCCTCATGCTGAGCTGAACTTTCAAGGACAATATGTGTGAATTCACTTGGCTGGCGTGAGAAGTGATGATCAAAGACTGTTGATTCAATGTCACTGTTGCTGAATTAACCACAAGAGTTTCTGTTTGTCTGATCGAAGGTGGCCGAGGTTCTACGTACTTTGATAACCCCATGTCTTCCCCAGGATTATCTCCGGGTAAAATACCACCATTTACCGGGGACAAAATTTGGCAGAAAAAATTGGGCCGATAGCAGGGGGTTGCTGGCTGGTGAGAGAGAAAAAAACATTTTTTTTCTTTTACGTTTTCATCCACAGGGATGTACTGAATTTAAGAAAGGATATATTGTAATGGAACAGACATAAGTGTCTTAAACTGGATAAATAAAATAAGTAAATTTAAGAATCAATTTGGGTGAACAAGCAAATGGATAGTAATCAGTTGAACTGTACACAAAAAGTAAATTCTTGAGCCTGCTCTTGTTTTTAAATCCATTAATGAGGGAGGTGTTTTTGTTTTAGTTTTTAGGAAAAACAACGGTGTGTCGAAATAATGTGGATTTGCTCTTTCCCCAGGGATTATTTTTAATTAGATGGGTGAAATAATTTCTTGGCACAATGCAGTTGAATTAGATTGAAAAGGAGTGATCACAAGACCGAAAAAAAAAAAAAAAACTGTCTTTTTTAGATGTTTACAAGCTTATGCCCCAAGGTACAGCTCCAGGTCGAAGGCGTGAGGAGTCCAGTGGTTCAGCAAAGTTCCAGATGACAGCTGGGAACACACACAAAATGCAGCTCCACGCCAACGACGAACCTGGTCGAGGATCGGCAGGATTCTGCCTAAGGAGGGTCGAGTAGGGTTTGACCAAGCTGCATTGGAAGCTGGGGCCACAGGCGGCGGGGCCTAGCTCACCCAGAAGGTTGTTTGGGTGGTGATATTACTCATCCAGTGTGATCTATGTGCCAATGAATGAGATGGGCAATTTGGAATTGCCATCTCAAAAGAGGGATCTACAGAAGAAGATCACAACTCAGCAATCAGCTGCACAGCAGGTTTTGACCAGCCCACATCGGTGGGCTAAGCTATAGGAAGCGGGGCCTGTCTGTGCATTTGTGTATATTGGGGGAAATGCTCAATTAATGAAGTAATTGGCATTTCAGAGAGTGGTTATCTGCAAATATGGGAGTAAAAACTGGAACACTAAAAAAAAATAGGAGCCCTCCACACTGATCAGCTCTGTATATCGCTCTCCAGCTGCCAGGAGCCACTGAGGGGGATAAAATGAGAGTGAAGAAAGAGGATCAGAATACAAATATAAAGACTGAACATTTATTAATAATTTTTTGCATTTTACAGGTTGTTTAACTATTTGATTAACTATTTTATTCACAAGTAAAGAGTCGTAACACTGCCTAAAAGGGTTCTTAATACCTTCTATTTCACAGGTCTCTTAACACTTTAAGTTTGATTTCTTTCAGAATATAATATAGTAATAATGTCTATGTTCATGGATTTTCTGAGCTTCTTCCACAGTATTAACATGTATCAAGTCAGATTTAATTATCTCTTCACATGTAAGACATTCTTATACATTGTGGGTTTTTGAATTTAGTTTGTGGGAATTGTTAAAATAAATTATTTTTTTTGGTTAATACCAAAAGAGGGTGAATCTATGATTAACAGATTTACATTTTTTAATGGGAGTTAAGGTTAAAAAAGGTACTTTAATAGTTTGTGTTTTGAATTTTAGTCTGAAATACTTCATGTTTTTAAACTGATGAAATTTCTTGGATTGGATTTCTTGCATTTTCAAAATGCTTTACAGGTTATGATCTTAAGTTCTAAACACTTACGTACAGAGGAGATATCAATCTATTTTAATAAAAAGATTGAAAGAGGGAATTGTGGTGTAAATTCTGCATAAGGTTTAAACTTTTATTATTCAGAAGGTAAAAGACTTTATATAGGTTGCATGGTTGTAAAAATGGGTCTGACACTATTGTTTATGCAGGTAAGCTTTTAAGTCATAAAACTCTGGGGTGAGTTTTATTGCAAGCTGTAAAAAACACGATGTCTGTAGAGTTGGGGTGTTGCCATAAAACCATAAATTCAGAATGAGCTTTTAAGAAAAAACGTCCCACCCATATGACTGTATAATTTTCAGACAGCCAATAAGAGCTAAGACACTGTATGAAAATGTTCTGATTGGAGAGATTAGAAACGCCTAGAGGCCCGGTTGTCTATAAAGCTGTGAAATAAAGATCAGTTAATTGTTCAGATTTCTTTAAGTCTGGACCACAGAGGAACTGACGGGGGCAAAATTCCTCTGTAAAACTGCAATTTGTTAATCTGTTCAAAATAAATGTTAAACTGGAAATTGGCTCCATTTTGTCTCTGCTTGAACATACATTGAATTACTTATGATAATTATTTAATTCAACAATATCTACACTGATAAAATTTTTTTTATGTAAACGGTTTTCACTGTCATAAAAATGTCCGTCAGCTCCATATATTTCTTAGTGTTCTATGTCAACAATGGTAGCAGTAGATATATCTTTTCACACTGGAATGTTATTTTAAAAAGTTAAGATAGATAACTCGAGTTCTTAATACTTAGTATTAAGACAAAGTTAACTCATTCTGTGATTGTGTATTATCAAAATGTAATAATGATTTGGAAATCAAAGTACAAATGCATTCCTGTCTATCTTCCAAATTTTTTGTGTGTGCCATTTTTAGAAAACGAGGAAAACAACTATTTTCAATGTCAAGTGAAAGAAGTAAATCATTGACATGTTGACATAATGATGAAGGAAAAAATATAACTGTCTTTAAAGATTGTTGTTACTAGTAAAGTATTTAACATTAATCATATTATCAAGACACTAAAAAAAGCCTATTGCTGTTTTTAACTTTGTGCTTTATCTTATCTTCCTACTTGACTGGCGAAAGATTGAATATTTATTACAATAATATATATTATTAAGAATTATTATAAGCAAGAATACAGGAAACACAATCTGACATTGGGGAGTGGAAGAACTGGTCAGTGAGCATGTACCACCTCCCTGTGTTCCTCCATTACATATACTGGACCCAATCACTCTTGCCGTTTGGAGGATGAAACTGACACATATTCCACATCGACATAATGTCTTTTTTATTAAGGATAGAGAGGATGAAGAGATTGCGGAAAGAATACAGGGATGGTGGAGGCTGGAGGGATACGGAGGTGGTGCTATTTTTAGCATGCCTGCATCATGGCTCCCTCCCTCCCCCCTTCATTTTCTCCCATCGCCCTTTGTTACTGGCTTCGCCTCTGCCCACAAGCATTCTTGAGAAAAATGAGTGTGCTGCGCCACACAGATACGTGCAGCTAAAGCGCATTCCCACTGCGTCCACTGCTTCACATGTCTGGGATTCAGCTTAGAAAGTCACAAGCACAAATGTAATGTCCCCTCCTCAAAACACAGTCACTTTACAAAAATGACTTGAAGATTTTAACCTTTAAAAAATTACTAACTGTATTCATGATAGACTAACATGCTTGCTTACTGCAATACTTTACACAATGTATCCAGATGCCTAAAGCTAACTAAAGCTAGCTACCTCGCTAAATATAATTATGCTGATGCGAATTGTGAAAACTGACCAAAAACCTCAAGCTTGTTAGTATTACTAAAACAGAAACTGTTAATTCATGCTACTGCTGAGACTATTTTAGGTAGCATTGGGTAATGCTTCTAAATAGAGATTGCTAATGATTTGAAAAAAAACATTTGTTTAAAACTAATTTCACTTTCTTTAAAGCAGACAAAAGAAGGGACTATATAGGCTACAGATTAAAATAAAAACACAGTTTGCATCCACCTTATTCCTTAAGGCCTTACTGTAGGAAACTTATAATTGCAACCTCCCCAGAGAAAGTCACAGTAAAACTGTTTTGATGGTTGTTTTTGTGTGATGAGCTGTATTTTTTGACATACTTGGTTTGTAGTTCCGCTAA
Source organism: Apricaphanius iberus (assembly GCA_028564705.1). Classification (NCBI taxonomy): domain Eukaryota; kingdom Metazoa; phylum Chordata; class Actinopteri; order Cyprinodontiformes; family Aphaniidae; genus Apricaphanius; species Apricaphanius iberus. The sequence continues at coordinate 1,011,191 of JAPXFQ010002555.1, read as the reverse complement.
ATATCTTCTTTTTTGTTGGTTCACTCTCACACACCTCACTGGAAAGACTGCCATCCATTGCAGCACTGTGGTGCTCATAATCACATAAAGCCAAGGTTGTTAAGTGCATTCAACAAGCACCTAAAGTGAAACAGGACTATATCGGAACTCCGTGAATAATTTCCCTATTTGTCCCCCCTGCGGCTTTTCCTTTCATCTTGTCTGTCTTTCCATCTGTAATGGCTTTCTTAACCTATAACAAAAAATTTCCTACCTTTAAATAGTTAAAGACCCACACCAATCATCTTTTGAGCTATTTTGTGCTGTTTTCTAGGCCGTAGATTCAGTAGCTCCTTAGCAATTCACCTCTGTGTTGTGGGCGGAGCTACTGTACATGTTTACACCAGCTTTCCCACTAGCTTACAGCCCCTCACATCACTGGGGCAATATCGTAACTATCCAACCACATGTCAGCCTGGACGAGGACGAGGAAAATGAAGACGTACATAGCACTAGTCATGTACTAGTGGATGCATCAGAATGGTATTGCGACATCTTTGGAAACGTAGCCGAAGGATGAGGACTAAAACTTTCAGAGGCTTATTTTCACTGTCCATTAGCTTTTTCATGGGCTTGATTATTGTGTTTGACAAACCACTTTATTGGAGGACTTCAATCAAACCCTTATGGATAGAAAAAGACAATTTTTATTAGAGATGGATCGGTTTTGTCCCGTTTCTAGGACTACGGTGGGGTAAGTTGCACATTTTTATATCCTGCAGATGTGTGGTTCGTGTTTGTCTTTGTCTCGCTATTTTTACAGTTATAATTGTATCTGTGATTGGCATATATCAGAATCACAAACTCTTAGCTGTCTAATGCTACAAAAGATGTATAAGTTAATACAAGTTAGAAGTCAGAATAAAGGTGAAATTTTGTGGGGTAAAGTTACTCATAACGCTAACACATTGCAACCAGCTGCAACACATACAGTGGGTGTTGATTCCGATCCGTTTCCTTATCCTTGCCAGATTATTGAAAGCCTCTGTGTTAGTAGTAGTCCAGTGTTTTCCAAAGTTCACTTTTTTTGTCTTTGTCTACGATTCGTGGTTCTAGTCCCTGGATTCCCCGCTCCTCGCCTTGCAAACAACGGATCTGTTTATCTTCCTGATATTGGTAGACCAACCCCCTGATCGACCACAGTCCTTTGCCTCAAGTATACTGCCCCCAGATTCTTTGTGTATGACCTCCACCTGCACATTTGACAATGATGGGTTTGGGTGCTGTCAGGAGGCCCGTCGTGACCTTAAACCTGGCCAAGCCTCCCCGCTCTTGCCTGCTCAAGTCCCCTCCGCGTCTACTACTCACCTCATAAACTCAAGGCTGCAGGTTAGTGTATTTAAAGTTCTTTTATGCACATTCCTTTGTGGAGGCTCTAGTCACCTTTTCCTCACAGAGCAGCAAATGTGAACAGAAAATGTGCTTCACTATCGCACTGTAGACTGCAATTACTTTAATCACTTCAGACAAGAAGTTTTAACATGCAGAAACATTTCTCTTATTGAAGCGACCAGAAGTTGATGATCCTAAGCAGCTGACAAGCTGTTTCCTGACCCGTAAACTACTGGAGGAAAGCCTGCAGTTAAAGCAGCAGCAGCCGCACCGCACAACACCTGTCTTTGGCGCATATCGGGCTCTATGGAGCGTGTCTAAGGCCAGGAACATACTTGCTTTTAATTACGTATATATGTGTTTATCATGACTGCGTTTCGTAGCTTGCGTTTGTTTCATGCCGTGTTTGTGCACATCCTCTGAAATTAACGCAAAGTGTCCACATGCGGCAATATGAGCATTGCCACTAGGGGGACTGTAGAGCTCTATTTGACCAGCTTTGCGTACACAGAGTCAACGGTATCAAAAGCAGTGTGCAAACAAGCACGAATAGCGGTAAATCATGTAAATCATGTTCTATGACACTGCTGCCGTCTGTTTCTGTTGTAATCTTAAATTTAGCCATCAGATTATCTCCTCTGTGGTCACCATGTTGGTTTTGTCCCTACATTACAAATCAGGAGCTCTATCCGGTCTGACCACTGTACTCTGCCCCCTAGTGAAACTCTCCAGTAGTAAGTGCAGTATGCAAGCAAGTGTGTCCCCAAGACGCAGACAGTTGCTTGTGATAACACAGCGTTACGAAGGATTAAAAAGCAAGTATGTTCCTGGCCTAACTGGGTGCCACCGGGATAGATGTACTAGTGACCTGTTCAGGGTGTACCTCCGCCTCTCGCCTGATAACAGCTGCAGATATGCACCAGATCCCCGCAACTCTTCAAGGAGAAGCAGAATAAATAACGGATTACATTTATTTACCTGGACTCCCTGCATAGAATTGAAAAGAAAAATCTGCGCATTTACTTTAAACGTACAAAGGGAGGTGTGAATACTAATCTGTAAAAAAGACAATTCACACTTTTCCGTCACGATTCTGTTCTAAAAAACAGTCAAATACGGAACATATTCACTTAACGCGACCCCTGGCTTGTATGTACACGGCAACACAGCTCCTCTAACTGGGTGGGTAGGTTGGGTTCCCCGATATGGCGAGAGACCGAATCTATAAATCCCACCACGTAACTCGGTCAGCTCAGAGACCAGAGTCCACCAGCAGCTGCGTACGTTTCCTCATATGTCTCTTTTTACATGAACAACCCACAAAAACAGTTGACAAATGATGACCGTGGATTGTTTTCAATTGCAAACGGCGGTCAACAAAAAAAGAAAAAAAATGGAACATGTTCAAATATGCCCCAAATATGCTTATGAATTGGATGTTGAGGAAGTTAAGTCAGTTCTCATATCAAGGACAGTAAGACCTGCAAGGCAATAGTGTGGTGACACACTTTAGTTTTTCAGATAGTCACTTGAGAAATTCCCCTAGGAGATAAACTCACCACCAGGGACTCACTGCTCCCTACATTCCTCCAATTTCCAAATTCTCACTTTCTTTACCTGCTCCACTAACAAGTGTACAAAATACATAAATATCTTTGCAATATAAAAATTGATTTATGGATGATATAGTTTACAGAAACTAAGTACATAAACTAAATATTCAGAAGTATAGTGTAGTCTACCCAAATCATTGAATTCAGGTCTTCAAATACCTCCCATGATCATAGGTGTATAATGAAGCCCATAGGCATGTAGATTGCAACAAACATTTATGAAAGAATGAGATGATCTAGAAGCTGGTAGCAGCGGGAACACCTCATCAAGAGCAATACACCATGTCAGATACAGTGGTATAATGATGCTACAGCTCAACTCCAGAGTAGTGGAGATGTGTTTCATTGATCAACCAGGAGTTGGGCTTGGCCCTTAAATGTCTAATTTACAGGTGTTTTTTATTGATTTTTCCATGTAAGCTGGTATGAAATAATGCCATCTGTTCTTATTTGTGAGATAAAAAATTTTCCCTTCACTATTTTTAATGTATTTCAGTTCAGCAGGGCAGTGTGCGGGAAGAAACAGCACGATTTGGGGGCTTGGTCATTAAGTTTAATGACATGCAAGTTTCTGAACTCTGACTGGCTGCAACAAACTCTCACACTTATCTCTGTTACTAAGAAAAGTGTAATGTGAAACCAATATGATGCCGGTATTTAGCCTTTGATGAAGTTTTCCACCCAGTTTAGGCTGCATTCCCAAACAAGACTTGGCCGCAGCGTGATGGGGCCATTACTGGGCTCACACTGAGCATCTTGAATTGCCTTGTGTTGCTTTGTGTTGAAAGTGTACTATATAAATAAAATTGCCGGTGATTTACATAGACCGGCGAGATTTAGCGGCTGATATTAGACTTCATGGATTGAAACTTCGGTTAGGTTTGAGGATAGTTAAATAAGCTACATTCCTAAGTGGTGGCGACACAGACATTTTTACTTTATACATATGTGGCTAATCATACAAAAGCAGGGTATCTACAGGGTCTTGAAAAGTATTAAAAGTTGATAAACTGAGGGAATTAAGACCATAAAACGTATTAAAAAGTCTTAAATTGATTTAGTAAAGTATCATTTTTGGTTGGTATTGATCAAACCAGTTCAACCAGTATCAAAACAGTACACACGTAAACTAAGAAGACAAAAAAAAAAAAAATCTTTTATGTCAGCTATTGGCTCAGATTTCCGTACCACGTGACTTTATGTACTACCACTCCAGTTACTAAAGTTAATTTAAAGCAAAGTGCAGTTAAACAACGCAGTACTATCAAAAATGGGTATGTGTAAATTTGCCAACTCTTGGCTAGAAGGTGAGAATTTTAAACAGTAACTGAAGCCTGTGGCTGAAAACAACAGGGAGGATACAGGTCGTTTTTGTAAAAATATCAGAGTTGCCACAGTGGGCAAAAGCATGAAAGGAGTTAGCCACAAAACGGCTGTAGCAATCATTTGCCAGTTTTTGCCCTGAAGCTGCTAGTGTGACAGTTATGTGACAAAATTATAGTGTGACCTCCTATTCTCAACCTGAAAGGCGACCTTTGGTATGAATTAGACTACATTCCAGGCCGTGTTCCCCAACAGCAGTGACTGATCTCACGAATGCTGACCTGAAAGAATGGTCAGATCTTACCATAAACACACATTAACCCATTATAAACCATGTGATAAATGGAGATAAATGGATTAACACAATAAGGGTGGAGGATTTAGTGAGGCGCAATTTCAAGATTTTCACTTTGACATTAAGCTGTAGTTCATTATGTTTGAAAAAAAACAAACTCGCAGCACCTTTATATTTTTCACTTGTTTTGACATTGTGAAGGTTAAGTATGTCTCTGGGTGTGTGTGACTGTGTTTCTGTTGTGCATTTAGAAAGTGTTTTTTTGCCCTGGATCTGTAGATCACAAGGCGGTAAAAACAGGCACTGTGAAGAGAAATACCACGAGGGCTTCTGATCTTGTGATCACCGCAGGGTCACATACAAATGACTGCAATAAATGGGCGTCCATGCATGTGTGAACATGCTTGAGAAGCCGCGTGTATCCATGCCTCAGAACATGAACGCTACTTTTCCTTTACTGCCTCTCCTTTTTTGACTATATTTCTATGTCTTTTGGAAAAACTTTTTCCAAAACATTTATTTTGCCAGATTAATTTATTTCTAAACATGAAAGTCAAAACAGTCCACTATAGCTGGGTATGTCAGATTTCAGCTAATTCTTTAGTGGTTGGAAGGGCTTTGAGATACATTCCAAAATCAAGACAATAGACATAAAGGATGCCCATCTAATCATGGGACTGTGACAGAAACAGTTTGCCACATGATATGGGTTCAGAATGAGTCTGAATTGAACGAATAATGTTTCATTGAAAAAAAAAGGAGGGACAATGTCAACTTTGAGTCTCAAGCATAAGAAAACAACAAAAAAATCCATGTAGTCTGAAAAATATAAGAAAGTCTAAAAAGTTGGATACATACTCGAATGCCTCCACGAATCTTTACTAAATTCAGACCAAATGATTTTCTTTCTTGTTTTTATTGTGTGGTTTTAAATTCCGCAAAAGACAAGTAACGTTTAATCCAAAGATCCAAAAGGCTTGGCAGGACCAGGCCTGCCCAAATATGTATCGGGGCTGTGTCACATTTTATTTGATAAGATATAACAATTTGATATCACTATTTATTTATTTTTGTGACGTGAATATGGTTGGAGATAAAGGCAAACTGTAAAATAAGAAAATTATTCAGTATGACCCAAAGTCTGTGATGGGACTAAATTCACACATGTAATTTGAACATTATCAACATCGATAGGTGGTGGCCATTCTGGATTGCCCAACTTTTACAGATGCTTATCTCTCACAGTTTTTTTTAATGTTATTGCCAAGAAGTAAAATAGGTTCCTCAGATCTGTTTCCACCATGTGTTTCCCCATCTCCTAGTGTAAAGCAGTAACTACACAAGGGATCATATTTGCATGTGTTATTTGTTAAAGTCATCTCTGCTGATTATCTTAATTTAGAGCCTGAACAGTTCAGTTGCAACCATGCAACGTATTGACTCAAGTCAACCAGCAGAAGGTGCTTTAGGCTATTAACTGGGACTTTTTGAGGATGCAAAGAAGATCTTTTTATGCGGTTGTATGCCAAAATGAAGATTCGAATTTGGCTTAATACATAATAATCTTAGAAAGGCAAGTGCAACCTTGAATAATATTTTGGTCCATACTCCATAACAGTTGTTGGTTTTAATGCACCAGTTTGTTGTTTGCCAGCCTCCACCAAACATAACAAAGAAGAAGACAAGTGCTGTGTTACTTTTAGGCTAATATGATCATGCTAATTGTAGCTACGATGCAAACTTGTAAGAAATATACACAAGGAAGGGAAGTATCAAGGTTTCAAGTGGCAGATTATGTTGAGGACATCAGACTTGTTCTGAATTGAATTGAATTGAAAATACTTCATTGTCCTGTCAGGCAGGAAATGAGTCTTTGGTCTCACTGAAAGAGATACATGCTGTAATACACAATTAGAAACAAAGGAGATCAATCATTTGCATAAATACACAGCTAGCAAATCACACCCACACAATTATCACTCAGTGCATTTCCAATGCAGCAAGAGAAAGCTGAATTATTTTGACCTTTGAAGTACATGTATACACCTTACTCTGACTGAAGTTTAACCAAAATGGAGTTGGAGTAAACAGACTAAGAAACCTTCATGATAAGCCTGGAAATTATATTTCTCTGCCACCAACCCCCCACAAACGGCCCTGGCCACTTGGGAAGTGATGGGATATGGAGTCAACAGCAACACAATACTAGTAGGAGAAAAAGAAGAATATGGCCAAATGCAAGCAGCCAATCAGTGCATTTTTGGACTAATGAAGAGACAGTGCATCCTGATTGTGCATATATTGGCTTTTATACCGTCTGCTTCACTCGTATCAATATCTGTTAAATGTCCATGTGCCGCTCGATGCTAACCTGAAGAAGGCTAACAGGAAGGGGTGCATGTCGCCACCTAGCTTTGCAGAGTTGAATGCACTAAATTCAATATTTTTCTGTTTTCTCTCTGACATGTAAACATGGACAAAACTCTCACTCTGACTAAGCCGTTAGTCTGAGTACTGCCATAAGCTCGATTGAGACATGCATGTAAATGTACTGACTGACTAACTGCATTCGTAATAAAAAAAACACTTTTAGATCCCTTTCCTTGCCAAGGGTATCCTATAGGCGCTGTATTTAAGTTGATTTATGCATGTTGCCTCACTGTATAGCTTCAGTACATTTCATAGTGAGTTACTGTTGTGGTAAAATGTGCATTATTCAGCTAAAGTGATGTTTTCGGACTTAAATTAGTGCTAACTAGGGCATGGCAATTAAACAAAAAATTGGATTTACGATTCCCCCTCCCTACTTAATAAGAAACGGCATAAAAAGAAATGGCAGACAACTTGTGCAAAAGATTGGCTACAGTTAATTTTTTTTTTAGCTCAGGTTTGTTAGTCACTGTGGTTTTGTTTGTCTCTGAGAGATTGGCATTTCTCATACTTGGCTGGATGCCTCTGTTTCAGGTGTTGGAATAGGTTTGTGGCGCTGCCGTCTTTGACTGTGATTGGCTTTAGGCAAATGTAACAATTTGGGGTATCTTGCTCCACGTCTGTTGCAGCAGACCCATACCACTTCCACTACGGAAGCTCCAGGGAGCCAAAAATTATGCCATTAGACAAAAACTAAATTTTCTTTTTAAGAAAATCCCCTGCTACAAAAAATCCAGGGTCACTTCACCATCAATGACCCTCGGCGCATGTGGAGGGGCATTAAATACATCACGGACTACAAAACCAAGGATGTACAATGCCCAAGAGACCCCTTCTTGCCAGATGCACTCAACCATTTATATGCCTGCTTTGAGTTGCCTGATGTCTCCCCCAGCACCAAACTTATACCACCCCCTGGTGACATGCCCATCAGTGTGAGCAGATGTAAGGAAGACCCTTCAGCGTATCAACATTCATAAAGCAGCAGGGCTCCAGTTTCAGGTACCTGGGTGTGCACATATCCAACGACCTCACCTGGAATGCAAACACTTCATGTCTGGTTAAGAAGGCCCACCAGCGTCTGTACTTCCTGAGGAAGCTGCGGAGAGTTGGACTTGGAATCTCCGTCCTGAGGAATTTCTATCACTGTGCAGTGGAGAGCGTCATCTTCACCTGCATCACTGTTTGGCACGGTAGCAGTACTGCTGCTGAGAGGTAGGCTCTGCGGCGGGTGGTGAAAGCTGCACAAAGCTGCACAAAGGACTGTCGCTTCCCACCATCTCGGATCTCTACACGTCCCGATGCAGGGGACGGGCCCTCGCATCCTGAAGGACTCCACCCATCCCGCTCATAGCCTGTTTCAGCCCCTTCCCTCAGGCGGGCGGCTGAGGAGCATACAGAGCAAGACCACCAGGCTCAATAACAGCTTCTTCCCTGCAGCTGTTAGACTGCTGAACTCCAGCTGTGTCCTGTAGAGCACATTTATTTATTTGTTTGTTTTTTTCTCTAATTTAATTTACTGTAAATGGCTCTTAATTCCGGACCTGAGTACTAATTTCATACCATCACATGTAACGTGAGATGGCATGACAATAAAAGTTCCTTGAATCCTTGAATCCTCCATTGTACTGTCCTATGGGCTGCATCATTTTTCCCCCAGACACTGGTAAAAGCTATGAAAAGAGTTAAAATGATTATGATTCTAGTCAAAATAGAGTAGAAATTCTTGATGCTCCAATGCTGAAATATATATATTTTTTAAACTCGTGTTGACACAAGCAGCAGGCTGCATCTTATACTTGCTTTGCATGTAGTAGGCCTACTGGAGAATTCCAGAAACAAAAACAAAAAAAAACTTGGTGACCACAGGAGCTCATTAGCTGGTTGATATTCAGATAACAGGAAAACAAAATGGTATCCATCCATCCACTTTCTGAACCACTTATTCCTCAAGGGGTCGCGGGGGGGCTGGTGCCTATCTCCAGCTGTCAACGGGTTCATCACAGAAAAAGATGGAATATAATAGTAATACAATTTCATCTGAAAATAATTGGTCGGCAAATTAACGTCTATGCAATTTGGGCAGTCCTACATATTTTCTTTGTTCAATAATCTTGTTTGCTTTAATAATTGGTCAAAAATAACAATGTGCTATTTTGCTTAAGTTATTATATAATGCCTGACTACATTGTTCAATTAAACTGCTGATGCTGCAATGGATTTAATATTATCTAACATCCATTTAACCATTATCTATACTGCCCATCCTATGTAGGGTTGTGTGGGGGCAGGTGCCTGTCTATGTCCAGCAATCATCGGGTGAGCGGCAGGGTTCACCCTGGTCAGGTTGTCAATCTATCGCAGTATTATGCAACATTGTTTTGTATAATATTTTTTTCTTTTAGTTTGAGAAAGTCCACAGTTTTTTCCAAAGAATTTTTTAATGTCTTCCTGTCACGCAAAAAACCAAAAACAAAAGTCTATTTTTCATTCACTGTAAAAAGCAAGTAAAAAAAAGTTTTACAACCGAAAACTGAAAGCATTAGCGTTAAAGATACTGAGAAATGTTCATTGTATGTCTTGCCTTTAGTTGGATAACAGGTTTTAAATTTCCTGTGCATGCGTGTTTGTGTGTGTGTGTGTGTGTGTTTGGGCGGCGTGTACATTTATCGGATGCTGCACAGCGCAGTCCTGGGCTGCAGATACCTGCTGTCACCATGGCAGCAGCTGCTGGTGTAATGAGAGTGAGAGCAGGAGAGACAGGAAGCCTTGTCAAAATATAATTCAAGGAGACCTGCCGCAGTATCAAGGGGACACAATGAGACAGGCACACATAACAACAAGTTCAGGATCCATGAGTTCACATAACCTCACATCTACCTTCCACTGCGTTTAGTCATTTTTACAACACACAGGGGATCACACAGAATGCCTCGCATTTTTTTGTTCATTTTGCCTTATTTTTAAAAAGTCTAGGTCTTACAATGGCAGATTTTATTGACCTTGGGTCTTTTTTTCATTTTCTGGTGCAGGGCTTTATTCTTTCATAAATGTGTTTAGAGCCAATTGTGGGATGGAATCTCCCAGACAGATATTTGTTTAGCAAAGGAATTTCCATATCCTTTCTCATTCAACTTTACACTTTTATTCCTAAATATCTCACAAGCCAGTTTTCAATTAAAAAGAAACAGGTTTGAACTAAGAAATTGTTTTTAGCCACCCTAAAAATCTCCCCTCTGAAGTTCTTTAGACTATCAAAAAAAAAAAAAAATGTGAATTTAACTGTGGAAAAACGACAGTCTTCCCCATAAAAAGCTAGTTTTCTCGTTTGGGTGAAACAAATTCAGAGAGGTGCTTCTTTTAGCCTGTATTGTTAAGACTTATATTAAACATCCATATTTCCAAACTAATTAGAAACTATATTAGCAAAGCACAAAAGCTATTGTTCTGTGCTCTAACTTCTCACATGACTTTAAAGATCAGGGGTCTCCAACTCTGGACCTCGAGACCTATTGCTCTGCAACCTTTGATACGTCCCTGCTCCAACAATTAAATTACAGATTTAACCTCTTCAGCATGATATAAAGTTTGTCAAAGGTTATCTAATGAGCCATTCTTTTGATCCAGGTGTGTTTTGAGAAAAGATGCATCTAAAAGTTGCAGGAGAGTAGCTATTGTGGACCTGTGTTTGAGGTCGTTGGTATAGATAAAGTTTCTAATGTCCATTTATTCCTGCATATTTATGTATAAAATACATTACTGATGATATTAATTGACATTTATGACATTTAAACATTGCATTTTTTAAAGAACATTTTTACCTGAATATGTTTTATTTAAGTAGCTTTAAACCAAGTCTCTCCTAATGATGTGCAGAGTGTTTCTTTTTTCATATTTCTATATTTTTATTCTGCTAAACAAAAAAAGCCAAAGTGAAACCCTCTAATTTGAGTCAATTCACAGAGCATTCACATTTTGCTGTGACATATAGAGATCCAACAGCCAGTTTAGCTTGAAACAGAAACTTGCTGCTATTGTACCAACATTAATTTTGACTCAAGTAAAAGTAAAAGCGTAGCTGTCTGAACTCGAGTAAAAGTAAAAAAGTATGTGATAAAAAGGTTACTCGAGTACTGAGTAACATCTGATGTATAAAATGATGTCATCAGACAGACTACATATATATATATATATATATATATATATATATATATATATATATATATATATATATATATATATATAAATAATTAGATCATTTTATCATTATCATAAAAATATTTACTGTGGGAAATCAATAAATATATCATGGTAAAAAGTACTTCCAGTTTATTCATTCATAAAACAAGAAGCCGAATGTATAGAAAATTACAATTGAAAAACAAAGCATGTGTGGAAGCAGGTAGTCTTCTTTCATAAAGTAGGTGTGTGTGTCTGTGTATTTTGGTTAAAATCTGTTTTTTCTTCATTCAGTGAATTTACTCACAGTGGGTGGAGTATCTATGCAAGTAAGAGTAGTCATACTTCATAAAAATATGACTCAAGTAAAAGTAAAATGTATGGCACAGCAAAACTAAATTCAAAAGTATTTTTTTCCCAAAAGTTTACTCAGGTTAATGTAACTAGTTACCAACCACCTCTACTGATTACTCATTCTTACCGGTGACCCTCCATGACTGTTCTCTCAATTACCCCCGCAAACAATGAACCGGTGAAACAGAGACTTCTATCACATTATGTAATGCTAATTATAAAATCTATAACGTTGTTTAATAAGTCCATTCCTCCCACTGGGAATCGTTCAACACATTCTTCGGCAATCTACATTTGATAATAACCACTCTAATCTTCGTTGTATTTGATCCTCATTGACCGAATGCTACGTGATAATTAACTAAAACAGATAACACAATGTGTTCTGCTAATGACATCCTTCCTTTTCTCCTTTCAGCGTCTTGATTCAATCATTGGAAGTTGCCTCTGGGTTACAAGTGTATCAAAAATCAACCTAAACAATGTAGTTCCACTGCATTGCGTAGGACTGCAGTCTTCTTGGGCAACTTAATGATTGTATGTTATTGAATCTAGATATACTACTCCGGCACCTTCTTCACAAAACATTAGAGACGGTTTGTGATCAACAAAACAAAGAGGTTTCGACATTTTCATGTAATCTAGTGAATAAAACTCCCCAGTGATTAAGACTTCCCAATTTCAACAGCTTTCAGCAGTAACAACGATGACTGGAAAACTATGAATTAACTCATATGGAATTATGTAGTATTTTTACAAAAAAGTGTGAAATAACGTGGCCTCTAAAGTCACCGGACCTGAACCCAATTGAGATGATTTGGGGTGAGCTGAACCGCAGAGTGAAGGCAAAAGGGCCAAAAAGTACTAAGCATCTCTGGGAACTCCTTCAAGACTGTTGGAAAACCATTTTGGGTGACTACCTCTTGAAGCTCACAAGAATGCAAAGCAGTAATCAGAGCAAAGGGTGGCTACTTTGAGGAATCTAAAATATAACACATGTATTAAGTTATCTCACCCTTTTTGTTTAAGTACATACAGTAATTCCATACATCAGGTGTTCATTCATAGTTTTGATGCCCTTAATTGAGAATCTACAATGAAGTCATGAAAAGAAAAAGAAAAACACACTGAATGAGAAGGTGTGCCAAACTTTTGGTCTGTACTGTGTATATATTAAAATTTTAAAGTTGGATTGTAATATTTCCTTACAACATATATATTTTTTTGAAATCTCATGAGCTGGCATATATCTTTACAGCCCCTAAAAAAATATTTACAAAATGACAAGTGAGTTTCATATTCATTGCTTTGCTGTCATTTACAAACACCGAATCATGACTAGTTAGACATGTTAGACATAGTTTAACATGTTCGATGGACACTGACAAACTAAAAATAGCAAGTTTAATTCTGGATGTCTGTGTTTTTTGGCAAATAATTCATTTAGGTTTAGATGAGTTTCGGGAGTTAACACCAACCAGCTGAATTCCAAAATGTTCAGTGACTCCAGATTCGCACCAAGCAGATGGTTGATGTGTTGTCAAGTATTCGTGACCAATATCAGCTGAAAATATATGGATGGATGACTAATAATAGCAGATCTAAGTGTGTATGCATGCAGAATACAACAATGTAACTGAATCAGTCTAGATTCTGACATGCAGGCAGTACAACATTGACGGTCTATTAGTGTGCTCCAGTCTAACACACTTCTGAGAAAATCTTCTGCATTGCCCTTTTTTTTTCCCACGTTGCTACGATTGACAACATCTCTTAACATCTAAGAGGCTAATCTTGGTTGGTTGCACAATCTTTATTACAAATAAATACAAATTAGTTATTTGAATGTTAAAGGTTTATGTATTTGCCAAAATTAAACTGTCCCTAAACGTTGAATTTTTTGTCTTCTTCCCTTAATAAACACTTGCGATTATGATGCAAAGAAGAATTATTCATGAATCAAAAGGATAAAAGGAGCATTCCCTCATTATACTCTCCTACAACAACAGTGTCTTCAGTCAGAGGCTTCTTCAGTTTGGATGCAACACAGACCACTACAGGAAGTCCTTCCTACCCACAGCCATAATAATCTCAAACAATTCCTTAAGAATAAATTAATTACTATGAACTACAACACTTAATTTCCCTCTGGTATCAATAAAGTATTTTTGAATTAAAAGAAAAAAGAACTTTGAAGGTTAGAAACTGTATGAGAAAATGTAGATGTTTCAAATCATGATATACTTTTGTATGAGTAACCAACTCGTGGTACTAAAGATCAAAAGTGTTTTAAAACTAGAATTGTTTTAAAGACTATAACATTTAAAGTCCTTTATAAAAACGTGGCTTGGATGCAACCATTGTCCAAAAAAAAGAAGAAAACTGATGCTGCATGAATCAAATGCTAGAAATGATTGATGTTCTTATCTTATCTTCTCATCTTATCTTATATATAATCTTATCAAACAACAAGAATGACATTTTAAATTCATCCTGAGACAGAGACTATGAAACAGAATGACAAAGGGTTAGTGTTAATTTGAATAACTTCTACCACATCGACATTCATTAAAACGTGGACAGCCATACCTCACACAATTTAGGGGGCAATGGTGAATTGTTAGCTAGCAGGCTAATGCAGAGCAAAAGTGTTGGGAAAATGTCTGCCGTTTGGACGTGCTTTAAACTGGACACCAAAAGGCAGTGCAACAACCACTTGTAATGTGGGCAAATTGCTAATTGATACACTTTTATGTCTTTGGATTATGACGCAAATTTTAGTTTAGGTGCAAGGTCAAGCACTTCTGCAAATTATGAGTGGGTTCTGCTCCTAAATGTTACCATAAATGGATCACATTAGGCTTAATCAGGCTCGCCAATCTACGTTTACATGTACATCTAAATGGAGCTTTTAGGAGTGATCAAGCTAAGGGCTTGACTCCTAGTTTACACGACACTTAGAAAAAGGAATTATTAAATGAAGTAGGTTCGACTCTTGACGATTGATGGAGACATGCGGCCTATTGCTTAACCTGGAGCAGAAACAGACAGTAAACAGAGGCTGGCAGGAGTGAAGCAGACAAAGTAAATGCAGGATACACGCAAAATCATAATGCACAGTCTCTTCGTCAGTCCAAAAATGCACCGATCGGCCGCTGACGTTTGTCTTGGCCGCCATGTTCTTCTTATACTACTACTGTGTTGTTGTTGATTTGCACTTCTGCATCTCATCACTTCCCGAGGGGGGTGCATGACTACGGCCAGGGATGGGGGCTTGCTTGAAGAGAAGTGCGATTCCCGATCGTATTATCTGGGTAGAATAGTGGGAAACTCTAGTTCGGTTCGATTCAAGTCGGACTAAGGTAATAATTTGACTCGATATCGACGGATGCTCAAAATAATAAGTGAAATTGGGACCTCCCTACCCTACTGGAAATAGCTTTGACTTCATCATAAATTTAAGTTGGGTTTTTTTTCCGCCTTTTAATCTGCCATTCACGAGTGAGAAATTATTTTCCAATCTGATCTTTGGTTACCTTATTGGTGCATTTGTAAAATCCTCATGTAGCTCAAAAACACATTTCATATACAACTTCCTGGTTTGAGGCAGGCAATTTGTTTTGCACTGGGTAGGACTGATTCTAAATATAAAAATACTGCAAGTACAAAGCTTAACTAAAGGTCCCATTTACATGTATAATGATTTGTTTTCCTGGCACTAACACAATAGTATTGGAGCAGCATTTCTGCTCTACGCAAAGCAAACAGAGAAAAAAGGGGAAAATAACCACCAGTGGCAGGATTTGCAGAGCTCTTCAGATCAAAGTAAAATCTGAGGCAAAACATGTTATCTTTGGTTGACACCGTTTGGTTTGATCTAAATAATTCCCTCATTTAGGCTGTGATTGCGCGAAAGGTATTCTCTGTCACTATGTTCGTCTGCTCCACCATACATCACAACATGAATCCAGAGCTGAATCACACACACCCACACACTCATTATCACCTCCACAGTCGGCTCTCATATGGCCAACAAGCGGCCCATCGGCAGCCCTCGACCGGCGTTCATAAACTACTCTGCTCTTCCCCGTTTGATGTCTTCCATCCAGGAACATTGAGATATCACAGTTTCCTCCCCAGAAACACAGCGCAGCAAACTGAGTATTAACTCCATCACAACTCCACCCGTGGCGGTTACTATGGAGATGTGTTGTTGCTCTGGTGACACTTTGGAGCAGAGCATTTGATGATGGACTCAGCATACCTGTATATATGTCTGATTTAAAACATTTAGTTTACTCACACCTTAACACTTCTTGCAAAATACCAAACAGCAAAATGTAAGCTTAGAGTATAATTTGGCAGATCAGTTTTGTTTTAGTTTTTTTTACATTTTTTTTTATAATTAGGTAAATATGCTTTTTTTTGCTCTGAAAAATGGAGATAGTTTTCATTTGCAAAAAAATGTAATTATTTCAGGCGGTACAGAAACCTTAGATCATTTTTAACTGAAATGGAATACTTGCAATCTCCATTCTTATACATTTTGTATAATATCAAGATAAAATATCAAGATAAAAATGACTGGAAACGATAAATCACTAACTTTGACATGCCATCCATCCATCTACGCCAAACTCCAGTGTTCAACGGCTAGAGGTGGGGTCTACTCTGGACAGGTCGCCAGTCCATTGCCGGCCTAATGAACCAACGATTTCTAAATGTTTAAAAGAGTTTGATGTTTAAAACCCTTAACAATCCTGCAGTTTTTTTTAGCAAAATGTTTTAAAAATGCATACCCAAATTAAAATTCAAGCGGTTCTTGGGTTCTGAAATACAGTCTGAAGTAGGGCTGTGTTGAAAAGAAAACAAAATCGATTCTGAATCGATTCTTATAAAAATTCAAAGAGTTGAAACTATTCACAAGTTCATAAATTGGTTTAACATACTTTTCTCTTTTTTAGAGCTAAAATAGGAATTAAAAATCCAGACAGGTGTTTTAAGGCTTTGTTCTGAAAGTGGTAACACAGCTTTTCCTGGCAAACTGTTACTCACCCACTGTTAAGTCCCTGAATTACAAGCATATAATTAAGAAGACAACTCAGAAGAATGTTTTTAATAGCACCACTGACCCATCTGATCCATATGGAACTGGATCAGACTGAATCGGATCGGATTGGGATCATTGATTCTAACTCTTTAGAATTGGAATTGAACCAATTCTTGATATTTGAATCGATGCCCAGCCCTGGTCCGAAGTTTTACACACAAAAGTCAGAATCTGTCCCAGTGCTATTTTTTCCAAGTGATATGATTTTGAATACACCAGAAAAGATTATGTTTTATGTCTGCTTGTTCATCTTCTAAACAGACAAGCTTTAGAAGTGGCCTGAGAATGGAGGGGTGGAATAAAACACAATGGTTCTGAAGCCTTGTATTCCCTCTACCCAAACGAATTTGACTGTGATAAAACGAAACAAAAATTTTAACCCTCCGATAAAAACAAACAAACATAAAACTGGTCAGAATCTCTAATATGTCTCTTCTCAAACTAAGGTCCATGTTGTATTTTGTTTTAGAAGTGCGTTTTGTCACGCCACTGAATTGATCTCTTTCTCGTGCTTAACTTATGTAATAACATAACATCTGTGTTTGAATAAGTCAATTTACGCCTTAAATTCAAATTGTGTGATAAAGCCTGCCCCAGATATCTGAGTTTACAGCATTTCATTGGCCAATCAATGCCTCAATCATTATTCAGTGCTGAAATTGGTTTTTAAAGACACACGTAAGGAGAATAACTAAGTAAGACGCCATTTAAAAGCCAACCCTTTCTTAATGCGCAGTGGCTAATCAGAACATGCTAAGGGAAGCTATACCATGAAAACATTTTAATAAATGCTTGTAAGGTAGAAACCTACAAAAGGTTTTCAGTGGCGGATTTTTAGGAGGTCGGATTTGATATGGGCCAACCTTTTTATTGGAAGTTATTACCTGCAACCTAGTGGATGCAGAATGATTGATCCAGATGGCACGGATGTGTTGCTACAAACAATGAAGGGCTAGTTTGAAAAAAGCACTTGCTGTGTCTATGTTAAGATTGTATCCATACATCTTTGTAATCTCATGACTCCTAGCTTTCAGAATATGTATATTATTTATATGTACACTGAAGGGGTGTCCAGAAAAAAAAGCAGATTTGACCCGGAGGCAGTGCTGGGGAATATGGCCACATTTTTATATCCCGATATAGCTCAGTTTATATCCTAATATAAGGATATACTTTATCAGAAAAATTGCTATATCGTAAAGTATATCCTGAATAGTTTATGAAAATGTACAAGGTGGAACTGCAATTTTAAATGATAGATGACAGTAACACAATACAGACTCATCATGTAGTGATCTCTTTCCATCTGCAGGAGTTATTTGGATATCAGGGATCTTTTAGGAGAGTGGCTCAACTCTACACTCTGCCTTTAAATTAAACGCATTATTTGAAAAGCGTCCAAATATTGCCGCAATACATGCTGTCACTCATTTTCTTAACTTTACAGCTCGTTTTGGCAGTAGCGTTTTTATTTGCTTCACTATGTGCGTGTATCCCATGTACAAGAGGGGTGTTTTGACGATATGTGTTCCCCCGTCAAGATGTGTTCCAGTTTTCTAACAAAACAGTATACCCATCAGAATGACATACTTTCGGTTAATGCGCTTGCGCAGCAGTAAAAAAACGTACTTTTCCCTTTGGTGTTTAAAATCTGTTTAAATCAACTTAAACTGTATATATTTTAGGTTTAGGCATTTAAATGGAAGTATATTTGTCCTTCTGTGACCTTAAGGTTAGGACATAAAACTTGTGGGTTGGTTGAAATTGGTTGGATAACTCCAGTTACGGTATGCTGTTCTGACAAAGTATGCTGTTTTGTCAGAACAGCTGCTCCAACCACACGCGAGGCAGCTGCTTCTCGTAAATGTTAAACAGATGGATCACGTTAGGTTTAGGCACTGGTTCCCGAATAGTAGGATTAGGAAAATAGTCAAGTTAGGGTTATCGCTGCCGCTTGGATATAAGAAGACCGATGCAGATCAGACAACAGTTGTTTGTAAAGTTTACCAGCTCCTGGTCCGACCAACGGGCTCCAACACCACACATTTATTTAGGCTACGTCCACACTAAGCCGATAAGGTTATACGGGGAGATAGACGCCTAATTTTATCCACTCAACACGAGCATTTACGCCCCGTTTAAGGTCCGTTTAAGGTCCCATGATTGCACAATCCCATACTGACCTGTACAAATACTGGGCAAGCGCGAAAAGACGCACGGAAAACGCGTATAATCTACGTGACGCCAGCGCCTACATAATATATACAAGAAGCTCTACAGCACAGTACATATATGCTTGTCCCGTTAACCGAAGAGAACAATAGCTGCTCAGAAGAAGAGAGAGTTTTTGGTTTGGACAGAGGGGTTAGTGTGGACGTGGCCTCAATCAGCAGCTCAAGAACCACGACAACGAATACAGAGAGAGTCAGTGAGCAAAAGCAGTGCCGAGTCGTAAGCTCTGATAAACTCCAGATACAGACGCTGTAGCACACCACTGATGTGCTGCTAGTGAATAAATGGCGTTTAGAACCAGTATCGTTCTGTCTGAGACACGTTTTTCTTTTTTTTCTATTCAAGCTGCGGGTTGGGAGGGGAGGGTAGACACGCAGGGAGCCCAACGTTGGGTTGTCTGATAATCTTGTTTAGATCCCTGCTCTGAAACGTGTTGGTTACCGTCTTCCCCACTGTATTTGTTTTTCCTGTATTGCAGCATGCATAGGAATGCCATAAGGTGCATCTGGACGTAATTTACTGCCGTAAAACTCCATTCTGGCTTAAAGGATAGAGATTCAAATAAAACGATTCGCATTTTCTATCCTCCTGATGACATATACCGTCATATCGCCCAGCCCTACCCGGAGGTATCCAGCAGGATATAGGAAAGCGATATAAAGTAAGGTATAAAAGTCATTGTGTTAAAAAAGTAAAATATGTGTATTAAATACATATTCACGCCACACTTCAGATTCTTTCAGACTTAGTCCCATTTTGTTCACACAGAACCAACGTTTTCAATCCCAGCACCTCAAGGCCCTCTGCCCTGCATGTTTAGATGTTTCAACTGCTTCAGAACACCTGATTTTAATTAATAGCTGATCTGAAGGCTTTCGCAGAACCTCTGAATCTGGTGTTTTTAACGCAGGGAAACATCTAAAATATGAAAAGCAGTGTGCCTCGTGGACCAGGGTTTGGAAAAAATGCGATAAATTATTAGGTGCCGTGGAAACACACGGAAGTTGATGATGGGGAATTAACAGAAAGTGGGATTTATGACAAAGATTCTTACATTCAAAGATGTGAAATACTGACAACTAAATAAGTCACCTTGTGACCGAGAGAATCAGGTCTGATAATGTTACACTTCAGTGGATAACCCCGTGACTGGCCATCACATGATATTCAGGAGTAGCAACTTAACACGTTTACAGCAACAACAAAAAAAGGCCTGCAACTTTCACAAAGCTAAAAGATTTTTAAAACTTTGTTCAACATGATGAGTCATTTTATGTCACAGTCACAGGAGATTGTACCCATATATTAAAGAAAAAGGAGAAAGACAACTTAAAATAGTTCTCTTTACCTAAAAGGAAACTAGAATCCATCAGCTGCACCAAATAATCATCAGGAAAATAAAGCCAGTCTCTCCTACAATCAGCAACCAAAGAATCTGGTTGTAATATGTTCTACAACATAGAAAGGCCCCCGTTTTGCTTCAGTTGGTTCCTAAATTTGTTTCAAAGTGGATCAGGCCACGTGATCCATCATTTCTACAAGTTCACCCAGTAAAGATAAAATCAGTTCTTCCTTAAAAAAAAATAAAAATCCTCAACACCTTTCTTAGATACGACGCTGTAAAAAATAACAAATAAAGGTTATTGAAATATAGGAGAGAGCAGTCAATGGAGCTCCTTTTAATACAAAGTGTTCCACTTGGTAAATTGTATTTACCAGGGTTTGTGAAACAGATCAGGGCTCCATATATTTTTTTTAATTTTTTGCAAAAGGTTATGTATTTAAGATTTATTCAGTGTGAGAAAATGCAATTAAAACGTTCGGCCAAACCAAAAAGGACTACTCAGAGTTTCAGGTTCTATGGCTAAAATGACTAAAAACTACAACAGTTTACCAACTGTTGCCATCCCTGTGATTACAGCTACTTCACAGTTATTAGAAGGAAAAAAAAAGATTAAGATGTGTTCTGTTAAATATTAATAAGCTACTAAATTGTGTGTCTTATAAAATATGATTCTGAAGCAACAAAAGCCTATGTACAGAAAGGGAAAAATATATATATCGTATAAAAACAGACAAATATGTATCTTTCTTTGGTGACAAGGATAATTTTTTTAAAATTTTTTTAAATATTTGTAGAAGAACTAAAGAGTATGAGAGTCCCCGTCAAAAAGAAAGGCCTACACATGAACTGCTGCTTAAGCGCAGATCGTGCAGGCGCACAACCACAACAAATCCGCTGTTGGCGTTGGTCATCTCTCTTACCCAAGACACGATGCGGAGAATGGTCTGAGGCTGCTGAAGGAAGGTGACAGGGTCGAAGGCTCCCCCGGCTTTCCCAGCTCCGTACGCCTGCATCCCCTCCATTGTCCTCCACCTCCTCCTCCTCCTCTCTGGACAGCCGCCTCACAGATGATCCCCGTCTCCTTCCCCGCTGCGTTGTTGTTGTTGTTTTTTTTTTTTTTTGTTTGTTTTTTTTTCCTCAAAGGCACAAGGTGTGTAAAGCACCGGAGAAAAAAAATACCCCAATTCTGCTCCGGATGAATGGGAAACGGAAACCAATAAACGTCACAATATTCTTCTGTTTCGTTTGTCTTTACTTTGTGTTTTTCTCTTTTTCTCTCTCTCTGAATTTCCTGCTGGCTACTGAAATGTCTGCTTGGAGGTGTGTTACGGTGTTTTGATGATGCCGTAGTACCACCACCCCCCCTCCCTTCCCCGTCCCACCAAGTGAACGCGCTTCTAGCTGTCACGCCTTGAAGCGAGGAGTGCGCGCTCCCTGCACACGGACACGCGCGCACACACAACTCCTTACAAACCTCAGTAACAGGATCGCAAGGAGTCACGCGCTTTTAGGGTTGCTCGAATCAAAAGCGCACCATTTTCAGAATGATGATGTCACACCCAATTTATTTAAAGTATATGCATGTAAATCATATTTCTATACATTCTGTAGCACACAGTGAGACTGATCTACCTCATTAAAAGGACAAAAAAGTAAATCATGCGTCTCAGTCTGAGTGATTAGTGTTACATTTTCTGCCCTCTGGTGGTCAAATTCAACTTTGCTTCACTATGAACTATTCCCTCTATTTTCTTTACAACTTTTATAAATACTTACTTAATTTTTTTAAAAGCACCAATTGTCAAAAAAAAATTTTTCTGATGAACATACATGTAGCCTACAAACTGGAAACTAAGCCACAAACGCTATAAAAAATGTGGCATGTATTTTCCTTCTCTGTAGCTCTGCCTTTCAAGACCTTCTCAGGGGATTTATGTGATGTCATCACAAACAGCCAATGAGAACATGATACAGCCCCTGACGTAGTAACTGAGCGGACCAATGAGCCGTTACCGTGAACGGTTGCTAGGAAACGAGTTTTGTCCATGTTGCCGAGGCGTTGGAAGATAAAGCAGCTAGCAGTTATGCTAGTTGATTAAAAAAAAAAAAAAAAGATTAACATTTTCTTACGAGGTTTCGATTGCGTACCGTAAAATGGTGAAATTGAGGGCACGATGTTTGCTTGTCGGTAAGATTTGTTGAAGTTTATGTGGACTTTACGCTGTCTTAGCTCCCTTACACAGACGCTAAAGCTAATAGACTTACAAACAACTCCTTTCATTTTTATTAAATACTCCATAAAGTCCTGTTTACATGCGTTTGCTGTTTCTTCTATTAGGTGCTTCAATGCAAGTAAAAACATTAAAGGAGCTGTATTTTATTGTCGGGCAGCCACCGAATGTTTATTGATCGTTTGGTTTCATTCTTTCGTCTTTAAAGGGCGTTTATTTGTACAAAATATAGCAACAAAAAGATGTGTTTGTTTTTTTAGTGCTGAGGTTTATTTACTCTATTAGGTAAGTTTAGTTATCCTATTCTAAAAGACTTGAGGGATCTTTATTGCTATTACAGATTTTAAAAGACAGTAATGTCAATTTTAAGCCATAGAAGAACCAGTGAGAAGCTGGAAATCAAATTCGGTTAAAAAATACTTTATCCTAAACAGAAGTTAAATTCTGCTGTAGCTCGTATCATCCAATTATCTTTAAAAAGTCGTATTTTGATTTTGTGTGTGTGTGATCATTGTAAAATTTGTAAAGAACTATAAAATACGTTGGATTTGCGGTGATGGTGGAGAGAACAATGCTAATGCCGTCTACTATTTATGTGAATAAAGGGGGCAGATAAATACAAGAATATTATTCTTCTAACTGCTCCTTTCTGATCATGGAAATGTAAAAGAAAACTTAAAGTATGACTTGTACATGCCTTGTACAAATAATGCATTTCAATGAAAGGAATAAAAGAGAAATGAAAGAATGGATGGTGATGATGTGAGCAAGAACGATTTCTGGTAGCAGTCAGTGTCTGATGACTGTTGTGACACGCTAACAGCTAACCATCAAAAGCAGAGCTGATATGCATAGTAATGTCTTGAATGACACAATCAGTGGTTGGCCAGCATTCTTAATCCACCTCATTTTCTTTGCCACTCCTAATAATCGATGGAAGAAATAGTTTGGTGGGGAGAAAATCCGCCCTTTTCTGTCAAAATCAGCACCTTGTTGCCATGGTTATGGATCATAACAACTGTCAGAGCAAACTAAGAGTAAAACTCTTTCCAGCCACACAGCATCCAAAATCAGAGGGAATAAATGTTACATCAATGCAAATTATGCACCAACAAACAAACCAGCGTAAACATGACAACGTTGCTTCAACAAGCTGCCGGCAAGAATGGAGCAATTCTGGAACAAAACGATGGAGATCTGCTGTGAATGTTGCGCTAACTGCAGGCAGACCAGGGAGTTTAAGCAATGCAATAATGTTATCTGCAAGTGATTCGTTCAGTTGACGATGGTATGTTGTAATATGAGTTTTAAAAAAAAGAATAGAAATGAATGCTGACAAAGATGATTTTTTTCTTATTCGATCTGAAAAAGTTGTTCCCATCGTTCCGAGTTTTACTATAAGTTTGTTCGTGGGAAATTCATCAGCGAAACATCCGTCTTTTCCTGATTCAGCCGCTTACAATTAAAAATCACCTCAGTTCTAATAGTTTCATGTATAAAAAAACAACAGCCCAAAATGTTCATTAAATATTCATCTATATTTACAAAAAACATAAAGAAATGTCAGGGTTTATATTTAGTTGAAATAATTCCACCTTTTCAATGTTTTTTTTTCTTCTTTTTATTCCTTTATGCACAGGAGATGCCGCAGTGGGGAAAAGTTGTCTCTCTCATATCTTCTACAGTGATGGATCTCTGTTTCAGAAGAACTACAGCTTGGTGAGAGCAATCGCACAATGGTGTCTGTAGATTATATCACGTCATCACCTAAACTAAAGCGGGGAGCTTTTATTAACCAATAATATTGGCCTTTGGAGCAAATGTAACACATAATACGATGGATTCTTTTAAAGTCACTCTGATAAAAGCAGAATAAATAGTAATTTAAAGGTGAAAGATTGCTCCACGCTGTCCTAGTGTAAATATGTAAATGCTTTTTATGAATGTACAATAAGATTACAAATTGAATACCCTTATATTCTATTTAGCCAATTTTTTATTATTTATTCGGTATTTCATATAGGCTACAGGTCGTTAAGGATGGTGTTTGTCTTGGAGAGTGGCTACATCCATGTGCTTGCAATCACTGAAGTGCAAAACAGCACACCATAATTACGCTTAAAAGAAATGATCTTGGCTATTAACATGGATCATTGCTGCATCCCTTTTCCTACTCTAAGTGCTTTAAAAGCTTTGGACTAGTCAACCACAAAATTAGGGAGCTGCAGTTAATCTACAGTTGTAATCAGGTTTCTACATATCTATCAGCTACATACATAATTTATTCTTTCAGAAATTAAATCAGAGTAAACTTTTTTTCTTTTTAAATCAATAATTTAAAAAAAATATATTTGTGAAATGTGAGAAGAAAGATTGAAATAATTATGTATTTTTGTATTAATTTCATCAAAGTTAGAATATTACGTATGGTACATTTCCTTAATATTTGGTAGAAATGCCCTCAAACTGTTTCACTTGGACCAGTTTCAGGTCTCCTTCCAGAAGCTTCCTGTAGCAGTTCAGAATCTTTGCCCACTCCTTTAGACAGAAGGTGAAACTGGGTCAGGATTGTCACCTCTTGCCACAGTCTGCTCCAACACCTCGACTTAATTGTCCTTAAGCCACTTCATAACTAATCTTGAGGTCATCTTGGGGTAACTGTCCACTTGGAAGATCCATTTGCACCCAAGCTCCAACTCTCTGGCTGATATCTTTGGATGTTGCTTCAAAATTCCTTTGTCATAATTCCATCTATTTTCAGGTTATATGCAGGGATGTCAAAATCTTTTTTAATACCTTTAAAAGACTTTTCTTTAAGACCTTGTAAAATAGAGACTTTATCACAGTGCACAATAAATTACTAGGAGGGATGCAATGATAACACTTTTTGCAAACCGATACGATACCGATTTTTGAATCTGATTATTAGCCACTACCGAGTACCAATGCCGAAACTTCTAACATACAAAAAAAATGAAATGAATTGGAAGATGGGTTTTATTTCCTTCTCTGCTTGTTACAAATGGGGAATCCATAAAAAATAAAATGTCAATAAAAATGACCACAAAACTAAAATTTCAAGGGGAAAATAAACATTTTCTGTGAAATTATTGCAAAGTTTCCACATATTAAGTATCTGTTCATGGTATCGGTTAAATTACTAATACAAGTAAATTAGAAAGGTATCTGCCCCGATACCGATTATCAGTATCAGTGCATCCCTAATTATTAATAAGACAATTTAATTATTAAATTACTTTAATTCAAGTTCTGAGAAAGTTCAGTTTATTCCATTGTTAAAGTTCAGTGATTTGTGGTTAACCTTTGTGCCTGCCGCGTTGGTGCTAGCGCCACTCTTAGGTCAGTCGGGGTACTCACTGGTGTTGCAGGTGCCAAAGGTAACACGGTTGCTCTTACTGTAGCAGCCTATTTAGAACAAAAACAGGCAAATGATCGCGGCGGAGTTTCACAACAGCAAATTTGCTGCTACCTTCATTCATGTGCAATTTGATTGTATCCACAGCCACTGAGGCTACACTTGTCTTCTTTTTACAAAACGTACACTAAGTCTTCCTGTTGATTTTAGATTCTAGCCAAGAATCAGCTAATTTACACTTCCCCATCACTGCATCACTTCATTTGTCTTCACTATAAGTTAGATGGATTCGTCACATTGGTGGAGGCTCGTATGTTGCGATTGCACGAGAAGTCACACATGGTACGGAAACCCGTGCAAACAGCCGGCATAAAAGACCAAAAAATGATTAATCAGTCCTGACCAAATTTAAGAATTTACAAAAGAGAATTAAGACTTATTGATACTTTTTAAGGGTCTTTACCTTAAATCAATTATGTTAATCTGAAATAAGAAAATTACTCAGATTTCATTTTTGACAGTTTTGGTGTTTTTTTAAAGTGAATGTGAATGTCTGGTTTCATAAATATATATGATTATGGCAGATATTTGTATTTATTTTTGTCATTAAAATGTGCACTGCAATGTGCAATGTGAACTTTACATTTTTGTTTAATTAAATGATCTTTAATTGAATCATATGCTATGATCTCAGAAAAAATACTCTAGTACTCAATACTTGAATGGCCTTTTTCCCAAATACATTTTCACTCTTACTTGAGTACTTCCTGGACTGCTACTTTTCACTTCTACCTAAGTAGAACCTTGTTCAAATAATGCAACTTTTATTTGAGTAAAATTTCTGGCTACGCTACCCAACTCTGTAAATAGGTTTTAAGTTGTAAACATTTTAAAATAATCACTGGTTATTTGGTTTTGTATTTGTAAAAAATAAATCAGTGGCTAAATGTTACAGAAATAAGATTTCACTGTTGGGCGGAATAGTTTATTATAATTTTTCCCATGGTCAAGCAGCCCTTCTGCAAATTCAAGTAGAGTCATCGTAGTAAAAAAGTAAACCTCCTTTACATTTTTTTGAATTTTAAACATTTTGGTTTTTGAGGTTTACTTATTTTTTCACAAACTTTTGTCTTCATCTTTTTGATCTGTTTAAGTTCAAAGGAAAGCACAGGAGTGCATTAATGTTACAAATATTTATTTATTTTGAAATAGATAAAGTTTGTTGAGAGTATCGGTGTAGCCGTTCATTACTATACTACACAGGTTGGAAAATACTGGAAAAAAGCCAGGAGTGTGTGTGTGTGTGTGTGTGTTTGTTCTGGCCTTGCTACCTCAGCACTATTGATGTTCTGAGGTGACAAGACTGTCGATAATTAATACAGCAGGATTTCAGTGTAGCAGGTAACGTACATGGGGCCTTTGCTGGATGTCTTGATGTCATAACCGCTTATCTCTGATGCAAACTAATTATGTACAATGACTTATCACAAAAAAAAAGGAATGTGAACACAGCATTGCCAGTGAATGTTCAAATGACATTTGAACACAATGAAATGGCTAATTTTAAACAAATTTCTTTCAAAGCAAGTGGTGTGTGTGGTTACTGGATAGCCAAGGATTTGAGCTGTCTAATGAAAAATAATTTCACATCAGTAAATAAATTAATGCTAATAGACGATCTGATTTGACTGGATTTATACTGAAAAAGGTGTATTTGACAAATCAATGCAAGGAACCTGCTGTCGTAGAGCTGTGGTTTACTGCAGAATAGAATATTTTGTTCCATCCTCAGTCAGAGGCACATGATATAAAAGTGATACCTGGTGGACCCAAAATGAGTCTGATTATCAATTTCTGTCATTTCAAAATTGTATGACGATTCAGTTAAATTCAGAAGTACTTTATTTATTCCAAAGGGAAAGTAAATATAAAAAAAATTATATTGATATGATTATTTAATGTTATTATTACAGTGTTATGGTTTTAGTGTAAAATGTTTGGCGAATATTTGTTCCTTTATTAATTAAAATTTTTTGAAAGTTGAACCTATTAGCCTTCGTACTTTATGTCCCGTGGGCGAGACATAAAGCTATGCATTTGTTTTGTAAAACCCTTTATAAATACATTTATATATACCTCATTTGTAAGCCAAGATTCTTGAGACTCCAACACAGGATTTAATCATAATTACGGACCCAGTAAACACTTTTGTGAAACCACTTGGAAATGCTACGTCTCCAACTCACTGTTGGAGGCCACATATCATTGACAGAACAGGACCATCAAAAAAAAGTTTGTCTACAATGAGTGTTTTGTCCCGATCAAACAAAACCCGAGGTCAGCTGAGAAGTTTAGAAATTTCCTTCAGATGCATCATTTCTTTTGTTGTAACTTCCATAGCATGCTCATTTTTAAAACTGCACAAAATTTGAGAGGACAAAGCAAATGCACTTCAAATCAATTTTCTGTTGTTACAAATGAATCACACCAAAATGTACACCAAGGAATTGGGGAGCTTAGTAGAATCGGACTGTTATCAATTTGGATCAGTCCTGACCGGCGACAGAGTAATCGGAAACACAAAAATTTTACCTTTTTCCAATCAGCACTGCTACCAGGTTTATCTGACAATGATACTCTTCAGTGTGAATGTTGTTACTGAGTAAACAAAACTCAAAGTTTGTTATTTTATGTCTTGGTAAGATATTAAAATAGGTAAATCAGAACATGCAAAGGCACACAAGAAGTCGAAAATAGGCAACGTTTCCACAAGCATTTTGAGACGTACACGTTGGTCATTAAGGCTAGAATAGAGCGAGGGAGAAACATCAAGTAGATAACAGGAAGGCTTTATAGGGTTTGGCAAATTTTCTCTCTTTAATCCTTTTGAGGTTTCAGACACTGCCTGTTGTGGAACATGCTGGACTTGGTAATGTTAGCAGCTGTTTTAGAAAAGCTAGCTATGCTAATCTCGCTAATCATTTTAAATCACGGTTTGAAACGTGAACTAACGGGCCTTGTTTAAGCATTTTTGTAAATGACAGGAATGCTGAATGTAACATTTTGAATGGTTTTCTTGTATGTTCCTATGTATAACTTTCTTAAAGAGAAATCTGCATCACAAAATTGCTGTTTGCAGATCGGAAATTATCCACAAAACCCTGATTGGTGCGGCTCTAAAAACATCATTCAGAAACACCTGAACTAAGAGAACCTGATTATTGCCTGGATGACCATATGTAAACAACTACCTATAAACATGAAATAATAAAAAAAAGAGCTTCTGTCAGCTAACATTAGCCCAAAGCTCTTTGTAGATTTGCTAAATCAACACCAGAGGCAGTAGAGTGCTGGATAACCTTTGAACAGATCAGACCCTCTAAGATCGTGTAAATAAGTTTCAAAAACTTTGACTTGTCTCTATGGTACTGTAAGTTAATAGATATTAAAATTGTTGATCAGGTAGCTAGTTATGTCAGAAAAATTTAATTATTAGGGAAAATAATTATAAGTGTGTTTCCTGTTTTCGAACTAATGTCACAAAGAGGCCAGTGCTGGGAATGATTACTCCTTGTTTACCTAAATCATCCTTTAAATTGCTCAACTTTTGATGTTGAAGTGTTGCCGATGCCGTCTGCCATTCTGCTCACGTATCCCTTTGAAAATGTCAGACAGCCAGGTTGCAATCTTCCAAGCTTATTTGTTGCTAATAGGCCCTCATTGACATTCCAGCTAGAAGCTTCCTATGCATCACACCAGCTCATTAGACCAGTCTCTGGTGGGACTGCAGCATGTTGGGTGTGTGCGTGTGTGCGCAACCTCGTTATGAACTGTGACTGTGTAAAAATCAGGTAAATGTTGATCTGAAACTGTGTGTGTTTGTATTTCACTGAGGCATCGACTGTGAAAGGCGTGCGTGGGCGTCTGCAGATTTCAGTCTCTTCCGTTTGACATGCTTAGTTAACTACAAGGTGCAGAAATCAAGTCAATTTAGAGTTAGATGCTGATATGAAGAAACCTGTAAATTTCCTTCTCAAGGTCAACTCGATTTGCTTATCAACAAATTTATAGAAAGATGAACTCCTGGAACAGTTAATAGGAGGATTATTACACAGTCTGGAAATATCTGGAAGATGCTGGAAGTCTGCACAAGTTTGGAAAGGGAAAATAGTCTAGTGAATTTTACTTGTATTTCCATCCATAATGATCCCGCATTAGGAATGTAGTGAACATTTTTATTCTTAAATATTTATATTAGCTATACAGTACATGGAAATCTGGATATTTTGAAAGGAAAAGTTTGGAATTTTATTATGAAAAATAGCTGAAAACACAGATGTAGTCCACATAAGACTGTCATGTCCATTCGGTTTGTCATGAGGTGTGTTTCAACTATCAGAACTTCAGGGCAATCTTACAGGAACTTCCTAGTATGCGCTTGTCTCCGCCTCCCTGGTTTGGGCGAATAGGGATGTTCTCGGGGCCATTTCAGGAATACCAGGCAAGGTGTATGTACTCGGAATGGTTCCATCCGTCCATCCATCCATCCATCCATCCATCCATCCATCCATCCATCCGCTGTGGTAAAGGCACCTTGATTGGTTGCAATTTAGAGGGAATTGAGCAGATGTTGGAAAACAACCGGCTTTGTTAAAGAGTAACTCACCCCCCTACCTGAGTATAACCCTGCCTAGATTTCTTTTTGAAAAACGTCTCAAAAGGAGGCGTTGCCTCGCGGACCAGGAAAAACACGAGGGGATGAATGGCTGGGCGTGGTGTGAGCTGTGAATGATATGTTGCAGTGGCGCAGAGTCAAAGACGGCCAGAAAGATAGAGAGAGCCATAGTAACGCGAGCTCCATTGCCTCAGAGGGAAGTAATCTGGAGTTTGAGTTTTTTTCTCCACTTCCTTCTCCAGAAGGAAACAGAGCACAGGGACATAGGTTCTGTGGAGGGGGCGAGTGGCCCACATTCAGGAATATGCAAAAAAAAACTTTTAACACCATCATAATTATTGCATTAGAAATGAACTCTTAGCCCAGATTTTAGTTTGCATTTACTGATATCATTTATTTCCTCTGTCATAGGTAATGAGCAAAAGTTTTGAGAAAATTGTGCTGCAAGCAGTTCATGGCACCTTGCTACGGAGGTGTGGCTGAGACAGCACATGTTATATACCCCAACCCAGCTGGACTGTCGTCACTAATCAAAGCCTACGTCAGAAACCCGAGCTGAGCCGTTAGCAATGCAGGATTCCAGTTCTAGTGAATTCCAGTGCAGTGTAAGTGTTTAAGCACTTGGGGCACGACAGTAACAGTTTTTGGTACAAAATTAATATTTTCACTAAAATGTACTAAAATACATACAATTATGACCAGACATGTAGATAGTGCTATTACAGACTCATTTATACAGTTTGTCAACAAAAGAAAGTGGATTTTGGGGTGAGTTGCACTTTAAATGAGAAGAATTGGTGTTGAAGCAGTTTAAAACAACACAGAAACACAGCAACAGACCCTCTCTATTGTCAATTTATTGTTACCTTTTGAATGGCATCAAATGGCACACTGGCTGAGTGGAAGGGAGCTACAGGTTACCCTGTCAGATAAAAGATCCAGTCATATTACTCTGAAGTTCTGATAGTCAAAATGCGCATTTTGACATATTACATTTGGGACTACCCTACCTGGCTTTCTAAACCTCTGCTGCCTGAATTAGATTAGTTTTAATACAACCGCTGATTAACTTGCTTCTTGCTTTTTGTCCTTTAGCGATGGTGACTTGACTACAACACTGCTTTAGATGAACTACTGTTTATGTCTGCTGATTGGTTGTCATTGTTTTTGGTAAAAGCTAAATAGTGAGTCCATAGGAGTAAAAATTATATAATTTGGAGTTCAAACCACATACACGGTGTAGAAACAGCTTTAAAGGCTCTACAGTGGACCTATTTTGTACCTACATTGCTGGGAAATTAACCTTTCTATTACCATAAACCTATCTCTTGGTTTAACCAGTAAACAGTCGTAACGCACATATACTGTTTACCGCCGCGGGACTGTTCAGAACTCGTTTTCCACTGTCTTGTGCATTTATCTTTATTGAGACATTATTGGGAATTGGATATAAAGTAAATGAGACACAGTACCTGAGGTCTGGCAAGGATTTCAGCACCAAGGCAGTGAATTTGCATTCAAGCCAAGTCGAGCGGCAAATTAGCGATGTCTCTGTGTTGGCACGAACTATAAATCACCACAGACAGTTTGCTGCGATGCCGTGTGCAAACACAACTCATTTACCTCAGCATCTTCGCTACTTGCTTCTCTCTCGTCTTCAAATCTCAACATGAGGCATTTGAAACTGCTAAATGCTTTGAACAAAGCCTCCTATGATGTGACAGATTTCTTTTTCTTCTATGTTTGCCAGACAACAGGAGTGGAGCTTGTGATGAAAAGTATCAACATCCCAGAGACCAACGACTCAGTGGTAAGCCAAATTAAGTCAGTGAATCCTTAGGAATTAGTAGTATTTCTGTATAAATAAATTCAAATTGGCCTAGTTTTGCTAGTGAGCCTATATATTGATAAAAAATTCCATTAAAGAAGTTTGAATGTAATATAGATGCACAGATATTTTGGATGATGAATGAAATTGTTGATAAAGTTAATAAAGTAAAAAAATGTAACTATTAAAGGCAGAAATTCACAGAATATTTAAATGCATGGATCTTTTGGCTCAGAATCATCTTGGTGCTGTCATCCCTGAAAAGACGTATTTCTTACCAGTATGTAGAATTATATATATGGAAGTTTGCGACTATGGGGAGCCTAAGTCACGCCCATCTACTACCAGTCCATGAAAAACAAACAAAAATAATGACTCAACAGAGCTCTAAAAGTTATTTTCTGATCCCGTTTGAAATGTGCCATAATTTTACCCTTGTATCTGTGATATTAAAGATGCATTTTGATGCAGAGAAAGTGCTAATTTTTGACAGGCAGCAAAAGTTCCTTTAGATTTTTTGTGACCCTGTGGAAAATAGCAGCTATGCTATGGAACTAGAGTTGGGACTTATGTATTGTGACTTGTATCTGCTTATTTGTAACTTGTACACATGTTTTGAAAAATACAAGTACGGATTAATTTAATAATACAAGTACAAATCAGAAAATACAAGTACAAATCAAAGATACAAGTACAAATCAGGGAATACAAGTCACTTTCTTCTCAAGTTCTTCTGTGTTCACAACCAAACTTGACTTTTGGAAAAGTGCAGCCGAAGTCCTGTCTGTCATCACTACACATAGTTCTCTGAAGGTGAGTCCGTTTGTCATAAACAAAAATTTCTCTCTGAAGACTGAAAGACATGTCCCTGCTATTAATTAATTTCACTAAGGATAACGTGTAGAGGACTTATTGCCTTCAGCTAGTAAAATTGTCAGCTAACAATTAGCAACAGCCTTTAATAAACTAGCCTCTTCATTTGTCTCTGAAGTGGGAGCAGAAGTCTCTGCAACACCAAATGTCTTTTCAACCCTTACATTGTGTTAGCACTTTTAATGAGAGAAAGTTTTGTTTATGACAAACCGACTCACCTTCTGAGAACTGTGTGTGGTGATGACAGACGGGACTTCGGCTGCACTTTTCCAAGAGTCAAGTTTGGTTGTGAACACAGAAGAACACCGCCCTCCTCTCTCCGTGATTGGTTAGGGAATCGAGAAATCTGATTGGTTCTGGGAGTAGCGTGATTTGTGCTTGTGTTTCTGATTTGTATTTGTGTCTGTTTTTTACTTTTGTTTGCGATTTGTACTTGTATTATTAAATGAATCCGTACTTGTATTTTTCAAAACATATGTACAAGTTACGAATAAGCAGATACAAGTCACAATACATAAGTCCCAACTCTAGTTCCATACTATGCCGGCGGAGAACTGGTCACTCAAGAGAGAGCCTGCATGCGGGACCAGTAATAGAAGGTCTCGGTGAGTGCTATTTCAAGAATCAGCTAATGTTAGCTAATGCAACGTCAAAGATGCGATTTCTGTTTTGTAGTCTTTTTAATTAAGAATTTTTACAAGCAACTCACATGAAAAACAAAGTTGGAACACACATTCTTAATTTGGTTCGGGCGTAAGGCGACTATTGACTTTCACCGATTTCTTGAGACAACATTTTCAGCCGGCTGGATATGTTTTTGTAACGAAACCCACAGCACCTGATCTGAAAGTTATTTTTTATTGTTAACCTAACAGAATTAGCAAGCAAGCAAAATGTATTTATATATCACATTCCGGTGTTGTGCGAAAATCTGTTCCCCTGAAATATTCTGTTCCCTCCCTCTGGTGTTATGTCGATATATGTGTTTGCTAACCCTTTGTCGTTTCCAATTGGCTGACCAGTTGATTTCTTACTAATCGTAACATTTAAGAATAAGCCATATCGGTATTGCGAGTGCGCATGCTCACGAATGCGGCCTGGACTCCCGGTCACAACTTTAGGAACCCAAACAAAACCCCGCCTCGACTGTAAACAGTGTTTGCATGCATGTTTTGTCGTTAATACGGAGCCTATTAAAGCAACCTAAAGGCTGTTTTTGGCTGACCTTTCAAGTATGCCTGGTACTCATTCGCCCCTTATCGACTAGGGGCACTTTAGACCTGAACGGTACGGCCTAGAATTGGTAAGTTGTGTTTCTGTTACCATCTCAGAAGTGGGTGAGTAGTTGGTGAGGACATGGGCGGGCTTAGCTTAAACAAAATAGCGATCATCCAGTCTGTCGAGACTCCGAATTTGCCGCCTGCAGCCGTTCCAGCATCCTGCCTCTCTGCTGCTACACCGTCTTCTCTCTCCCCGACACCACGGCGATGGATGGATGGATGGATGGATTGATTGATGGATGGATGGATGGATGCTTTTATTTATCCACAAAAAAGGGGAAATTACATTTGTCAAGTGCTCATATATTTACAAATACATCTTAGATTGGGGGGAGAAAAAAGGAGATAAATAATAATAAAATAATTTAGGAAACATGTTGGATGTCTCTGTTGAATAGTCTTATGGAGGCAGGAACAAACGATCTCCTGAGCCTCTCAGTCCTACATCTCAAAGAGATCAATCTTTCACTCCAGCTGCTTCTCTGGCTGGTCAGGCCATCATGGAGGGAGTGTTTAGTAGTATCCAGAATTCCCTGCAGCTTCCTCCACATCTGCCTCTCCACCACAGTTCTTCAGGGTCCAGCTCCCGACCCAGTACAGAACTGGCCTTTTTGACCAGTTTGTCCAGACATCTACAGTCTCTGTCCGTAGTGCTATTTCCCAAGCAGACAGCAGCATACAGAAGCACACTTCTGATGACTTTGTGATAAAACATCTGCAGCATGTCACTGCAAACATCAAAGGACCTTAGGAGGAAAAAAAGGCGACTCTGTGCCTTCCTGTATGCTGCATCTGTGTTGGTGGTCCACTCCAGTTTCTGATCCAGAACCACCCCCAGGTATCTGTAGGACTCCACAGTCTTTATTTCCTCCCCAAAACCCCGGAACACATTGAGCACAACGCAATACTGAAATGTCTTATTGCTTAACCCTAAATCATTTTCTAATCCTAACATTGGAGGAGCATTATCTTACCATAACTTGATTATTTTGCTAATCCTGCCTGTGCTAGATTTACCTTAAACGAACTGTACTCAATGAAGAACAGGTTATAAAAAAAAATGTCCACCATGATCCTATTCTAAAGAAAAGAAAACAGTTGAACATCAGTGAAAATATGAAATATGTAGTTAAAGTTATGAAAGCAACAACTGCACTCAGCCTGAGAAAAATTATAGCCTGCGACTCCTTTAAGCTACACATGCTTGAAAAGTTAAGTAGCAGCAGGATCTGATATAAGATCCTTACATAAATAATGGTGCATAACATTTTATTACGCTTGTTTAATTAGGTGATCTATCTGCTGGCAGAAGTTAGAATTCAGCAGTGGCAGCATTTAGTTACAAATATGCTGAATTACAAAAGGGTTTAAAGACTCTGCAACATTGTAGATTAATCTGTAACATTTAGGTTTATCTGCAGAAAATGTATCAGGCGCTGTTCAGGGCTTTTATCTACTTTCAAAGTCTCTAAAAAAAAATCACAGGGGGTTGAAAACAGAGAACTGGAAACCATCACTCACCGAGAAAAAGTTTCCCCAGACATGTAACATTGTTAGTTCCCTATCAGTATTCAGTAAGCAATACAGCCGAAGCTTAGGGGAAGATGAATCTCCTTGCCATAGATAAAAAGAATGTTAAATCGTGTAATTTGACTAAATCTCAGTGAGTAAAACCTGTGTCGTCCTCCCCCCCTCCCCCCTTCCCTTGCCTTTTCTCTGCAGGAGCTCTATATCTTAGACTCTGCGGGGAAGGAGACTCTAGTGGAGGGCTGCAAGAAAATGGTCAGAAGGATTCTTCTTTGATTTGCACAAAACTAATGAAGTTGCCCATCTAGACCTACGTGTCCCTATAGACGACAGGAGAGCTTGCTTTACTGTCATTAATTTTGTCACCAATCTAGAAAAATGAAACTGATATGATATCCCTATAACCTCCCACTGTACAACTCCCAGCTACTCATCCTCTTGCTTTGTACAGTGGGGCGAGCCTTCTTTGCTGTGTCTGGTGTTTGACTTGACCAACGAGCAGTCTTTTGCCCACTGCAGCTGTTGGATGGAAAGAGTCCATGCACACTGCAAAGGTCTCAATGTACCAGGTAAGAATAATTGAATGAGAAACAAAAGATGGGTTCTCTGAAACTTTTACGTATTTGGTAAATTTATGATGAATTTATGACGAGCTGGGATCCTTATAAACTCTTTTGAGAATATTGTTTGTGTAACCGCTAACACACAACTGATTTACATATTACAAGAATAAAAGGTAGTGTTCAAGTATTTAAAACGTGACATTTCATAGAGCCCGAACTTGTAACTTCAACAAACCACCTTCAGTATTGTGTTTAAAATACGTTGTATTGAACTAAACAGTTTAATACAATTAATACTTAAATCCGATATAAAATGCACTCACGCTGTTTACTAAAATAGAATACATTCGGACCAAGTAAGTACAAAATGCAGTTTTTAAACTAAGCTTTTATTTAGGGAGAAAAAAAAACTCCAAACCTACTTGGCCATGTGTGAGAAAGAGATTGCCCACCTAAATCGCCTTTAACCGCCACAACAGCAATCAAGCATTTACAATAACTTCCAATGAATCTGAGGCTGTGGAGGGATTTCGGCCCACTCATCTTTCCAGAATTGTTGTAGTTCTGCCACACTGGACGGTTTTCCAACATGAACCGCCTTTTTTAATGTCATGCCACAGCATTTCAATAGCATTAAGGCCAAGACTTTGACTAGGCCGCTCCAAAGTCTTCATTCACTGCTAGTAAGTTTATTTTGGCTGCAGTTGTGGCTCCAACCCCCACAAATATTCCAATGGTATTACGAAAGTAACTGTATTCTGAATATCATGTTTAAAAATAGTAACTGTATAGGAATACAGTTACTCATAATTGGTACGTAAACATGTATTCCGTTACTACCGAACAATGGGTTTCTGACAGTGGTTATGAATTATACTTTAGCAGCTAATGATGTATACAGATATGTATATGTAAAACCCTATAAGTGATTTAATGATGTAGTGTAGCTTGTCCTACCACACTGTGAGCAACCACAATTGCTTTGTTCAAATAGGCAATGGCTCAACATATATTAGAGGATCGTCTTCTAAGGTCTTCAAGCTTGTGGGATCCAGTGTTGCTTCTCAGCTCTCTGGTTCTTTAGTTCTTAGTACGCTGTTAATGCAGATTTTGTTTCTAGTTAAACTTCTGAGTGATTATTACTTTTGCTATTCTGTTTTGCAAAAACCTCCTATCATTACTAAACGGCATCAGTTGAGTTAAGTTAGTTATTTGTTCTAAGGCAATGTAGAGTCGCTGTTAGCCAATCAGACGGGGGTGCGTTTGCATAACATGAATATTAATGAGTGAGACATTATCCAGTGATTTTCCTCACACTCACTCCTTAGAGAAACTTCAACCTCCTGAAACAGGAGCACCAGAGCATTTTTTTTTTCCACAGAGAACAAGTCACAAGTCATTCAGTTCAATTTGATTCTGTTTATTTATATAGCCCCATGTCACCACAGATGTAATCTCAAATAAGAATAGCCGTTTAATTTATTTAATTAATTCATTGATGCTAGAGACCACAGACCTTTATAAAAGTAAGTTATAGATTAAGCTATTTGGTAATCTTGTTTATTCATTTACTGAAGTCATCTAAGGGCAAAAAGGCGAGAATAAATGTATATTCATAAAAAAAAATGGAATATTTGAAAATTCATTCATTTCAGTAACTCACGTCACAAAGTGAAACACATTCTATCGATTAATTCCACACAGTCTGATGCCTTTATTTCTGTCAATTATGATGATGTTCTGCTTACAGCTTATGAAAACAGGTCATTTAAATTGAGAATATTACATCAGACTTTTAATCTGGCAAACCGAGCCTCAATGGAATGTATATTCTAACCTACCGAATGACTGTATATGCTGTTAACAGCTAATAGGTGCAATGATATCTTCATATATGAAATGTTGTAAACACTACAGCCATTTTTAATGTGTGTAAACCTTTACCTACCAGGTGTGCTTGTGGGGAACAAGTCAGACCTGTCAGCTAGAAGGGAAGTGCAAGCATCTGTGGCCAAAGAGTGGGCCCAAAGCCAGGGACTGGAGTATCATGAGACATCAGCTGTAAGTTAAGATGAAAATTCATTGTGCCGTTAATATCCTAAAATAGGCAGTTCCATTTCACAATTAACTGTAAATGACAAATACACACCAGTGAGATTTCAGTATCATCTCGACGTGATCACATCGATTTCTTTCAGAAAGAGATGGACAACTGCGATGCACCGCTGCTCAGTTTAGCCCAAGCCTTCTATTCTCTCTACCAGGAGCAACGTGAGATCATCCAGAACCTGAGGCCAGGCTAGACTCCGTTCTTCAGTCACACAGACCTGGGAGGAGCTTACAACCGTTGAGACATACCACAATAAAGAAAATTTAAAGAAAAAAAAAAGGGGTTTACTTGCAAGGATGCAGAAAAGTTTTCAGAATATTTTCATATAAATAAAGGAGTAATAAAGGAGATCGTGGTGCTTTCTCTCATGATTGGACAGCAAATCAACATTTCCAAACCTACAATGTGACTGCAAGATATTAGTAAAAAAAAACAACAACCTTATAGCAACTATTCCCCTTCCCTCCCGTTTCTCTTCAAAGCTGTTCCCAGTTTGAGGTGACACACGTTTTCATCTTAACATTCCATTTTTTTATTTTAAGTAGATTGGACAAGAAAAAGAATGCATAATGTTCTGTAACACATACCTGCTTTCACCTTCTTCTCCTTCAATATTTCTCTGTCTTGCTTACGCTTTTGTTATTAAGTCCTCATCTCTAAGACTTCCTTTGTTATTTGTTTTTTTGTTTTTTTTGCTTTTTTGGTCCTGTACCAAGTGTGGTACTAACAACTAGTACTCACTATTCTAAATAGCGTCCTCCCATTCAAACCAGTTCGCAACGGTGTCCTTGTTGTCTCTCTGCCTTTTAGACCAGCTGCTCAAATGTGGCCATGCCAGTTCAATGCATGCACTTTTTAACCTAATTTTTGACGAGTTGAAACCTTCCAGCAAAGCCGGGTAAACACCCAGGTATTTCTCTGTAAAAACAACCAGAAAAGAAAAGCATTATCACCTGAAGCAACACAAATAATAAAGGAGGGACTGCAACAATCTCCTTTTGATTGATTTGGGGAATTGGTTGCAACTTGTCCTTTGGTCTGGGGGTTTGTCTTGAGAGAGGTCCACCCAGGCAACAGCTTGCCTCAGAATTGCCAGCGACCGGTCCAATATTTTTAGAACAAAAACTGGGTAGAGGTTCACTCTGGCCACTGTTTGCACTGGAACTGCCCATGGTGCTGGAAAATGCTCAACTGTTGCTACTGCTTTCCCGGGAAAAGGAAGTGGTGCTAGAGAGTGTTCTTGTCTAGGACAGGGATCAACCCTAATATCTAGTTTTGAGACAAGGGCAGAGTGAGGGTTGCTTTCCCTGAGGTTTTGGAGGACGGAGATGATTCCCTCCTTTTTAGCAGCATTGATGTTGTTCTCCCTCTCCTGCAATGCTCAGGATGGCTGTATCGCATGTGGAAGTCAAAGCGGGACTTGTTGTACAAACACCCCTTCACATTAAACGGGTACTCTGACATTCACACGGCCCAAGGAGATGCTGAGCAAAATTTTCCTTTCATCCAGATTTCTAACTGAGTGGCATCTCTTTAGATGGCTTGGCAGTGTAGAAAAGCTGTTGTGGCAAAGGGGACAGCAACGAGCCCTGCTTCCTGAGTTCATGGTTGCCTTTTCCAAACAGCAAAACTGAACAGAAACACGCCTTACCTGTCAGCGACATGGAGCTGCAGTAACTGATAAAGGCAGCACAACGCTGTGCTGCCTTTATTTGCACCTGATGAGGAATACCTGCTGCCAATGTCAGGAGCAGCTGACAGTGGTTTCCTCCAGAAGTCCACCATCATCTCCGCAGTGTTGAACAGGCTAAACTCCATTTGGATCTACCAGTTCTGTCTGCAGACTCATCATTGTCCAGGATCAAACCAGTGACAGTGGTATCATCTGTAGACATGTAGATCCAGGTTGACTGCATCATCCCATCCTGTTTGTAGGGAATTCAGCAGAGGGACATTTAATTCCGTGATGGCGCGTTTCTTTGGTGTTAGGATCTTGGGTAAAAGTTTGAAGCAAGATGGAACCTCAGGCAGCAAAGTAAAGATGAGGGCAAGTTGGTCATCGTAAGAACTCAGGCAGGTCCTGAAGCATAATCTTATCTTCCTCAGATGTAAAATACAATCTTGCCATGTGAATGACACTTTATTTGCAAACAGTGAATCCAGCAGGTGTACCTTATAAAGTGCCTACCCATAATTCAAAGTCTAGAAATAAATCCAATAAATATTTTTCACTTAAAAGCATGTCAGACATTTTTTGTGATGTAATATGATGTAAGTTTGGCTGTACTGTGTTCTATGATTACTTTCAGTCCAGGCTGATTTGATCT
Organism: Apricaphanius iberus; assembly: GCA_028564705.1. Lineage (NCBI taxonomy): Eukaryota > Metazoa > Chordata > Actinopteri > Cyprinodontiformes > Aphaniidae > Apricaphanius > Apricaphanius iberus. Next base: position 970,149 of record JAPXFQ010002555.1, on the reverse strand, counting down.
CTTTTAGTAACTAATAGCAATTTTTTACTTTCATATGTAAAATATTCAATGGCTTGATTATGGTCAGGTTCTCTATCACGCTTATCAAAAAGTTGCACCAAGGGAAAGTCAATGCATACTGGAGACTTTGTTCTTCAAGAATCAATCGTTTACACATTTTTGGAAAAGCTTTAAGACCACATTGAACACAGATGTGTGAACATGTTATGAACAAGTTGTTTGATATTGATATACCTTGAAAGTATGAAAATGTCTGTTTGGCTAATATTAATGTCAAAATTTGAGGAAAAAACTACAAGTGGTTGCCCTGGATGCTTTTGGCAGCAAGCAAGAAAGCCATAACTCCGAAGGGGCTGTAACCAGACATTCCCACTATTGCAGATGGATTGACGTCACTCAAGACATTTATGTAAAGACTCTTGTTTACTCCCAGAACTCATTGTGACATGGTCTACAAAATCTGATGAAAGTGAACTGAGTATATTAAGCCAATAAGGTATGGCTTTGTGTAAAACATGCAAAGCACATGTAAATGGATGACATCTAAATTTTAAGGTGTAAGTATTCTAAAACATTGTTTTAAATTTGTAAAAAAAAAAGTTACAGAAAAAAATAGCTTTATTAACTAGTGAAAAATTATACAGTAGTAGTTATAGTTATGTTAGAAATAAACGCTGTTATTTGAGAAATTGGCTATTTAGCGGTTACACTGTCCCTTAATTTGTTTTTATTTTTCAAGGCAAGTCTTTTCTGGTGAGTAATGTTGTTTAATTACAATATTATAGTCAGTTATAGTATATAGTTTTCTGTCTGTCTAAATTAGGTCATATACAGAGTACAGCCTGGGTTCCATTTATGTGTGACAGTATTCACGTCAATTGTTCACACTGTTGCTACGCAGTCAGGAGTTTCTAATATACAAAGTTTCTGTCCGTGTACTCCCACTTCAGACTCTCCTAAAATGTGGATGTCATATAAACTGGTCTCTCTAAATAGTCCTTGATCATAAGGACGAATATGCCTGGTTGTTTGTCTATTAGCAAACTGGTGACCTGTCCAGGATGTAGCAAACGTCTTGCCCACTGACCACAGATGGGGCATCAGTCTCATCTGACTTTGCAAGGATTAATCACGTGTTTAAAACAGAACATTTATGTTTGAATTTGAGTCATTAATCAACGTGATTTTTTTTTTTTTTAAAGTACTGCATTTGTAACATAGGCTATTCTTTGTCTTAGTTAAGATAGTTGATGAAAAGACTTAAATTGTTTCAGGAATACAAAAAAACGCACAGGCACACAAATCCATTGAACTATGACATAAGGTTTATTCCTTTCTTGATTTTTATTCTAGGTACTTCAGTTGCAATTCTAGTGTTCTAGTTGTGCCATATCCCGGGAGTAAGACTTAATACTTTCACAAGATAGAGTGTGGGCTGCTTATTGCTTTGGGAGAAGCCTCTTCATATCCACAGATATTGAAACACTTGGTCAAAGAAAACAGAACCGCTTGGGTCAGACAATATCTAGGAAAGTTTTCTTCAAGTTTTTCCCAAACATTATCCCGTCTTCTCAATAATTAATATTTATGCACCTGAATTTGTGGAAACCAATGTCTTTGTCCTCTTCAAGTCAAACAAATTTAAGAACTAAATTAAGATGGCTTTAGTGTTTGCGGTGAGCCTTCTTCCTCTCTGTGTTTTTGATCTGCTTGCTAATCCTCGCCTACTGGGCCGACAGGTCGGCTTCTCTTCTAACTTATGACTGTTTTGCCCTTTTGGGGCTCTATCTATCTATCCTCTCCTCACCACGGATCTATCAAACTCACCACCGTGCAGGCTGTCCGCTGCTTCTTGGTGCTCCGTGGTATCTCTGCTTATCCACCTGTTCCTGAGGGCCAGGCCAGTCGTGGGGTAGACTAGCGGGTCACCTTGTAAGGCTTCGACTGCAGCTGGCTAACTCACCAGCCCTATTCAGGTCCTCGAGTAATGTGCAGAGAGGACCTGGACTTTATCCGATTTGTTGTGCCCTGGATCCATTGGCACAATGTCTGGTTTACCTGGAACCAGCGACGTCTGTACCTAAGACGCCGGAGGACACTGTCCTAAGCTCTTTGGGTTATCTTCACTGCCAAGGACCAAACCTGAGGAATCTACTCAAGGTGGAATTACACTCTCTTCTACCTAGGATGTCTTATCCTCCACCTCAGATGTGTGCTTCAAGAAGGTTTGCACTATAAATGCCAGGTCATTTGGGAAAAAAAAGTAAAAGAATACTTTATTTATTATAACCTCGATTTCCTGTGCATCACAAAGTCACGGTTTGCTCCGAGTGAGTCAGCTGCTTTGGCAGAACTCCTCCCTCCTGGCTGTTCATTTATAAAAGTTTCCAGATCTTATGGCTCCGGTGGGGGCCTATAGACTATATTCAAAAACAAGTTTGACTGTAAGCCAACCACAATGACATCTACTACTCAGAGCTTTGAACTATCCCTTTTTGAACTAAATTGCTTTTCCCTGCTGTAATGTATTCTTGTCGATCACCTGCCCTGTCTTTGACAAGACTTTATCTCCGAGTTTGCTGCTTTATTGGCAGAAATCCGTGCAAATCTGAAGCAGATTCATATACTGGGTGATTTTGATATCCACGTCTGCTGCCGTGTAAAACCATTGGTTTAGGATTTTATGGGCTTAGTGGACGCTTTCGGTGTAAACCAATTTATAGAGCATCCAACTCATGTAAAATCACCCTTTCTGGACCTTGTGATATCTCTAGGACTGAACATTGTGAACACCTTTATTGCCGAAGCTCGTTTCCCCGACATTTTTCTGGTCTTGTTTGAGCTGAATATTCCTGTAAAAAAAAAAAATCCGGGTTTTCCATGTTGTCAGCGCAGAAGATTGTCTTCCTCTACTGCTCTGCTATTTATGAATGCTTTAGATGAAACTGAATATCTGCCGGACAGTTAATTAGAACCCCATGACCTGCTTGTAAATTTGACTAATCCCTGTTCCTCTAGACCCACTTGCACCTTTAAAAAGGTGTTACGCACATCAACAATCTATCAAACACTGCTCAGACGTTCAGGGAATAAGTTTTACACAAATCTTATTTCGCTTAATTGAGGAAACCACCTTATTCTCTATAAAACACTTCATGAGTTTTTTCAAAGAGAAAAGAGCTTTTCATATTCATTCTCAATTATCATCTGTAAAGCCAAAGTTATCCACCATATTTGTCACACACTGGAAGCCTGCCTGGCTTGACCATTTTGAACATGTACTCGCTAACTCGGAGAAACTAATTGTCTCCACTAAACGTTCTGGTTCACCGGTTGATATACTTCCTCCACGTTTCTTGAAACAGGTCCTACCTTCCATAGGTCCTTATATTTTAGACATTATCTGTACAAGCTTACAAACTGCCAGAATTCCCTCCGCCCTCAAGCATGCAGTAGTTTTTCCAATTCTTCAAAAACCTGGTTTAGATCCTTCAAACCTCTCCAACTCCCGGCCCATCTCTAAACTCGCTTTCACTAGCCTGGACCACGCCACAGATTAAGTTAATGATTCGCATACAAGAATAAACTACAAGTTAAGAATTGAAACCGTTTATTGAAGGCATGGAGGAACACGACGGTCTGGGAGAGGTGTCATCGGAGATCTGGGAGGAAGACTCAGTGTGGGGGCGCAGTCTTCGGGAAACTCATCTTTCCGAGCCTGCTCAGGACCTCCCCCCCCAGATGGAACCCAGAAGAGAGAGATGTTAGGAGAAGTGGCACTGGAGTGAACGAAAGCGTGGAACGGGGATGTTGCATTTATTGCTGATAATCCTACAGTTTATACAATTCTATTACAGCAGGATGTGGAAAAATAGGATCTGCTCTTGCCTTGCTTAGAGCATACCTTCTTGACAAGACCTTTAATATTGCTTGGGCAGAGTATTGATCTGAAACTGATGTACTTTAGTTTATATATATATACATATATATATTTTGTGTGTGTCCACTAGGCTCCATTTCTAACAAGTTTTCTATTCGTTATTATTTTTATGTGGATGATTGGTCTATTTTTCATTAAACCCACAACACGCCATTCATCCACTCCTTTACTGTCTCACTAATGTCAAAGCATGAATTGCTGCAAATCTTTTCAACCTAAATAGTGATAAGACCGAGGTGATTATTTTTACTCCAACCAAACTAAGCTGTGAACTCAAAATCGACATGTCCAGCTGAACTCCTTCCCTCAGTCCCTTTGTCACCACTCTAGGTATTAAAATGGACTCCTTCCTCATGGGTGACCGTATGAATGCTACTGTCTGATCAAGTTTCTTTCAGCTTAGATGCCTTTGTAAGCTAGGTCCATACTTACTATATTCCTAAAGTAAAAGGTCTTTGAGGGCCAGAATTCTCTTTTTTTGTAGTGGCCAACTACTTATTTTCTGCACCATTATACAATTAATTCTTTAAAAATGTCACAATGTGATTTCCTGGATTTTTTATATATTTTGGTATCTAGGTGAAGTAAATCGCATGTATGATGTTTGATTATGAAGATAATTTTGATGCCATACATAGTCCTCATAAAAGGGAATCAAAGTTTTCAGATAACTACCCATGTGCTTTAAATGGTGCCTTTGATGATACAATTACATTTGTGAAGTTTGTAGAAGAAATTAAATCCAAAAATAATTTTGAATTCAGCAGTTCCATCTTTGAAAGAAAAACTTAAAATTGTTTGCAGATGAGCTCTCTGCCCAGTGGGTTGCAGTCATCAACACGTTTAATTTTAAACGAATGACTTGATGTGTGTGTGTGCCTTTGCATCATGCAACTTATTAAATAAATAAATAAATAAATAAATTAAAGAAACAAAATATTTTTCCATGACTTAAGACACGTTATTGCTTCAAACCTTAAATTATATCACCTTGTCAGAGGAGTAAAGACTGGTTAAAAAGGAATGCTGTGATTTGTTGAACAGACCTTAACTGCAGAATCTTTTTCTAATTTAATATTTCTTTGTTGATGTGTGTGTGCCCAGCACAACTTGTTCTATAGCCTCAAACAGTCCCTGACCTAAAAAGCTGGCTAATTGCAGGTGTGGAAGGAAACAACAGCTGTTCTTAAAACAAGAAAAAAAAAAGCCATTGTGCTGTCTGAATTTCATAATGCAATAATTGGCTTTAATACCTCCAATCTCAAAAGCATTACATGGAGGAAGATTAATGTGAATTCCTGCTTACAATTCAAGAAAATAAAATTGTGCCATAACTATAAAAGAAAAAAAAACAGCAGCAACTTTACATTTAAATTGACTTAACATATTTTGAAGTATGTGAGTTGCTTTAATGATCTAGTGTTTAAATAACTGCCTTCTAAAAATAATGCCCTTTTGACCATAAATGTTAATAATTTTAGCTTACAAAAGAGAAAAACTCACATGAGTATCCTCAATAAAATCTTAATCATTTTTATTTAAAGAAATAATATCTTGTTATAGGCTGCACGGTAGTGCAGTGGTTAGCACTGTTGCCTTGCAGCAAGAAGGTTGTGGGTTCATATCCCAGCACCAGGGTCTTTCTGCATGGAGTTTGCATGTTCTCCCTGTGCATGTGTGGGTTCCCTCCGGATACTCCAGCTTCCTCCCACAAATCCAAAAACATGACTGTCAGGTTAATTGATCACTGTAAATATTCCTTAGGTGTGAGTGTGTGCATGGTTGTTTGTCCTGCCCTGTGATGGACTGGCGACCTGTCCAGGGTGTACCCTGCCTCTTGCCCGTTGACAGCTGGAGATAGGCACCAGCCCCCCCGCGACCCATTAAGGATTAAGCCGTTAAGAAAATGGATGGATATCTTGTTATATTCTTTCTCATAAAACATACTGTATGGCTATACCTGCTGATGGTAATTGGCTTTGGGGGATAGAATACATTATGCATCACATGGACAAGACTTCTCAATCCCAAACATTTTCTTCATGCAAGACACCTCAAAAATATAATTAATTAAATGTATACTAATTAATTACTAATTAATGTATAAGACCATAATGATTAAAAGTATTAAAAACACTTTTATGTAAGCAATTTATGGAATATCTTTTCATTACCTTTGTTTTACTTATTGAGTACTGTTCATATGAGAATTTAGAAAAATACAGAATTTTAGATGTTTTTAAAAAGAGTAGGATATTATATTACAGAAGAAAAATGCTTTTAGCATTTCTAACAACTGGAGAAAAATTCTGTTATGCTTGTTCACAATCCTTTACTTTGCCTCTCCTTTTTTTCCTTCTTCCCAATCTCTGAATCTCACCCTTGTTAGAGTTTTCACACAACTGCATATCTGCCTTGCACTTCAATGGATACAAAGGTTGGTGGCTGTAATATGTAACACTTCAGCTTACCACATATCTGACTCTGTAGCACACATAGCTTAATTACGTTAAGTCAGTCAGATACTGAACATTTTTAACTAAACATATGGATCTAAATTTTTACAACTGTGTAGTCTCATGCAAAATCAGCTCCCTCCATCCAGTATCTATGCAGCTTATCCTTGGGGGGTCAGCAGGACAAAAAAACATGCATGCACACACTCATCCCTTAGGGTAATTTAGAGAGATTAACCTAAAAGTCATGTTATTGGAAAGTGGGAGGAAGCCGGAGTACCCAGAGGGAACCCAAACATGCACAGGGAGAACATGCAAACTCCATATACTGTGTCCTGACTTATCCGACTATACGTGGAATGCTGTTTATTCAGGCATGATGTCAAACTAAGCTCCAAGTTAAATGGAATGCACCATTCCTACTGCTGCTGCTTCTGCGGACACCACAGCTAATGCTTGTGCTAACATTTTGGAAAAGGAGCGTGATGACTATGAAGAGGGCCTGATGGAAGGAGAGCCTGCTGATGGGATTGTTGCGCCTGGTAGGTGGAAATCCTGTGTTATAATAAAAACAACAACAGCAGATTACTGGCACTTTGAATCATATCGAAAACCAGCTAACTGGTGGCTTGGTTGGGCTGCTGCTCTGTGTGTGCTGCAGATGAGAACTGCACCAGGTGGTGCGAGCATCAGGTGACAGAATTCTTGGTTAGAATGGAGAAATGGAGAGTTAGGGAAATGTTAGACTGCATTTTAAAGCTGCTATAAACAATGTGCTTGTACAAGGTTATTGCTATAGTCGTGTCAATTTAGCTTATTCATAAAACTATTTTAAAATTTTTCTTTATTTTTTCAATTTTTATTTGAATGTGTCATGTCTGGCAGTGTGGCACACGGAATTGGTTTCTGAGTACCAAGTAAAAGCCCAACAAATTTATTTTCTCAAGTGCAGCATTATGGCTTTTGCAATGGGGAGCCTATATCTCCTCCCCTTCCTGTCAGCCCGTGGGTCCCCTGGTTGAAAAGAATAATGACTGGAAGTCAATGGCGCGATAAGTTATTTTCTGGTCTGCTATGTTTACATCACACATATGTTGTACATTAATTTAAATGATAACAAATGATATGTGTTTTGACTGTGTTTGCCAAGAGGTTTGGGATTTATTTGATTTTAAAAATTCGCAAATTCAATATCTACAAATCAGAAGTCGCATATATATGACACCCGGGGCTAGAGCTTCTACCGAATGCTGGCTCTCACTCGACCGACTATATCTCCCCCATCAATGCTACAACTTTAAAAATGCCCAGACTTATAAGACGATAAGGTTATACGGGGAGTTAGACGCCTAATGTTATCCACTCAAAACGAGCATTTACGCCCCGTTTAAGGTCCGTTTAAGGTCCCATGATTGCGCAATTCCATACCGACCTGTGCAAATACTGGGCATGCGCGAAAAGACACACGAAAAACGCGTATAATCTACGTGACGCGAGCGCCTACATAATATATACAAGAAGCTCTACAGCACAGTACATATCTGCTTGTCCCGTTAACCGAAGAGAACAATAGCTGCTCAGAAGAAGAGAGAGTTTTTGGTGTGGACAGACAACGAGATCGATTTATTACTCTTCGCTGTTGTCTTTGTCTGTAGTGTCGTATTGTTATTGACGCAGCATTCATTAACGCCACTTCCTTTCATTATCCGGGGAAGCTGTCCACACTAGCTCGTTTAGCCGTTGAATTAAGAGTTACACGGCTCTGGGTTTCACCGCACCCATTGTTAGCCACTAGGCTAACACCGCCCGATCCACTCCTCATCAACACGGAAACCTGGATAACTTTAACTGTCATAAGGTCTGTCTGGCAGAGGGAAATTAGTTTAGGATAACTAAGATTTAAGGGTTGTGTTTCACTGTGATTTTGTTACTGTGTATAAAATATCATCGTCCATCTGTTTGGGTAAACAAGGCCGCTCAGCCTGAAGTGTTAACCAGTGTTTTAAATCCAGTAAGTTGAGTTACTTAGTCCAATGGGGGTTTCCTTTTTTTGTTTAATGTTTAATAAATGTATTTGAGCTGCACAAATACATGTGTGTTTGGAGGGAGCAATATGCTAAAGATTAGCCCATGTGTTCAGCCCAGGCCTGCATTCAATACATAAACAATCGGAGATGTTCAAATAGAGATTGGTTCAAAATAGATTAAGAACAGAAACTAATCTTGTTAGCCATGTTTGAACCCCTTAATGCATCAAAATACTGGAACTGGATTGTTTACTGCCGTGATCAATCTAAATAGAGATAATTTTCTTATTCTTCTTATCCAGATATTTTTAAACAAACATCGCTTGATCCAAAGACTGTTTTATTTTTTTTTATACTGTTTTATTTATTTACACATAAATCAGTGGTGTTAATTAGTTAAAACTAATTACAATTAGTAAGCTAATTTAGCTTTCATTCCAGCATTTACAAAATAAGCATTGGTTCTTTAAAGCATCCAGATTCATCCAAAATAATTCATAGTTTCCATTTTTATTGTATATTTATCGTTTTATTGTTCTTTTATTTTGGTTTTTCATTTATTTTGATCAGTAGTGCGTTAATTACATAGACTGTAAAAAAGAATAGACAGCGCCTCCTCACTCCCGTTTACCAGAATGACACACTTTCGTGGGGGAATTCAAGGCGGATTCACAGACTCCTCCTCCCCAGCTCTGACGAAGCATGTTCCTAAAAAGGGCATAGGGGCGGGATCTTCACTGTAGACTCTACCCTCGCGGGGCGTGTATGGGCATGTAGTTTGGTCGTAATCACGCCCATTCTGCTCCCGCGTCGTTAGCTCTGATGCTAAACTTGGCTCGGCCCCCTCATTAATTATGCAAGATTTAAAAAAAATTATCTTACGAAAACCAGCCTGGTGCCCAGGTTTTTTATGAGCCCAGCGTTATCTCAGGAAGAATATGTAGCCATAGAACGTTTAAAACAATGGGGCACCAGGCAGTAAAGTGGTTTTTAACGTGTCTAAATTCAAATGCTTTTCAATGGGGGCCTAGCGGCCAAATGGAGGTACTACAGAAATGGAGGAGCAATGGCGGCCTCCATGGTATGCGGTCACAAAGCAGAGCAGCCAGCGGCCATTGGTTAGTTACTAGCTTGAGGGATTAAATGTTTGTATTTTTCTCCTTTTGTAAATAAACTTTTGTATTTGGAAAGTCACTGTTGTCATTTTTATTCTGCACACAGATATTTGGACAGGTACCATATTTCAATACACGTTTAGAACTCATTCCTTCATCTAAGTTAATCACCTTAGCCCTATCTAGGTAGGTGCTAAACTTTTAGAGACTGATATTTACATATATTTGGCTATAAATAGTCCTGGTAGACCGCGTGTGAGGACGTTATCTCCAATGCTCTTCTTCTGATGTAGTCGGATAAGTGTTTTTCACACAAAATCTAGAGCTTTTTGCAGCCTTTATGAGAGATTGATATGCGCTTTATTTTCTGGTGTTATGGACCAAAGAGAGAAAATAAGGGGGAAAAGAGGAAGAAGACAGGTAGGAACCAAAGACAGTGTGAGTTGACGATATAAGAGAGGAAAGAGAACAAAGTGAACACAAGAAAAGATCCCAGTCTGCCTCCACAGCCGCAGGATGGCAGAGAAAAAAAAAAAAAGAGACAACATTAACAAAACAAGCCAAACAATATGAACTAACAACTACATAACCACAACACATAAAATATGGATGGATAAATACAGCAACATCATTGATATACTCATGGTACCAGCTATTCATTCATTCATTCATTCATAATTTTTTTAATGAAAATCAAACTAATTCATTGTGATCAGGTCCATTAGAACACCATGCATATAGTTCATTTTACTATGTTACAATTGTCACAGTTATTAAGAGTTACAGTTCCCTTCTATTTCTCTGTTATTGACGTGTCCCGTCAGCCATGAAAAAAGATTGTAAACACTTCATTAAGTTTTGACCCTGTTCAACTCCTCTGAATGCTAATAAAGATGCAAGCAAAGACAATCTGCATTATAAATATAATTACTAATTGTTTTGTTTCCTTTCATGTCACGTTATCTGCAGTGAAACCAAATCAGCTGGAATCCTTCCAGAGAACGCCGCCATATGATGACTATGAGAAGGCACCTGACCAGGTGGAACAGGATCAGGGTCATCTAAGAGTTCATTCCTTTTTCTAGAATTGTCTAGCTTGAGAGAAGCTTGTGTGGTTTGCACTATTTTTTGCACTAGATTGTATAAACGTTATTTACAGTGGTGTGAAAAAGTGTTTTTACCCTTTACTAATTCCTTTTTTATTTTTTTTTGCATGAGGAAGCATCATTTGCTAGTCTATCGGGTAAAATCCTAACAAACTAAAATAAATGACTGCGTGAAGGGTTGTGAATACTCTTAGGGTTTTCTAACGGATCTTGTACAGATTCCCTTTTTTTTGTGTGGCAAAACAATGCAACTCATACACCCCATGGGCTCTTGAGCAAGGCTACTTCAGCCAAACAATAATCACTGAGTACCTCCATCCCAGATGGAGGCAGTATGACACTGTTTCAATACGGCTACACAGCTGCCCCAGTCCCTTCTAGCTTTCCTCCTTCCCACTCACTCCTCCCTTGCCGCCCTTCAGTGATCACAGCAGTGGTGCAGAGAGACATGGCAGCCTCTCTGATCTTCACACCAGGGGAAGACGCAGAGGGGGAGAGAGAAAAGGTGGCGACAGATGAATGAAAAAATTACATGTAGGATACTGGGGCTGATGTTAAAGAATGAGAGACTTATATCAAAATTTAGCTTAAACTCACCACACCATTTTTGAGAGATTTGCCCATGAAGAGGGGTTTTAAAGGATAGTGAGCGAGAAAGAATCTAAACAATCATAATGTCACAAACTTCTCCATGACTACTATGTGTTAGCAAGCAACTTAGAAAGGATCCAGTCTTGTAAAAACCTCTGTGCGGGCCTGTTTGACTGACAGCTGACACATCCAGAACACAGAGGCACAAAAAAAGCACATTTGTTGTGGCAACTGCAGCTCATAGTTCAAGAACGAACCCATAAAGTAATATATAAACGGATCAACTATTAACAACAGTGAGGATCTATCCATCTGAAGTAAAATGTATTGCATTAGTTTGTTTCTTTCAGTAACTGCTGTACTCATATTCTGCTGCAACTTTCTGAGATAAAAAAACACTGTTTTACATTCATCCAAAATTAAACTTACTGACATATTATAAACAGATGCTTTAAAATGTTATCTGTTCTCAGTAATATTTGGATTAAGATGTTTGCCATTGACCTTTAAAATCGCTATTTTTACTCGCTACTTTCTAGAGTTTAAGTTTACCCACTTGTCCAACAAGCCATCTGGTAGCAGAAATTTACGATTAAAGGTTGGAACATGAGAATGATAGCGACATCTACTTTATCTAGGTTGTAGTTACAACAATGGAACAATCTTTCCAGCTGTTCGGTTGCTTGGTTCGCCGCCGATGTGCCCAGTGACCAACCTGAACCGTGTCCAGTGAGGGAATTATTTTAGAAGAGTTTTACTGACAACTAATGTAAGCTAAGTTAGCAAGGGAGATAGCTTGCCAATCCAGAAGAAAAGTCATCATTTACATGTGTGTTTTATGTTGTGGAAATGTTTTATGTGGGTCCATCTAGTGTAAGCTTCAGCTAAAACTACTCTAGTTTGTGTTCTTCTGCGGTTGTGTTCTTTACATCTACTGACTGGTAGATGTAAACATAATGTCATTGTCATGCCTGTTTTAAAAGTACATTTTATTATATTTTAATTCAAATATCATTTTTTAAGGAAATGTTGTGCTTTCATTCTTTCATCCCTCTAAAAGCTTTTTATTAAAATGTTCCATCTTCAACCTTTAAGCCAGTCACACAATCACACACAACTTGCAGTTGACTTTTCTGTTTGCTATTATGGTGCACCTCAGATCTTTAGGTGCTACCTGCACCTTTCATGTTGATATCCATTCAATCCTAGGGAGGAAATTTCTGCTGTATTTCATGTCAGTTTCAGCTCAAAGCGGCCCCTTATCCCTGGTGTTGCTGTCACAGGGTAATCCGTTTGTCTGAATGAATTTGTGATATCAGGTTTGTGTGTCAGGAAGGTGAAAAACACTCCAAAAAAACTGAAGGGACAAAATATATATGTATAAAAGAACATTGGGAATGCAGTGGAGCCCTGCTTATTTACAGTACAGTATTTGCAGATTCACCTATTCCTGCTTGGGAAGCTGGAATACCTACTGTAGCTTTTCAAAGCAGCAAATCTATGAGCTGCATTATTTTCCCCTGGCCCTGATTGACTGTACACCAAAGGACAGAAACAGGGAAGACTGTAGAGATTAGCCTCTGAGGTACTGCTGAGACAAAAAAAAAAAAGCATTTTTTTCTTTACTCCCAATTTTTTTCATTTGCTACTCCACCCCAGTGGTCTCTCTTCTTTTTCATTCAGGTGTAGTGCGGCAGTTGGCTGCTGAGTCTTTGAGGTCCTTTTGAACGCAGTTGTGGACCTGTTGAAAGTTGTGGTCCCTTTCCGTAGAGTTATAGGTCGCTGTTGGGGTGCCCGTTTGGCCTTTTGGCAGCGTGTACATAGACAGCTCGGTGGAAGGCAGCGCCCCGAAGGCCTTCAGGCCCACTGGAGATGCCTCGCGTGAATGCGAGGGATCCGTGGAGCGGGATGAAGAGCGCGAGCGGCGTCGGTAGCGATAACGGTAGCTTGGAATGCGCGTGATGGCAGCCCCTTGGAGGTAGTCTGCAGCCCGTGCTCCAACTTGCACCTCTCGATGGCGGTCAATGAACATGTGCACCGCTAGTACACCCACCATTTCGGCCATGATGAAGGAGAGGGCACCAAAGTAAAAGGACCAGCCGTATGAGTAGCTGTTTTTCTTGGAGTCGCTCTTTGAGGGGTCACCAGCATTGGCTGATATATACACAATGATTCCTATGATGTTGCTCAGTCCTGAAAAGGAAAAAGAGAGGTAAAAATAATCAATATATGGCAATAAAATCTCAAATGTCTATATTGAAAAAATAGTTGAAAACATCCACTAATTTTTTTCTTTACTGTCAAACATGAAATCGCAGTGAACTTCTTTTGTTTTAGATCAATACATTTTATTAAGATAATTTGTGAAATGTCAGAATAAAGAGATTTGTTCTTTACTTTTCAATGAATTTATTAAAATCAGTATGCATGCAGTGTCCACTAAGCGTATTATTGCAGATTAAGGTGCATATATGTATATATATATATATATATATATATATATATATACATATATGTACCTTAATTTGCTATATCATGTGAACTATTAAAATAGGCAGTTATAAGCATTTTTAGAAGGTGTCTTAAAGTATCTTTGAGTTTTACAATTTTAACTCTTTGCGGGCAGACAGTATGTGGTCCCTTACCCTGGTGAATACCGGTCTACTTAGCGCTGTGTTGAAGAAAAAAGAACTTAATAAAAAATACTGAAGATTTTCATACGTTTTGCACACTTGTTTTGCATCTTGTTTTATCAGTTCTCAATGGGATTACAGGCACAGTCACTCTACATTTGAAGAGCTGTTGCACTCTGTTTTCTTTAGCATCAAATCGTATTTGATCTGCTAGATTTTACTTTAAGGTCTCATTCACTCATTTTTCCCCCCAATGAATTTGCTGTGGTCTCTAGCGTGAGTGCCTTATGAGTTGTATCTGTGGGAAAAATGCTCCTGGTGCTACTGTTTTGGGAAGTTGGTTTTTTTCAGAGAAGTGGGGAAACGACTCTGGCTCAGGTGCTAGGAATTCATCCTGCAACTGGTTCGTTGCTTGTTCGAATCCCCGGCTCTGTCCGTCTTGGTCGTTGTGTCCTTGGGCAAGTCCTTCACCCGCTTTTCCTGGTAGTTGGGGTCAGAGGGCCCAGTGGCGCCCATGTCCAACAGCATTGCTTCTGTCAGTGTGCTCCAGGGCAGCTGAGGAAACAATGTAGCTTACCGTGTGACATTCTGCGTGAATCGGTGAATGATCATTGTAGTGTAAAATGCTTTGTGGACCACTGATTGAAAAAGCACTATACAAATTCTGATAATTTACCATTGCATTATATGCCATACCCTATATAATATTGCTACAGCCATCTCACCTCTAAATGGCTAACTGTCTTTGAACAAATAACTAACCACCATTTCTTCTTTCTCAGCTAAAAAAAAATAAATAAAAAAATGCAACTCTGATGTGTTATTGCCATAAATAATAGAAGCATGTTCTGGAGTTTCCAATGGTTAGCTTCTATACAGACTTCACACGGCAGTATCCGAGGTAGGCAAGTTCATGAATAATAATTTTCCCTGTAATGTAAAACGGACTAGCTTTTTCTGACTTTTTTTTGCTGTCTATTTTCTTTCTGCAGCTAATGCAGACAATGGGGGTTGAAAAACTATTCATGTGCAGCATGCATAAGTAGATCGAGTAACCGATTGTATTTCAAAAACAAGTGTTACAAAGTTTCTCAGAGAAGGTGTTCTTAAAAGGGATATTCTACCCTTAAGTACATTTTCTCTGTTATTATATTCCTAGAGTAAGATAAGGGAGGAAAAAAAAATAATTGTAAACAGCCCAGTCATTCTCCTAATATGGCAACAGCCTGTTTTTCTTTAGTTTAGCATAAAGAATGTAAGTAAATGGGAGCAACTAGCATTTTGTCTGCTAAAGTGATTAAAATTACTCTGTAATGGCCGTAATTTTTCCTGGTGAACTCAATAATCATATCCACTGCAAATAACAAGTAAGAAGCAACACAAAGGAATTACAATAGCAGATTTAGACATGGGAATATAACGACAAAGCAGCGCTGTAAGCCGCCGCAGCAAGGCGCAAGGACATGACGCAGTGGTCGTAAAAGCAACCTGCTTGTGTAAACACAAATGCGTGAGTTTTTATTGCCGTAGTTTGAGTAGTTACAAGTGTAATTTAAGAAAATGGTTCTGACTTGTGTAGCAAAGATTTTTAGAAACCATTCAAAGTCATACAGCAACAGGATGTTTCACGAGTTCCTTCTAATGTGGAACGGAGAAGAGAATGGCATGATGGCTTGGAAATTCTTCCAACAACACCTGTGGAGAAAATAAATTGGTTTGTTGTTTCAAGAGGAGCATTTCGTACCAGAGGACTACAATGAAAAAAGACAATATGTGACCAGGAAAATGGTACTGTAGAGGAAGGACAAAGCAGAACCATCCATTGGTACGGCACATGTTTTACAGACACAGAACGAAGTGCATCATCAATGGCTGTAAGTAGTGTTCCTTTTATTTTCAGTCGATATGATTAATGAGTACACCAGAAATAATAAGAATCATTATTGAGTCATTTTAATCATTTCTGAAGTCAAAATGCTAGTTGCTCCCATTCAGTTATATTGCTAATGCTAAGCTAAAGCAGATCAGGAGAATGACTGGACTGGTTACAAAATCCTTTTTTCCCCCCACTTATCTGACTATGGAAAATATGGCAATAGACAAAATTTTACTTGGGGTTGGAATACCCCATTAGACTGCTGTGTAAGATTCAATACCTCCCAAAATAGTCAAAGAATCAAATTTGCATGGATAATAAGACTCGTGCTGTGTAAGCATTGACCACCTGGAAAAGCTAAGGCTTACACTGATGCATCCCCGACATTACCAAGCAATTTAAAAATCAGAACAAACGGTGGATATACTCAAGAATATAAAGTTACGCTTCAGTTTGTGTTTTTTGGCTACATCAAAACAACACACTCATTCAGCTTCTTACAGGGGAGGGGTGAAATTTTATTCGTCATCAGGACTTGAAGCATCCAAGTTCAGAATCATTCAGTTTTGGCACCCTGAAAGATATTACTTTTTTTAAATATATATTCTCATTTACAACAACACAATGTTGAACCAAAAGAAGCAAGAGAACTCAGATAAAGAAACAAAAAAAAAGACTAAGGCTGTATTTGAGTTGAACTTAAATCATGAAAACAAAATGAAATAAAACGGCAAGATTTTCTTTTAAAAATAGCCTTGATACGTTTTCATAAGTTTTTGTTCCAAGCTGAATAAAAGCTCTCCCACTCCAAACCCCTGAGCCCCCCCCCCCAAAAAAAAAACAGGAAGAAAAATGGAAGAGACACAGTACTGTAACAGTTATTTCTATTTTTCCACTGCCCTTACTCGTACCATAGTCTAATTGTTCAAAAAAATAGGTTTCCTTAAAAGCAGATTTGATGATTTTGATCAGCATGCATGTAAGTTGATTCTTCTGTTTCTTTTTTTCCCCTTTTTTTGTAGTCATGTCACTTCAGCTCGCTGGTAGCTGTGTTCTCTGACGCACTACCTTGTGTCTTTGGCAGTAGTGGCGTTTCATAGTCCACAGTTGTCTTCAAGTTTGCAGAGAAATATATTCCTTGCCCACAGTTCTTTCTCTCTCTACCCCTTCTAGGGGGGCAAAAATAAATAGATAGATCCATTAATAAATAAAAAAAAACGACAACAGCAAAAAAAATAAAAATATATTAAGGTCAACCTTTCACCTGTTAACCATGAACAAATATGGCTGCAAGGGTTTTTTTTTGCTGGACTTCCAAAATATATGTTTATATTATATTTTTATCATAAAAAATGTGATACTGTGTCTAATACTAACCAATTTCTATTGAACAGGCAGAAGTCCAACAGATGAGCCAGTAGTGCTGAATCCTTCGTCTTGGTTTCAGTTTGCATGACTTTAGTTTTACTACAGTAACTCTTCAGTTACTTGTACATTTATTTTCCCTCTTGTGGATATTTTTTGCACCAAGGGAAGGCTATTCATGATATACTAACATATATATTTATATATAATCAGTACTAACTTCTTTTTTCTTTTTTTTGCGGCCTGAATTTCTCCCTGCTTGAATCCCAAACCGCAGTGGTTCACAGTTTAATGTGATTAAAAATTGAAATCAAGAGGAAACAGCAACTCAACAAAGGAGCGGGGTGTATGGGACGCAATGGTGTGTGTGTGAGTGTGTTTAAGAGGGCATGTGGTATGACAGTGCAAGGGCAGTTTCATAGGCTGGGCCGAAGGGGCAAACTTTGCACCCGATATTTTTTTAGTTTAGGTAAAAGAATTACAACAACTACAAAAAAGAAAAACCTTTGAGAAGGCAGTTTGGCCCAGCCTACCACTCCATGGATCCACAGCCCTGAGACAGCCACAGACCCCAGACACCCCCCTCCTGAGTTATCAACCCCTCAAACATGTTTAAAACTCGTTAAACATTGTTCATGGGAAAATCATGCAGGTTTCTTTTTTTTAATGCAATTTTTACTGCTTTTCTTTTTTTCTTGTTTTTATATTAACCAGATGATTATCTGAGGTCTTCTTAAGAGCTCAGAACCTCACCCCCCCTACTTCCCCCTTTCTCGCCAGTCTATTCTGTTCATCCCCACCTCTCAGCATTTTTTTCTTTACTCCCAATTTTTTTCATTTGCTACTCCACCCCAGTGGTCTCTCCTCTTTTTCATACGGGTGTAGTACGCCGGTTGGCTGCTGAGTCTTTGAGGTCCTTTTGAACGCAGTTGTGGACCTGTAGGAAGTTGTGGTCCCTTTCCGTAGAGTTATAGGTCGCTGTTGGGGTGCCCGTTTGGCCTTTGGGCAGCGTGTACATAGACAGCTCGGTGGAAGGCAGCGCCCCGAAGGCCTTCAGGCCCACTGGAGATGCCTCGCGTGAATGCGACGGATCCGTGGAGCGGGATGAAGAGCGCGAGCGGCGTCGGTAGCGATAACGGTAGCTTGGAATGCGCGTGATGGCAGCCCCTTGGAGGTAGTCTGCAGCCCGTGCTCCAACTCGCACCTCTCGATGGCGGTCAATGAACATGTGCACCGCTAGTACACCCACCATTTCGGCCATGATGAAGGAGAGGGCACCAAAGTAAAAGGACCAGCCGTATGAGTAGCTGTTTTTCTTGGAGTCACTCTTTGAGGGGTCACCAGCATTGGCTGATATATACACAATGATTCCTATGATGTTGCTCAGTCCTGAAAAGGAAAAAGAGAGGTAAAAATAATCAATATATGGCAGTAAAATCTCAAATGTCTATATTGAGAAAATAGTTGAAAACATCCACAAATTTTTTTCTTTACTGTCAAACATGAAATCGCAATCAACTTCTTTTGTTTTAGATCAATACATTTTTTTAAGATAATTTGTAAAATGTCAGAATAAAGAGAATTGTTCTGTACTTTTCAATGAATTTATTAAAATCAGTATGCATACGCCTCTTCTTTGGGGTCATTGTCCGTTTGGAAGACCCATTAGCTTGCAAGCTCAACTTCTTTGCTGAAGTTTTAAAGTTCTCCTTCACTGAAAATCTTGAAAAACTGAGTTTTCTTTCATTAAAATCAGTAACTCTGTGTTCTGAAAGCATGCTACATATGAAAATGTTATACAAACTCCAATCCCTGAATCAGTTGCATGAAGAAAAGAGACCAGAAAACGCCTGAGTTTGAAAAAGCCCAACAACCACAGGTCATAATGCTAAGTTTGCATTCATGGCCTTGCTTACTTAGCTTTTAACTGCCCACAGGAACATTGTTTTTGGCAAGGTGAAAGCCAAGCCTCTTGCAGCTGCTAGAGGCTACAGACCTTACAGTACAGGCTTTACCTCGACGTTGAACTTAAAAGAAGGATCTGTACTGTCACAACCGTGTAACACCAGCTCCCGGGCTCAAAGTAGTGTTTGATTTTTCACTGAGTGTTTTACTTTTAAAGTATTGTGTTCAAACCTGCCATGACAATTAAATGCACTACCTTGGCTAAGAGCTAATATCTGTGACCACATCCACCCAGAGATGTTGTTTTTTTAAGTATCTTGAAATGTAACCTATGCTTCAAATCATTAATTATAGTATCAGCAGCTTAATCTGCCACTCATTAAATCTCCTGGTCTATGGATCTGTCGTGAGCTCTCCCCGCTCGTCAGCGGTGTGTGAGCATGTGCAGTGGCGCTTATTCCAAACAGACTATTAGCTCTAATCAGATAAGACAACTCACTGGATTTAAGTATGCACCGAATCGCTGTCTTCCTGCAACGTGTAGCGTCCTGAAGACTTTAGCCCTGGTGTTGAGTTCTGCTGAGGCCAGTAGCACATTAAAGTTGGGTCTTGTTGGTAATTCTGCCTAAACTGGGTGGTAAACACCATTTTGGTCTCATGTTGCTGATTTTAGTGAACAGAGACAGTGTAGGAGTAGTGTTGCAGTTAGCCAATCAGAGAAGAGAAACTAGCATGTCATTAATCTTACTGAGCACCCCCCCTCATGTTGTTGAATCTCCATGCCCACTCCCACACCGAACTGGCATAAACTGAAATAGACTGGGCTTTTTTTTTGTTGGCAGAAACCATCTTTCTTTACCAGAGAACACAGAAAAAATACTAAAAACACCAGTGAAGGAGAACTTTAAGATGTTGCTTCAGTATTTCCACATCATTTTCTTTTATCATGATGCCATCTATTTTATGCCGCTGTCTCTCCTGCAGCAAAACATCCTTACAATATGATGCTGCCAATCCCATACTTCACAGCTGGGATGGTGCTCTGAGACATAAAAGCTTCCATCTTTTTCCTCCAAACAAACCATTGAATATTGTGGCCGAACAGTTCAGTCTTTGTTTCGTCAGGCTACAGGATATGTCTGTAGATATTCAGATTTTTGTCCCAATGTTCAGTTGCAAACTGTAGTCTTTCTTTTCTATGGCGGTTTTGAAGTAATGCCTTTGTCATCCCAGAGTAACCTTCAGCTCAAGGTGGTACACTACTGGTTTTACTGGGGCTAGTTACTATGTTTACAAGTTGTCAATCTCCGGGTTATGGTCAGATTAAGGTCACTATTTGTTTTTTTTAAACATTCGGAATAACCCGTTTACATGTATGAACAGAGAGAGAGAGCTGTCGTCCTGGGGTTGATTCGCTCATTTCGCACCAGAAAACATTCCTCTTTGGGACTCAGAATCTGTCTCCTTTCAAAGCGTGTTTTAATACTTCGGCATTATTGTCTGAACAGAGGAACGTGGGACCACTATTATCTAGTGTGGCCACGATTTGCATTGCGCAGTGCAACAGATTTCTGTCGCATAGAGTTGTTCAGGTTGTTGATTGTGGCCTGTGGAATGTTGGTCCACTTCTGCAATAGCAGTGTGAAGTTGCAGAATACGAGCAGGAACCGGAGAAGCTGTTGCATACACCAATCCAAAGCATCCCAAACATGCTCAATGAGTGACTTGGTTTGGTTTCACGTGGTTTACTCAGTGGTTGTGATGTCAGCTGGATGTACAGCCAAATTTTCTGAAACGCCTTTGAAGACGGCTTAGGGTAAAGAGATTAATATTAATTTTACGGGCAACAGCTCTGGTAGACATTCCTGCAGTCAGCATGCTAGTTGCACGCACCCTCAAAACTTGCGACATCTATGGAATGTTGCTTTGTGATCAAACTGTACATTTCAGATTTTTCTTTAATTGCGGCCAGTCTATGGCAAACCTGAGCAATATTAATGCTGTCTAATCAGCACCTTGATATGCCACACTCGTGAGGTGGGTCTTTAGACAGATTTGTGAACAATATTTGAGAGTAATGGGTCTTTCTTTAGTTTATATAGAAAATGTTTCAAATCTTTCAGTTAGGCTCATGAACATGTGTTAAACAAGTGTTATTGTTAAGTGTATTTATTGATCTAAAACAAATAAGTTTATTCTGGTTTGATATCTGATGGCAAAGAAAAAATGATTTTGTGTTTTTGATGTGAAGCGTATGTAAATTTTTGTTTTCAACTGTAATATAACCAAGTTTTAGGATGTCTATGGTTATATAAAGTGGGGCAAAAAAGTATTTGGCAATTGTGCAAGTTGACCCAATTAAAAAGATGAGAGAGGTCTGTGATTTCCATCAAATCTACTCTTCAACTGTGAGAGACTGAATGTGAAAGAAAAATCTGAAAAATGACACTTTATGACTTTAATTGTATAATGGAACAGAAAAGAAGTATGGTCATTAACAAAAGTTCACCTAATTTTCCAATGTAACCTTGGTTGTTAATGACATTTTCTGTAGGTCTTTACCAGATTTGCACACATTCAGTATGTTTACATGCACATCTAAATCAAGCTTTTTGGAGCAATCTGACTAAGGGCTTGCCCCCTGTTCAGAGCCGTTTTCATGTCACTTAGAAAAATCAAGTTATTAAATGAATTACGTTCAACTCCCCGACGTATTGCTTATCTTCGGTGCTACATGCACACCTAAGCAATGCTGAGATTAACAGAGAAAGCTGAAATCCATATATCGCACTTTAGAGGATCACAATGTCGTAGTGGTTTAAAGCCATAAGTTATATCCTATATGTTTTAAATACGCCGTGAATAAGGAAACAAAAGCAGCTGCCATGATTTCCTCCGAAGCTAATTAGCATCGATGCTAGTGCTAGGCTCTCTATGCTTGCTTGCTATTATATGTGCGCCCTGAGCCAACGACTCGAACTGCTTTGGCGCGGAGACGCTGCGCTCCATATTCCTCCCTTTTCCTCTGGTGGACTGTGGGGAAGAGACCTCATGATTTCTACCTGTAGGCTTTACGAAGCTCGGCGGCCCCATGAGTTGGTTCAGCCATGACTTCCAGACCACACCCCACCTCGTGCTCATCCTCCACACTTGGCCATGCCCCTCTATGCCTCCTGGCCCTACCCATTTTGGTAGAATTTGTCAAATGTCTCTGGGGGTCAGATAATACTTTTTCATGTGGTTCAGTTACTCTTTAAAGGCAGTTGATCTGGCTTTAAAGTAGGAATTAAAGCTGCTTCACGTACCCTTGGAATCAATGAACAACTGGTGAGACGTTGAAGACGCCAACGTGAAGAACTGTCTCAATGCAATAAGATGGAATAAGTTTTGAGTAATAAAAGCAGATGGCCCAAACTTGAAGTCTTTCTTGAAGATTGGATGAACACAGAGAAAAAGGGCGGCTGAGGTGTTTCGACTATGTTGAAATGTTGATAAAATGGAAGCTTCCCCAAACACCAATAACTTTCCGAACAATCTCCTCTGTGCTAAAATCCTTACTTATGGTAATTAAACGTTGAAACACCTGTGGATTATAATCGGGTGTGTCTTGTATATGTACACATTTTTGCTTTCACCTAAAATTGGCTGGTGTGGCTTATATTCGGGTGCGCCTTATAGTCTGGAAATTATGGTAACTGTTTGAAATGTTTTTGTCTGTTTATACGTTTAATATCTGTATTTTAACATCTGTTTATTTAATCAAATGCTTTTAAGCTTATGCATTCTTATTTTCTTTATGTTTTTCCTTAGAGGACATTAAAGAAAAGACAGCTTTGATTGCCATTTTTATGAAATACACTATATGAAACATGCCTTGCAGACAGAATTGATTCAAGTGCTACCCAAATGTTGCAGCAAATACCTGACAACAACAATAATAAAATATCATACTGTGCTCATCAGACAATTTGTCTGCACTGATGAATTTTGGTCAATCGTATGCTTGAAGTGGCTCAAATAGGAGGGCAGTTTGACTTACTTTCTTATTAATTCAGGTAATACTTAAGGCCAATTGAGCTTATAATAAGTGGAATCGAGATCACTTGAGAGCAATGAGTGTGTCTCAAGCTATTGTTATAAAATGACACTATTTTTGGGAAAACCAGACACTGCTCATCACCAAAAACACACCATCCCAACTGTGTAGCATGGTGGTGGTAGCATCATGCTGTAGGGATTCCTCTCAGCAGCAGTCCCTGGAAGACTCGTAATGGTAGAAACTAAACCACAAAGAAAATTGGTGGCAGGACTTGAAAAGGGCTGTTCTTGCCCAATCCCCACGCTACCTGACAGTAGGAACAGTTTAGGAAGAAAGAATGGGGGAGAATTGCAGCGCCCAGATTTGCTAGCTTGACTGAAACCTATCCACATAGGCTGCATGCTGCTATTGTAGCCAAAGGTGCATTCACTGAATTCTCAGCTGAAGCAAGTTAATATTTTTGCAATCACATTTTATCTTAAATACTTTTCATTCATTATCATTATTTTGTAGAAATCAGTTTTCACTTGTACATGAACGTTTTTTGGTTGTTCTTGTAAATATATTTGCGAAAAAAGCCTAATTATGTTGATTAAGACTGATTTGTAATGGCAATAAAAAGGATAAAACATAATGGGGGGGGATTGAATACTTTTTAGACTTGCCTTAAAAACATTTTGTTCATTGTCATTCTTATTTATTTGTTTCTCCTAAAAAAAAAAAACCCCAAAGGGTACAGACAGAGAGCCAAAACAATTAAAATCTAATCTAATCAAAGAATAGTGCTTTAAAATAATAAAAAAGGAGACAGACATTTCAATTCTTGCTCCCCCCTTTTTCAAAGGCCTGATTGAGATGGATCAAAGTAAACGAGTATCAGGGACACCTTATTTTTAGAGTGCAATCCCAGTGGCCTCCTCTGAGCTTAGCAACAGGGGTGAGAGAGACAGACACAGCAAAAATGACAGAACAACAGAGACTTCTCAACTTAGAAGAATTAGATATGTAGTGCAGCGCAGTAGGCCACGGCCTAGAAACGTAGCACACAGTACGAAGTGTTCCCTGAAATGGCAACTGGCCCTCTGTGAGCATAGCTTCATCCTGAGGCACTTGTGATATGTACGTCCGAAACAAGGCGACTGATGGTCCCTGATCACCTCCATGGAATCAGTGCGGCTTTGTTGTTTTTATCCTTTATTCTGTTCTTTATTCTTTAACTTTTATTTTGGTCAGGTATTTCTATTGATATTTTCGATCAAATACCAATCTCTATGTTCATTGGTCATTACCTTTTACCATCATGTCTCATCATATTACCTAAATTCACAATGTTAAAGTTAATGATTAAACTCAAGAATGTAGCTTCTTTGTGTTTCTTTTTCAAGAAATAATGATGATTTTATTTCTTTATTTCGTCAAGAATCAATTCACCCTAACTCTCATTTTGTCTTGGCCAGCTATTCATCCTCCTTTAGTCCCTTCCTCCCCACTCCTTTGTCTCCTCTTCCTCCCTGCATACCTGCAGAGACGAACAGAATGCCGGCGCTGAGGATGATGTTGTGGCGTGACTTGTAGAACTCACTGGCGGCGATACAAAGCCCCCCCATGAAGAGAAGGATCACGCTCAGGATGGGGAATATGCTGGAGGCTCGTACCGCACCTGGAGGGACAAAGAGGCAAAAAATAGTCCTCACTGCTGTGCACAAACAAGAGACAGGACTGTTATTGGAAACAAAATGACCTAATTAGTAACATTTTTAACACTTCTATCAATTCTACTATATTTTGACTAAATTGGCTTAATGTAATGTCTCTTTTTTTATTTAGATCCATCATTAACATTCTATCTTTCCATGTCTGTTTATGCTTGAATCCACTCCATTATATTGGTTTGTCCTGTAGCTATGTTTGCCCCATGTGCATAGGATGTGCTGATTTGCCATTGGCAAAGGACTGTTAATGAATCACCACTTCATTCAGCTGTGCTAAACTAAAACCTCTAGGAAAACCAGCCCTTTGCACTGATTTTCTATGCTTCTGCATATAGGGGATTTCTTTTTTGCTACATAGGGGTGACACTGGTTTGGTTGTTACAGCAATTTGGCCCGAGAACCAGACTCGAACACTCTCATTCCTTTCCCGGGGATAATCGGGGGGGCTGTGTCTGCCAAGTCCGTGTGTGCACAGTTGTGGAGTTGGGGAAGCTGCTGTGCTGTGGTAGTCCTGTGGCGAGAGGTGTCAAAAGGAAATGTTTTTCTTTTTTTTTGCTCCACATAATGCTTTGCATGTTGGCCAAAGAGCTGCTTTCGTCTCGTCTGGCTGGGAGCGAGGAGAAGACGAGGAGGGGGCTGAAGAAAACCTGAGCTCAGACAGCTGGTGAGAGTCCCTGGAGGGAGGATATCAGTCCATTTACACCAAGGAAAGTGAATAGTTCCAAATAGAATAGAATAAAACCTTTACCGTCCCACAAAGCGGAAATTCAGCTCTAACAGCAGCAAAGTGATAGGTAATTGAAGCATTTAGATTCACACAAGAAATCTATAAAAAGTGGACGTCCCTGCTGGATTGTCTGGGTTGTTACCACCTGATCATCCTCCAGAACACGAGCCCATCAGTAAAGATTTTCTCCTTGTGCCAGTTGATGGCCTATTGTGTGCGTTGTGTCTGAAAAAGACCGATTTAGAGGCTTATAAGTTCTGCACGACAAATAATTAGGACAAACAGTGGCGTACGGGGCCATGGATGTGAAAAGAGTCCTCCTAAGTAGGAAGATATTGCACAGGTGGATTAAAATTTGTTAAAGGTTTCCTCAGGCAAAGGTTTGTCTGAAACAAACAAAAGCTGACAAAAAAAAAAGAGTTCAGCTGGGGAAGCAACCATGTCCAACCAAAGCTTAACCCACAAGAGGCAGTCAACCCAGTTAACTTCGGTCAAAGCTGCACAGTGTGGCTTTTAATGACCTGCAAAACTGCTCACACAGTCCATCAACCTATGGATTTTATGCAGTGGTGTGGTGTATCTCTAGCAGCAAGTCTTCTGCCATGGTGGACGAAAGCTTTGAAACAAATTGTGGGCCTCTGTCATGTTTGAAGGGGGGATGAAACACGCAGCCCAGGTTGATACAAACAACCGGGACACCACTGCAGATGTCGTGGATGGCAGAGAAGTCACTTTTCCACTGAGTGGTACAATCCAAGTACAAGAGATGCAAGAAACTTTGTAATGGAGAATGAGGACCCAGCAGGTGCATGTGATCAAATCGTCAACTGGGAGTGAGGAACAGTTTAAAGGGGGGTTTACCTTTCCTGTTAACCTTTGCATACCAGCAAGACACACACTTCTTAAAAGTCCAGGCCTAAAAACTTAGAACTGAGCGGTTTTCATTGAAGCCCAAACAGCTGGATGCTAAAGGGAATGCAAAAACATGGCAGCACTGCAAAACAGGAACTAGTCGGTGGGGACAGCTAGTGGAAATGCCACTGAGCAGGGAAGGACCACCTTCCAACATCTGATTTTCCTCCAAATTCAGGCCTGTATGTACGGACTGGAACGCAATATAGTCTGCATCACTGCGTTATATTAAGGTTCTGGTGGTCAAGATATGTAGTCCAACAGTGTCTTACTCAGACATTCCAACCTGGCTTTTAATTAATCCATCTGTAGAGTTGTTATTGCCATTTGAACGCCACTCACCATGTTTGGAAGGTGGAAGAATGCTGAGTTGCACCCCAAGAACACCATACCCATTCTGAAGCATGGGGGTGGAAACATTGTGTTCTGGGAATTTTGTTTGGCAAAGGGGACAGGACAACTGATCCGTATTAAAGAAAGGAAGAATGGGGTCATGTATTGAGAAATGTTGTGCAAAAACCTCCAACCAGTGGGAGCATTGAAGAGGAAATTTGTCTGGATCTTCCAGCATGACAATGATCTCAAACACACAGCATTGGCAAGGAAGGGGGTGGCTACATAAAAACTATTACAAACTGGAGTGGCCTAGTCAGCCTTCCGACCTCAATCCAACAGAGAACCTGTGAAGAATGTTGAAAGTCTGTGATGTCCAGTGAGAGGGCCAAAACACCACAACTCTAGAGATGTGCATGGATGTATTGGTCAAAATACCAGCTACAGTGTCTACAAACCTGGTGAAGACCTACAGGAAATGCTTAACTCCGTCATTGCCAACCAAAGATACATTGCAAGTATTGAAGTGAACTTTTGTTCTTGACCAAATTATTTTCTGCACAATTATATTTATTAAATTCCTTAAACGTTATACTATGCGATATCCTGGATTTTCCTCCTTTATATTGTGTCTATTATGTTTTTCTTATTAAACTTTTTAAGCAATAAACAAGGTCAGACATCAGTCAGATTTATTATATTCTTTACAAACTAATTTTTTGTCCACACGGCAATCAAGTTGGTGTTGGAAATTTCTTTCGGGAAATACATTTTAAGCAGCATATGATACGGACTGGAGAGTTACATATGCCGGCATAGTAATGAACCAGAGCGATCGATGGTGACAAATTTTCTGTTCCATCATGAATAAAACAAATTACACAGCTACAGATCTGATCCAGGCAATTGCACTTTTTTATTGTGAAGGGGTAATGTGGAGTTGTGCAATTCAATTGCTAACTAAAAGCATTGGCATGTGAACCCCCCACCTCCCGAGATTCTTTATGATGCAATTTGTTCAATAATCTTTTACAACAAACCTTTGACACTATCACACATCTATGTTTACACTGAGATTAAATCACAAACATGCTGTCTGTATATACCTGGTCAGTGTCGTCTGGAGAGCAGTTGGCTCTACTCCATTTTATTTAGGAGTATCAGATGTAAAGGGGATGGACACAAACGCACACCAGACTTTTCAAATTTTTGTACTTATAGTAATATATCCCTTTATTTTTAATTTACAATTATGTGCTACTTTCTGTTGATTTATTTATCAACTTTTAAACAAAACTCAAGTACGTGGTTGCTAGCTGACAAATGCTGAAAAGTTAAATACTTTTGCTATCAGCTTTTCATATGTATGGTAATGGATATAGGTCTATTTACAGATGCTTCTTGGGAAATGATCTGGAAATGCAGAAGTCAGTGCCTGTATGAACAGAAGCGTGAGCTGCTGTTTAACAAAACTGACACATGAAAGGAAAATATGTAATAAGATAGAAATTGCGAAAATACTGCCAGCAGTCATCGGGTGAGAGGCAGGGTACAGCCTGGACAGATTGCCAGACCATTGCAGGGCAACATAGAGATAGATTTGACAAATAACCATGCACTCACACACTCTTACCTGAGGACAATTTAGAGCGACCAATTAACCTAACAGTCTTTTCTGTTTTTAGAAATGAGGGGAAGCCAGAGTACCTGGAGGGAACCAACACATGCAAAGGGAGAACATGCAAACTCCATGCAGAAAGATGCCAGGTTGGGATTTGAACCCAGGACCTTCTTGTTGCAAGGCAATGGTGTTATCAACTGCACCACTGTGCAGCCCAAAAACAAAAAAAGATTAAAGAAAAATTAAAGTACGGAGAAACAGCATAAAGACTGCAGACCTTTAATTCTCTGTGAAGCTGCTTTGCCTCTGGCAGTCTTTGTCTCACTGTCCCTTCTGCTTTCTTTGCACTGTGGTTTAAGCTGAAGGAAAGCAGTTTAAAGGGAAGATTTTTTTTAAATATGAGGCCCTCCAGGCACACCCTGCCACCAAGCACATCATGGCACAGACACAGAAAGACGGAGAGGATTGAGCTGTGAGCGAATGCGCATCAAGAGACAGGCTCAGTATGTTCTTAGTTTCCTTTTAAAGCCTCCTTGAGGCCGCTGTGGAGGCTGACACTTCGTCTTTCTGTTTGTTGATTGATGTTGGTTTTTACATAATGCTAGCCTTCTACATTCTACCGTGCCACTCACACAGCTATAAATACAAACTCAAACTTTTCATACATAACGACAGAATCTGTAGGAAAGGCAGTCTGCTGTTTTGACCCTATAGGCATTTTTTTATTCAAGGAAAAAAGTTACTGTTTGGCTATAAATTCTTAGCCTATGAATGCACTCACTTTGTAGAGTCAGTGAAACGGATATTTTCAATCTGTGTTTTATCTGTTACCTTAATTATATGGCTGTAAATCAATGACGCAACACTAGGTGAAACTGTATTAACCCTTTAAGACACACACCTCAAAATGGGTGCCTGGACTTTTCTTTTCAATTTTAGCTGTAAAAGGGAACTTTTTTTTTCAAAAAATCTATTTTTGGGACTTGCAAATCGATGCAGTTTGATTTTTATAAGAATTGATTCAATCTCATTTAGAAAGGTCTTTTAAAAAATACAATTTAAAATCATATATGATCTTACCTGTTTTTATGAAGTGCTTACACCTATCCTGCTTTTCAAATAGCTCGCTCATTCTCATGTAAAATCATCTTAGTTTGCCTTCATTTGCAAAAATCTGCCTGTTTCACTGAATACGATGCATAAGGAGGAATGTTGTCTTGGATTACTTCTATTCCAATTTTTATTTTTTCCTACTGTTTACAGTATTTTCATTGTTTAGAAGAAGAGCGTCTGTTTCCCTTTGTGCATATGGGGCTCAACACTGCTACCTATCAATGGGGTACAGTATTTTCTGCCTCACTCTGTGTATTTTGACTGGGCATTTAAGGCTAATCAGAAAGACTAAACATGTCAAACACAGTTGTTAAATAGATAAGAAAGTCATCGTTGCACACGCTGGATATGTGTAATTAAACATGTGTATGGCCACTATAAAGAGAGATAGAAATGAGCATGCACCAGCTGCCTGCTTCATTTACTCTATGTGACACAGCGCCACCAGAGATGAGGCACAGCACGGCTTCACCACACACTTTACTCCACCAGGCTCTGCAGACACTCCTTAAATGTATTATGTGATGTCGACCATAAAATTTTTGGAATTGTATATAGAACAAATTTATACAATAGATTAGTTGAAGCATTGAGTTTCTATCATCATTTTTAGTGCAGTTGTTACTTGCCATAATGATAGGTGAGTCCCCTGACCGTATATCACTGGTTCAGTCATGGTGAATAACATTTCCCTAAATGTGTAAACTGGCTTAGTAGGCATGCATATAGTTGGTTTGATATTAAATCAGACCAAACCTTTTCTGGTTTAGGTCAAATAGATCAGTGGTTCCCAAACTGGGATCCATAGAGATTTCAGGGGGTCCTCCCAATTTTGCCTGTGTTGCAGTTACCAAAATTATATTTGTAGATATTACTGGACTTCAGCCATGGGTATTTCCTTCAGTAGTGACGATGAGGATGACATTTGAAAATCAAAAAGGTGTCACACACAGCAGATGTGGTTAAGCCTTTAGAGAGGGAGATGTTTGATGCACTTGCTGCATGGATCACTCTATCCACACTCCTTTAGTTGCACAATGCCACTTATGATAGGATGACACCTGTTCAATTGTGAATTTCGCTTGCTACTCAATCAACTGTAACACCAACAACTCAGGCAAACAGTTGTAAGCCATTTAACTATGCTGAACAGGGTACTCAATGTTGAGTAATACAAGTGGCTTTGAGATCAGTTCAAAAAGACTGTGTGGAGAGTATATTGGAATAGGGTTCCAGGATTGACCAACGGGGGCCAAACCTTACATCATCAAGCATAAAGCAAAGTGTTGGATGGAGTTGTGTAAAGCGTGCCAGCACTGGACTTTGAAGCAATGGAAACATGTTCTCTAGCTTGACAGATCAGGTGTGTCTGTCTGGAAATCTAATGGATCAGTCTGGGTTTGGCAGTTGCCAGAAGAACAGTACTTGTGTGACTTCCCTGTGTCAAGGCAAGGAAATTCAAGGTGCTTTACATGATTACTGAAATGTGAAAATTAAAACATAGAATCAATAAGAGAAAGCATAAACCAACATTTATAAAACAAACAATAGCATTGAATTAAAATAAACAATTTAGGAATAATAGTATTGGCAAAAATTTGTATCAGTTACACAGAAGCAAGTCTAAAAAGGTACGTTTTTATTGTAGTTTTGAAAGAGTTCAGTGTCTCAGCAGCTTTGCATTCGTCCAGCAGCTTTTTCCAGATGTGAGGAGCATAGAAACTGAAAGTTGCTTCTCCATGTTTTGTTCTTGTTCTAGAGACAATGAGTAGATTAGAGCAGGAGAACCTGAGTGATCTGGATGGTTTGTACCTTAATAGCAGATCTCTAATTTACTCTGGTGCTAACCCATTCAATGATTTATAGACTAATAAAGGGACTTTGAAGTCTATTCTCTGGGCTACAGGGAGCCAGTGGAAGGACTTTAGAACTGGGGTGATAATGTCAAGTGATAATGGAGAGGAGTTTAAGGTTTGGTCTGTTTTCAGAAATAGGGCTCTGCTCTGTTTGTTCATTAGTGCAGCAAACAAAGACATTTTCAGCAATGTCATGTACCGAATTTTGTTTGAACGATTGGGGATGGCTGTCATGTTACAACATGACTGTGCACTACTGCGAAAGGAAGGTCAATTAAGAGACTCATCACCAAGTTTATTAAGAAAGAACTTTACTAAGAGATAGGCCTTCTTTTCCAATATCAGTGTTTGACCTTATTGTTAAAAGCATCCAATAAACACAATCCTTGACCTTGTGGAAAGTTTTTTTGTAGAAGAACTGAAGCTTTTAAAGCTACAGAGGGTGGGCTGAGATAATGCTAAATTGTATAGATTAGGAATGGCATGTCACTCAAATTCATATGTGTGGGAAGATAAATGAGTCAATACTTTACAACATGGTACATTTAGATAAATTGAGTCCAAATGTTTGAAGCTTCAAACAACTAATATACTTCACAAAGAGGTAATCCAATGATTATTTGCATTTAAAACTTTATTCATATTCTGATTGCTTTTCCTGTACAGAAGAGCACTGACCTCCCCCAGGGCCATACACTCCCACCGTTGCTATGTTTTGATCAAATTCTTACTTTCAGTATTTTTACAATAAAATGTCTTTTAATGAGACATTCCTCTGTGTTGGTTCTGTAGCTGTGCTGTTCCAGAGAAGGGAGCATCAAGCATGCAAAATTCACTCTTTGCTCTGCATACTGTCCAACCTTAGTGGTGCTTCTGTCCATAACTGTTTGAGTTATCTTGCTAACAGACAGACAGAGATATGGGCACAAAAACATAAGGGTCTTGTAGAAAGTCAAAGAGGGTTGCTGGAGAGGAATTACCTCAACACCATTTACTGTCATGACATTTGGTAATAATATTGTTTGTACTTCCACTGATACACAGTGGGGCGACTGTGGCTCAGGAGTTGGGTGTTTGCCTTGTAATCGGAAGGTTGTCGGTTCAAGGGCAAGACACTTCACCCGTTGCCTACTGGTGGTGGTCAGAGGGCCCGGTGGCGCCATTGTCCGGCAGCCTCGCCTCTGTCAGTGCGCCCCAGGGCAGCTGTGGCTACAACGTAGCTTGCCATCATCAGTGTGTGAATGTGTGTGTGAATGGGTGGATGACTGAATGTAGTGTAAAGCGCTTTGGGGTCTGTAGGGACTGAGTAAAGCGCTATACAAATGCAGGCCATTTACCATTTACCATTTACATGAAAAATAAAAATTCTGAGATTTTTTAAAATAGGTCTATTATAATCATTCAAAAATCAACTCTATCTCTCCAAAAGGAGGGGGAGTAGATTGATTAGGATTTTCTTAATGATCAGAATAAGAATTTCCCCCTTTAATCATGTTTTACTTGTTTATAAATCTTAACCTGAAAATAAATTGGCAAGCAGTGGATAGAACATTATGATTTTACGGTTTGACTTTTATTCAGTGACATTGCTTCGTTGAGTTTAAGTTTGAGCAACACCCACGCTTATACAATGCGTGTACAATACCCCAATAGAGGTCAAATGAGGCACACACACACACACACACACACACACACACACAAAGACCAATAGTCCTTCGTCTTCTCCTTTCATCATCCGTTTATTCCTCTTTCTTCCTGGATGCTTCTGCTGCAGTGGTGTGAGTTTGTTTGTGTGAGTGTATGTGTGCGCATGTGTCTCTCACTGACTTATGGTTTCATTAGTTGCAGCAAAGGGGAGCCTTGTAATTGTTGCTGAATTATGGAGGCGGGGTGGACACTGCCACGGGAGCTCCCCTGCTTCACACAAACCTACAGTTTAATGTGTATGCACAATCCATCGTGCATAAACCCTCCTATCACTTTATCACACATACACCCCCGCGCACACATCCTCGCTCAACAAGCTACAAAGTGAACGCGTTCATCGATCAGCCTACCACCTACTCACTCACTCTCTAAAGTGGGGTGTTTCCTATACACACTGCACGTTGCTCATGCAGGAACAAACTGCTTGCACAATCTCCCACATTCTTTCTTTCTTTCTTTCTTTCTTTCTTTCTTTCTTTCTTTCTTTCTTTCTTTCTTTGTCTCTGTCTCTCTCTATTACACACACACACACGCACACACACACACACACACACACACAAACACGTAATTCGCCCACAAAGGAGAACCCAGCAGCAAAGAACATGTGGGATCAGGAACTCGGTGAAACAGCTTCAAGGGAATAACTATTTGTGCATGCGTGTGTGCATCTGCATGCACATAACCATGCAAGACTCAGGAACATGGCCATTGCTGAAATCATGTCAGTGATCTAACTGGAATGGAAGGAAAAATCAGAACCACAGCACGCTGACCATCAGATGAGTGTTTCCATGTGCCTGGTCAAATATGTGCAGATGTGTGCATTTTGTAATGAATATAGTACAAACACGGAGGAGTTCACACAGCCTGCCAGTCATTATCATGCCATATTACTCATGTAAATCGTGATATGCCCCCAATGTCAGTGCTTGGAAGCCAAAAATAGCAGCAGAGGCAGAAATGAGTCAAATTATGTCATCAAAGGGGAGGGTCGGTGGGGTGGGGGTGGGGGGGTTGGTGACGTCATGTATTTCCTAGTATCCCAATCTGAAACATTAGCATTTTGAAAAAGCATGCAGCTTTCTAATTTTAGCAATCCCAATGCAGTGCACTGCTTCCACTTCAGCAATTTCGGAGCAAATTAGGAGTCTTCAGGTTTTTTTGTTTGTTTTTTTGCTTCTACTTTTGTGAGGACTATGTTTTAGGTCTTAGGACTAAGTAGCTGTTTAACATGTAAGTTTGTTTTCCCCAAGTTTTATTTGCTCGAAAGGATTTGAATGACAATAAGTTTTGTCTGTAGATTGCACGTGTGATCTAAACACGATAATGAAATCAAAAATACATTTTTGTTGTTTCTTTATGTTTCATTCTGTTTAATTTTTTTCAAACTTTCTTTTTTAGCAAACAATTTGCTTAACACAGTTATTACACTCGAGTTTTTGTCTTGTCTATACTACATTGCGTTATTATTTAGTTGTCTTTTTTATCCAAACCTTCGTGCAAGTCTCGATCAAACATATGAGAAAGATATACAGGTATGAAAAGTACTCATACCCTTTTAAATGTTTCACTCGATGTATCATTGAAGCCATTTGCTAAAATAAAAAAAAGGTAGTTTTATTTCTCACTAATGTACACTTAGCACCAACTCCTGACAGATAAAAACATAGAAAATGTTGTGTATTAAAGTTTATTAAAAAATAAAAACTGAAATATCACATGGTCACAAGTATTCAGACCCTGTGCTCAGTGTTGAGTAGAAGCACCCTTTTGAGCTAGTACAGCCATGAGTCTTTTTGGGAATGATGAAACAAGTTTTTCACACCCGGATTTGGGGATCCTCTCGCATTCTTCCATGCAGATCCTCTCCAGGTCTGTCAGGTTGGATGGTGAACATTGGTGGACAGCCATTTTCGGGTCTCTCCAGACATAGTCAACTGGGCTTAGGTCAGGGCTTTGGGTGGGCCAGTCACAAATGGTCACAGAGTTGTTCCTAAGCCACTCCTTTATTATTATAGCTGTGGGTTTAAGGTCATTGTCCTGTTGAAAGATGAACCTTCAGCCCAGTCTGAGGTCTTGGGTGAATGACTGAATGTAGTGTGAATTGCTTTGGGGTCCTCTGGACTTGATAGTGCTGTACAAGTCCAGTACAGGCCATTTAGCATTATAGTCATACAAAAATGAATATTTGTTTATCATTTTCAACAGTACTAAGATAACATTGCTGTTATTTATGATTCCACTTTATTTACAATCTTATTGTTTTCTTTTTTTAAAGGTTTTGTGGCCAAGGTGGCCTTTTTTTGACAGTGTATGGTTCAGAAGGGGGGAGTGAAGCGGGGCAGAGATTTCGGCGCTGCAAGGACTGATGGCCTCTGAACATTGGGCGGAAAAAGCTTGTTGGGTCACATACAAAGCCATCGGGTGGCACTAACCATGCTCTCTTCCACCGGAAGAACTGCCAGCAGAACCTACAAATGGAGGTGCTTGGCCAGCCATTCTTCCTTAGCCAAGCAGCCTCCCGCCTCGGTTTGATGCAGGCAAGACCCTTGCTTTGGCCGAGCTCTGATCGGGAAGATCCGCATCAAAGAACCTTCCTTCGCGGGCGAAGGAGAAACATCTGAGTTCGAGGAGGAACTCATTTAAGCAAAACAGATGAATGACCGATCAGGTGATTGAAAAACATTGATAAACAAACCCTGTTATTCTGTCTGAACTCTGCAGACCATTCCTGAATTTGTCTGTGGCCGTGAGAGAAACGGGAGTCTGAACTGCATGCCTGAACCGGCTGGAGGCCTCATCCCTCCATGCGAGAGCCGATAAGAATTGCCGTGCTGTAAAGCTGCCAAAGGTAACTGTTTCCACAGAAAGAAGTTGGAGCTGATTGCCGCCTAGTCAAATTGGAAAACAGACCACCGGCACCTCCAGCTCCTCAGAGAGGAGGGAAACTACACCGAGGCCAGACGTTCCCGGTGCTACCAGCACCGGGAACGTGCTGGTAGTTAGCTTGGCAACCCCTTTGTTAGCCTGGCAGCTAACACCCATCGAGCTTCCCCCTCGACCATGGAGAAAAACTGGAAAACTTGAATTGTTCTAAAAGGTCTTTTTGGGCAGAGGCAAATTAGTTTAGGATAACTATTTTTAAAGGTTTGTGATTTACTGTTGTTAACTTGTATATGTTTTCATCTGCTTCTTGGATAATACCAGCCCCATTGGCCTAAAACTTTAATCAGTGTTTTTAAAAGACTTTTCCCGACAAAGATTTGAGTTACTCAATCAGACAGAAGTTTTCCACTTTTTGTTAAATGTTTAATAAACATATTTTGAGCAGCTCCAAATCCCCACTCATGTTGCAGGGAGCTAAGCTAAGATTAGCCACGTGTTGGCCCACGTGTTGATCCAAAGAATATTAATTTTTCCGTTTTACTGGTTTACACCTAAATCAATGGTGCTAAATAGTTAATATAATTACAATTGGTAAACTAATTTAGCTTTCATTCTTAAAGGAATAGTTCACCGTTTTTACATACTGACATATGTTCTTACCTTACCTTAGACTAGTTGATATGTACCTGTCTGGTCTTTGTCTGTGCGCTCTGTCGTGAAAACGGAGCAAAAACGCAACCTCTTTCACATAATGTGTAGCTCCAAATCAGCTCCCGTCAGAAGCTACCAAACTCTTCCACGTTTTCCCTATTTAAATACAGTTACGTGAAGTGTTACACTAAAAAGTATATTAACACAGAAATTTAACATGTCGATTTTCTCAGCAGATAAAAAAGGGGTACTACATTGTGAGGCGTAATAATACGAGGAATACTACGTCCGCGCACTAACTCCCAAAGAATTCTCTCCACGCTGACTTCCGTCAATAGAAGCAGTTTAAATATTTCCAGGTGGTGCCCCAAAAATATTTAAAAAATTTAATAAACTGTTTATCATATTGACTGCCATAAGCAGTCCTTTGAGTGTTAATAGCCAAATAGCTGTATTTTTTTTTTACCTCAAATCCGCAACAAGTTGCTAGTAAATAGCTAAAGTAATTTGATAGTAAATAATAATTTCCTACAGTCTATGAAAAAAATTGAAAAACAAATTGATTAAACAATAAGATTGGAAATAAAATGGAAAACTAAATAAATGTGATCATGTTAGATTAATACTTTTGAAAATTATAAAACTATTAAATATAAGAATTCATTTATGTCACATTGTATAATGAAATGAGTTGGGAATGGTTTTTTTTAAATGTAGTATTTGGCACATAAAATACTTTATGACGCTATTTATTTACTTAGTATATTTACTGCCAGTCTGGGCATGATCTGTCCTCTGTACACAAGGAGATGAGTGAAGGCATTATTTGCTACATTTAGTCACTTTTAACTTTTCTCACCATCATATAGATAAGAAAACACAAACAATAAAAACTTTGCCTTTAATAAATGTCGATAATGTTTGTGGCACCCATTAAATCGATACGACTTATTTAAAAATAATCATGTTTGATTTAGAAAGCACATTTCGGTTAACTTTAACCAATACCGATATGAGTACATTAGATGGTGTCAGGCCAATACCTGATACCAGTATCGGTATCGGTGCATCCCTACTCTCAGCAAGTAGTTGAAAGAATATGGAAATCTTAGATTATCAAATGAGTAAGATAATGTGTTAAATAGCTCTACTTTATCATTAAATTTGTACCTAATTTGCCGCTTAGTATTTATAAACTGTAATTGATAAAATATTTTGAAAGGCAATCATAAATATTAGAGTGATCCACTAAATAGGTTAAGGTACCCAGTTTTAAGGGAACAATTACACTGATCACCACAGCTGCACGATCTAATCAGATGGTTTCAAAGCCAGTGGTACACCTATATTCATCAGAATTTATGCTGCAAAGTCTCACTGCAGCCAGTAAAGCACTTCACACGTGCTCATCAGCTTGGATCAGAGGCTGCCATTCGTGCCACTTCAAGAAGCATAACAGCAGGGGGTTGGATTCAACCCCTATTCTGCCTCTGTCATTTCACACAGACTAATTCAGAAACACGAGAAAAACACTTGTGGTGAGTGAAGGGAAATACTCTGGGAAGGGCAATAATAAGGCTATGTAGCCATAAATTATGTCTGGAAAAAATCTCCATACCACTAATAACTGATGAATACCTTAATGTAAATCCATCTGATCTGTTTGTTCAGAGATTAGGGGTCTCATTTGAAAGCTTGCTTACACAGAAATAGGGGACCCGGAAATTAATTAAAGGACCTTTCTATGCCAAGTTCGACATTGATGGACATGTCGATTGTTATTGTTTTCCTTTGGGTAATTTCGCACATGCGT
This sequence comes from Apricaphanius iberus, assembly GCA_028564705.1. NCBI lineage: Eukaryota > Metazoa > Chordata > Actinopteri > Cyprinodontiformes > Aphaniidae > Apricaphanius > Apricaphanius iberus. Next base: position 931,765 of record JAPXFQ010002555.1, on the reverse strand, counting down.
ACAACACTGGAGGGCAAAAAGCTTCCGCACTCACTTTGAAAAGTCATGTGGTAGCGGTTGAACAATTATGGTGCGTTCATACCGCAAGCTTTGTCAGCGTCAAGCAACGCTCATAAAGCAACTAGTTCAACGCATATACACAGAAGATCCATTTTTAAGCTGAAGCTTACAAAGCTCGTAGGCGGGCCTCTCTCTGCTGGAGGGTTTAAACACCAGCTGATCGTGGTTGGCTAGGCAGCGTAGACATTGGGCAACGTCACTACAGTGAGACGCTCTGATTGGTTTCCGTGTTGCGTCAAGAGTGTTAAGACCAAAGCTGTGTTAGGAAAGTTTTCCCACTTTCTATTTAGTCCCATTTTAACGAAATTTGGTTGCAGTTCCACCAGAGTTCTACTGGGGGCGATTCCATGAGTGCAAGATGAAAGGGAGTCTATGGAGCTAGACGACTAAATTTGTCTCTTTCATCCGATTACCATTGATAAATTTAAGATTTGATTGTAGGTTTCACAAGTTCAACATGGGTTATAGGAGGAAAGCTGAATGAACAAGTACGTATATCCTTTCGTTTTCTTACAGGTTGAGTTGTTGTTGCCCATAACTTGCTAGCATTTTGGTATTGACCACTGATTGGTCAGTTAAGGACTGATTACAACCAGATTTACTGCTTGACGGCATTGTAGCACCCGAAGTGGTACCAGAATATCAAGGCGGACTTTTTCCGCCCAAGTTTTTCTTTTCAACCTAACAACTTTTTTTTGGTTGATAGCACTGTCATCAGCCTATGTTTATGTATGTAGTGTGAAGTTTAAAAGGAAAAACAAGGATTGCCGTAAAGCAGTATCTCTGGTCGTATGACGTGTATGACATCATTGACATTTTAAAGTACTTTTTTCAAGCAAATAAGTGACTCTAAAAAAATCTAAAACCCAGCAATATGTAATTTCTTTGCATCTACTTTCGAAAAAAAATATTCTAATTACCGGACAAAAAATTATATCCTTTTTGTAGGGGTATCACTCCATAGACCTCCATTCATTCTGCACGCGTCATAAGAGCACCCTCACATGGAACCAGAGTGGAACTGCAGCCACTTCAGAACCTGGAAGTACCAAGAGAGTGGGAGTTCTTTCTTTATTAGAATTTCTTTGATTAAGACCGTACAAAGTTAAACTAGCGGAACTTCTGCGTTGCTAGCGTTATGCGCTTTGAAAGTTGAAACGCCGGAAAAGCTTGAAAAGTTGATAGAGCCAACGCTCACAAACACCGCAGAGACTGCAGCGCTCCTCCAAGGCTCCTCCAAGGCTCCTCCAACTGCCTCAACCATAGACTTAACATGTAATCTTGCCACTTCCGATGCCGCTGTTTGGGGCAGTGTGAACGTACCATTGGACTAACAAAATAAATCTTAAACCATCTTCGTGCAGATCGAACAAGACACATCGCAAAGCTAACTGTATGTACCGCAAAGCTTCCAGACCCGCTACCTACAGGATGAAAGTCCTCATATATGACCACCTGTTCAGTATTGGGATATCTACATATACACTCAACAAAAATATAAATGCAACACCTTTGTTTCTGCTCCCATTTTTCATGAGATGGACTTAAAGACCTCAAATTCATTCCAGATACACAATATTACCATTTCTCTGAAACATTGTTCACAAATCAGTCTAAATGTGTGATAGTGAGCACTTCTGCTTTGCTGAGATAATCCACCCCTCCTCACAGGTGTGCCACATCACGATGCTGATCTGACCTCATGATTAGTGCACAGATGTACCTTATACTGCCCACAATAAAAGGCCACCCTGGAATGTGCAGTTTTGTCTCACAGCAAAATGCCACAAGCATTGAGGGAGCGTGCAATTGGCATGCTGAAAGCAGGAATGTCAACCAGATCTGTTGCTCGTGGTGTGAATGTTCATTTCTCTACCATAAGCCGTCTCCAAAGGTGTTTCAGAGAATATGGCAGTACATCCAACCGGCCTTACAACCGAAGACCTCGTGTAACCACACCAGCCCAGGACCTCCAAATCTAGCATGTTCACCTCCAAGATTGTCTGAGACCAGCCACTCAGATAGCTGCTGAAACAATTGGTTTGCATAACCAAACAATTTCTGCACAAATTGTCAGAAACTGTCTCAGGGAAGCTCAACTGCATGTTCGTCGTCCTCATCGGGGTCTTGACCTGACTCCAACTCGTCGCCGTAACAGACTTGAGTGGGCAAATACTCACATTCGATGGCGTCTGGCATGTTGGAGAGGTGTTGTCTTCACGGATGAATCTCGATTTACATTGTTCAGGGCAGATGGCAGACAGCGTGTGTGGCGTCGTGTGGGTGAGCGCTTTGCTGATGTCAATGTTGTGGATCGAGTGGCCCATGGTGGTGGTGGGGTTATGGTATGGGCAGGCATCTGTTATGGATGAAGAACACAGGTGCATTTTATTGATGGCATTTTGAATGCACAGAGATACCGTGATGAAATCCTGAGGCCCATTGTTGTGCCATACATCCATGAACTTCACCTCATGTTTCAGCAAGATAATGCACGGCCCCATGTTGCAAGGATCTGTACACAATTCTTGGAAGCTGAAAATGTCCCAGTTCTTGCATGGCCAGCATACTCACCGGACATGTCACCCATTTAGCCTTTTTTGGGATGTGCTTGACCGGCGTATACGACAGCGTGTGCCAGTTCCCACTAATATCCAACAACTTCGCACAGCCATTGAAGAGGAGTGGACCAACATTCCACAGGCCACAATTGACAATCTGATAAACTGCAAAGAAGATGTGTTGCACTGCATTAGGCAAATGGTGGTCACACCAGATACTGACCGGTTCTTAGTCCCCAGACCCCCAATAAAGCAAAACACTGCACATTCCAGGGTGGCCTTTTATTGTGGGCAGTATAAGGTACACCTGTGCACTAATCATGATGTCAGATCAGCATCTTGATGTGGCACACCTGTGAGGTGGGGTGGATTATCTCAGCAAAGCAGAAGTGCTCACTATCATACATTTAGAATGATTTGTGAACAATGTTTGAGAGAAATGGTAATATTGTGTATCTGGAATGAATTTGAGATCTTTAAGTCCATCTCATGAAAAATGGGAGCAGACATCAACATGCCTCGATTTTACACAGCAGAAGTAAAGAAGGTATATAATCATTAGGAAAACTCCAAGTGCTTTGCTCATCATCATCATCATCAACAGGGCAGTTTGACGACTTACAACAATCGTGTTACCATTCACCCAGTTTAACTCCCGACAAGCCACTATTTATAACTTCACCAGATTGCTTACATGTCATAGACATATTCACAACCCAAACAGAACAACACATTACGGCGTTAATAAGGAGCCATGTCACGGAGACGACACTGTGCAGGCTGCGTTAGCACCATCAGCTGAGTGCAACACCATGACTTTTACTAAAAACATGCACCCATAAAGATATAAAATAATAAACTTACAACCTACAGGCAGCCATTTATACAACTAATAACACTTTAAAAAGCTGAGCTAGCCCATAGAGCTAGTTTCCAGACCTGTTTCAAATAGCTAAAAAGCTATGGAATGAAAGTCCTCAGATATGACCACCATCAGTTCAGTATGGGGATATATACAATTATTTTATCATCATGCCTCGACTTTACACAGCAGAAGCAAAGAAGGCTTACATATGAACATCATTCTGCCACGAGACTGGATCGCAGGATCTGGATGGATCTTCCACTCTAACTTAACCATAGATGGCGCCGTATTTCATCAGCTGGAAACCTATGAAATATTACTGTCCTTTTTTCTTCTTTTTTGTTCAGCCTACAGCACTGGGCATGTTACAGTAACCACGCTTATAGATTTTTTTCTTCACCACCGCATAGCACAATCTTTAGACAACTGACAACAATGGTAGCCAGCAGGGGTGATCAGTGTTTCTGCCCTCCAGCAAGAAGCTAGGGGGCTGTAAATTGGGTGCATGTTGTCACCTTTCCCAGTCCTCCACCTCTGTTTGACGGCAGAGAAGTGGGAAAACAAAACAAACAAAAGAAAACCAATAGAACAGAACAACTTTAACAAAACGGATCTAGTAATATGAACTAAGAACTATACATTTGCTACACACAAAAATTGATTAATGAACACAACACTAATGTTTCTGGTAAGCTCCTGGTAACTATCTATTGACGATAACCGCAGCTCAAGATTATGTCCGTACACACCAATGTCCCCACCCCTAGGGGTGTGTGTGCGAACATGCAGGTGTAAATAAGGTTTCCCCATGCAAGTGATTCAATCCAACAGGAATCAACGCAGACATGAAGTGGGTTGGAGACGAATATGTCCAGAGCCCCCCAGAGCACAGGGGCCACAAGCGGACCAGTGCAGGGCCGACCGTCCACCAAGAGAGGAACAGATGGAAGCACCAGGGGAACACCCAGCAGCCGCAATGCTGGGGCCCAGGAGGTTGCAGGGACAAGCCAACAGAATCATCCGGTAACCTGCGATACCAGGGAAGGCCCAGCCCAGGACCTGGAGGCCACGGGGGTGCAGAGGCGCCCCGCCCCCCAGCAGGGCCTCGACCAGGGATCGATACCCGAAAAAAGGACACTGTACCCTCATTCATAGACCCTATACATACACTATAGTCCCAGGCTCAGGGACAGACGCCCCAAAGAGGGCAACCTGCCCCTGCACCCAGGAGACGAACCCCCTGCCCACCGGGATGGGGACAAGCAGGCCGCCAAAGCACCCACCATGGCAAGAGTAGCCAACCAGCCTAGGTCCCCAAACAGACGCCCTGATATACCCCCCAGACTCCAACCCCTGATGGTCAAATGAACAGGGGCGTGGGAAGACCCCCAGCCTCTCTCCGCCTGCTCGAATGTGGTTTTGTTGCGTGTTGTTCTAATGTGCACTTAAGCATAGGAGTGGGACATAGGAATGCTGCCAGGCACTCCCCTTCGCCCACTTCGGGCCCTCAGTGTCTAGATGCAGTTAAGCAGTGGGCACCAGCACCAGAGGCGAGGCTCTTTAAAGGGCTCCGCCTCCATCACTGAGGCGTATCCACTGCCAGGTCTCTACGTGTGGGTGTCAAGTAAATGTTGCGAGTGAAAGTGTCTAAATTTTAAAATTAAATTAGGGACCCGGGCCGCCACCGGGTAGCAAAGACGGAAACTCCTCCCCGCACCCCAGTGACGGGCCCACGCCACAAGGCCCTATGTGAATGGTATAATGAAGGAGCAGGTGGACAGAGTCGTCTGGGGATGGGGAGGAAGCAACTGGGGTGACACAATGCCATTCCAAGGGAGCCAGCTCGCCTGCTGACTCCAATAGGCACCCCCGTTCAGCAAGATCCACCAAGGGGTGGAAGGCCCCAGCACGTCAAAGTCGGGGCCCACAGCCGCGGCACCACCAAGCCCCATGGGGGCCAAGGCCATCAGCTGCCCCCATCCCAGGGGGAGACCTAAATCCATCCCAGCATTCAGACTACTATCAAAACACAGGACACTAGACACCCAGGTTGAGTTTAGCCCCCCCCATCCAAACGCACCCCATTAGGGAGAGCAACTGTGCTGGATTGTAAACACCTCCCTACCAACAAGAGAGGCCCCCAGCACCGCCAGCGCACCAAGGGCCCCTGCACTGAGGTAGGAACCCAGTGCACCACGAGTCGGAAAACCCGGCCACACCACGCCGTGCCCATGAGCAGACCAAGGCCCAAGGTAGCTGACACACCAGGACGACGAAGCATGTTCCTAAAAAGGGTATAGGCGGGAACTTCACTGTAGACTCTGCCCTCGCGGGGCGTGTAGTTCGGTCGTAATCACGCCCATTCTGCTCCCGCGTCTTTAGCTCTGATGCTAAACTTGGCTCGGCCCCCTCATTAATTATGCAAGATTTAAAAAAAATGTCTTAACAAAACCAGCCTGGTGCCATAAAACCAGCTGGGTTTTATGAGCCCAGCGTTAATATGTAGCAGTAGAAAGTTTAAAAAAACTGGGCACCAGGCATTAAAGTTTATTTTAACGTGTCTAAAATCTAATGCTTTTCAATGGGGGCCTAACGGCCAAATGGAGGTACTACAGCAATGGAAGAGCAATGGCGGCCTCCATGGTATGCGGTCAGAAAGAAGAGCAGCCAGCGGCCATTGGCCGGGAAGCAACTGAACCCAGCGCATCCCCACCCACCAGCCCACACCCCACCACCCGGCCAGCCCACCACAGAGGCCGACTGACACCAGCCAATGGGCCCAACCCCAGAACCCCGCAGAGTACTTGGGCCAAGACCCAGTAGTAACCCGTGTCCACCCGCGCACCCCTCGCATGCAGCCACAAGGAGTCACCACCCAAAGCCCCCAAAGTCCCACCCCAGCTGAGGGTCATGGTAGCTAGTGCCCCAACCGCAAGCGGACCCACGCCTGAGGACCCCCCCCCGTAGACGCCCCCGACCCTAAAGCTCCACATCAGCGACCGCGTCCCACAGAACTAAATCGAGGGTCCCGCCCCCACTACGTGATGGAGCTGATTAAGAGAGACCAGAAAGATTGATCAGATGTGGAGGCAGAAGCTGTTTCTAGACCAATGTAATCCAGAAGAAGATCTCTATACTGATTACTATTAAGAGCGTTTTTATTTTTCCAGTTCAAGAGGATATTTTTCTCAGTGATGCATAAGACGATGTGAACTAATTGGATCGACTTTGTATCTATGGTAACTTCATCTAAATTTCCCAGCAAACAAACTGGGGAAGAAGGTGTGATATTACATTTCAGACATTTTGATAGGTCTTCACAAATCTGGTGCAAAAATTTCAGGTGGGAAGAACCAAAGAGCATGAATATAGTTGTCTGGCATATTACTTGTATATTGTAAACAGGTATTAGACGACATATAACCCATCTTGAATATCCGTTGGCCTGTATAATATACAATTACCGGAATTTGTAATTAAACCGTATTGAGCCTACATTTATCTTTTATAATCGATTTAATTTGTTGATATTCTAAGAATTTATTCTTGTTAATAGTCTGCATGGGACTAGTAAGGACTCATTTTAAGAAATTCCCACCAAGTTGTCAGAGAGGAGCTGATACTGATATGTTTAAAACATTCATTTTGTTTTATATTTGAGCTAATAAATGATAGGTCTGAAAGTTTTATTTTATTACATAATGTCTGTTCTACATTTATCCAGGACTCTTCGAGAGAACTGTGTTTTAACCATCTTGATATGTGTCCATAGAAAAAAATGTGGCAGGAAAATGAGCACCACTTTAAGCACACTAAGACCTTGCTTATGCAGAGGACAGCACAGTCTGTGAGATGGCAAAATTGTGAATTTAAGCCACATTTTCAGTCTTGTAGAGCTTTGCGCAAAATGACGAACACACATCCAACAGTCAAGTACAAATATGAAAACTGCAGCGACACTCCTGCATAATGATGCACAATGGATGTACTTATTGAAGATCAGCAATTGGAAGCATTTGGAAAGGGGAACCGATGTAGATTCCTCAAAGCAGTCCTAATAGATTTATGCGCTGAACTGGAGTCGGTGTTAAATCTACTGACTTGCTGGAATCATGCATCCTGTACCCTCTCCTCTTTTTTTATGTGATGCACACTGCTGCATCAATGCTATGTCCCTCACATGTTTTCCAGGTATTTGTGGCCCCAAATTAATATTTTGGACCGATGATATGCTTTAAAAGTAGATTTAAAAGGCACCTTTTTTGTCAGGCTTTAAATATTTAGTGCTGAAACTTATTATGTGCTGCTGTAATTTAGTTTTATTTTTTTTAGTTAGCTTTTATTCCAGTCTTACTGTTACAACAAGAAGTAATCATATAATTTTATATTTAAACTTTATATTTAGATTTTTCATTGTTGTGTAGTTACACATTTTCGTTTTGCAACTACATTTTATGTGAAGCATTTTGGTCAGCCTTGCCTAAGTAAAACTCTATATTGATTGATTGAAATAAAACAGTCTTCTGTGCCACTAGGTGCCCGCTTCTGTCTCTGCGGAATTGCTTTCTCCGCCTCTCAGTTGTCATGGTTACCAAGGAACACCCCGTTTCAGTCGGCTTAACTCGATGCAGAATATTCACTAGGCACTCTGCATTGACCATTTATGGCAGAAAGTTGTTGTGTAGGAGGGCAGGATATGGTCTAAAAACACGGGGCATGTTTCTATAGAGAGTCTGATTTCGAAAGTGAAGATTGCGTGCTACTGAGCTTACTCCAAGTTTGATAGATCAGAAATTTACCAGGCAGTACAAAACGTTGCTGTACTTAAGTACGGTTTTAGTAAGGATTCTACGCAAAGTTTTATAAACGAGACCCCAGATCTTTATTTCCAGACCAACATAAAATTGTAAATGACGTAGCACTAAGAAGCTTAGGCTACTGTTTAAAGGAAGAGACCACAAGTGGATGGAGCAGCATGAGGTCAAATATGCTGAAACGAAGAATGTGGGGGTTGGGGGTAGGGGTAGGTGGGAGGACTGTTTCTCTGTGGCTGTGTCTCATAGTACAACTGCGGCAGGATGAAGGCTGACTGCTCTCTGTTACATAACCACGCATGCAAATTCGCCAAGAGAGAAGAGGATTGGAGCAGGGAGGGGGATGGGTGGGAGTGGGGGAGACTGAAGAGACCCCAGGGGGGAAAGCAAGAGAGCGAGAATGAAAGCACAGGAGGAGATGAAGAATTCAAACTGGATGACAGCTTTCAGCCTTTACGTCACAGTGATCTGCTACTGTTCATTTTATACAGACCGTCTATGTGGCTGCCTTGATTGTGATTTATCTTATTCTTGCCGTCTCTGAACATGTAATTCATGAACTTGGATTGTTTTTTTTGTTTGTTTTTTTACAGAATTTTTAGACCTGGTGCAGTCTCTACTCAGTCCTGAGGCAAGCAAATTCAGTTGCACAAAGTAGAAATGTTTTTAATGCAGTAATTTAGACCAATGTTTCCAAACCATTCCAGCTTCTGACACAAAACACAAAAATGTAAAAGGATCATATGCCCGAATATTGATTGAGATGGCAAGTTAAAAAGTCTGATAAAAAGGGGTACAGTGGCAAAACAATCAGTATCAAGAGCAACATATTTGGCCAAAATGTTGCTTTTACTTATTCAATTCTTGTTTTTTTCCCTTTGAACTCTTTTTAAAATGCATATGCTTTCTCATTGCTTTTTTTGGAATTTAACTTATTCTCTCAAGGATTTCTCAAGACCTCCACATTCACACCAAACTTGTTTATAATCTGCTTTAGTCGAACTCATTTGCCCTGTAAGTCCATTTCATTTGGGGATGTATGAATGTGCAGTCAACCTCTGATGCAGACCAATAAAGCAAACTCTGGTCGCCCTTAAAACCTAGGTCTCAGTTCGGTTAAAATTAAAACTGATGCGGTTTGATTGCATGTGTGAATAGTCAAGCGGACCGGGAGGGCTCCCAGAGCAGGAAATGGAGAATATTGCAGAGCATTCTGGGTAAGTAAAACCAAAATAACCGCACAACACCACCTTATTGTGGCACCACAACAACTGGAATTTGTATATTACCTACTAATTACATTTACTTGAGTAAGTTTTGGGAAAAAAAATACTTTTGAGAGTAGGATTGTGCAGTCACACGTTTACTTTTGTATGAATAATACTTTTAGGAAGTATCACTACTCTTATTTTGGTAATATTTCTGGATACTCTACCCACTGTGAGTAAAATCCCTGAATGAAGAGCAAACATTTTTACCAAAATACACCAGACATGGAAACAAATCTACAGTTTCTACTTCTTTGGTTTTAAAAATCTTTTCTGTAACCTTCCATTTGTTGAGCTTGTTGCATTTTGAGATCAAGTGAATCTATAGTAAACACAACAAATTGTCACTGGAAGTACTTTTTACCCTTTAAAAAAATATATTTATTAATTTACTAATGTGAATACCGGTATTATAATAAAAATACTTAGAAAAGTGTTTACTCTATTGAAAGTATGTTAGTTTGTGATTATGTAATGCATTTGTATAATTTTTTTTAAATTGTAGTATTTACAATACCGAAATGTTTTGATAATGTTATAATTTTGTCTTTTTGATGAGATCATTAAAAAATATTAAATAGGATGTTACTCAGTACTCAAGTAGCCTTTTTGCCAAATACTTTTTTAATTCTTTCTTGAGTAATTTTTTTAAACGGCTTCTTTTTACTCTCACATGGGTTAAAACATGTTGAAGTAGTGCTAATTATATCTACAAGCCTTTTTTTGGGTAAACTATTCACCTCTGAGTGCAACCAACAGCTTTCAGAAGTACAATAAAAACAATCCACTTGTGTTTAATGTAATCTGTTGTGTTCAGGTCCCAGAGGTTTTCTTAGAGAGTATTAGACAACTAACAGATTCATGAAGATATAAGTACATGCCAGAAATGTAAGAGAGATTCATTATCAGGATAGAGAAATACTTTAATGCAACAGAAACCTACCAAAACATGACCATCAACCTGAATTACATATAAAGCCGTAATCAGAGATGCAGCCAAGAGGCCCACTGTTACTCAAGAGATCCATAACTCAGGTGGGGGATAAATATGTAGATAGTCAAATCTATAGAAGAATGACAAGAAAAAACAAAGTTGTTCAAAGAAAACAATGAGAATGCTCATCTGTTGTTTATCACAAGCCATAAGGGACACATCGAAAATGTAAGACAGGGTTCTACGGATTAGGTGAGAACAAAAGTAAAACTATCTAAGTTTAGCCGCTCCAAAATGTGACTGTCCTTCACAGGTCCCCAGTGCTGCGAGCTTCTCTTCTGCTCTAAAGGCCAGAAGCTCCCAGCCTTCTGCATAATTGCAGTTTACCATTTGAGCTGACACAGCTTACAAATGCTTAATAAACTCGCCATTTTAACTTGCATTTTAAATACTGTTGCCGGCCGGGGCTCAGCGCACATTCCACACATCACCATGACATCACCGTCTGCTGCGGCAAGGCGTGATCTTCTTCTGCAACTCAAACGATGCAGCAACATTGCAGTAATATTACTATTAAGCATACTGGCAATAATGCATAAAAAATTCCCACAACACCATGGTGCAGTTATAAGACACAAATTGTCAGAATTGTTATCCTAATATGTCGCCAAAGTGTGTATTTAAAAAAAATCTTATAAGACTTTTAGCTTTAATTCTTGCAAAAGGTGGTTCTACAAAGATTTGACTCGTATGGAAGTCACAGTTTTGAAAACCATCTATTTTTTTCCTTCTAGTAAACAATTATACAGTACTTTGTGTTAGTCTTTCACTTAGTTGTGCTGTGAAATGGCAAAATGTGAGAGGAGGTAAAGAGTTAAAACGATTAAGTGTCTCTTTTTAACAAGATGCTTTTCACATCCCTTTATAATGAGAGCATTTCTCGTTGTTACAACAAAAAGAACATTCCTCTGAAACCTGACTACTTCTTCAAAAGGTATAAAGAGGATTCCCCCTAAATCTCCATCTTCTTACTTCCTTCTTCTTCTAGACGATACTCAAACATCCCGAGAAGTGTTACAGTTTTACTGCCATGACCTCTCTTGTTCAAGGCAGAACAGATTTTAGTTTAAATTATATTTCAATCTCATAATAACAAGATATAATAAAAGTTTTAGATCTCGTTATATCTCATGAGTTTTATATCTCGCTATAATGAGTAGGTAAGTGAGATATTGCTCTAATATTTGTTTTGATTGAATTTATTTTCAAACACAAAACAAGATAAAATTTATATTATTTTGGCATATTCGGCCCTGCAATTATGCCCTTCTTCAACTTAACAGCTCTCATCAGCTGCCTGATATTTAAACTAAGAACGATCTGTGAGTAACTAACGAATAAAGGTTAAAGGAACTTAGATGTATGTGAAAACAATCTTTTAATTTGAGCGGCATATTGACTGACTGGAATGTTTTGGAGTGGATCATCCTGAATCTGGACTTGAATCTGATAAATATACAATATAAATAATTCTGTGGAGGGAGCTCAAAATTAGTTTGATGACAAGTAGGCTATCATAACCTCAAAGACCTGGAGCTCCAAATAAGCTCCAGCTGGTCTGCTATCCTGCTCAGCTGCAGCGCCCTTCTGGATGGGAGGCATTGATGCTCCCAGTGACCGAGCATCCTCCATGTCCTGTTGTCAACTTTTTACTTTCTTTAATATGTAAAGTAGTCTTACAGCAGTTCTTTTGTTCTTTATGTGTCTATTCTCTGTCTTCTCAAACCCCCAGATGGTCATGACAGATGGTCCCTTGTACTGAGCCAGGTTGTGCCAGAGATTTCTTCATGTTAAAGGGGAGTTTTTCCTCTCCACTGTCGCCACATGCTTGCTCAGTATAAGGGATTGCTGAGGGATTGCTGTGGTTGGAGTCTGCATGTTCTGAGCAAGGTACTGGAAACATTTCTCAGAGATTTTGGTCCATATTGAGATAATAGCATCCCACAGTTCCTACAGATTTGTCAGCTGCACATCCAAGATGCGAATCTCTGGTTCAACACATCTCAAAGGTGCTCTATTGGTTTGAGATCTGGTGACTGAGGAGGCCATGTGAGTACAGAGAAGTCATTGTAATGTTCAAGAAAACAGTCTGAGAGGATTAGAGCTGTATGACATGGTGCATTATCATGCTGGAAGTAGCCATCAGAAGATGGATACACTGTGGTCATAAAGGAATGGATATAAAAAGCAACAATACTCAGGTAGGGATTGCAACGAGGATCAATTGGTACTAAGGGGCCCAGAGTGTGCCAAAAAAATGTTACCCGCATGTCACTGCAAATTTCTGGATCAACTATTAATCGCTATAGGCTGGAATATGTCATGAAGCTGTACATTTGCAGCATTATCTGGAACTATAACCATATCTTTGATTGGTAGATTCAATTAATTTGCTACTGAATGGAACATTGCATTCATATCAGTGGCTTTGGGGCTTTCGTGCATCACTCGTGTTTGTAATACACACGACTTGATCTGCCAAGTGTCTGTGATGTAGTGAATGTAACAAACAGGGCTTTAGGTTAAATTGTTTAGCTTATAGCACTGGTTCTACAGAGGTTACTGGTTTTGAAGGACAGACAAAAAAGTGGTATCGTCAACACAAAATGTCTTTTACAATCGCTCAAAACCGTCTTTTCCAGAAGAGACTATGGGACAGGCTATGTTTTTTGTCTGAAGTTTGCTGTTGAGAGAAGGGAACAAGATGTCAAATATATCAAATTACAACTGGACATCCAAGACCTTTTAAACAAATTTTCTAGTTCAGAATAAAAAGCAGAGATATTCCAAAGAGAAAAAATTAATTACAATAATATAGCTTTTGTTTGTTCTTTAGTACTCAGGAGAAAATAAGATGGGCATTTTAGTATGCAACATACATTGCTTATTAAGCACAATTAAACAGAAGTTTAAAGTTTATGTTAATATTTTCAGTGTTTTTTGTCAGAAGTTTTAAAAGTACTATGTTGTTGAACTCAGCATATATTTCGGACATTCCTTGAAAACATCACATGTGTTCAGCTCTGCCGAATGTTGGTGTGGCTTATAAAAGAAAGATTGCTCTTATGTACCTGAAGATTTCTATAAAGTAATTAAGTAGCTAAGGGTTGTCATTAGCATGGAGAAGTCCTTTCAAATGGCCTTAACATTTGCCTTCAGCGAAGAAAGGGCAGGCCTTATTTCTCTTTCTTCCTCCTTGCTGAAGCATCAAGCTATCAGCTACAGCTAGTTAGCTAAGGTGACTGACCTGCCTCTTGCTGGAATGACACACGGTGGTGTCCATTGCCTGAAAAACACAGTAAATAATTAAGCTGTAAATGTTTAGAAAACCTATTTGTCAGAATCAAAACTGTAACATTCTGGGATGTACCACCGGGACATAAATTAACTTGCTGAACTCACGAAATCCTATCAATGGCTAGAAAGGGATGGCATACAGGACACAACAGAGGCTCTAGTCCTGGCAGCACAGAAGCAGTCTATGTGCGCCAGAGTGATAGAGACCCAGATCTACCAGACAAGACCCAAGGTGTAGACTGTGCAAAGAGTCATCAGTAGGGTGTAAAATGCTGGCAGGGAAAGCACACATGGAACATTATAACCAAGTGGCTGGCACATTATACAGAAACATCTGTGTGGAGTATGGGCTGGAAACCCCAAGGTCGAAATAGGAAACACCTCTAAAGGTGGTGGAAAATTATCAAGCAAAGATCCTGGGGGACTTCCAGATCCAGACAGATAGGATGGTAATGGCGAACCAATCGGACATTGTGTTGGTTGATAAAGAGCAGAGGAAAGCAATTGTGGTGGATATGGCAATACCAAGTGATGGTAACATCAAAAAGAAGGAATATGACATACTTGAGAAATACCAAGGTCTCAGAGAGGAGCTAGGGAAGGCTTGGAAGGTGAAGGTAACAGTAGTACCTGTGGTAATAGGAGCACTCAGAGCAGTAACCCTCAAACTGGGTCACTCCCTGGAAGCTCATCCCCGGAAGAACATCAGACCCTCTCAGTCCAATCGCAGTCCATGACAGTTTACGAACGTTTTTGAAATAATTTGTGTGTAATAACTTCTACCCATGGTTAACCTGTTTATGAGTCCATTTATAACTGACTCAGCCTTTCTTTGATAACTGAAGTAGATAAATGAACCAATTCAATAAATATTGTAACCCTCTCTAGCATTTAGGTAATTTTGACACCTAATAGTCCGGTATTGTAACACTATTGCTTTTTTTAGCTGGTGCGGTTTGCTTTTGTTTACCTAGAATTCCCTGTGCTACTGTTCGAGTTCACGTCAACTGAGCAGAGATCTAGGTTTTTCGAGTTCCACTGAGCATTCCTACCCCACCATACAAACTGGACTTTTTGAAGAAACCAAGTAGAGTTTGATTAGAGCAGACTAAAAAGGGCTGGTGTGGTTGCACCTTAGGTCTGAATTGATTACATTCTAAATTATGTGTCTCTTATGCAACACCACATTTGAGGGAATTATGAACCTATGAAAAACCTAAAAAAGCAGTCAGAGAGCGTAGACCTTGTATTCCACCATCTTCCCATGTTCCACCTCAGGTGTCCATCCGGCAGTTTTCAGACAGGCTTGAAGGCCTCGCTGGAGATGGACCGACAGATGGGTGAAAAGAAAGTGAGGAGGTTGAGAGAAACATACCGAAGGAGGAGAGGGAGATGTGACCCACTTTGCAGAGCCTATAGTATTTATAGAAGTAACTGTCCTAATTGGTGAGCCACTGGGAGAGCAACAGCACTGCACTGGTGCCCTACTCCTAGTCCTTCACCTCGTCAACCTTTTCATCTGGCAGTCCTTTGCTCTCCTTTGTTACCCCATTCCTCCTGTATTCAATCTGAAAACCTCATCGCTCTTTCTTGTGCCATTTCCGCCTCCTACACTTCACTGATCAATGACCTTCTCCTCATCCTTCCTTTTCCATTTCACCCCTCCTCCTTCACTGCTCTGACTTTACCTTGTCCTCTCCTCAGTTTTACTTCCTCATCAGTTATTGTAGGCTGCATAATAAAAGTGTTGATAGTCTTTCACATTTTGAGAAATTGGAGTGTACCACCTTAATGTATTTAATTGGATATTATATGAAAAACATTGTAGAATTAGTGGAAAAAGTATATTTAGTAAATAGTATATATTAGTAGAAAATTCTAAAGTAGAAGAATGAAAGACACACTGTTTTCAATATGTTTCACACATGCAGATCTGAAGTGACTCAGCACCCTCTGAGACTGTACTTTAGCAGAATTCATTGCTAAAAGTCCTTTTTGTTGTATCGGTCCCAGTATTGCCCATTCTTCGTTGCAAAATATCTGAAGAGGATTGAATGGAGAACACTTGTAAAAGTCTATTCTAAAGTCTTGCCAGAAATTCACAATTAGATTAGGATCTGAACTGTGAGTGACTGGGTCATATTAACTTAAAAGATATGATTTGTGATGGACTGGCGACCTGTCCAGGGTGTACCCCGCCTCTCGCCCGTTGACAGCTGGAGATAGGCACCAGCCCCCCCGCGACCCATTAAGGATTAAGCGGTTAAGAAAATGGATGGATGGATGGATGGATATGATTTGATCTAACTTGATCAGAGCAAGGGTGCAGGTCCAGATGGTGTCAGTTCCAGATTTCTGAAGCTCTGTGCAGAGCAGCTCTGATGGATTCTGCAGCATCTCTTCAACTTTAACCTAACCCAGAAGGTTGTGTTGTGGAAGACATCCTCCTTTGTTCCAGTAAAAAGAAAACTCACCCATCAGTTATCACTGACTATAGACCTGGATTAAGGTACTGGATCCTGGAGAGACCATTGTCTCTGATCATGGAGAAACTCTTAATTCCGGTCCTGGAGAGACAAGCGTAGCTATAGGGCTCGGACATAGGCCAGGCTAAGGAGAAAGATACTCAAATCTCTGCAGACAAACCTCTATCTCACAAAGGCCAGATCTATGTTACAAAAAGAGACGACCTGGAAACACTGCTGGCTGGAAAACGACATGTCTGTGAATGCTGTGTGCTTGTAATCACAGAGACATGGTTACACACACAAATCCCCAATGCAACTGTACAGAACAGAGGAGGGGGCCTCTTCATCTACATATATTAAGGTTAGTGTCCAGCTATATTTGTACAAATAATTGTTCTCCAGACCTGGAGGTCTTGTTGTTGAAACGAAGACCCTCTATCTTGCCCAGAGTCCATGAGCATGTAAACTCCCCAACAAGAGGAAGAGACACCTTGGATCATCTTTACTCAAACATCAAGCAACCATACAAAGCTTTACAGCCCCTTCTTACTGCTTTTCATACTGACATATGACCATCAAGGCCGACAAATTAAGCTCACAGTGAGGACATTTACCACCTAGCCTGAGAATAGAGATACAGTAACATTTTAGCAACCCTTAGCAGATGTAGCAGGGTTTTATCACCAACTGTTTCTATTTTATACCTATATTTATTGCTCTACTGAATATACACTTGTATAGAGATACTTTTTTATTTCCTGCCAGGTAAAATGACAATAAAGACTTTCAATTCAGTTCAATTGAAGTAAAGTCAATTTCTGGGCCACCTGAGTAAGCAAACCAGATGCTAATTTTCATAGAGTTGAAGATCTCATAATCCACCTACTTCAGTCAGCCCATTGTCGGCTGGAAAAAGCAGACAGCACAGCAAGGATCATGTTTTTGATCTCTCTAGTGTATTTTACGCAATTCATCCTGATTTGTTTTGAGAGACTTCCCAGAAACTACAGAAGACACAGTGGGAATCCTCTACAATCACCTGGATTAATGACTACCAGAGAACCAGACCACAGTTCGTGAGGCTGAAAGACTGTGTGTCAAACCAGGTGGTCAGTAACAAAGGAACACCACAGGGGACTCTTACCATTACCTATCTGAGAAAAGAGGGCTAAATACAAATGTGTCTCCAACTTTTCAGGTTTTATTTCTAAAAAAAAGTTTTTTTGTCACATAAGATTTAAATACAGTGCATTAAAATTGATTGATTATGACCAAGCTGATTAGGGATGTGAACACTTTTTCAAAAAACTGTAAGACAAGAAAACCAAACCTCATTAATATACGTACGACTAAGAAACAGTTCAAACTCTTATAAAGAAAGCCACTGAATAAAGCACTAATATGGCGGTAAGGGAGAACTCACGTAAGAAGTATTCTGAAGCATCTGCCTCATAATCAGCATCTTCTGGGAAGTGGTCTATCTGCTTGCACATGCCCTTAAACGAACCTGTGTGGAAACAAAAGAAAAAAAAGAAAAGTTAGAAAATTGAGCAGAAAATGGCTTAAACAAGCAACAGTGAAATGATAGATATGCAAAAATGTAAATAGTGCAACTGTGATGACCATATTGTGCAAAAAAATCTTTCATGGAGAAAATGCAGGAGTTTCAGTAAGAAAAGAGCAAAAAAAAGAAAGGAGTGTTAGAAATGATCCTCCTTTAAGAAAATACACTAAAAGGACAAGATGTTTATATGGAGGGTGGAATATGCAGAGACCTTCTGCTAAATGAAGGTGTGTTCTTGTGTGAGGGGGGATTGAGTTTAGGGCAGGAGGAGAGAAATAACCAAGAAAATGGAAGGACAGAGTGCAGCTCATTAAGACAGAGCATGTGTGGGGTTGTGTTTGTGTGTGTGCGGCTTGGTTCAGCTCCAGTGCTAATTGTATGCCCTCCCAAACCACTGCAATTAAATGGGCCCTTGTTAATTGGCAATTAGAGGACGAAAGACGAGCACTTGGCTTTCAGATGGGCAGCAGTTAACATAAATACACACCCACACTTAAATATGTCTCATGCTAGCAGCACATATGCAAGTATTTACACTGCAGCACAAGGCGTCTTGCTGAAGGAATTTAAATAAAAACTTAGACTCAAATACAAGAATATTTGACCACGACTACAGGAAAAAAATAGGACAAAATCTCTTCGGTATGTGAGAAATTGCAGTTTTTGCTAATAAAGTGTTCTGGTCTTGCAACTGTGACATACATTGTTTTAGTTAGGAGCAATATAATATTGCAGTAATTCTTAATACGAGAACTATACGTTTATGCTTTTTAGAAAATTATTGTTGTCTTTTTTCCCTCTGTATCCTGTACCACAGTCAGAATTGATGTCTGAGTCCCAAACAGATTTCAAACAATTTTACTTTCGCAAGTGGAGCGTTACAGCTTTCACTATAATACTTTGCTAGATACAAGTAAATCCAATTTACTTTTATTTCAATCAATCAATCAATCAATCAATCAATTAATCAATCAATCAAACTTTGTGTATAAAGCACTTTTCCAATTACATAACTTCTCAAAGTGCTTTATAGATTAAAATGACCCCACAAACCCCACCCTTCCCAAACCCAAAATAAAATCATCATCACAACTATAATTTTAAGGCATAATTTCAATACAATAATAAAAATATTCCAGTCAGTTAAAAGTTTCTATGTAAAGAATCCCAGCAGACTGCGTTGAGTCATCGGCGTGAGATTGTGCCCTGGACATGCAAACTGCAACCACAGCAATCCCTCATACTGAGCAAGCATGTAGTGACAGTGGAGAAGAAAACCGGAAGAAACCACCGGCAGAATCTGGCTCAATACAAGTGGTCATCTGCTATGACCATGTGGGGGTTTGAGAAGACAGAGAAAAATATAGCCATATATAGATAAATACATATAAAAAAAAAAAAAGAATTTGCTTTGAGTTGATTAAAAAAGGACCTTTGCTCTGAGGCTGGATCCCTTGACATATTCATACTAATTACTTTGAAATTGTATTCATGAAACTGGATTGCTTATCTTTAAATATATCAAAAGCTGAGAAAAGCTACAGAAGCAAGTCTACGCTTACAATGCAAGGATTATTTGTTTGACTAACGCTGTGTCCACACCAAAAGCGTCAAAACGCGCCAAATCCCCCCAGCTGGATGCTAGAACATTCGCACCTTGAAGCGTGTACAACGCGAACTTGACGCGCTTCAAATATTGTATTTTCACGAGCGAACTGGCCTTCAGCAGAGCTGGGGCTACAGTGCAGCTGGCGGAGGAGGACCGAGCTGGCGGAGTACTGTGTGTTCGGCCCGGGCTTCAGCGGAGCTAGCCTGGGGCTACAGTGCAGCTGGCAGTGGATTATGGACCGGGCTGACGGAAGACAGAGTGGATTACGTGTTCGGCTTGGCCTCCGGTAGAGCTGGGGCCGTTGCACTGGGGGTTTGGTGAGCTACAGATACAGTCCAGCTACGGCGGAGAGATCCATAAACAGCAGGGAGCCTCTCATAAACACCGGCTCCTTGTCGCCTGGAGAACGTGACCTGCTCGCCCAGTTTGTGCCGTGAAGGTCCAAGCTTCGCCTGCCGAAACACCAACTACATTTCTGAGCAGCTGTCCATCTGTCTGCGGCTCGTAAAAGTTTATAATATATGAGCAGGACGTGGTGCGGGATCTGCTACAGCTTTTACAGCAACAACGGCTCTTTTAAGAGCCACCCACAAATCTCTAAAGAGCATTCCTGCCTAAATACTTAATTTTTTTATTTCTGTCTCTGTATAGCAAACTGCTTGTGTCATGTAGCTCGGGGTGATTAGCCACGATGTTGATCAGTATTTCCTCCATGTCCTGCTGAGGCTGTGACTCCATGACAGTCACAGAATCACTGAAACTCTGTCCCCTGATTGGTTGACGCGCCGCGAATTGAAGCTGGAGTTCAGACTTTTTCAACTTGAGCAGAATTTTTCACGCGCCGCAAACGCCTCACTCGAACAAATCCTCCGCGCGAATAGGGCAGAAAAGCGTTTTCGCGACGCAGATCTGCTTCTGATTTCAAGCGGGACCCCCTGCCGCGCGTCAACGCGCTCCTCCGTTGACATAACATGTATACCTGACTCGCCGCTCGCTTAATTCGCTTTTGGTGTGTACGTACTGTAAAACAGTAGAATTGAACCTCTTTATAATCACCTTTGTGAGATTTTACTGATTTAGTTCGGAAAACATCTTCATATATTTCAGTACCAAAGGATTTTGTTGTTACATAATGTGTTAACACATTCTCCAAATAACAACGGTAATCACAATGTGAATTGGTACACATAATTACTATAATTCAGCAGGCATTTAACATGTCTGCGCATATCGGCATCATAACACTTTTGATATAGCAGTTGCTAGGTGATTTACAAAGTAGAAGATCCAGCAAAGACACTGTTCCATCGCTGCCATCACTCCCACAACTTTAATTACAATACTATTTGTGTCTTGTGTTTGTGTTTAATTTATTGCTATGAGCACTGGCGCTTTCAAGTTATTATCTCACGATTTGACAAATGCATCACGGTGTAGGAACTCCTTCATGCTTTTCTCCTTCCACCAACACAACCTTCTCTCTCTGTCTCTTTTTCCTCTCCGTCTATTCCTTTCACACGCTCCCTCACTTACTCCAACACATGCCCACCCACACTGCACCACAGGCACATGTAATCTGGAATTGCATTTTTGCTGTCCTTCTCTCTTCTATCTCTATCTTTCTCTTTCTCCCCCTTCTCTGAGTCTTTCACCTGCCCTCCCATCAGTCTTTCACATGCAAAGATGTTTCTGCCTTTACTCTGGAGACCAGAATCCCATTGGAACAAGAGCTGGCAGCTATGAGTCCTTCCTTCATCCTCTGCTCTTCTTTCTCTGTACGCCTTCTGCAGCTCAAATTAAAAGCACACTTTATTGCTCCAACGGTAAAGAAGCTTGTACATTACATTTTATGTCTGCTTTTTGGGTCATATAAAACATGTACTTTATGGTTATTCAGTTAAATGTACCTGCAATTTTGGACAAATTTGGACCTCTATTTTAAAGTGATAAAATCTTAATAAAGACTTATACAGTAACTAATAAAGACAGATACAGGAACTACAGTATGTATTGGATGACATAAGACTGGGTCAAGCCAGGAGAGCCCTAAGAGCATTTGATGTTTCACAAAGAAGCGTTTAGAAAAATGTTAAAACTTTGGATTATTGGTTATGTTTATGAAGAGTAAGTAGAAAAAAATTGCTTAGAAGGCTTATACCTAACAACAATAGGAAATGTTCAAAACATTTCTTAAAAAAATACAATTCATAAAGGATATAAAAGAAGTGAGAAATAGCAAGTTTTAACAATTTGACCACTCATTCGTCATTCGTTAAAGTTTTTGTTTGCTTTTATTAAGACTTGCAAATTACTCATTGAATAATTACAATTTCCCAGACAGCTAATAGATGCAGGATAACTGTCAAGCTGGTCTGAGTCACGGAGAGAGTAGCAGGTCGAAGTGGAAACAGAACTCCTTCCCAAGCCAGACAATGCTCTCCGGTCATAGCATCTCATAGCATGTTCCTTGCTCTTATTGTTTTTCTCCCTCTCTGTGTCACCAGCAGATGGCAGTTCTCAGACAGATCAGCGGGCTGTATTGAGAATTTTCATATACAATGGGTTCTGGAGATCTCCTTTTTTAAAGGGTAAATCATGCTGACTCTTTAGTAGCATAAATAAATAAATAAATAAATACCCTTGCCTGAGGTCCAGTGAGCTATCTCTTTGCATTTCAGGCAGGCATGGTGCTAATGAGGGGCCCGGCATCCAGGCGTTTGGCCCACCCAAGATACATTGCAACGCCCTTGTGAATTAAGTGATTTAAGTTGCAACCACGCAATGTATTGATTCAAGACAACTAGCAGAGGATGCTGTGGGCTATCCACTGGGACTTTTGGAGGTGGCAAAGAAGATGCTTTTATACGTTTGCGAAGGCTTAATTAAAACAACAGCAAAGCTAGCACAAGCAGGGACGATTCTAAGACATTACCAGTCTTAGAGAGGCAATTGGCGGCCACAAGTGCTTGTTTACCCTACAGTCGCCACAACCACAGGTGCAAACTTAGTGACGGAGGAGTATAAACTAGGCTCTAGGAAGAATAAAAAATGTTGTGGAGCACCAGCCTTATACAACAGAAACGCACTTTTAAGGATTTATAAAATTTCGATATGTAAATAGATCCTTTAGACAGCAGCTTTATTTCCCAAAACCGGCTGTTCAAAAAGACCCTCTGTAATTGCTACTTTACACATTCAAAGTTAGAAGCTAACTACACACATCAGTAAATGCAAGGCTGTAACAAGCCAACTTGACATGTCTAAGGCATAACAGTCAGCATGTTAATTTCTACCCCACCCATATTGCCCCAGTCCTAATAAAAAACAGCGGCATCAAAAAGTCCATTGGGTGTTAAGAAGACAGAGAGATAACCCTTGCTTATTAAGTCACTGGTTAACACAATCTGTGATCTGGTTAATTTTATTGCTGGTGTTATACATTTGAAACCAGATATACTTCAGAAAAAACCCTAGATATGTTTTTTTTTTTTACTGCTCAAACATCAAATCACAGTTAACTTTTTTATTTTAGGTCAATATTGAGTACAAAAAACCCATAACACTTATCTAATTCTGACACTTAAAAATGGCAAAAAACAAACAAACGTGTTATTAGTTTACTCCTATTTCATGTTTGAGACTAAAGGAAACAAAAGTGTTTCTTTTTTTCTGAAGTGTATGTAAATATCTGGTTTCAACACTCAGGCGAGAAAGAATGGGCAATTTTATGCTGTTAAGATGAGTGATGGGATAAGGGTATACCTAAAAGTGGGAGCCCAAATCAAATCTGCTTAGATTCCTAAAATTCATTGGCCAGCTCAGCATGAACTCTCCGCAAAGGAAACGTGTGCAAGCAAATCTATGTTTAATTGAATTTTACGCTCTACACAGCCTTACTATACTTTCTTTAGCTTTTTCTCCAACAGCTGTTTGTTGTGTCATGACAAAGCCAGCATGTTTTTGTAAACATTACCATTTGCATATTTCAGCAGCGCTAACATCGACCCGGCCTTTCCCCTCTTTTCTCTGAAACGCTCCAGCCCCCCGAACACTGTTGTCATAATGAAGTGTCGCTCTCCCAAATTGCCCCTTTTAAATTATACATTCGGCTTAAACGCGGAAGAGATACTATTATTCTGATATCAACCTTTACCTCTGGGGTCAAAGTGGTTCTGGCACCCACTTACGCTCACAGCAAGAGGGGCTGATTCATGCTAATATGAGGAGACCCCGATGACCTTCTCTTCACAAACCAATCAGAAACCGGCTTATTGACTGACCTCATAGCCGTTAAGGATAAGTTAATGTAATATGATAAAGCACACACAGGCAACCTTTTATGTAGTATTAACATCTCAGCCCTTATTGCAACATGAATTGTATTTTTGTCTGTGTGTGCAAGACCGAGAAATGTGAAACACAAACGGTCTGCTCTCTATCAGCTGTTATATAAATAGTTGTCAAATTCTCTTTATTTCATAACATAATTATGGCTCAGTCTAGAACCTGCTGATTAGAGACCTTAAAGCCAAAATGCTTTATTAGCTCAGGCTGAAGGAGTACAAAAGGTGATCCACTTAAAAACAATTCACAAAGAGTTTGATAACCAGTAGCTGACTTTTCCCCATCTTTCATCATTCTCTACACATTTACTCCATTTGTGTTTTAAAACAATTTGAACATTTCCAGTATTGAAGATTGTAGGAGATGTCTCCAAAGATTTCATATTTTCTTTTTTTTATGCTAATCCTGCTTCATTCATTGATATCTGAGAAAACCGATTTTCCCCCAAACACTTAACACCAGGTTTATTTTAATAGGGATAGAGTTGAAAAACAATACTCACATAGGTAGTAAATCAAGTGATAGGCAGAAAATGTTACTTATTAAATTTTTTAATATTTACATAACTCTGGATGCATGCTTACATTTAAGAGGATAGTAGAAATAGCAGTAGCAAAGTATTTGTTTAAATCCTCAAAAGTTTCTCCACGGTAGCCTTTCAACAGGAACATTGAAAGATAAATATTTTAAAAAATTTTGAAGTGCGAGGTCACATCAAACACGGCCAAAAAGCACCACACGCCCCTAGCTGAACGCTTGAACATTCATACCTCAAAGCGTGTCCCAAGCGAACTGGTTGCGCTTCAAAATATGCCATTTTCACGTGCACGAAGCCGGAAATACACAATTAGTGGGAGGACCCCGCATGAGACTGTTCCGTAGCAGTCGGCTGGCCTCTTTCTCCCTCCCTCTTTCTCCCGACCCTCCGGGAGTTCCCAATCGACTCTGGTTGTGATTACTAAACTGACCGTGCTAAATGTTCGGCCTGGCCTCGGGTGGAGCTGGGACCGCTCATGCAGGGGAAGACCCAGTTGAGCAGCGGCGGAAGGATCCAGAACCTGGGAACAGGGTGCCATCTACATCAAGCCCAGCATGTGCGAGCACAGCTGCCAGTGGAATATGATCTCCGAGCTAACGGAGGACTGCATGTACTGTCTCTGGCTGGCCTCCCATGGAGCTGGGACCACTGCAGTGGGGGTTTGGAGAGCTAAAGACTCAATCAAGCTGTGGCGGAGGGATCCATAAACAACGGCAGACGCGACACAATTTCCGGTCGTGTAAATCAAGCAAAAGTCTGTATTGCAAATCTGCTTATGATGTGTTGCGGGAACCCCAGTCGTTCTTCATCGCGCTCCTCCATCGACTTTACATGTAAACCCGACTCTCTGGTTGCGTTGGTCGCACTTGGTGTGAATGTACCATTAGTGTATTAGTGTACAATTATTTTATCATGAACACTGAACACCAGAACAAATGTCTACACTCTTAAAAGGTTAATTCAGATTTTTTAAAGCAAAGTTCTGTGACATTGTTAATACTGTATCAGTGAAATTGTAGATGGTTAATTTCACAAGCGTAGCTTTTTATCCCACTGATATTATCAGTTAGAGTTGTTTTACAAACAATGAAATCAGTTGAAACAGACAGACAGATGGCGCCCCTCTAGCTTATTCCCCCACTGCAAAAATGTATTTACTTTCGAACAAACTCACTGTGATGAGCCAACTTTCTACAAAAGGGAATAGTACTTAAGCCTAGATTATACTACTCTGACAAGGAGACGCAGACGTACTGACAGAGCTGTTTTTCATTTATGGTTCTCCATTTCTTTCTCTCCGTTCTGCATTGATTTTTCAGTGTTGCAATGCAATTCTCGACCAGGACAGCAGGAGGTGCTAACTTTTCATGGCGGCTTCTGCCTACCAACGCAGCCTCGTTTAAGTTTTTCTCTTCAGCCTGTGAACGCATTTACCCCTCAAGGAGCAATGGATGACAGAAAGAAAGTTTTGATTAACCTGTAAATCTTTTTACTAGAAGTGCAGCTCATAGAATATTCTAAAACACATGGAAACAAACACAGCAGCCTTTTTTGATGTTTTCTAACACATCCTTGTGTTCAAAATCGGCAAAAGACTAGGTTAGATATATTAACCTTTCAGTTTAAGTATGTAGTGCAGAAAACGCTGTATTAACTACTGATTACATCGACTATAGAGCACCGTTTTGGTGAAGCGATCTCTGGCTGTTGTTGAGCTGACCAATATCAGGCATAGGCTCTACGACGACAGAGACGGATAGTTATAAAATGGGGCTTGACTCCGTACATCCTTGCGTATTGTTATATTAATTTACTGCCTTTAATTTTTTTCCTGTTTCTATTTTTAAATCTGTCCTGAAGCTGACTAAAATATTTTAAAAAGTGTTCTTTTTTCTTGATATAAAATCATTTTTAAAACTATGCATGAGAGCATTGTTAATATAGAAATTGTTAATAAAAGCTACCATAAGTCAAAATGTATTATAATCATCATCATCAATGAAGTAAAATGGTAAATGGCCTGTACTTGAAGAGCATTTTATCAAGTCCAAAGTACTTCACACTACATTCAGTGATTCACCCATTCACACACGGGTGATGGCAAACTACTTTGGAGCCACAGCTGCCCTGGGGCGCAATGGAAGAAGCAAAGCTGCCTAACTCTGGCGCCACCGGGCCATCTGACCACCACCAGCAGGCAAGGTAGGTGAAGTGTCTTGCCCAAGGACATATCAACATGTAGCAGCCGGAAGCAGAAATCAATCATAGGCTGACAATTCTAACACAGAGCTACAGCCACCCTAAGTTAAGATATTTCAAAAGTAAAACTTTGATACGGAAGAATGTAGAAAACAGCAAAAAGCTCGTACTTCATTAAACAACTTCTCTGTGAATTGCATTTCCTTTTAATCTTTGAACCCCAACAGCGTATTTCATTTCTGCACAATTTCAGAATATGTTCAACAATAGAAAGACCCATTAAAGATAACAGTAATAAACATGGAATTAGATTCTTACCCCATTTGCTCTAACTGATTTAGAGTAAGCAATTACTTTTCCTATCAGCAGGCCGTCCCGTGTGCAACACATACAGTACAGTAGTTTTATGTGTAGTGCCAAAGCGGGAAAAGCGAGACAAAGAGACTTGGAGAACTGCTGGGTTTGCTGTAGAAAAAGAAAATGAAAGATTCCAGTTGGAATTTTATTTCTTTGAGACGGATGGACCTGTGTTTTGCATGATGATGCTGCACAAACCCCGGATATTAATAATACATTCATTTTAATTCTGCTGCAAATAGCTGGCACAGTGGAGGAAAAATATTTTAAACTAAAATAAGGACACAACTTTGGAGAAGAACTTTGTCTAAAGTTGCTCAAATCAAAGGAAGAACTAGAAGAATTATCTGATTTTTGTCACCTCATCCAAAGCTGATATGTCATCTTATTTAGCTTAAGAAAAAATACATAGTCATTCTGATCACTATTTCTCCATGTAATTCAGGGACTTACGTTTTTTGGGAGGAAAAAGGAATGTGATGAATGAATGTAAAGAAGCTGGAAAAAGTTAAGTTAGGAATTGTATTTCAGTAACAAGTATAAGAACCTAAAAACATATTTTTGCTTAAAAAAAAAAAAAATTATCTAAACCATTGGTTTCCCTCCAAAAATTTTACTCCCATTGATGTTTTATTTTTAATGGCTCTTTATCCTCATTAATCCTCTGATTTATTTATTGGAGGAAAATACATTGACAGTTGGTAATTTTTATCTCATCGGCTCTGTCCACTTCCAGCCTAAACTAACACTTTGAAGGAAAGCCTGGTTAGCCCATTTAATCAACCCTTACAACTAGGGATGCAACGATACCACTTTTTTCCCATACTTTTTTCCTATATCCGATATCCTACTGATACTTGGATTTAAGGACTCGCTGATACCGAGTACCCATATCGATACTTCTACCACACAAAAATATGCAATGAATTGGAAGACAGGTTTTATTTTCTTCTACACTTGTTACAACAAATGATAGTGAATATTATTTAAAAAATAATATATTGATAAAAATGACAGCAAAACAAAAATTTCAGTTCATGGTATCCGTTAACTTTAAATGTTACTGATAGAGTACGTAAGAATGGTATTTGCCCCGACACCCGATACCATTATCAGTAACGGTGCATCCCTACTAACAACCTTTCAACATCAGTCAGAAATCAACACATATTTTTAAAATACCTTTTTACTATTCACCACCCAATCCCATTTTCACATTGCCTTAATGGAAGGTGATGTTATCTTTTCCATCTCTATCTAGCAAAAGTTGTCTCACATGCTTTCTGTCAGGACTCATTCTGGATAAGACGTGCAGAGAGAAATCAACTGGCTAACTTTATGTTTGACTGGCTCTAATTCTTGTTTTGCTGGTTTTGAACTAAAATCAGATATTTTTTTTATCATGAAATGCAACAACAATGGAGTCTACTGTGTTGTCTTGACAACAACACTCTCCAGTGTGGAAGCTGATGTTGAAGGAAGGGCACTCGACGTTTGTTGGTTTTTAAATCACTGAGGTGTTTAAGCATTAAATCAGATCAAGCAGGCAAAGTGTACTAAGCCTCTAGAAAGAAACAGTTTTTTTTTCTGTGGAGGCTTTCCATAGAAACGGGTGAGCCACTTCTTCAGCTGCCCTACCCAATCAAAGTAGGAAATCATTTGGATATAGAACCAGTTTAAAATGCAATGAAATGCTAGACAATTTGTGTAAGAAAGAACAACTCGCTTTTCTCTGGAGCAAGCACCACCACCCTACTAAATGCACATGCAATAAAATAAATTAAAACCCACTGAATGTGTAAGGCGTCTGCAGTTATGCGGACGCAATACCAAAGAGAGGACTGAGTCAAAAGCCAAAGCTCTCGATTTACTAGTTCATCTACGTTCCTACCCTCATCTATGGTCACGAACTGTGGGTGGTGACCGAAAGAACCAGATCACGGATACAAGTGGCTGAAATTAGTTTCCTGTGTAGGCTGGCTGGGCTCTCCTCAAGAGATTGGGGGAGAAGTACAGTCATTCGGAGGGGGATCAGAATACAGCCACTGGTCATTCACATCGAGAGGAGCCAGTTGAGGAGGCTGGGGCATCTGGTCAGGATGCCTCGTGGACGCCTCCCTGTTTAGCTGTTCCGGTCAAGTCCCACCGGAGGAGACCCAAGACCCAGGACATACCGGAGGGACTATGTTTCTCAGCTTGCCTCAGAAAGCCTTAGGGTTCCTCCCGAGGAGCTGGCCCAACTGGCTGAGGAAGGGAGGACTGGGTCTCTCTGCTTAAGCTGTTGCCCCCGACCCTGGATTGCATTACTGACAGCTGAGAATTGCTCCCCTGACCCCCTTTTTAGTCCCACCCTGGGGTTTCACCCCTATGTCTATAGAATAAATGAGAAGGGTGCAATTAGGTACAGCTTTAAAACATTCATGTTCAAATTAGGGTTAAATTCAGCATATATCTATGTAGAACAACGTATTTCCCCCAAATGGAGGATCCTCAGTTTGTACAGTTCAGCATATTTAAGAGTGAAAAAAAAAAAAATTCTTATATATTAGATTGAGCCTTGAATTTTTTGCATGTCTGATACATAATCAGCTTTCCAAAAATACAAAAGAGCATTCTTACATTACTGTATATGTTGTCTTGTAAAAGAGCATATCAAACATGTGATAGTTTCAATGGCCTGCATTTGCAAATAACTTTTTCAGTCAGAGTACCACAAAGTGCTTTACATTACATTCAGTCATTCACCCATTCACGCACACATTCATACGCTGGCAACCTACTACACTGTACCCACAGCTGCCCTGGTGGAACACTGACAAAGGCGAGACTGCTGGACACAGGCGCCATCAGGCACTCTGACCACCACCAGCAGGGAACAGAATGAAGTGTCTTGCTCAAGGACAGAACGACAGAGGCAACCACAGACATACAATAGGAACTTGTAAGATGGAGCATATGTGGAAGAGTACAAGGTTATTGCTTGGTCGGATCTAAACTATATACTGTATTAGGGGTTGAGCCAAACCTGAATACGGTATCCGGAAAGGTACAAATAACATATTTTTTTACAAATACTTTTTTTATAATTGTATTCGGAAACAAGCAAAACTTTATATAGAAAAACTGTATTTCCTCATTAGACCGCAGTGCATGTGCCCCAAATGAGTTAGTGATGTTAAGGAGGAGAAGAGGGAGGAGTAAAATAGGTGATGACACAGCTGCTCTACACAGCAAGAAAAAGACTCGACAGAATGAAAAAAAAGACTTAAGAGTTTTGTACCTTAAAAGAGTTCCAGAGGCAGTTTATAACTTCCAGGAAGCAGAGTTTTATCAGTAGATTTTTCCATTACACTGCATTAGTATTAACATCTGCAGTCGGGTGTCCTCATGTTCACTCTGTGCACTACATAGCTCTGTAAGCTCTGTAATTTTGACAAAAGCCTGTTGACAGAGTAATCTTAACGTTCGGTTAAAAAGTTTTAAACAAGGCTTGTTTAGTTGGGTTTGCTTGTGGGAGTTATTACATTTAAGTTACTCTGTCTTTTGCAGACAGCATCCTTCTCATCACCTCAAACTCCCCAAATAGATTTGGGCTACATCATAGAAAAGAGTGTAACTACTGCTGAGCCATCTCTTTGTCATCCGCGTGCCAAAATCACTTGCCCAAGTTCAAAGGTCAAATCAGCAGAAGTAGATGTAAAAACATCTGTCAACATCTAACCATGCATAATCATGTGCACTTAAACCATCCTCTCCTGGTACTGTCTATCAAAGTTCTATCTTGGTCTCATTTGACCAGAGAATCTTATTTATCATAGTCTGGGAGTCCCCTATGTGTATTTTGGCAAACTCTATGTGGGCCTTTTTGCACTGAGGAGAGCCTTCTGTCAGGCCACTCTGCATTAAATTTCCGACTGGTGGAAGGCTGCAGTCATGGTTGACTTGGTGGAACTTTCTCCATTCTCCCTTCTGGATGTCTGGAGCTCAGCCATAACAATATTTGGTTGTTCTTAACATTCTTATGACCATGTGATATATCAGTTTTTCTTTTTAAATAAATTGGTGACCCTTGAATCGAACATAAACATCTGTAGAAGCTCTTATTTGATAAACAACAAATTTTGACACATTTTCCAGATGTGAAACAGCCCAAACATATTGTTTCTTTTACAGGACAGAGCTGCAGAAGCTCTTGTTCCATTTCTCAAAGTGTGCAGCACGCACTAGAACAAGAGCATCCCCACTTATTCAGAGGCACAGTTGTCTCCAAATAGAACTGCACATTTTTAGTTGAGCTTCTCTACTTAGAAGAACACTTTTTTTTTAACCTTCCAGCCACAAGTTATGGCAGAAAAAAAAAGAGAAGACAGACTGACATTCATAAATTGTGTGTAGTCACCTAAGGCTATGTTCACACTTAAAGTCCCATTTTTAATCAAATCTGAGTTGTGTGGTTGTTGAGACTATAACTAAAATGATACAGCAAGCACACTCCTGTGTAAACAGTCCACGGCCCTAAAGCAGCCCGCACGCGCAGACGAACAAGGCAAGATGTCACACACTACGCTATTAGTTTATGCAAGGACAAATGGCTGCTAGAGATGTTAGTATTTCTGCAGCGCATTCGGAACGGACAACATTTTCACTAATCATGTCCAAAACTTCACTTTCTACCTATTCACTGACTCTTGTCTCCAGCATACGTTGTGTTTGTTCAAGCGTTTGTCTCCTCCTGGGCAGATTAGTGATGCCTGTCTCGTGCCAGTGATGTACAAGACATACTGCAGTCACTTCTGAAAAATATAAAATATGGATTGGATTCAGTTCTCTGGTACGCACACTTGCAAGCTAGTTTTGTGGATTTAAACATAGTTTTATAAAAAGGTCAGCGCGTCAAAACTTTAATAAACAAACCCAGCTTTAAAGAGGAGCAAAAGCAAACTTTGGGAAAAACCAAGCTGTCCCCCTTTTCAGTAGTCCCACAACGCTCTAGCCTGTCCCCTCACTGCTGTATCCTAGTTTTGTTTAGTGAAACTTTCCGCAATCCTTTCCTCCTCCTCCTCCCAGCCTGATGAAATCTCTTCGCACAAAAAAAAACATGATAAAAAAGGGATTGATAGAAGCTAATAAAAGGAGGGCATGAGGAAAGAGAGAAAATTAGATTAGGAAAGAGATCGCTGTAGATGGGGAACAACAGAGGGGTGAAGGGAGGAGAAAAAATATGTGAGAGAGCCACTGAGCTGATCCCATCACTGTAAAACTTTTTCATAAATGAGGCAAAGAAAGGAATACATTTACTAATTTGATACATTAAACAGGCTCCTATTCCACTGAAAGTCTTTTGTTGAGACATGCTGTGAGCAAAACGTGTCCAGAAAGTTCTAGGAATTTACAAAAAAAAAAAGAAATATTCCTAGCTATCAGAACATATTTGTTTCATAATAATAAGCTCATGACATATTCAAAACACAAAACTTTTAAATATACTGCTCAGTTTTGCAAAGGTAGTTGCACACGTTTTGTCACTTTATAACTACGTACCTCAACATAGTTGGTTGGGTCATTAATTGGTAGACAAAAACATGTCAAACAAGTTACTGAACTGAAGCAGAAGGAAAGGATTTATGGTGGTCAGATTTATTTTACAAATAAAATAATATAATTATGCTGAACATTTGTAATTCAGACCCAAACCTGACACCACTAAGTAAATCCTAGTGCATATAGTTGGGTTCAGAAATTCCACCAGTTGGTATATAGTAGGGTTGTAGTTCAAAAAAGCATTAAAAACTTTAGACAAAATGGGGAAAAAACTTCAAGCAATATGAAGCAGAGTATAAGTTTCCTCTGAATGACGTAAAAAAAGAAACTAAATCTAAAGCAACTCTCAAATCAAATTTTTACATTTTAATTGTGCTTAGCCATAATTTCTAATAAAAAGCTGTTATAACTCAAAACATACAATTCAAATAAAATAAAATCAAACTTTATTCATAAATCACTTTTCATACAAAAAATGCAGCTCAAATTTCTTAAAGATTAAAATGACCCCACATAACCCCTTCCCAACAATTGTAAAAACAAAATGACAATTATTCCCCATTTCCCAAACACACACGGGCACATATCCGCACACAAACACACATTCACTCACAGACACCTTCCCAAAACACGTAAGACCGTAGGTAGACACTGGGCTGAGCTAAGATGAGTCAGGTACGTAAGGAAAATGCCATCAAGAGAGCCGTCTGCCCCGACAGCAGCAGATCCACAGCAGCAGCCAGGGCACCGACACAGGGCGCCCAGAGGAGGGAGGGTGGAGACCCCCTGAGCACTACCCAGAGAGCCCCCAGGCCACCACAGCCAAACACCGCCCCAGAGGCAGAGGGCTCCGACAAATAAGTAATAAATAGAAAAATATATAGTAAAAAGAATTTAAAGTGTTGGCACTGAATCCCTTTTTGGTAACTGCACAGAAAGATTTTGATTTTGATTTAAGCTAACGCAACTGGAGTTGCTCTTGACGGAAGGAAAGAATGAGACTAAAAAACCTGGTGAAAGAAAATGCTATGTTAATTTTCTCAAAATAATTTCAAAAAGACGGTGGATCGAATATATGATGTCCATGAATTTTCAAAACTAATTTTGATAAATAAAAACGCTGATTTTTGACAGGAGGCAACAGTTACTTTAGGACTACAACTGGAGAAGAAGACGGAGAGCGAGGGTTGTAGCCCCCAGGCCAAAAAAAAAAGGAGCATTAAGCATGGAGAAAACTACTATAAATATGACCATGTGGAAAGTAGCAGCTCTATCGGGGGTAAAGCTGCAGTGAGAGCCGCGATAGAGGAGAAGCTCTACAAGCTCTAGGTGAGTGTTTTACGTGCTATAGCTAGTGCTAGCTCCCGTTAGCCAAATGGGATCATATATGCGACTTCTGATTTGTAGCCATTTTAGATTACATTTTTTAAAATCAAATAAATCCCAAATCACTGGACAAACACAGTTGAAATGTACATCATTAGTTATCATTTAAATTGAAGTACAACATATGTGTGATTCAGGACGTAAGACAAAGCAGAGCAGAAAATAACTTTTATAGCTCCATTGACTTCCATTCATTTTATTTTCGGTTTGGGGACCCACGGGCCGGCTGGAAGAGGAGGACACTTGTGTATCTTTTTAATCCTAGTTAGATTTGCAACAATGCATCCCATCAGGTAAAATGCAAGTAAAAGGCAGGGTTGCACCCTGTGCTGGACAGTCGCAGATACTCTTACATTACAAGAACTTAAAACAATCAATTATCCCATAAGTAGAGCTGCACCAATCAGAATGTGATAAAAAATAACATGTTCAACTATTTGAAACCAACAATGAATGATGATGTCATTTTAATGTTAAACAATTTTTAACCTCTTATAATTTTTTAATAAGTGGGCTTAGAATTACTAAAAGGCATTTCTCTGTGGATTCTCTAGAAAGGGGTCTGCAATTCAAGTCTGGTCTCCGGTAACTTTTAGGTGTGTCCCCAATCCAACACACCTGCATCAAATGGCTGAATTACCTCCTGAGAGTTCAGTAAAGTTATCCAAATCCTGCCTAACTATTTGACTCAAGTGTGCTGAAGCAGAGACACATCTAAAAGTTGCAGGACGCCAGCCTGCAGTACTGAGTATGGAGTTGCAGACCCCTCTTCTGAAGAATATAGACCGTAATGTTAGTGCTGAGATTTCCAAAAGGTTGCCAACATTTGAAAATCAGCAAGTTCCCTGACAGCCCGAGGTTGAAAGCTAAATGGTAAGAGAAGAACTTTGCGATGAATTCGAAACCTTCATGTTATCTACTGAAAGTCACTCTCTCGCTCACACTCATTGACAAACAGGTATACCTTAACCGGAGGAAAAAGTGTTTCCTTTTAAAAAGCTTCAAACACATCTGGGTGTCCTCTGTCTTCATTTCCAAACAACTTGCTAATACTGAAAATAGCAAACCGAGTCATCTGCACTGGGTAGAAAATTCCACACTGAAGAGTGTTGTCTTCATCATGGTAACTTAATAGTATTCATTGATTGGAAAAACACTGGATTTCACTTGAGTTATGTTAAAAAAAAGGATAAAAATGATATTCTTTCTATTAGGTTTGTCTCCTTAACATACCTCAGAATTTTTTTTTTTTCTCAAAACTATGAATTTTGCTTAAAAGGTCTTGGATGTCCAGTGCAATTTGATATCTTGTGAATTTTGTACGAGTTCCCTATTCTCAACAGTAGGCTTGATGTAAAATAATAAAACATGTTCCACAGCCTCTTCTTAAAGACATGAAGACTTGGTTTTTAGAGATTTTGTGTTGATGCTACAAGTTTTTGATCAACTGTCAGCACATTAACCGGCTATCAGCCGAATCCACTGTCGCTCCTTCTCTACTTCCTTTGATTTCTTTCAGTTTCCTACGTGATGGTAACTGGTCAGGGCTGATAAAGCTGAAAATCGGCACATCCTAGGCATCAGTTTATTTCCCAGCGCACCTCTACATATAAATGTGTGTTTTTGAACTGTGGGAGGAATCTGGAGGACCCAAAGAAAACCCACGCATGGATATCCAGAGAAGCAAACCACACAGAGAGAGATTACACCAGAAACTTTCCCTCTGTAAAAAAAAGACCATACCACCATCTATCTGCCGAATCTCTTCCGTTTTAATTGGGAGGTGGGGGACACCTGCATCTTTTTTATCTATTTTATCACCTTCAACTATTAATAATCATCCTCCTCATATAACCCTAGATATTTTCTAGCTCTAAAAGCCCATTCAACTTAATTAACCCACATATCTAATCAATTATTTAAGTTGAAGTCATATTTTAAACTCACAAAGTGGCTCATATCTACTATTATATGGCAAAACTGATAATATCTGTTGGGTTACTTACCCTGATCACGTACTACAGTTTTGTACTATGAGATAAAAATTATGCGCTAGATTACAATGAGAAAAAGCAAGCTGGCTTTGGTCATAATAGCACATAATGAACCCAATTTAAAATGCATTCTTGTTCCACTGCAAAAAAGAAGGCAAAAAAACCCAAGCGAAAATGGGTCAGAATCAGCCATTAGCTAATGAAGGCTGACTGACTGGACCAAGCAAGATATTGGGTCCCTGACCAATGAAAAGGGAGGATGCTTTCTCCCTCTCCTTTTCTTTTTTCCAGCCCTTCACGTTTCTGATGCTGTGTCTGTCCACCCCATCCAGCTCTATGTCTTTTCTTCCTCCTCGCCCCACCACCATCCTATGCCCCCCAGTGTGTCTGTGATGGCGGTTGCGTAACATTACTAAAGAAACAGCACACCAGCGAGCATCATCAGTGAGGGTGAGGAGGGGGGTTGTTGAGCAGGAAGCACTGACCCAATATCTAACGAGAGAGAGCACAAATATGAAGGGGGAAAGGAACAGAGGGAAATTACAGAAATTAGAAAATGGAGAAAAAGGGGTGGAAAGAGAATTTTTTTTTTTAGAAAAGAGAGATGAAGAGACTTAGTGTATGGATTTATGAAAGGGGCGGGGGGCTTATGATGAGATGGAGAAACAAAAATGGGAAAGAAAGAGGCTGGAGGGAGGGAGCAAGAAGAAACAGAAAGGGGCAGACAATGAATTCAGGCAACAAGAGTTGGGGCATTTAAACTATAAATAACTGTCATACTAGCAGCAGCCCTGGTCTTCTTTGTCTCCCAATCTTTGATCCCCTTCATCCTTCACCCCACATTCAAACACACCTCTCCTTTATTCCATATGTATCTGATCTGCTTGGTGAGATATAGGCCAACTAAAGGAATGTCTCTGAAAACTGATATTCATACAGAATTGTTTAAACAATTGTTTTCATATTGGTTATGTTCTTTACTGAAACGTTATTTAATTTCATGCAGTAATATCACTTTGTGTAATTATTATTTTTGGTTATTCTTTCGACTATGAGTCTTAAAATGAAGAGAGATAAAAACGTAAAACCCTAACGTAATAATCAGAGAAATCATGGAAACACCAAACTTTCTTTGCCAAATTAAAATGTAATAAAAACAGATTCATAGTTTAGTTAGGTAGGCGCATGTCCAAAGTGGCTAATCTGGAGGACCGGGACATTTTCCGGTAGGCTGGTCTGATATTTGGGCCACAAGGGCCGGTGTACAATGGCAAGCTAGGTAAAAATGAGTAACTAGTAAAAGTATTTCTGAACTAGTTAAACAAAAGCGCAAATTAGCTGGGGAAAATGTTTGACTAGTTCCATGTAGTCAATGATTAGTTGGCATACACTTGAAATAGGCTTTTAGAAACATAGGAGAGGAAAAATGCATGCAGAAAAAACTCATAACAGTTTTTAAAACAAGGTTATATAAGTATTCAAACCCCATAATCACAATTACCCATAACAACAATATTTAATGTCGAGTATATGGAGTTTTCACCAAAATGGCTTTCCATACTGGGCTGCCTCAACCGCCAGCTGGCAGCTTGTTTTTTTTGTTTTGTTTGTTTGTTTTTTACAGTGTACCCTGACGTTACATATCAGAGCACTGAGTCAGCAGGGTTTGAAAGGTAAAAAAGCGAGGGTGGCGCTTACAGTGCTACGATTAAAAAGAAGAAAGCTCAGACGCTGCTAAATGGGCGCTAAAATAAGCTTGTGGTTTATGACAACATACGAGGAAAATGAAACAGGTAAGACAACATGTTGAACTTTCACTGCAAACCACCATTTGTGTTGAATCATTATCAAGTCAATGAATTGTGTGTCATTGTGCCAACTAGCATAGCATATCATTGCTACATAAACGGACAGTTTTTTTCGTGTAGCTCCTCAGAGTTTGAAGGAAAATCCAGCATCAGGCAATTTGAGCCCACAAGTCCAGAGTGGGCAGGATTACTTATTGAGTGAATATTATTAGTTTTCATTTAATAAAGAGCATGGTGTAAACCTGCTCCATATGAAAATCACCCTGCTAGCTGATCAACTCTAAAGTAATAAAACTTTGTGAATTTATCAAGGGCTTTGTAAAAGTCGGAGATTTGTGGTGAGAAATGTAACAATTTTTAAATATGATTTAGTGTCAGAAGCAGAGTTAGGAGTCAGTAGTAATAAGATGATTTCTCTTGTAAGTCTTGGAGGAACAGGTGTGTGAACAAGCAGGCATTTGTTCCAATAAAATCACTGTCTCTGGCAAAATGACAGTGTGACCTGTTATATTTTTTCTTGAAAACTAAGACATTAAATACACAAAGCCCATATTTGAAAGAGAATAGAAGTAAGGTAATTTAAAACAACCCTGCATATTGTTTAGCTATTGAAATATCTTAATTGGTTGAGTCAAAATGTAATCTCAATGTCAAATGCACTAAGGTAAATTTTTTTATTGTGACACAGGTGCAGCAGATGAGTTAAGGGAAACTGGAGTAAGCAAGAAAGAGAGAGCAGAGTCTACTTAGGGACTGATTACAGAATATAGATTATGGTAATGTTCTTGGATGTGTTGTAAAAAATGTAGAGGTGAACACACGCTGAAATAAATCTACCTTGTGAAGCAAGTAACCCTTATTTACACTGAATTGGTCTGTTTTTTTAAAGAAGAATATTCTGAATTACAAGGCTTTACAGAACAGTGTGCTGTTATAGCTTTAACATGCAAGGTTACACTTATTTGATTTAATAAAAATAAGTTGTGAAATAACGCGAGTCGGTCTGAGGCATCAAACTTCAGGGATGAAAATGAGTTCCACTCCAGCAATGGGTTGGCACAAATTTAACACTATGTTTTAGAGTTAATGAGGTGATTAACATATAGCTTGCTTTGGTGCAGTTTCTGTTTATTGACAGAATATAAACTACAATAAAACTGGATGGAAAATATTATTTAGTTTAGTGATTTATGGTATGTTTTTTGGATCTTTTTTTTCAATAAAAAAAAGCTAGGCTTTTGGTTTTCAGAAGAGATAGGTAAAGAGTAGTTTGAGGGTCTAAGTGGTCAAATATCCCAGTTTTTTTTCTGTCATCTCCCATTTTTAACTTCTCTATTTTCTGTTAATCAGAACCACTCCTGCAGTGTGAGGACCCGCTTTACATAAGTGGATATATGTTACCTATATAAACAACTAACACTCCACAACATATAGGAGAGAAGCACCTTTTAATCAAAGATAAAACCAATTCATTTAGAGTAATGTTCTTATACTTCATACTATATGTTTTGTATATGTTTATTTTCTGATTACTGTTTTTTTGTCACTTTCTCTAATGCTATAATTTATGCTTTTCATGCGTTATTCCTAATTGCTCTTTTTGAAATGTAATATCACACCTGCTCCCACAGTTTGCTTGCTGGGAAATGTAGATGAAGTTACCATGGATACAAAGTCTATGCAATTATTTTAAATTGCCTTATGCATCGCTAAGAAAAATATCCTCTTGAACTGGAAAAATAAAAATACTCTGAATATTAATCAATATAGAGATCTCCTTCTGGATTACATTGGTCTAGAAACGGCATCTGCCTCCACATCTGATCAATCTTTCTGGTCACCCTTGATCAGTTCCATCACCTAGTGGGGTCGGGCCCTTGATTCCGTTCTGTGGGACACGGTTGCCGATGTGGAGCTTAAGGGTTGGTGGTGACTGCGGGGAGGTCCTTGGGGGTGGGTCCGCTTGCGGTTCGGCGGTAGGTGCCGTGACCCTCGCCTGGGGTGGGACTTTGGGGGCTTTGTGTGGTGACTCCTAGTGGCTGCATGCGGCGCCTTAGAGGGGTCGTGCTGGCGGACACGGGTTACTGGCCTGGTGCTGTGCTGCTCTGGGGGGGTCTGGGCTGGGCCTGGGGCTCGGGGTTCTGGGGCGGCGTGCCCCCCGGCTGGGGCCCTGGCTGGGGCTTGGCCGGGGGGGGGCGCTGCCGTCGGTGCCGGCTGGGGGGGGGCTGTGGTCGGCCGGTGGTTGGCGGGCGCTGCTGCCCTTTCCATCTCCCCGGGCTGGTTCTTGTCGCTTGCTCCCCGGTGGCCGCTTGCCGCGTCCGGGCGTCGGCGAGAGGCCGTGGCGGGTGGCCGGCGTCTCCGGGCCCGATCGGCTATATTGACACTGGACATGGCTCCTGGGTCTTGGTCTTAGCCCTCGCGGGGGTGCTGAGGTGGGGGCCTCTGGCCGGTGTTGGTCGGCCTCCACGGTGACTGACCAGTTGGTGGGGTGTGGGCTGGTGGGTGGACGTGCTGGGTTCTGTTGCCACCCGGCCATCGGGCGGTAGTAGCAAGGCTGGAGGATGTCGGCCTGGGGATTGGCCGCCCGGGACTTCGGTCTGCTCACGGGCCTGGCGCGGCATGTCCGGGGTACCCGAGTCGGTGGTGTGCCGGGTTCCGGCCTCGGCGCGGGGGCCCTCGGACGCTGGCGGTGCCTGGGGCGTCTCTTATTGGCGGGGAGGCTTTTTACCATCTAGCACAGGCGCTCTTTTTAACGGGGTGCGCTTGGGACGGGAGGGGGGAGGGCGTTGAGGGTGAGGGGGGGCTAAACTCAACCTGGGTGTCTAGTGACATGTGTTTTGTTAGCAGTGTGAATGTTGGGAAGGATTTAGGTATGCCCCTGGCATGGGGGCTGGTGGATTGCCGGGGCCCCCATGGGGCTCGGGGGTACCGCTGCCGTGGGCCCCGACTGGACGTGCTGGGGCCTCCCACCCCTGGTGGATCGGGCCGAACGGGGGTGCCTATTGGAGTCAGCAGGGGAGCTGGCTCCCTGGGGTTGGCAATGGTCACCCCAGTTATTTTCTCCCCATCCCCATGCCTCTGTCCACCTGCTCCTTCATTCTACCATTCACAAGGCCTTGGGACGTGGGCACGTCACTGGGGTGCGGGATGGAG
This sequence comes from Apricaphanius iberus, assembly GCA_028564705.1. Lineage (NCBI taxonomy): Eukaryota > Metazoa > Chordata > Actinopteri > Cyprinodontiformes > Aphaniidae > Apricaphanius > Apricaphanius iberus. Next base: position 890,945 of record JAPXFQ010002555.1, on the reverse strand, counting down.
CTTCCGTCTTCGCTACCCGGTGGCGGCCTGGGTCCCGATTTTATTGAGCAACTTAGACACTTACACTTGCAACATTTACATGGAACGCACATGTAGGGACCTGGCGGTGTGGCGCATTGGCGCTGGGGGCGGGACCCCTCATGGGGGGCCCCCTATAGGGGCCCGTTGTGGGGGCCTCGCCTGTGGTGCCGGCACCCACTGGTTAAACGCATCTAGACACTGAGGGCCCGGGGGGGGAGATGGGGGTACCCGGCAGTATTCCCATGTCCCCCCCCTCTGTTTTAAGTGCACATTAGAACAACACGCAACAACACCACATTGAGCTGGGGGAGAGAGGCTGGGGGGTCTTTCCACACCCCTGTTCGTTGGACCATCAGGGGTCGGAGCCCGGATAGAACATCACGCCGTCTGGTCGGGGTCCTGGGCTGGTGGGCTGCTCTTGCCGGTGTGGGGGCCTTGGCGGTCTGCTTGTCCCCGTCCTGGTGGGCAAAGGGGTCTGTCTCCTGGGTGCAGGGGCAGGGTTCTCTATTGGGGCGTCTGTCCCTGGGCCTGGGAGTATGGAGTATAGTGTACGTATGGGGGGTATGAATGAGTGTATAGCGTCCTTTTTTCGTATGTCCTGTATTTGTAAGAATGTGTACGCATGAGAGGGAGGGTACGTATGAGTGTCTCTGTCTGTCTATGTCTACCTGTCAGGTTGGGTGTTTGGCTGCTCTCTGGCCTGATGCATCTTCTTCCCTCCCCGTCACTCCCCGTTGGTGATGGTTGCTCCTGCCCGCTGGTTGATGATGACTCTCGATGCATGGGGCTGGGGGTCCCGGTTGCGGCCCGGCTCGGTCCTGGTGCATGTCGGGCGGGTCCTGGGTGGTCCGGTGTGTCGGGCGGCCGCTGTTTCGGGCCGACATCCTCCTTGGATTGACTGGGGCACCTCTTATGGGGGTGCCGGGGTTGTAGAATAGGTTGGTGCCGTCCGGTGGATCGGTGGGGACCGTGCCTGGCGCCCAGTCCTCCTGCCGGTTCCAGGACTTCTGCTGGCTGGTCTGTTCACCTGGTGGGGCTGTCCGGCATTGGCTGGGCCCCTGATCTTGGCGCCCTACGTGGGGCGGGATCTGGACCCTGGAGCTGGAAGATCTGGATGTCCAGGTGCCGGCTGGGCGCGGCCTGGGGAGGGCGTACATCCGCTGTGGCTCTTGCTGTGGCTCCCTGGCGTGTGGGTGTGTGGAGGCGGGCCGGGTTGTTGGCGGTGGGTATTGGTCCGGGGTGGCGGCGGCGTGTGTTGTCCGTCGGTTGGCTGCGGATCCTCCTTGCCTGCGGCGGCGGCGGGGGGCCCTTGTCGGCTGGTCCCTGGTTGGGGCCCCGCTGGGGGGCGGGGTGCCCCTGGTCCCCGTGGCCTCCGGTTCCTGATCCGGGCCCGCCTGGCGTAGCCGGTTACCGGCGGAGCCCGTGGGCTCGTCACTGCGATCTCTCGGGCCCCAGCATTGCGGCTGGTGGGTGCTCCCCTGGGGCTTCCATCTGTTCCTCTCTTGGTGGGTGATCGACCCTGCGCTGATCCGCCTGTGGACTCTGTACTCTGTGGGACCCTGGATGCATACATCTCTTGCCTCCTCCATGTCTGTGCCGATTCCTGTAGGACGGATTGACGGTTCCTTACACCAGCTATCAATCACTTGCATGGGGAAACCTTATTCAGACCTGCATGCTCGCACACACATAGGTGTGGGGACATTGGTGAGGACGGACATATCTTAAGCTGAGGTTATCATCATTAGTTAGTTGTTCACAGGAGCTTACCAGAAACATTTGTATTATGTTCATTAATCAATGCTTGTGTGTAGTGAATGTATAATTCTTAGTTTATTCTACTAGATCCGAACTATTGGTTTGGTTCTGTACAGTTTGTTGTTTTTGTTTTGTATTACTGTTTCTCTGCCGTCCGGCAGAGGTGGAGGACTGGGATGTTTTCTTGTGTTCTTTGTTTGCCTCCCTGTCTTGTGTCGTCGGTTCGCGCCTCTGTTGGTCCGGTTTCTTTTCTTCACCTTCTTCCTTTCTCCCTTCTTGTCTCAGTTTAATGTCCATGACGTCAGGAAATTGAACCCACAGTAATCACTAATAAAGATTTTTCATACATATACATCAAGTGGCGTACTACAGCGAAGCTGTAATACTCTGCTTGGGAAAGTAAAACTGTTGGGCTTGTACTTGGTACTCAGACACCAATTCTGAGTAGCATACTGCTAGACAGGACACGTAAAAAAAAATAAATAAAAAAAATAAATAATAATTGCTCTTTTTACTTTTTTCATGTTGTACTCTATGCTTTTCATTGCTTAATTCTTTATCATATGTTTTCTTTGTTTCTTTACCACCAAATCATGTAAAGCACCTTGAATTACTCCGTTATTGAAATGTGCTATACAAATAAAATTGCCTTGCCTTTTTTATTTTACATTTTTTCCTGCCTCTGTAGTAAATATGCATATACAGAACACTTATTTCAAAACAAATTCAACCAAACATGAAGCCACCGCAAAAAAAAAAAAAAAACGAACACATTTTTAATATATAAATATCTACAATCGTTTTTTAAAATGGTTCGTTTGATTGAAAGAACTGTTGCAAAAGCAGGAGCTGGAGAAAGAAGGCAGAATGGCCTAACTGGCACACTTTGGAACATATTAATATGGATAAACAGTATAGGTAAAGCGGAATTGTGCACAATGTAACAATCATTCACAAGTAGATTATTGTGCACTATCAATACGAGGGCTATGACATTTTTAGTATTTTTTTCTGCCCGAATTAAACAGCATTTGTTATCTGTGCTATGACTTTCCAAACATCCCAGCACCTCAGAATTGGGCAAAAATATCAAGCAAGCAGAAAACACCGGAGCAGGTGAGGCAAGCAGAAAACACCGGAGCAGCTGAGGCCACAGCTGCTCTAAACTTATGTGTGTCACTGATGGCCATGCGGGGAAATCTAAAATATGTTTGAAAATATGAGGAAATTTCCAATTTAGAGCTTAACGTTAATGGAACATAGGAATTTGACATCTGTTAGATGACAGTAATGCCAGATTATCTAAAATATTAGCGGGCTATATTGCAGTTTTTCAGTTATCTACACCCACTGACATCTAAGAACATTAGCATTTACATGTGGTACTTCATTAAGCAGTCGCTATGGTAATTCCTCTTCACAAGCAGTCACAAAAAAATATGCTTACTAAGCAAAATTATGGGTTAAGGGAGTATGTGTAACTGCATGCCTCTAAAATGTACATGCAAGTGATTTATGATTGTATGCATTCATATGACTCATTGAATACATGCACCTTGCATTTCCGCATGCACCTGCATGTGTGAAGATGGGTGTCCGGTCTAAATGCATTATATATGAGCTGTGTGTGCAAGGGCTGTACAATGGTGCATGTAGTGCTGCGTGCTGCTACATGCATGCATAAAAGCTATGTTCATCTGAGTGTCTAAGTGTATACACATATTTGAATATTACCCATGAGCTGTTATCCACAGGGAAGACATGTTAACAGGTTTGACAACCACTGTGAGGATTGCTAAGAAACGACGACGAGCCGTGTTTGTGTGTGTGTTTGTGTTTGCATGAACGTTTATCCAGGTGAGTATTTGTGCATACCCAACTGCGTATGTTTATGTGTGTAAAGTCCCACTAGTCAGTGGAAGGAAAGCAGGGGGTATGACTGTGAAGGGTGTGGGGGCTGGAGGCTATGACTCATCTACTGATTGGACCTCTGGCTCTTGCTCTCCCTGCATAGCAACAGCTGTGCAAAAACTCATATAAATCCATAGCAACCAGAAATGATAATGCACTGGACTGTAAACATTGCATGTACTGGTCATGCTCGGGCCTTGATGAGATCTCAGGAGATCATTTACAAAAAAAAACAAAAAAACCCACACAAAAGATATTTTACGTTTAGCTGCAGCTCAAATATGTCATATCTCTCTTACAGAGGAGAGCAAGAAGGAAATTTGCGATGTAAAGTTTTTAAGCGGGTGAAATTAAGTACTTAGAAAAAAAAAAGAATGGGGGAGAGGAACTAAACACAGGTACAAAAACAACAGTAAAAAGCATTTAAAAAACATAAATAAATAAGACATGGCAAGTTTATTTGTATGGCAACATTTATACACAGTGGAATTCAAAATGTTTACCATAAAAATCAAGGAAAGTTGATAAGATATGAAACATTAAATGCAGTAATAAGATGACATCAACAAAAAAACCCATTGAATATTATGAACACAGATCAAATCCTACGGATATACCTTAAATAAAATCTAACAAAAGTCTCAACTAGAGAAGGCTATTTTTTATATATATAGTATTTTTCTTTTAGAAAATATTTTAGCCCTCCCTTTCAACAAGCTTAACAGCCACATTAAGTAGTTTTACCCCCCCAAAAAAATAAAAATAAAAAAATAAATAAATAAATAGCTGCAGTCTGTTAGAATCCATTAGATGTTTGTACTTTTAGTTTCTTTGTGCTTGGTTGTTTGACCTTTTTCTGGTCAATTTTATTTTTAATCATTTTTTTTCTTCTGTTAATTCTGCTTTAGTTTATTTCCCGCATTAGGATTATTATTATAGTGATTTGAGTTCTGCTTAGTTTTCATATCTGTATTTTTCCCCTTCTGTTTTCTTTTATAACCTTCTCTGTCTCATTTCCTCCTGACATTCTGCCACCTTCCCAGCTGCTTCCACCTCCATCTCCCCTGTTACTCACACACCTGCATCAACTTGATATAGTCTCACCGTGGTTCCTTTGTCATTCGTAATTTAACCTTGGTGTTTAAGCAGCTCAGTTCAGTCATACCTTAGCACTTCTCTATCTTTTGTCCCCAAGGCAAGATACTTTGTTGCTAAATTAAATCACTCCATTTCAACTGCAAGTTATATATGTTTGGGGGGGGGCAATAGGATTACGATGACCACGTATAAATACTCATGTTATGCTAACATCTTGCCTCTGATTGGCTAACAGTAACGCCGTGACTCTTAAGATACCTTCAAACAAATAACTAAGTTAGCATACCTTGCAGTTGGAGTTCCAAAGACACATTCCAAGCATTTCTTCCTCAGCTCTTCTTTCTTAAGTGAAAAATACAACCCTGAGGTTTCATATCTAAAGATTACGTCAGCCTGCATGTTTCCCAACATGTTGTGGAGTTTCTGACAGTTAGCTCTCCTGCACACAATGCGGCCTTCCCGAGAGTGGCTCCAAGCCAAGGTGGCCATGAATTCTAAGAGCTGGCTTTTTAAAAAATTTTTTCTCTTTTTTTTTCTTTTTTTTCTGCGGCTTATGCAGGCAATGAGGAACATTTTCCATGTGCAGCATACAGTAAATATGCATTCGACCAAAAGCATGTGAAGCCATAGTAGGGCATATATGATATGTGTTTTGATGTGATCATTCAGGAAAAGTTTATCTTTGCCGAATGCATGGATCCACAACAACAAAACTATCTCACAAAATCTCCACTTTAGCCTTTCACACACAAAAAAACACATCTGGATGAGTGGTGGTGTAAAAATGGCAAGAACCCCTGGAAGTTAAACATTTAAGACATTTTGCTGAGTATTAGAAAATGACAATAACAATGCTAGGGATAGGCTTTAACGTGCTCAAGACATCTTTTTCAAGTATAGCTCATTAATATCGGGAGGTGCCTATTTCTAGCAACCCTGGACATGTCACCAGTTCATTGCAGAGCACCACAAGACACACAGCAGAAGCAACCCTGCACACACCCACTCATACCTAAGGCCAGTTTAGAGAGTCCAGTTAACCTAAGAGTCATATTTTTGGACTATGGGAGAAAGTCCGGAGTAACTGGAGGGAACCCATGCATGGACAGGGAGAACTTGCAAACTCCATCCTGAAGAATTTGAAAACAGGAACCTTTTTCTGTGAGGTATTGGTGCCACCAATTGCGAAGTTTCTGATTGGAGGCGGAAGTGACGTGAGTGGTAGTACACTGTCGATTGCTGTTAGTCAACCTTTTTCCAAATTCTATCCTTTCTGAAGCATGGCATGTCACTGTACAGGAGCATATTATCCCAAGACTATAGAAGCAGATTTAAACAAGTTTAGGTTTCTGAAAGAATTGATTTGCTGAGTCGATTAGGCAAAAAAAAGTCTGTCAAACCACAGACAAGTGGGCCCCAACAGATGCATCAAGGCTATGCTCAGCACACTTTGAGGTAAGCTACAGTAAGGCAAATCAATATCAATATTTGTCATGTGAGAATTATATAAAATGATCATAATAAATGCAATAAATACAGAAATACAAAACATTTCCAACATTGTTAAAGGGTTATTCTGTTTTTTTTTTCAACCTTGACCCTTTTTTTAAACAGATTTTATTTTTACTTACTCACCCAGAGAATTTTAGAGCCAGCCTGAGCCGTTCAGCGGTATTTATATTAGCTTCCTCCATCAACGGACATCCGTAGAATGGCAGTGCTCGGTGCAGGACAAATTCTGCTTGTATTACAGCTTAATCTGCCCAAAACATAGTAATTGTACCACTTTTATATTCCATTTGGATTTACCAGTGCTTGGGAAGTGCTACTTGATTCTCTTCCGGACCAATTCGGACGTAATACACACCAAGCACTCCCATTCTACAGATTTCCGCTGATGGAGGAAGTGAATATAAATACTGCTGAACGGCTCAGGCTGCTTCCAAAATTCTCAGGATGAGTAAGAGAACATTAAATGTGCTAAAAATAAGGTCCAGGTAAAAAAAAAAAAAAACGGAATTCCCCTTTAAGGCCAGATAGTCTAAGATCACCAGAGACTAGATTGTACACCTGCGCAAGACTGGGATGAGCCAATCAACAATAAGCAAGCGGCTTGTTGAGAAGAGATCAACTGCTGGAGAAGTTATTAGAAAACGGAGTGAATACAAGATAAGTGAATTGAGGTGAGAGTCAGCATGTCCTCCAACAATACATTTAAAAAAATACAATCTTATCTTGTGGATTATCCCCATGTAGAGACCACAATAATATTTGATTTTCATGGGCATGCTTGGGGACATGTAGTAATAACACTGACTCAAAAACAGTTTATTGCAACACCAGCAATTATTTTGCTACCTGAATGCAATTATAAAAGCACTTCATTTGCACATAAACGCTATTTTGGAAAACTGAGCATTAAAAACCTACTGTGCAATGGCTGGCAATTGTGTGCTGATTGCTGCGGCAGCCCAAGTACCCATAAAAGGTAATAGGTGTGGCAAATAGCAAAGCTGATAAGCCATATTTTTGATGGATGATGTTTCCCAAAGATGTCACCTCCTGTCTCTCTTCCCAAAATCAGCAAAAGAGTAACTGAATGTTTTATCTCTATCATAGGATGCATTTGAGGTTGGGAAACATAAAGAAGCTTCTACTTTATGGCTCTTCAATCTGCTTGCAGTGTCAACATTACCCATAACTAAGAACCACTCGAAGAAGCATCAATCATCACCTAAGCACTTCACTGCTTTCTCTCACACATCAACTCTTTTCTCCCTGACTCATTACAGATGTTGATCTCTGAGTAGACATTCTTTGGGAACAGTTCCCACCAAGCACATCCACAGCTACCTCTTCCACCCTGACAGATGTTATTTGGCATCTGTCTATCCATATTCCTCTGCTTTCATCCTCCCCCTTTACTTTTCTTATCTCAGTTCCTTACCGCAGTGTTTCTTTTAACATCTGTTCCTTCTGACATTATTTTTCTTATCTTCACCCAAAGTCACATCCCTTATTTCATGTCAACCTCCATACATAGCATGGCGAGGCAATCTTATTTGTATAGCACACTCTCAACAAAAACGTAATTGAAGGTCTTTAACATGATTTGGTGGTAAAGAAACCAAACATATGGTAAAAGTGTGGAAAGTAAAAACAGTAATAAAGAATGAAACACAAAAGACATAAAAAATACATTAGAGAAACTTGGTCAAAATTTGAGCTTTTTCCTCTCATGTATCCCCCCATCCCCCTAAATTTCCTTCATCATTAAACTTCCAAGATTGACACTATCTTTTTGTGCATTTCTGCCATTGGTTTGTTCAATAACAACACTGCGAAAGCGATCGTGATATGATAGGAATGGGCGATATGACCTAAAATGAATATTGCGGTATATTGACCATTTCACTGCGATAACGGTAAGTGGAAGATAACAGTGACAACAACAACATTCTGGACTCAGCGGGGTTAATATCTGCTCCGCCTGAGCAGGACCTAGGCAGGCAGAGCTGTCTCGGACTTGTGGTAAACTGTGAACAGGAACTTCTTATGACTATCTTTTAACAATCGCTGTTTATGTTTCCTTAAAGGTCACATTCGTGGAAGACATGAGATTCTGCATCTGTTCCAGAGTTACCACAGACGTCTTGGCAGGTTCTCTGAATAATCCCTTTGTTGCCCCACTTTTTTAGTTTAGGTGGACGACCATGTCTTGGTAGGTGAGGTTTTGCCTTTTTTATTTTTTTTATTTCAGACGATTAATTGAGCAGCTGTGTGAGATGGTTTAATACTAAGATATTGTGTTATAAACCTAACCCTGCTTTTATCTTCTGTACAACTTTATCCTTATTCCATGGCATAATTTCAGATTTTTCCAAGAGAAACAGCTAAAATCCCACTTCAGATTTCTTCATAAAAAAAATACCTTTCCTCATCTTCTGCTTACTGTCCGTTTATGACAAAAATCTTTCTTCAGTTTCAACAAAACAGTTTATACCCTCACGACTTTGTATCTTGCTATACAATGCAGGTTAATAAAATAAACACATTAGCAAATTTTCTAATCAAACAGAATAGGTCTCTTCAGGCATCTGATGCCTTAAAGTGTCTTACTGCTGATGTTCCAACCCTGGCAAGATAAATTTCCTCCATGAAATGATATAAGGTGCATCTAACAGGGGAGCCACAACCATCGCCATGACAACAATGATTACTCATCCCCAAACAAGTGAAACAACAATGAATAACATCTAATCAGACTCGACGCGCTGAAGGTGCAATTATACACACTGATGCTGCTTCACCGCTTTATGCAAACCAACTCTCTGTGTCTCTGTGTTGCTCCAAGTGCTGTGGGCACAATGATTAATTTGCGACTATTGATTCCTTGAGAATGTGGGAGGGATTGAAAGAAAGCGAGGGAGGGGAGGAAGGAGCATCCAGTATTCTCAGTAGCGCCTCGCTGCAGCTCTCACCTCCAGCGTTTCGTTTGAGAAAATGAAGAAAGCTGAGTGCAGAGTTTGGATGCGCAAAAATCACCTCCATCCATCCTTGTTTCTCTTTCTTTCCAGTCTCTTTTTTTTCTTTCAGCTCTTCTTTTCCTCTGTCGGTTTTTTTCCGTCCTTTTTTGCTTCCCTCCTGCCTCCCCATGTACCGCACTGTTTAATTTATTGGTAGAATATTCAACAACTGCCTGAGCGCTCAGCAGTACGCAGGAAGGAACCACAGGCAAAGGGAAAATCTAAAATAACTAGAAACGCACTCGGGGAGCGTAGACCTCCGCCAAGGCAGCTGAGTCCCCCCAAAATGTCAAAAACAACGTTGTAGCGAATATCTAAGCATACACACTGTTCAATTATCTGCCGTTTCATCCAAAATATTAAGCCACTGACTTTGGGCTACCAAAGAAATTTTCTTGTAAACTTGTGTATTCTGACTTCTGCAACTGACCTCTGATTATTATCCTCATTTTTCCCAAATACCGCTGTGGGCCACGTCAAATATCAATGTATGTGGCAAGACAACTTGGCCACGCCACATACATTAACCCAAACTTGCCAAGCGATCAGTGTATCCATGTACAAATGTTTGTGTGTTTTTGAGTTTGGCCTGGCAGGTAGTATCAAAGCGATTTGAGTCGTCAGTACGACTAGAAAATTGTGTAATAAATTCAGTCCTGCTTTCCCTTTCCTTCCTGCCCTTTTATTTGCCATCTTATCATAATAATTGTCTCATTAATTATTAAATTATTTTATTCATTCATTTTATTGTTTAATGCTTTGCTGCATTGTTCAAATCTGTCTGGTGCAGGGAAAAGTCGTGAAGTCTGGCATCTTCTACTGTACAATAAGTTTGAAGGTACAGTTATATCAGGCTCACACAGAGTGTCTCATGATTTAGGTTGAAGTACCAAGACACAGAGAGAAACGTAGTAGAAAATTGACTCTTTAATATGATGTGATTCATGAATATACATGAAGGAGAGTGCATTCACGGCGTTGAACCAACAATGGACAAGCGAACAGAGAGGGGTATAAATACACAGGGGAGACAATCAACGAAACAGGAGGCAGCAATCAATAACACAGAGGCAACAGGGAAAACACAACATCCCAACATTACCCCCCTCTTAAAGATGCACATCCTGGTGCCTAAATAAAAAACCTGAGCAGGCAGAAGGAAAGGCCTCAGGATGATGGGAATAATCACAGTCCAGAAAGTCCAAAAAAGCGAAAGTCATAAAGTCTCAAAAGACCAATATCTTTAAACAATTTAGCCGTGTGGCCGGTGGAACCCATGTGACGGGTTCAGGGGTTTGTCAAAATTTTATGTCTACTGTTAATTGCAAATTGTCAACACCCATGAAGCAGCGTTTTAATCTTTTCTACTGAACACATCACAATGTATCTAATTTTCAAAGGCAATAAACTTCATTTTTCATGAGATTCTGCATACAAATATAACATAACCGTAAATGTGAAAGATGTGTGTAAAGAAGGGCTGGGTGATAAGGAAAAAAAATATGTATCATATTACTTTTTCTATTAGCATATATTGATATATATCACAATATACAAATTAATCAACATTTTTGTCAGAATTTAACATTTTCTGCTACTATTTTTTATTTCAAGCCTCGTTTTCGAAAGTTGAAAATATCATCAGACGTTATGGAACTGTTTAAAAGAAATAAAGGGTAGGGCTGGCTGATATGGATTAAAATAAAATCTTATGTCATGCCAAATGGGATTTTTTTCCATCCCTTTCATTCTTAAATGTTATTCTCACAAATAAAAGTGAATATTTTTTAAAACTTGCTTTTATTCAAATAATAACGTTTTGGTGTTTACCTGAATTCTTAGTCCAAATAAATACACGCGGTAAAACAAAATGGTAGGCTTTAGGCCCAAGAAATGCAATGGTGAATTTTTTTTAACAATATTCCAAAACAAATTCAAATAAATAAATGGAAAATTTTCATAAATCAATGTTATCAATATAGCTTATCTCCTTTCACCTCTCATAAAGTAAATATGCAATGACAAGGGAAACATTTAATCATCACATTACGCCATGCATATTGGCTTGTTTAAAGTAATAAGTAAAAATGAATAAAAGTAAGATGATTAAATGTTTCACAACAATTTAGGCGTACAACAATCAGATGTTGTAGTCAATAGAACTACGGTGCTCATCAAAAGGATTTTTTTTGTAAAGATGATGTTGAAAGTATTGATATTAGACACAATTACAACACTGTACAGGTGTTGTGCAGAAAGGGATTTTACTGTCCATAGATAATGTGTCACCTGCTGCTGAGCGCGTCACACTGCAGTTACAACACACCAAATGGGCAGGGTGGCTTTGGGCCATTTTGTCCACATGCTTTTGTCACTGAACTCTGAGTACACTATAGAAAAGTGCTGAATAGTTTATCTTAGTCTGACTCAGCTCTTTCACCGTCAGATGTGCAGCAAAGAAGATGCTACCTGTGCCCTCAAAACAGTGTTGTCAGACAAAGATGAAAAAAATATCTATAATTTAATGAAAGTCTACAATAAAAACAATATTGATTTTTCTGTCTGTTATGTATGAATATTTTTAGTTTATTTTTAGCTGATTTATTTATTGTAGCCAACCTGTCTGGGGACACAATTCATCCCCCCCAATTTTTTTCTGTAACTAAATTTCACACAGATTCTACATATTTAATCAATCAATCAATTACATGCCCCTTCAATTTCCACGTATGTTAAGGAAATCAGAATAGCGTTGTAATTTTTCAGCATATAAATGATTATACAAGCTAATCTTTGAAAAACAGGTTAATACTGGTTAAGCACACCAGCAGTATCGGAGCAGATTCCATTTCATTGTTGCATTCAGCTCAAATCACACGGCGTTACTTGCTCATTACAACCAGTCTTTTACTGGGTCATTTAGCAGCTGCAGTTCATCAATGAGGAGTTAAATGTGTGGGTAGCTTATTCACTCTGGTACTAATTGCCCCGTCTGACTGTCACTCTCCAATTCTGTCCTGCAGGACATCTGAGTTGCAGAAGGAAACCACATGTCATCTTAATTTTGCTGTCATATTTGTTTTTGCTCGGAAATACATAAATCTGTTATGAGGTTATAATAATTTATCCATCCATTCTTTATGCTGCTTACTATTGTAGGCTTTGATGGGGGTAGGTATTCGAGACGTCTACAGTATCAAAAAGTAAATTAGATAGTAGATGACGATTGTCCCCAATAACTGTTTAAAAAGATGGAGAACTTATCATTAAACTGATTGCAGGTTTCAATTTTGATCTGTATTAGGTGAAGGTTTCTGTACACCACATCTTTAACACATATGCACGCCTTTGAGCTTAGTTGGATAATCAGAAAGGTTGAAGGATCAAACAAGAAAAGCACTCTGCTGCTAATTACAGCAATCAACGTTCTACTTGCCCTGTTATGGGGTTAAGACCGATTAATTCAGCATGCTGAGAGCTGAAATTTTTTACAAAGAAAATATATGTTTACTCAAATAAAATATGTATTCTACCAAATCTACCCCCTGCTAGGGTGGCGGATGGATTTCAGTTTGAACGTTCACAATTACCTTGCTGAGAACAACAGAGGATTCTGATAGGAATCTGTACAGTAAAGAACCCTCCACTTAGCCTTGGTGACTGAGTTATTGCTGCTGATGCAGTACTTGAGTTTCTTTACTTAGTTTTTCCCTTGGACATTGACATAGTGGAGGTGCAAAGTCCAGATAGATGTAGAGCAGAGTAACCAAACATCCTCCTTCCCTACTACAGGTCCACTTTTCACGTCTTGTCCTGGTCATTTATAGATTGATAAAACTGTCCGGGTTTTCTCAGTTTTTCATTGGACTAACAGGGATACTTAAACTTTTCTGGCAAAAAGAAGCCATTTCCTTCTTTGCCTTTCCAAACGCAACACATGTGTGGCGGAGTGCACCGTGCACATGGCTGGCGTATGTCTTGGTACGAGAAACAGTTCACATTTACACTTTAAAAAGGCTAAGAAAAGTGAGAGTCAACCTATTATACTGACAGTGGGAAAAGTAAAGACCGAAGTATACACTTTTCTAAGTGTCTTTGTGAGACCGCTGCTGTTTATTTTTATTATTACATTGAAAATAAAAGAAATACAATTTATTAGAACATAATTTCAGGTTTTTCTGTAGACTAATTCTTGCCCAAGAGCTATGACTTAAAAAGGGGAGCTATTATTGTTGCAGGGTAACAGAGACGGGTAATAACTAGTTGCTTTTACTTGAGTATTTATTAGGGGTGGGGTAGGGGGATACTAACTCCAACTAGCTACAGATACATGGCTGGAACTCAGCTTCTTTTTTTAACTGAAAGCAGCAGTGCAGCTGACATCACAAATACCAGCTTATGTCACATATCGCTGTTTAGCCAATAGCGAGGCAGATTCAAATTCAAATGTAGAGCCAACTTTATTTATTAATATTCTAAATAACATGCACTAAAATGTGCAAAACAATGACTAGACATGTAGACAACACTATTAGATATTCATTTTTACAGTTTATCAGCAAAATAAGTTAATATTGGGGTGAGTTGCTCTTTAAAGAGAAACCTCTAGTTTGTACACTAGTTTTGTTGTTCTAATGCTATATTCTCTCTATGTGGAGAACAACTGAACATGCCGTAAACACTTTATATATTCACCAGAAGCACTTTAATCTGTTCTAACATGATATATTGTAAACATTAGTTTTATGAAGAATGATTTTGGTAAATGGGTTGCATGTGTGGAGTGCTTTTTTAGTCAGAAAACCACAAAGTGCTTTACACTACATTCAGTCATTGATACGCTGATGGTTGTAAAGGCAAAGCGGGTGAAGGGTCAAAGCGACAGACAAGAACAATGCAGGGGTTCGAACCGGCAACCCATCGGTTCCAGGAACAACTCCTAACATCTGAGTCACGGTTACTTGGATTTGAAAAAGTGGTTATTTGGTTTCAGATTATTTATTTTGTTATAATGCTATTTATATTTATTAATCTTTTAATGATGATGTTTAAAATGCCATAATTTTCACATAACTTTAGATTTTTGTCATATGACATCATTTTCAAAACATTAGTCCCAGTAGAAACTGATTTGATGTTCTGATCAGTTGTTCAGTACTTTATATGAGTATATTAGTTTTTACAAGGGAATTTTTTAAGTCTTGAGTAGTATTTTATACTTAAGTAAAGATATGTTGAAATAGTGCTATTCTTGAATAAAATTTTACCCAGCTCTTCAGGTTATTATTCTAATATAGAAAATTTATATTTTTTAGTATTATTAATTTCCAGAGACTTTGGAGAAGTTTGTTATTTAACTACTCTTTCTAACCAAATAGAGAAGACACATTTTAAATATGTTAAAGATATCTTTAAGTAAATAGAGCGTGAGAGAAGTGTTTCAGGACTGGTCCAAGTGTTGTCTTTTTTGTAAATCAAAATATGGTCACCCTAATGTAGAAGATATGTAAAGGGGAAATACGCACTCAGCCTTGACCACCATTAGACTGCATACATGCATGGCTTTGCATCAGAAAAATGTGTGCATCATCCTCATACTCCCACAGGCAGGTTTGCAGCAAGCACAAACTGTTCTGCAATACGAATGCTGCCTCATTTTGCTGATGAGGTTTTCCCACATGCAAATATAGCTGTATTTTTGTCTGATTTTTAAAGCCAAGAACTGTTTGTGAAACACAGGTAAATTGGTATATGTTAGCAATCATCTGAAAGATGGCTGTTTTTCCAACAATCAACAAAAAATAACACACAAAAACACCTCAACCAGCTCCACTAAAGACATAATATAAAGAAGGCAGGAATGTCAAATAAAGGACTCATCTCTTTTCCACTGATCTGAGCTCAAAAATATCACAAAACACATGATTCACAAATGATCTGTATTATCTGGATTTTATTTAAATGTGTAAAAAATGGACAGAAAGTATAACAAGACAAAGTTATTGCAGGGGAGCGAGTAGCTTTAATAATCTATGGTTATAAGTTAGAAAGCAGCCAATACTGCTAAAGGATTGGGAATCATTTTATTCATTTTCAACAATATTTTTATGGATATTTCCAGAGGCTAATGGTAAAAACTACACGCTGTCTCTTTAAATATTTTTTAACAGGTACTTTTTTTTACCTCATTGGGATATTCTGATTTATTAAATATGTTCACTCTCCAAATATAAGAAGATCTTTGACTTTACTATAATAGTTGTCCGAAAAAAAAATCATTTTTAAAGACAATATAGATCAAGCTAAAAGAAGTTCACTTTGCAGTATCTGCAGTATATGCAATTATTAACTTTACAATAAAGCTTGTTGACATGGAATGATTCATTTGATGGAGAGTAAAAAAAAAACTTGAATTATTTCTCATTATCTGAACTGAGGATTTGTCAAGAGGCAACTCTACTTTAAAACTATAACATGAAAAGTAAGAAATGTTAACATTGTATTTATTAAAACAATGATTAAACAATTCTTCGTCTGTTTTTATTATATATAATACTCTTATTACATAGATCATATTCTAATATTTAATTATGCCAGTCAATGCAAAAATAATTTCAAGATGAAGCCAGTTCATATGCACAGAATTTACTGTATTTTTTTGACAAATTTTGTTTTACAACAGTCAGTTCATCCATGGCATGTTTAAGTGTAAATGAGAACCTACTTAGATATCTCAATACTCTAGATCATACGTGTCAAACTCAAGGCCTGCAGGCCAAATCAGGCCCTCCATAGCCATTTATCTGGCCCTTTAAATTCTAGAGGACTCTATAGATAGAACCTTTACGTTCTATTTCTGTGCACCTCAATACAAATCAAATTAGTATTTATTTGAACAGTCCTAAATCACATTATGTAAATATGTTGAGTATAGGGTTGTGCCGATGAACGATGTCATCGTCCATCCTGATGGCTGAGCCACGTCCCCCACCCTCTCAGACACGCACTAATCCTATAGTCTCTTCTATAGTTTAACTAAAACCTTTGCAGGGACTGGTCCGTAAACATTGAGAACATAACTAACTAATGAGTGCAGCACAGTGGAAAATATTTGTATATATATATATGTTTCTGTGTTTTTTTTGCGTGTTATGTGTGTTTTGTTTGCATTCGTCTCCCTCTGTGAAGCTCCCAGAAAAAAGAAAAAAAGAATTGATCTGGATGATTCAGGGCGAGCGCAGCAATCAGTTGCTTTGTTACCGCTGCGCAAAACTTGTTAAGCTGCAAATACAAAGAGCCGAGGCAGGACGGCAAAGACTGAACCCACTGGCCGAACAACACAAGCGATTACAGCGCACTAGAGCTGAAGATCTTTGCCCCGAACCCGTCCATCTCTTCAGTGCGATAATTTATAATAAATCACTGCAGTGGGCCACTGTTTAACATTTGAACCCGGAAATCAGCTCTGATTCGAATTGTGTCGCGTAGCACAGTGGTTAGTGCAGGCACCAATTATGGCTACTTTATTTCCAATTACCAACAACTCGATAACAACTCAGCATTAAACTCAAGAAGGGGAGTGGGCGAGTGGCTAAGAGTAGACTTCTGTTTTTCTATCTGGACTGCAGTTCTATATTTTGACCACAAGATGTTGTTCTTACATATTGCACTTTTACCTGGAATATTATCCTGTCTTTTGTGTCTGAACCACAAAATGCATATTTTTTCTAAAGGGCAGTTTTGTTTATCATTAGGGATAGAGAGTTTCAGAAATCATCCAAAATCGACAATTTAGATCTATATGACCTCAAAGGAAATTAATGGAGCTCAGAAGTTTCGTTACTGCCTCCAACTTCCGCATTGGACAAAAACTATCTTGTGTTTATGGTCAGCACATACAGGTAAGAAATTACAAATCACTGGAGACATACAGACATTTCACACATGCCTCGGTACAAATATGCTCACATTTCGACCGCTCGACTGCAATAACACGGTCGTCTCTGCCAAGATACCCCCACTTGGGCTCCCCTGGTCCAGAGGTGGACTTTTTTCCCCAACAGAAAAATATGCAGAGTTGTGGGTCTGAGAGGGTGGACAAGGTGATGTGATGCTGCCATGGGGAAAACATAATCTCACTTTCTATGACTGGATAAATTAAGTCAATTCTTATTTTTAATTTTAATCATCTTAATATTTTTTTTTTTTTTTATCTGAATTTTTTTAGTCAACAATATTTTGTTTTTCAAATTTTTGGTCAATTTTGAAATGTTAAACGTATGTGCAAGATGCCCTGCAGCCAGCATACACAAACCAGTTGTTATTTTTATGACACAAATTTTTTTATTTCACAAATCGCACACTGCTAATGCTCTTGTACAGCTTGGATGGAGGTTTTCGCCCTCCCTCCTCTTATGTGATTGAGCCCGACCAAACCCCAATCATCATTTCTAAATTTCAGTCCAAACCCGTGCCGTCGGGTACCGTTGGGCTCGGGTATCCATTCTCTAACACACACACGGCAGGTCAAGTGGATTACAGTGTTAGTAATCCACTGTGTGCAGCATTAGACCCCAATGACCCTATCCTGTCAAACACCAAATAGACACTAAACAAATGTAGTTCTAATTTCTACTTTTGTTTCTACAGATGATCCGTTCTTTTTTTCGTTTTCTTTAAGTTATCACAGGTATTTCAGAAATGTAACTGGCGTATTGTACTAAACCTTTCCACCCCTTTTGATGCATGCAAGTGCGCTTTTACCCTGACCAAAGTCAGAGTAAAAGCGCCGGTCGTTCGTTTTGGCTCGTCATGTCTTTAGGATAACAAAGCAGTCAGCCTGTCAGCACCTCTCCCACCAGGCGTTAAACAGGCTGCGTGGAGGTGCCAAGAGCTTTCTGCAAAACTCTCAACCCAGTAAACTGTAATACAAAGAGCATGACATACTGTTACTACTGTAGGATGCCGGGCCTCACTGTGAAGCACAGCATACGCAGCTGTTTTAGGGAAAAATCACAGCAGTAGGGCTATAAAGGGCCATTGCATGCACTCAGTACTGCTTCTTTCTCCATTGAAATGATAGATTATTTTATTCCACATTGTTGATAAACTAAAACATGTCATTGTTATGCCCAGGGACTTTACCTAATGCAGAAAACACCAAATCACAGCTTCACTTTTCACCGTTTTCACTTTGAGTCTTGCTATGCCAATATCCTCTCAGTTTTAACAAGTAACATACAAAAACTCATATATCTAGAAGAATGATACCTTCTCTGTAAGGCCATGTTAGTTTATTCATGAAAGCATATTGTGCATTTGTGTATAAATTTATCTTTAAATGACCAACTTCAACTGAACTTAATTTTGGTTCTCACTCCCTTTGATACCACTATGTATCAAAGAATCTGTGCGTAACCTGCTGAATCCAAAGAACTACAGGTTCAAAGTTACCATTTCATGGCAGGTTTTTACACTGGAAATGAGAAAATACAAAGACACTCAGGACCCTGGTCTAAGTAAAAACGGATCGTCAGAACTCTTGGGACATTATTCGGATCATTGCAAGTTTGGAAAACCTATTTTCAGTGCAAAAATGATCATATAGCTGTAGCACTCTTTAGTGTGAAAATTGATTTTCCTCTACTGCTTTGCTAACTATCCTACCACTATCCTACTACCATTGGTATCATATATGGATGAGGATGTTAACTTTGATTTATTCCAAAATGAATATGGAATGTTTTTGTAACTCAAGCAATTATTTTAGCCAAACGTTGGTTCATCAACAGCTTATCAGCAGCAAGAATACAGATGAGTGGGTCTTATTAACACAACCAGCCAACCATCAAACAATCCTATGCACAGTTTGCTCTAAAGTGTGAATTTTAAATTTCAATTACTTGGTGCGATTCTTTTGAATGTAGTGAGAACAGTGTTAGACGTTGAGAGAGGAGTCTTTTGTTGCCAAACTTGCTTGAGCGTTCTGTTTTGTTGTCAAAACTTGACCTATCAACAGCGGTTTTGTTTCTATGACATGCATAGAAACGTGCTAGATATTATGCTTTTTCAAAACACAAGTGGTCAGCCTCTGGTCAGCCTGTGCCGCAATCAGGTGTTTTTCACAAAGATTACGCGACAGTGGCATACAGGGGGATGTAGGAGTGGAGTCCGAGGTGTCGACATCCAGGGTTGTGTATACACCATGAGTTGAAAGAGTCCATGGTAAACAGAGAACATAACTTGGATGTACAGTAATTTGTTTTTTATCCCGATTGAGGCTCCTCAATTTTTTTTGCAAGATGCTCCAAAAGGTGGCTGTCCTTCACAATCCCCATGAACTGTCTGGTGATCTGCTGTTCAGCTATGAAGGCCAGAATCTCCGCATCACTCCAGTTTCCCATCTAAGCTGATACGCTTTACCTGCATTTTAAATACCGTTGCTGACTAGTGCTTAGTGCACATTCCACACATGATCATAACATCACCCTCTGTTGTGGTGAGGCTTCATTCATAAGCCCAGCATTGTGGCAGGTGTGCGGTAATATTACTATCAACCATGCCAGGATGAATGCCGCAATATTTCCCCATCCCACAAAAATGCATTCATAAGACACACCGTGCTGGGAATATTACCCTTAGCAGCTATAGTTAATCATGTTGCATCACTTGATGTTGACTTGATTGTTTGTGACTTTGTAATTTTTTTGTACCATCTCTTGTTTCTAGCTACTGGTATCCAAATAGTCTACTGTGGAGCTATCTGGTATGTGCAGATTTTTTTTTCTGGAATGTACCTCCAAGCGTTCTACTCAAAGTTTGCAGATTCACTTTCTTTGATGCATATTTAAAATATTTGAAATAAAATGCTGATTGGGAAGCTGAAATACCTAGGTGCAGTGATACTGGATCCTTTATTGACTGGCATTTGCAAAGCAGCCAATCTAGGAGCACCATTAATTTTCCTTACCACTGACTGGCTTTACATTCAAGAGCAGAAATAAGAAAGACTGTAGATACAGTGGGGCAAATAAGTATTTTGCCAACTCCAACTGTGCAAGTTGTCCCACTTAAAATGTGGGAAAAAAGATGACCAAAAAAAAGACGAGAAGTTTGTAATTTTCTACATAGGTGCACTTCGAATGTGAGAGACAGAATGTTAAAAAAAGATCAACGAAATCACACTATAACTTTTAAATAATAATTTTTTATAATGAAGCAGAAAATAAGTATTTGATCAATAGCAAATGTTTATTCTAAATACCTTGTAATGTAACGTTAGTAACGTTGACAGAGGTCGATGGTTTCCTGTAGGTCTTCACCAGGTTAATACAAACTGTAGCTGGTATTTTGGTCCATTCTTCCATGAAGATCTTCTCAA
This sequence comes from Apricaphanius iberus, assembly GCA_028564705.1. Taxonomy (NCBI): domain Eukaryota; kingdom Metazoa; phylum Chordata; class Actinopteri; order Cyprinodontiformes; family Aphaniidae; genus Apricaphanius; species Apricaphanius iberus. The sequence goes on along the minus strand of JAPXFQ010002555.1, from coordinate 870,251 downwards.
AAGCTGTGATGTTTTGAGGCTGTCGCTGGACAACACAAACTTTCAACTCCCTCCACAGGCTGGCTAGGCCACTCCATAACCTTGAAATGCTTATTAGCAGCCATTCCTCCCTTGCCTGGGCAGTGTTTTTGGGACCATTGTCATGCTGGAATATACAGACACATTTCTTCTTCAGTGCTCTCACTGATGGTAGTGGTTTTTTGGCCAAGGTTTCATGATACATGACCCCATTCATCCTTATCTTGATACGGATCAGTGGTCCTGTCCCCTTGGCTGAAAGGTAGTCCCAAAGCATAATGTTTCCATCCCAATGCTACAGAGTGGGTATGGTGCTCTTGGAATGCAACTAAGCATTCTTCCCCCTCCACTTATGGCGAGACGTTTATACCAAAGAGTTAAAGTTTGGTCTCATCTGACAAAGACGACATTCTCCCAGTCCTCCTCTGGGTCATCCATAATGTCTCTGAAAAAAAAACTTGGACGAGCCTAGACATGTGCCGCAGGATTTTGACCAATGCCATGTAGTGTATTACTAATAGTAACCTTTGTTACTGTGATCCGAACTCTCTTCAGTCCCCCCCATGCTCCCCGTAGTTGTTGGGTTTGTTCTGGGTCATTTTCTCACCGTTATTTCCTCATATATACCCCAAAAGGTGAGATATTGTATGGAGCCCCAGGTCAGAAGAATAATGCCTTCACTATAAGGCGATGTTAGTTTATTCAAGAAAGCATATATTTGTCTACACATGTATTTTTAAAAAGTTGACAAACTTCAACTGAGAACTTCATTTTGGTTCTTACTCCCTTTGATCCCAACATGTATCAAAGAATCTGTGCGTAACCTGCTGAATCCCAAGAAGTACAGGGATCAAAGTTACCGTTTCATGGCAGGTTTGTCCATTGGAAATTAGAGGATTCAAAGACCGTGAGGACCCACGTTACACTGATCTAAGAACAAACTACAAACTACAGAATCCTCAGAAGTCTAGAGACTTTATTTGGATCATTGTAAGTTTGGAAAATCTCTTTTCAGTGCAAAAATAATCATATACAGTACAGACCAAAAGTTTGGACACACCTTCTCATTCAATGCGTTTTCTTTATTTTCATGACTATTGACATTGTAGATTGTCACTGAAGGCATCAAAACTATGAATGATCATGTATGGAATTATGAAAATTGTGAAATAACCTGGCCTCCAAAGTTCCTGGACCTGAAACTAATCAAGATGATTTGGGTTGAGCTGAACCGCAGAGTGAAGGCAAAAGGGCCAAAAAGTACTAAGCATCTCTGGGAACTCCTTCAAGACTGTTGGAAAACCATTTCAGGTGACTACCTCTTGAAGCTCAAGAAAACGCAAAGCAGTAATCAGAGCAAAGGGTGGCTACTTTGAGGAATCTAAAATATAAAACATGTATTAAGTTATTTCACCCATTTTGTTTAAGTACATACAGTAATTCCATACATCATGTGTTCATTCATAGTTTTGATACCCTTAATTGAGAATCTACAATGTAGTCATGAAAATAAAGAAAACGCATTGAATGAGGTAGATTGTCATAGAGCTTGCATTTGTTCCATTTTCTAATATTTACTCTAAAATTTGATCTCTTCTCTTCAAGCTGCTTGCCTGTAGATTGGCTAATCCCAGTCTTGGGCAGGTGTACAATCTTGTCCCTGGCGTCCTTATATAGCTCTCTACTTCTAACTATGGTTGAGGCTAGAGTCTGACTGAAGGTGTCGACAGGTGTCTTACATTGATAATGAGTTCAAACAGGTGGCATTAATCCCGGTAATGAGTTGAGGATAGAAGAGCTTTTAAAAGAAGAGACGTCTGTGAGGGCCAGAGTTCTTGCCTGTTGATAGGTGCTAAACACGTATTTTCCGCACCATCATACAGATAAACTCTTTCAAAATTATATCAGGTGATTTTTTTTTTACATTCTGTCTCTCATAGTTGAAGTGTAACTATGATAAAAATTACAGACCTCTCTTATTTTTTAAGTAGGACAGGTTGCAAAATTGGTGGCTGCCAAATACTTTTTGTGTTAGTTTCTCCAGTAGTGCCAACATGGTTTCCACTGGCCGTATTAATGCCTATACATTTCTTAAAACTTTAAAAGATAAAGCAGGATTAAGCAGGAGATGGACAGATGGACTGGGGACATGTCTGCAGTATTGTGAACCCAATCTGCCATCATCAATGGGACATCAAAACAGGGCTGCTGATCCTTTTTATCGAACAAAATCAGCTCAGATGGCTTCTTGGTCCTTCCCTATGTAGCTTTTCTAAACACGTCCACTGAGGCAAATCCATAACCCACTAAAGGAAATATAGATCCCTTTTGGCTTGGGAATAGCTCTGGGTCCACTATGAGGTAGAGTGTGTAACTGGGGAGAATATTGTTGAGATTTCCCCTGCTGGACCTGTGAACCCTACAACCCGACCTTGGATAAGCAGAAGACAATGGATGGATGGATGGATGATTGCAAAAAAGGAGTTAACACACTCTTGGCAACGTTTCATTGGAGCGGACAAAAGTCACACGTGGGGTACCCCTAGGTTCCATCTTGGAGGCGCTCCTTTTCTATTTCTACATGCTCCTGCTAGCTGAAAATCTAACAAGAAAATCTCTTAGTTACCATAACTATGTAGATTATACACATCTCTATGATCCAATGTCCCCAGGTAACTACGATTTCATTCAAATGCACCTGTAGGGTTGTGGAAAGAAAACTGGCCAAATCTGAGGAAAGAGTAAAAAATGCTTTACATGGATTGAATCACAATGAAAACAATAAATGCAATAACAAAAAAACCCCCAAAAAATGCATTTCATGTCCATTATCTCTTCTTCAGCTTCTTTATTCATTTATATAACACAGAGGAACCCAGTATTCATTAGCTGCAGTCGGTAAAATCCCATTTAAGAGTTTTAACAAGCTATTGGAGTGGGATAAACTAAAGTAGTACAAACAGTTACAGTAAAAAAAATGATAAGTGACTAAACATTGTTATTTTATTAAAAAAATAGCCACTGCAGTGAGTTCTAAAATGTCTCATTTGTGCACAGCAGCAAGTCCTTCATTGATTCAGAGCTCCCGCGGAACTCCAGTGTACCGGCACATGTCACATCATACAGAGTGCATTACACATGGGGATGTGTGTAACTCAAAATAAAAGATGAAGGGGAGCTGTCACGATCTGTGGAGTGTCACGAGGCATGCACTGCGGTGTGCCGGTTTGGGCAGGTAGCCATCCAAAGGACTCTAGCAGAAACGGATACAATTTGTTCTTATGGAAACAGAAAGAGAGGGAGCAGGAAGGAAAGCAACGAAAAGGTATATATCATATTTTTATGCCCCTGTAATTTTCATAGGCAATTCGTATCACAATCTTGTTTGTCTATCTGTCTATCTATCTATCTATCTATCTATCTATCTATCTATCTATCTATCTATCTATCTATCTATCTATCTATCTATCTAAGGTGATATTCTTCCCATGTCCTTCTATGGGTTTCAAAAAAGAAAAGAATGATTTAAGAATAAAAAGAGGGAGCTGGATGAACCATAAGGGTTAAATCAGAACACAAAGCAACACAGGTTAAAGATAGCAGAAAGGCTGCAAACAACCACAAGAAAATCAACTGAAAGTTTCTCCAGACCAAATCACTGTTGTTTCCTGGTATACAGGATTTCAGCCCAAATTGTTCACATATATTTGATAACACCCTATTTGTCTGAGCTATTGCACTTGCATACTCCGTGTATGGGTGAGTTTATGCCATCAGCATAGATTCAAAAATTTGATATCGATGCCACATAAAAGGCAATATTAGACTGGAGAGTGATTGCAAATGCAGCAGCTGGAAAAAACCCCATTAAAAAACGTACAGCCCTAGACTCACTGACAGTAACAAGTCTACTGGTAAGTTGTTAGTGCAAGCTGGTGCTAGATATATTTAACATTCACCCTTTGACCAAATACACTGGTGCTGAAGTCAACACAGAAAGCAATAGTTTATGTGAAGTCATATAAATGACTGCTATAAAAGTTTGCAAGTTCAGCCTCCAAAAGAAGTGGAAGTCAAATAGGAGACATTTCAAAATAAGGGCATTTGCAAAGTAAAATACATCACAGTAATAGTGAAAAAATAGAATTTTAATCATTATGTTGTTTTTGTGATCTTTTAAAACAAAAACTGATATTGAAAAATTAGGTCAATTAGTTGCACTAACCTAACATTAAGAACTGTTCATCAATCAGTCTTGTAGACATTATGACTTTTTGTATCTAAATTTTGTTCATGCATACTTATAATAAAAAAAGATTATCTAATTTACCACAGTGATTACTCATCAATCCTAATTACGTTTTACCTTTTTCAACTCAGTATTTCAGTGTAATGTAGGACATTAGTCTGCGACCCTGTTGTGTTAAAATCCACCCAGGCCTGGATTGATCCATATTTGACCCAGGAGCGGGTTGGCAACACAATCTAAATTTAATTTGTAGCCTATATAGGAACATGAGAACAGGCTGAGGAACAAGTCATGCGACACTTCTTTTATTCAAAAAACAGAAAAAGAGCAGTAGAATAATGTAATATCTTTACAGTTAGGATGGGTTTTCTTATTCCAACTTCATGATAATTATCTAGCGGCCTCAAACCCCTGGTTGAGAGCTGCTGCTCCAGTTTCTCACATAGTGGCCTATTTGTGACTTCCTATTTACCCAAAACTTAACTTATCAACCCAGAAAAAAAAAGAAAAGAAAACGACCACTAAACGGTTGTTTACCGATGCAGTGTCAGTTCTTATCTTTATCTTTTCCACACTGAATAAAGTAGAGCACAGCTGTGCTAACCCTTGAAATGCAGATTACCGACTCAAAAAACAATGTAACATCAAAGCTTTCGCTCTTGAAGCTCAGCTATACAGAATTTTAATTTGGACTTTCTCCATGGTATGTATGGTTTATGCAGAAAAAACAGACTACAGCGCTCTGGCACACTGTTGCTTCTTGTCACACCACTGACTGTTAACAGCTCTCCCCCTCTTGCCCAACCCTGACAGTGAAACACCTCAGCATCTACAGCAGAGCAAACACACTACTGGACGGATACAATTGTGCAGCTCTTAAAATAATTTTTTACAATCATATAGACATACAAAAAAAAAAAAAATTACTCAAATAAGTTTAGTCAAATATGTTTCCTTTGATGCAAACCAGCCTCAACACCATCGATCGTAATAAAAATATTAGTTGCATTTAATAAATAGACTGGTCTAAAAGCACTTTGTAATTTAGAAACAGCATCCACGATTTAAACATTTGTTGCAATTTCAAATATGTGGTACGAGTAACCGAGCCAGAAATTTAAAAATGAAGAAACTGTCACATTTCTGTAATTTCTTTTAAAACCATAAAATACAGAACAATGAAAACAGATATCAGAGAATGCTTGATTAGCTTAGTTTGTGCTTGTATGTTTTCATGTTTCTTCTGCATATTTTAATGTTGCATGAAAACATGTCCAGCGTGTGGTTGTGTTTATGTGTGACTGATGCCCCTCCCATGGAGTTCAGGAAAGTGTTTGTCAGTCCCAGGTGGTGTAAGTGTATGTGTGTGTGTGCATGTGTGCGCACACTCGTAAACAATCTCTTTGATTGAGAGGCCGTGATGTCTGTTTGACAGGCGGCCTTGTGCTGCCAGCAGACTGCTGCATCGCCATAGTTACACAGTGTCATGCGGCCATTGTTACCCAGCATCGCCATGAAAGAGGACAAGGACACCTGCTACAAATAGAAGCCAGGAATGACTATAATAACTTGGTGAATCGGACAAGGTTGGATAAAAGCATCAGTTCAGTTTAAAAAATGTGTGAAAACATTTAAAGTTAAACATAAGTACTTTGAAATGAAAACGAGAAAAATGGTGGTTAAAATTCATGGCATATTTTAAGCCTTGATTCAAAAGAAAATGTCAAACCTGGTCACAAAGAGAAATTAACCACATCCTGACAATACTATCTATAACGGCGGATATCATCAGTGTCTGTATAATTTTGTGACAATAGAATCAAAAACCTTTAAGCTATTTTAATGTATTATCATTTAAAGTCGTCTGAGACAGCAAACACTCTGCAAAGTGTTCTTTTTACAATGACATTAGATTCTACTTATATATGATCTTTCCCTTGAACTAATTATTATGTTTGGCTTACAAGAATATAACCATTCATCAGATGATAATTGAAGTAACCATTCTTCTTCAGATTCAAGGTCCAGTATTTGAACTATCTTACCATCATTCTCTCTGTAGAACCTGGTAAAATCTACTGTTCTTTCAATTGATGTAGAGATTCTTCTATGCAATAGAAAGTGAAAGGTAAAGGCTGCAAACTCAAGCTGCTGTTACACATGGTTGCCTATATTGCCATGCATGTTGTCACATTTCGGGATGTGTGATGCAAAGCACTAAGGGGCTAATTAATAAAAAGTTTGCGCTTGTTAAAACGGGCGAAAATCATGCAGCAACACAAAAGCGTGCTCCAATTAATAAAATATAATATTTTTTTGAAATACCCCAATGAAAACTGGAAATATGTGACATTTTAAAACAAAATGTATACATGTTATGTACATTACATACAAAATCAAGATGTAATTAACTTGTAAAATTGCCAACCGTCAATAAAAAAGCCTAAAACATGAATGTAGATCCAAAGTACAATCTAGTACAATATATCTAATCAGTGAAAATTAACTCTTTGTACAGTGATTCTTCTTGACCTGTTAAAATAATTTTTTCTTAATGAATATGAGTAGGTTGTACTGTAACTTGACATTTAATATACCATGATAAAGTGAGGTGCATTTCAAAGATGTTAGTAGCATATGCTGTGATGGACTGGCGACCTGTCCAGGGTGTAACCCGCCTCTCGCCCATTGACAGCTGGATATAGGCACCAGCCCCCCCGCGACCCCTGGAGGACTAAGCGGTTCAGAAAATGCATGGATGGATGGATGGAATATGCAACTTTGCGCACCTTTTAACTGCGATGGAAATTATGCAGTAGTGTGATGGGGGTGTCATTCTTTTGTATTGGAAGATATATTTTTCACTGAACCATGGCTGCATTTTGGATTTTAGCACCTCTCTTAACTGTTTTTCAGATGTAATGTAGCAGCAGAGACTTCAGAATTTGTGGTAGGAATATAGATGGACAGCAATACTTGCAAACTAAGGAAGAGGACTTATCCTGGAGAGAAAAAAAATTGTGAATGAGTTTTCATTTGTTCTGGATAATAAATGTTAACTGTATGAGTTATAAAGCAGATTGTATACAAAAAGTAAGAAAAAAAACTGTTTTGGAAGCTCCTACTGAAGCGCAGGTTCATGTCTTATAATTGTTTTCAGCAGAATTCAAGTATAAACACGTATCTTCAGTTTTCCTAGGTACACACAGCTTTTTCCCAGAAACATCTATTCTGTCAAACACACCTCACTCGCTTTCAGACCTGCCGTGAAGGAGATTAATGGCAGCATTTAGAGCCTGCTGAGTTCCAACTGTCATGGCTGGGGTCCCCAGGGCAGATCCGGTCTGTGCCTTTGGACGAGAGACTGTCCCAGGGCAAGATCCATCATGGAAGCCCACGACAGACTGGATCACTGGAGCTAGCATCAATAGCTAGACCACCAACATGGAGCTATTCATCCAGCATGACAGGCACACCGGATGAATCCAACTAAAGCAGACTAAATAGCTGTTCTAAGGAGCAAAGTGGAGTCAAATACGTGGGACCTGTAACTTCAGAATTGGTTTCAGAAGAATATGAAAGTATTGCATTGCAAAACTACTATAAATTCATAAGGAAATAAGTTTCAAGGACGCGCAAATGTTTTTAATTTTATGGCAGATATGTGTGATGATAAAAGCAAGAGGTGGTCTTAAAAGTTATTACAGTGTGAAGATGTTTGAGCAAGAAGAAACAGATTCATTTTTTGCTGTATCTCAGTGATTTTACTGTTTCCTCTGAAGTTTTAGGTCTTAGCAAAATTTTCTCAACTTCAGTCACAAAAGTGACAGGTGAGAATGTATGAGCAATAAAGCATAATGAAAGGAATTTCCTGTGTGATATAAAGCTTGTTTCTATTCAAAAGATGAACTTATTCAAAACAATAAATATTTATTGTGCTTAATGTGTTTCATTACCTCTAAACACTGGTTTTAAAGGTTTGTGAGATGAAAACTAATGCACAAAGACAAATTTATGTGAATCTAGTCTGCTCGTCATTGGTTATCCATCCATCCATCCATCCATCTTCTTAACCGCTTATCCAATTCAGGGTCACGGGGCAGCTGGAGCCTATCCCAGCAATTATCAGGCGTTAGGCAGGGTACACCCTGAACAGGACGCCAGTCTGTTGCAGGGCTGTAGGTTAACTAGAGATTCATAAATCAAAATGAATAACACTATCAGTAACAAGTGCTGTTACTTTCCCCAAATGAGCCAAAGACGACAAAAGTGTCGAGTACCATCAAAATTTAAAACATTTCAGACAAAACTATGATATTTTTCAATGAGACTGCGGTCAGATGTTAGAACACATTAAATAAACTTAAACAGCTGCTAAAACTTTTCATTTTCTCAAAATTGCCCTGTCTAATGTACTTCTACATAAGCATTTCTTTATTTTTGTACATACTTAAGAATGTTACCACCTGAACCTCTTGATAATTTTGAGCAGCGGTTGATTTTTAAAGTTAGAGTTCATCCTTGCTCACTTTGCAGGCGCTACACCATTTTCTGTGACCATCAGAATCTGTGACTATGAGCGGGACTGTTTTGTTAATTCCGTCATAGGTCACTAACGGTGATAGTAGATGCTCCAATCATCTTATGTGACCTCTCCATCACTAAATCAAATATTTTTGAGAGGGTGGAAACTTTTTCGAGGTTATAGTGTGTGCATAGATGAGTTGTAAAATTCACAGTTTTAAATATGTAAAGACAGTGGCTCAAACATCACCAATTCTAACAATTTACATGTCATATCATGTGACCCTTCCATACCTTTTGCAGAGCAATGTTCGTATTTGATTTTAATAATGGTATTAATAATCTTTAAATGTGGCACTACTTTATCGAAAAAGCGCACCCTAGAATCAAAGAATCTGACGGTTACACAAAATCCTGAAACACCTGTTTTGGGGGTGGCTATTCACAAATAAATGAAATTGTCCGGTTTTACTGTTTTTCATCAAGCATGTATGTAGACTACTTATGCTGGTCGATTTGTTGGGATTTTTAGAGTTATTTATCCTATAGACCCATTAGGATGTTAAAAAAATGAATTTTAAAATACAAAAAAACTTTACTACACACATGTTAAACTCAAGGCCAGCGGGCCAAATCCGGCCCGCCATTGCCATTTATCTGGCCCTGTAAATTCTAGAGGACTCTATAGATAGAACCTTTAAGTTCTATTTCTGTGCACCTCAATACAATTTCATTAGTAGTATCAAATTAGTGTTTATTTGCCCAGTCCTAAATCACATTATGAAAATATGTTGAGTATCATTAAATTTCAAGAAGTACATGTCGCTGTGGAGACACATTTTTTAATAATATTTTAACGTTTTGTCATAGTTTTTTGATACATTCTGCCCCAGCCGGCCCTTTAAGGATATTTATCAGCTTGATGTGGCCCAAAATGGAAATGAGTTTGACATCCCTGCTTGACTGCCTAAAAATCGTGTAACATCGGATGCAGTTTACGCCCCAGACAGAATGTCAAAAGTGGACAGCTGAGTGAAAAGAAGTCATCTTTGAATACAAAATGGTCTTTTTCCTCTTATTGCATTGAGACAGTTCTTCATGCCCGCGTCTCACCATTGATTCAGTATGATGCTAAGGGTACGTGAAGCCAATTTCCTTCTTTAAAAGCCAAATTCACTACTATTAACTTAAAAGCTGCATCATATTTATTTCTTATTTGTTTTCCATAATGAGTTTATGCTTGAAAACTTGTTTTTTGCAAACTGTCTTGTTCTCATAATGTCTGTCTGTTCAACTTTTGCTTTCATTGTTCGCACATAGCTGGCGACCTGTCCAGGGTGTACCCCTCCTCTCGCCCGTTGACAGCTCCCCCCCCCCCTCTGCTTTCTGGTCTCCAGCAAATTGCTGGGTACTGCCTCTTAAAGGCGCAGATCCCTTACAGGTGAAGGACGTAACCAGTACAATCCGTAGATCGAGGACATTCTCTAGTGTCCGTTAGCTGTAAAAGTCCATAAATAAACCTCAAAGTTGAATAGGCTGCAGGGATCAAAGCACGGGAAAAAAGTAACAGCTTATAGTATGGAAAATAAGGTAATTGAATAAATTGCGAATTGGCACAGCGCTTCTGATTAATTGTAAGAATTGTCCTCCCTTGATGCAGGGTCTAAAGATTAGCAGCAAAAAAAATCATTAGTAGGGTTTATTTTTTTTCTTCGTCATTCTGGCCTGCTCAAAGCCATGCCATGCTAACAGGTGTGCTGCCCAGCCTCCAGCTGTTCTCTGAGCACACCACATTCTGTTTCATCTTGTTATAGCGCTGGCATTTTGCCCTTTACAAAAAAATGAAATCTTTAAAAGTAAAATAAAAAGCTTACACAAATGGGCTTTTATTTATATCATCCTTTGGAAAATTAATATAATTTTTTGGATGGACCTAGAAAATATCTAGTAACATACAATTGAAAGTCTGATTGGTGTTTCCCTAATTTAAATGACAGTGGGTGATTGATTATTTTTTAAAACTTGAATTAAAATTACTGACTGATAAAAAAAAGAATCAAAATGTTAGGATAATTTGTCTTACTACCAATCACAGTTGCCTTCTACCTATTACAGCTGCCTAAAAGATGCTTGTTAAAGGAGATCATGTGGATTTCTTTTTCTCCAAACAGGATTACTTCAATCATCCGATTACATATCATTTGTGCTCCCCAGCCACTGCACCTCTTACTGCAGCCTCACATAAACTGGAGGTTCGCATTATTATTTTTTACCAAAGGATTATTTTTCTAATCTGATTCCCTGCCATTAGTTATCGTGCAATCCTGGAATATCACAAGCTGCAGCTTTAGATAAAGAAACTGTCGGCAATGAGGACAGGGAAATTACCAGACGTGTTGGCTGTAACAAAAACTAATGTGAGCTGTAATGGGGGACAATTTGAATAATTTGATAGGATTGTATTTTTACACCTGTGATAAAACCAAAGTGTAAAAACTATGTCATTTAATGTAAAAAAAAAAAAAAAAAAGATTTCAGTGCCAATAGAGACATTTCCAGTTTTTTAGTGCTTGCAGGTAACGTTAGGAGAGAAAAAAAATAAAAACTTACACAGCTTTTCACTAGTATCTGCACGTTATGTACATCGTGTCCCCAGCATTAAACAGAAATCGCAGCGATGCTGTGATGTATTATGTTAAAAGCTGCAGTAAGATAGGTTAGATAGAACGTGGGCCTGCGTGTTAAAGATAGCATAAGATGCCTGAGGGGGTGTGACAGCAAACCAGAGCTGCTTCGGTTTTCTCTCTCTTTTTTTTCCTGTCTTTCTTAGCACCTCCCGATTGTCCCTTTCTCCCTCTTACCTCTCACTCCTCAACACACACTTTGTGTGGCAACTGTAGCTCTGATGGAAATGCAAGGCATTCGTGCTGGATATCTTTCAAAATCTCCGCTCTTAATCATTTTGAATCTCTGCTGCCAAGGACACTATGCGTGCTCAGATTGTGCAAAGTAAAAGTAAAAGCCACTTTGCAAAGAAAATAAGTTTTTCAAATGGAGGGATTTTCTGTGGCTGCATTCTATTCATTGATATATAGATATTTTAACATAGCTTGGCAAATTTGTTTCATGATTTGATGTTCTGCGTCTTAGTGGACGTACACATGATGTCCTATGGTCCATGTATAATTCTTTTTGTCCTCATCCTAAAAACAAATAGACAATCTGAGTCACGAATAAAACCATTCACTCGCTCCATCGAGCAATGTGACCCGGATCTGTAGCAAGATGATATATCCTTTGAGGCTAAATTTTAAACAAAAATGATTGTTTAGCGTTATCATTTTGTCTATGTTACCCTGTGGCCACTATCTAAGACAGGGGTGGGGAACCTTGATCCTCATCCTGCAAGGTTTCCATGTTTCCCTGCGCAAACACACCTGTATAAAATGAACTAGTAATTCTGCAAAACTTAATTGGCTGTTGGATCTATTTGATTTGAGTCAGGTGTGTTGAAGCAGGGTTGCCTGGAAAACGGCTCTCGAGGACCAGGGTTCCCCACCCCTGATCTAAGATGTTCCAAAAAAGTTATAGCAGCTTAGTGAGAGAAGTCATTTTTGGAGTAAATAATGGCAATATTTTCCACATAAAATGTCATACCAAAATGTTATTTAAAGATCCAACATATATAATCAATGGTAGAAGGGCTGGGAGATATGAGCTAACTTAATATCACGGTATATTGAGCATTTCACCTCGATAATGATAAGTGGACGATAAAAATGACCACATAACACGCCCGCCCCCGCCCCAAATTGTGAAAACTGTAAAATGCGTGTGGGTTCTTGCTATTGAACAGCTTCAAAAAGCCTTTTAATTCAGTGTTTGACTCCCACTCCTTCCTGTATTTCCTAGAGTCCAGTTTAAACTCAGAAAGGATCTACACAGACAATATAACGTGAGGAAGTGAAAGTGGCTCAGTGAAATAGGTTATTTAAGTGTGCAGTTGTTTATTTTATAAAGACAAATATTTTACATCGGAGCACAGGTGGCAATAACTCAGTGGGGTTAATATCTGCTCCCCCTGAGCAGGACCTCGGGGGGAGGTATCTACCTGTTGAGCTACAAACGCTCTGCAGCTCCATTGCAGCAGTAACAAACATACTTGCTCCACGTTAGGGTCTGAGTATCCGATAACACCATAAGAAGTCACTTTATTTGCCGCTAGTCGCATTTCTCTGAGAAACAGGCGGTGGAAGAGTCTAAACTCTTGCTAAATAAAGCTACACAATCGCCTCTGTGTGTCACATGATTCAAGCCAAGGCTCATTTCCTAAAGGGGTAGGAACATTGCTAAACTAAAATACATCTTTTCATTTTTTTTTTCACATATCGAATTTACCGGCACGGGCAAAATGATTTCAGTAACAGTCATACATTTCGGTATTGGTACATTTTTGGTATAACGCCCAACCCTAGTTGGTAATATGACTAACAAGAGGAAGACAAAAAATATTTTATATACCTAGATACTGAAAAATGTTACGGCTATAAATTAATTCAGGATATAAATAAAATTCTCAAAAAATATCCTCTTATAGCTATACAAGATAACATTTTTAAATAATTAATGCACTTAAAGTAATGCTATTCATTACTAGTATTTTGGAAATCCTACAACAATAGAGTTTATTTTCCTTTGGTACAGTTTATATTTTAAATTAGTTGTCCAATACAAACATAACCATAACTAAGTATTTGTTCTCTTAGGTGGAGCCCACCTGACAAAAGGGAGTCAAAACACAAACAGTATTGTATTTCAATAACCAAAAGCAGATTTTTGAGTATTTACAATTAAAGCCACACAAACGTCACTCGCAGGTTACCATATTATTATTACCACACACGAGGTATTTTCTGTCTATTATAAAACCTTGTTCAAAGTAAAGTCACAAGCTATTCCAGTGGCAATCTCCCACTGACAGAGAAAGGACCAAATGAATCATGGCGGAAATCCCACAAATGCCGCAAATCTATGTCATCAGCCGATGGCTTTGTCTTGTGAATCAGGTGAATGTGGGGCCCTGGTATGTTCTGATTCAGTCTGATGATAGACTGGTCTCTCTCTCTCTCTTTCTGTGTGTGTGTGTGTGTAATGTGTCTCTTTGTGTTTTTGAGTGTGTCAAGGAGTGTGTCAAATCTGTTTCACACTTAAGGAGACATTTCACAGTTTCCCTTTTGTATAATCACAAACAAACTCACACTGCAAGACACATATGGTTTAAGCTCTCTTTTTTTTCTTATCTTAACTGAACATATGTCTAAACAATCAGCCAAACTTATGGCAAGTTTAATCAAATGAATGTCTACCCCCAGTGTCAAAATGTTTTCAGGTTTACCCTCTCTTTGTCTGGTTTTTGAACCTTTGAGGCCGTTTTTTTTTTTTCTGAGGAGGAAAACCCTCAAGAGGTAATTGCAAATGAAATTGGATGTTCTCAAATATTGTGTCAAAGGAAGGAAAAGCGTGGAAGAAAAAGGTGCACAAGCAGCAGGGATGACCACAGCCTGGAGAGGATTGCCAGGAAAATGCCATTCAAACGTGTTAGGGACCTTCACAAGGAAAGGACTTGATGAGAGCAAATGTTGCATCTCATTTGTTAACCAAAGTCCCAGAGCCTGAAAGAAGAATGAAGGGGAACACAATCAAAAATGCTTGAAGTCCAGTTTGAAGTTTCCACAGTCTGCGTTGATTTAAGCAGCCATGTCATCTGCTGCTGTTGGTCCATTGTGCTTAATTAAGTCCAGAGTCAACACAGCAATCTACCGGGGCATTTTGGACCATTTCACGCTTCATTCTGCAGACAAGCTTTATGGGTTCCTGACTCCATTTTCCAGAGCCACTTGGTACCTGCCAACACTGCCAAAAGGAATAACCATGGGATTACTGTGCTTGACTGATCAGCAACCTGACCTGAACTCTATGGACTCATCTATGGGGCATTACCAAAAGAAAGATGAGGCCGAACAATGCAGAAGAGCTGAAGGCAACTATTGAAGCGTGCTGGTCGTTCATAACACCTCAGCAGAGCTACAAGCTGATAGCATCCATGCCACGCAACACTGAGGCACTAATTGATGCAAAAAGGGCCCAAAGGAAGTACTGAGTTCATATGCATGATTATACATTTCAGAGGTGCAACTTTTCTTCATCAAAATCCTTGTTTTATTGATTTAATGTAATGTTTTTAAATTTCTGGGATTTCTGTGCTCGGAAATTAGCGTCTGAATTTGAGGAGACAAAATATATATTTCAGATGTTGCTATGTAGAGGGTTTTGGCTGGATCATTAAAGTGCATCTATATTCAGATTTCCACTGTTTATTTAGCAAAAATGACCAATAAAAAATGTATAATTCCGAGACAGATGGAACCATTATATGGCCCGAAGTTAGCGCTTGGCCTACTGATATGAACGGGTTTGCATGCAAGAGGTTAGGTATGAAGAATCTTAAGGAAGCGGGTGAGTTTGACATCATTGAAAGCTCACTAGACTCTCTGATGCGGGAGGGAACATGCCTCATGTTGTTTCTTATTTTTATATTTGTCTATTTCATATTTTTGATCAAAAACTAAAATTTAATTAATAATGTTTTGTTCATATCCATTTAAAAAAACGTATAACTTAAAAAAAACTCTTATTTTGGGGGAACTTTTGGTTGTCAGGTAAAAAACGGTAAGAACAAATGATACATAGATTTGAAACACCAGATTTTTGTTTTTTTGATCAATCAGACATTAAACAATGATAAAGCTTCCTCAAAAAGTTGTTTAGATACTGTTCTCCAGCTGCCTATATTCCATTGCAGCCCACACAGCAGCACACTCACTCCTAAGAACCATTTAGACAGACCAATTACCCAAATAAATAAATAAATATTCATATTCTAATAAATATAAATGATATTAGATGGTTCGAGTAAACCAAAGAAAATTAAAACATTCATGAGAAAAAAATGCAAACTCCCAGCAGAAAGACCCCAGACTTAGATCTGAACCTGAGAACATCTTGTTGCAAGACAAAGTTTGAGGATGTTGTTCTGCCTATAGTTGTTTGCCTATTCCCCCACCCCAACCCTTTATCCTTTCACTTCATTTCCTTATTATCTTTGTCTTTTTCTAAGTACTGCAGACTGCTCACTAAGTTGCCTGAATCAAAGTTGGTATATCGTCACCCCAGAAAATGCTTTACTCTCCAGTTTTGTAGAGGATATCTGCCCTGACGTGAAACCTGTTTCACTCCACTGTTTTCCGTGCCGTGTTGGAATAGAACATGAACATGTTATTTCCAGAAGTCCCTGTAAGACCTAATACAAAGTGTCCATCTCCCAGATAAAAAGGTGACATTTTTCTTTACAAGGAACTTGAAATTTAAGCACTCATGGATTCATAAAAGGAGTGGTGGAGTAGCGAGGGAACCTAACACCTGATTAGAACATTGATGTTTGTTAAAGAAGCAGTCTGCAAGGAGATGTTCCGTGCTTGGACTGTAAAAAGTAAACTCTGAACTCCTACATGGACCATAGAGAAAACAGAATCATGACCTCCAGGAGGATAGATAGATAGATAGATAGATAGATAGATAGATAGATAGATAGATAGATAGATAGATAGATAGATAGATAGATAGATAGATAGATAGATGATTTTTTTTCTCTTGAAAATTGATGCAGAGCAAATACAGGATAGTGTGGGCTTGTAATTTTTTGTGTGGGCATGTAGGTGCAAAAGCAGGACCATGTGAATATGAGTGTGGGCATGAAGGGATCGATCTGCTCATGGTGGCAGTGTTGGTGGGTTTGTGCATATATACATATAAATATATGTATATATATATATATTTATGGTCTAAATCTTTTGCTCACCTTCCAGGCAGCACGTCCTCCAGAGGCCCGAGTGCGTCATTACCTCCTCGTTCTTCTTGCTCGTCTCATTCTCGTTGGTGCTCTTTACCTTGCAGACGCCGCGCGAGTACAGCCAGTAGTCTGTCCCCACAGCGATGGTCATGAGGCTGAAGGCAGCAAAAGCCCCCACTGTGGTTAGCAGCATCTGAACTCCGCGGTCAAACACACCCATGTTGCCACATTCCACGAAAGGGGGGCCCCCTTTCCTTTTGATGTACAGGAAGTAAATATTGGTGAGTTTGCGTCGCCACGCCAGCTCGGAAAGCGGGGGGTGGGCTGCGTCGGGCGGACGACAGTAGCGGGGGGCTGCAGGGGGGGCGGGGGAATTAGGGGAGCTCGGGGGAAATCGTATGGTTGGTTTTTGGGGGGGCACCAGCTAACAGATGAAAAAAGAAAAATTCGGAAGACGGTCGAGGTTCTAGGTGGGTTTCTGGCTGTTTGACCCAACAGAAGGGGGTCAAACAGCCTTTGGCAATGACAGCAACAGCTTTAGAGGTAAAGTTCTCCAAATTCTAAACTTCAGAAGGCAGTAAGTTGCCCTACTCTGGAAATAAAAAAGGCTGACCTAAAAACACGAGTTTCAGCAGATTCCACAAAAGACCTGGTCTGTGATCTGGGCCTACTTTGTTGAGTTTGAAGGCCTCTAAATGTCAAACTCTGGAAAAAAGGCCAAGACAATAAGGGGATGGAGGACTTTGGCTGTTTTTAGACCTAATTTTGGTTTTCTGAGCTAACTAAAGGCATCAGATACACTACAGTCCTCACAGCTTTAATGGTGTCATGGAATCATGTACGTGGCACAATAAGACGAACTCATGCAGCATACACCGGCATCCAAACACTGTCTTACAGACTGAAACTTTCATGCGCACACATGTACCATGCATGATCACAAAGATTCACACAGTTGCAGTTTGAATTACTTCAAACTGGAAAAGGGATTGAGGGGGGGGAGTGGCGGTAGAATGTGGTTAAGACAAACACAGTTGGCGGCCTGGTTTCCTTTAAAGTAACCCCCCCTCCCTCCAACTCCCAGAAAGGAACGGAAGCAGCGATCACCGAAGGAGAATGACACGATTCAGAGATGGGGCTAGTTTGATGTAACCAAAACGATAAGCAAACTGTGTGGATTTATCTCAAGCATGATTTGGATAACCAAGCTATAACATAACATATTACAGGGAAAGATGATGACGGTAGGCAGGCAACACAGACAGGCAGGGCCAGGGATGTATGAGAAAATAAGTACTAGATGTCTTAAAAGAAATTCAAAGTAGCAGGATCAAGCATTGCTAAAAAAATATCAAGGACAAAACGGAAAAATAAGCAAAATATCAGCCAAGAAAAAAGACTGCCACTGAACCCATTCCTTAAAAGACGATGGAGCAAATAAACAAGGAAGAGATGCCCCTCTCTCCTTAAAAAAAGGAAATAAAAAAGAAAAAGGATAGAGACGGCGAAAAAAAAAAGAAAGATACCGTTTTTAAAAAAAATCTATCAACAGCCTGTTTAGTTGTTCTTTTTTCTGAAATTACGATCCCCAGTTTCCATATGTGGTCCCTAGACCTTTCTCCGGCAACAGCGGAAACCTGCTGTTAGGGGATCGGGGCAGCGGCAGCGACGGTACACCGTGGATAGAGGGGCGCATCCAGGCAGAGAGGCCGAGCATCACCGGTCATGCAGCCGGTCGCGGCTGGAGAAGAACACGGAGAGATAAACGAAGCTTTCCCGCTTTCCCCGGAGCCTCTTCTTCCTGCATCAAAACGACGGATCCCAGACCTTAACGTTACGGCCAGCCAGAGAATAGCGAGAGTACACGGCCACTAACTGTCCTCCCGGAAAAATGATCAAACATAATCGAAAAAGCGGTTTTCTTTTTTTTCTTTCGTTTCTTTTGGAAGAGCTGGCGTGGCGCGACGCGTTTATGTGCGCAAAAAAGCCGAAAGAGAGAGAGAGAGAGAGACGGGGAGAGAGAAACAGAGAGCGCGAGAGGAGAGAGAGAGAGATGAGGAAAAAAAATTCAAGTAGAGCAACACATCAATCCTTGGTTTCCTGGTTTCTCTTCTTTTGCAGAGCTGAGATAGAAGTGGTGAAAAGAGAGGAGGAGGTGGAAGTGGAAGAGGAGGAGGAGGGGGGGGGGGGGATTATGGTTTAGAAGCAAGGGAGGGAATAAAATCTACAGTGCCAGAGTGTGGAAGATGTTCAGCAGCGGCAGTAAGCAATAAGTACCCCCTTCCTCTTCCCCTTTATAAATAAACAAATAAATGCATACATCCAAGTCAATGCTACACTGCTTTACCAAAAAAAAAAAAAAAATAGCCCCCCCATTTTATCATTCTACAACAACAATATCCTATATATTTTATCTGGAGCTTATATGACAAGCCAAGACCAAGCAGCTCAAACAGACTGAAAAGAAAATGATTTTTAAAATGTATTTTACAGATAAAAACCTGAGAAGCGTGGCACACACCTCTACTCCTTCCACTTTACTCTGGTGCCCCTAAATACAATCCACACTGTCAGAAATGGAGGTACAGAAGGGATATTACTGTGCCCCGAGGTACAAAAAAGGAGGAAAAATATTGGACCCCAGGGTAACTATCTGTACCTTTTTCCTTGTCTGAAAGGTACATACACGTTCCTCTGTACTGAAAAGTACATTTTTGTACGATTTCTTGGATAAGGCATAACTACTGGGGATTATATTTTTTCCACGAAACAATTACATGCATTACTAAAGCTAGAATTATGTGAATGGACTTCAACGTTTTTTTTTTTCATTTAATCAAAGAGTTAATTTTACAAAGATCTTTCTGTGCTTTAAAAATTGTGAACTAATTTTCAAATTATTTTGACAAGATGAATTTTGCTATGCCATCATAAACATTTGGATAAATTGCAAAAATTATTTGTGCAAGATGAACTTGTAGTAAAAAAAAAAAAAATACTACTTTTACATCGTGATCAGGCTGGCTGTCGAGGTAGCAATGACAAAAGTTACAGATCAAAGCTGTACAAATAGAAGCCTACTATTAAAGCTACAAAATGGTACCTTTGAGGGTGCCACTCCAGTGAAAAGACATTGTATCCCTAAAACTACAATTCTGTTCTTTAATTTCTGAGTGTGCAGTACAAACAAAGGCTTTAAGAAGTTACCTAAATAGTAGACTGAGTGTACTTATGTGGATTATTATTAGTAGAATGCAGCCGTACTGTGAAGGCATTGGATATTTAATGGAAAGTATCATGGAACAAACATGATCCACGGCAAGGAACACAGCAGAATAATAACTGTGGGGAGAAGCTGAAAGGTGGATCAGTTTAAAAAACAAAAATAAACTGAGCTTAGAATCAGCAAAGGCAAATTCTGGAGGAGCTGCAGAGAGCCACAGCTCAGGTAGGAGAATCTTTCAGGCGAGAGAGCATACACTGTAAAAACTATGAATAGAAATGACTGAAAAAAATTATGGCAACAAATGTACACGTGATATTAAGTAGCTTTGAATTGCAAAAGATTTATGTAAAATGTAATTACATTCAAACAGTAAAAAAAAAAAAAAATCTGTGTGTTGGATTTATGGACAAAATCTCAAACTGATTATTTTTACTTATTTACTTATTTTAAAATAAAAAGTAACTGGAAATGAACTAAATATCTGTAAAAAATATTTTTTATTTATTTATTTTATTCATTTTTTATCATTTTATTCAGAGAATAATGTAAATCAATATAATTTACTATAATAATTCAGATGATATTTTAAAGTTTATTTCAGAAATATGTGAATTCAATTTGAGTTTTACTTGAAAAGCAAAATATTTTTTCTTTGTAATGCATATTCAAGTATTTTTTTACTCACATTTTCCCAGGATATTGTTTATTTCAAATTCATTTTTTACAGATATTGATTTCCAATTACTTTTTGTGTTAAAAATTAGGCTGTTTTAATCACCAATTTGACACAAACAAACACATTTTCGTTGTCTGAAATAAAATTTACCAGACTTTGTAACAAAACAAAAAATAAGTGAAATTGTAATGAGTCTTCACAAAACAAACTAAAACGAACTGAATCTGATGAGAAAATGTGCTTACTTTTTTTTTTGTGTCTGATGCATTAGTAAGTCTAAAGGGATTATCATACTATGTCACTCTACTGCGTGTGTTGTGAGCAGAGAGAGAGGACATCATTTCTTGTTGTGATTTTGGTTGCACAAATCCCTTTTAGCAAAAACAACAAAACACGTAAATTCTATAGAATTCCATCGACTTGTCCCCCTTTCCAGGGCAAACAAAAAACGTATTTGGTGGCAAGCGACGGGAACGAGCTGATGATAAAAATGCGACAGTATGCAGCGATCACTTCTTATCAGGTAAGCCTCGGCCAACAAGATGCAAACATCCCTAAAAATCACTGCACCTGTAAGAGAACTGAATATAAATATAAAAGTAAGAATTGAGCTAATATAACGGGTTGGTGTAGGTTTTGCGCACATCCGCTGTGTTGATAACAAATTATCAACCAGATGATAAAAGGGAATGTAAACCTAAACCTGGTACGCCATGTACGTAAGATCCTGAGCTCCTCGCAAAAAAAATGATTCTTTCGAATTTGATATTTATAAAATTTACCCTCCTCGTCTCTTTTCCAGGTTTCCACGCGCAGATGTACATCGCTCCAGGTTTCCACACGGCTCAGTTTGTTCCTGATTCAAGTTCCCTAACTGGCAATTTAGTATCCCGTCTCATCTTCATCCTTGGGTTTCATCTCTGCTCGCTTCATTGGAGCCTCCATGATCACATCAATGTTCACGTTCCTTCTGTCTGCGCTCCAACGACTACCTGTAAGTTTATCGTCAGCTTCTCTCATCTCTAAAGTAAAAACTAAACTCTCCTCTCAGCTTAGCTTTGGTCTCTCCGGATCATCGTCATCTCCTGCCCATCCGCCACACATCAAACCTCACAGATTCCTCTTACTCCTCCCTGGCATTTCCTACCATCATCTAGATTAACATTCACTCCATCCAGACCTCTGCTGAACTTCTCCTCCCACTGCAGAAGTTCCAGCTTCTGGTCTCCAGCAGTCTCCCAGTTCCAGATCTCACCCTCTCAACTTCATCATCTTCGATAAGAGGGCATAACAGCCACAGATTATGTAAAGAAGGATACAGCTAAAAAACAGATCAAAAATTGCAAAAAAAAGCTGTAAAGGCTGTAGAAGACTTGAAACTAGGGAAGAAGCGTATTTTCTAGCAGTGCAACAACTCTAGAAAAATACAACCAGAGCAACAGGGGGAGGTTCTGATTAAATCACGACCTCAGAATGGTTTGGCAAAGTTCAGATCTAAATTCTATTACAAATGTGCTTCAAGATTAGACGATTAATGTTTGATTCCTGTCAGACTCAGCTTGGACTCTTTTGGAAGAAACCTGAAGGCAACAATGTCAGATGTAGGAGCCAATAAAGGCATAGGGCATGAGAGTTGTGCTGCAAAGTCTTTACTGCAGACGGGACTTAATATTCCCACGGGCCACACTTTTTAGATGTATAGTTGCTGAAAAACCATTTATTATTAATATAGACTAATGTAAGTGATAAGAAATGTACAAAACATGAAAAACTTCAATGTGTATAAAATACCTTTCTAAGCCACTGTAAATAAGCTGAAGGCCCAGTTTAGGTTGACAGATGTGTTGAAGTTAAACGGCTGTTCTTTGGACATTTTGAGAACTTATGAATATCCATCAATGCCTCAATTAGTGCAGAAACGTATAAGAATAAAATAGATATATAATACTAGGATAAAACATATAAGACATCTACAGCAGATTTGTAGTTTCTGAGAGTGATTTCTCTGAGAAATAGGTGAGAGAGAAAAAATATATATTCCTGACAGATTATTAGGTCCAGGTTTACCTACAAACAGGGGAAAAAAAAGAAGATAAAAAGCAACATTCCTCCATTAAGAGTTATGGGACAGAAAATGAGAGAAAGGTTGGTTTTACAGTTCAAAGTAAAACTTTGAAACCCTCTTTAGAGAGCCTGGAGTAATGGAGGAATACGAGGTCAGTAGTTGATGTTTTCAGAAAAACCATCACTCTGTATCAATTGTAACCAACTTTACTTAAACCACTGAGATATTACCAGACATGATGTATTATATGAATATAAAGTATACTTTGATAGAACAAGTTAAAAACTGTTATACCTAAAAAAGTGAACAATGACCACTCAGTTTCACGAGCTGGAGGAAACCAAGCGCCCTTTGCTCAGGTCTCTTCCGTCTTAGCTTCTAGCTTCACTTTTTACAGCTGTCTATGTGACTCCTAAAATCTTATCTCCTAATATAAGACATTTTTTCTGACATGGATCAATAAGGTGTCACTTTGTTTTCAGACGTACTTTATGATTTTCTCGAAGGCTGCTGTGTACTATAATTTCCTAGCGAAGAGGAAAGGAGAGACACATTTAATGAAAAGGGGTGGGAAAGCAGTGATCGTAAAACACCTGACCAAGCAGTTAAAGGCTTGGATGGCTGGAAGTGAAGTAGATGTATTAGGCTGTAAAACTCACTCATCCATGCTCTGTATGTTTGACACGGTCTTATGTTTCACATCCACTCGTCTTTCTGAAAAGAAAATGAAGCTTATGCTGTCACAACTACTCAGATTTATACCAAGTGTTTAGTGTAGGCAGACGCTTAAGCTTATTTACTTAGAAGACAACTTGTTTTGAGTTTTAAAAGCTTGAACCTTCTACTTCTGTAGGCCTCAATCTGTTATGTTTGATGCTATGCTTTAATATCCTCCTTTGCTTGTTAATTTTTCTGAATAAAAAAATAGCTGTATATTCATATTTATATATGTATATTTAGTCTTGTCGTACTTGTTTCATGCTGCTGCTGCTTCTCAGTGGTGCTGAAATGAACAGCTCCTGCAGCACATAGAAGCCTGGCAGCTGTCTCCCTCTTGTGATAGGCTGCACTGTTGCCACATGGTAGATTCTAGGGTGACCAACTGTCCTCTTTTCCTTACATATGTTCACTATTTACGTGCTATCCAAGGCGTCGAGAGAGGTTTATAAACTTCTAAAAAATATCTATTGTTTGTTTTTTCCAGGGACCAATAAGCATGCTTACAGTAAATAGACTTATGTAATACAACCCCCTTTTTATGATGTGAAGTCTTCACCAAGCTGCTGCCTAGTGAATGGTTCTGAGCTGTTCGTAGATGGAACAGACGCCGGGCTCTGATGTGCTGCCCTGTGCTGCGATGCGCACACAGCGTTGCAACAGTTTACAGTTTTGGGGCGACTGTGGCTCAGTAGGTCGATTAGTTGTCTTTCATTCAAAGGGTTATAGGTTCGATTCCATCTTCCTCCAGTCACATGTCGTTGTGCCCCTGGGCAAGGCACTTATCCCCAAATTGCCTACATTGTGTGCGTTTGTGAGTAAGAATGGGTGAATGTGGCTCCAGTGTAAAGCGCTTTGAGTGGTCAATGACTAGAAAAGTGCTATATAAGTTCAGTCCATTTTCCATTCCATTTACAAGGCACCAAAGCATAACGGTAGCTTTACAGACAAACAGAGCGGGTATATGTTTCTGCATGTGACAAAAGTGGCAGAGATCCAGTAGGTCCACATGGTCAGAATATCTATAATATTGCTGTACAAAGTAAGAGTTGAACTATAAGTTCACTGAGAAGGATGAAGAGGAAATCAAAAGACTGGACTAGTCATTATTGTCTTTTAGAGACTGCTGCTTTTTACTTACATTATTACTTTGAAAATAAAATATTGGGAATATTATTTCAGATTTTACTTAATTTTTCTCAGAGATTACTTAAAAGCTTGATTACTATTGTTGTTAGTAAATTTCTAATTTGGAAAAGTAATTATTTCTATTATTAATTAATTAGTATTTCAGGACCGGGCCAAGTGTCCTCCATGTGGATAAGCAGATGATGCTCAAAGTGACCGATCAATGCATCATCCAAGCTGTCTATTCTCTGTCTTCTCAGACCCCCAGACGGTCGTGGCAGATGACTGCTTGCTCTGAGCCAGGGTTCTGCTGAAGGTTTCTTCCTGTTAAAGGCGAGTTCTTCCTCTCCACTGTCGCCACATACTTGCTCAGTATTAGGGATTGCTGTGGTTGGAGACTGCATGATCTGGGCACAACCTCACGTTGATGACTCATCACAATCTGCTGGGATTCCTTACATAGAAAACTTTTAACTGATTGGAATTTTTGTATAATTGTATTGAAATGACTTTTGTTGTAAAGTGCCTTGAGATGTCATTTGTTGTCAATTGGCGCTATATAAATAAAAGTGAATTTGTGAGGTTCTGTGTTTGTGCATCTGCTGTTAGTCATCTGTTGCAGGGAGGATCTGTGGTGAGGAGCTGCTGCACATGCTGAATTCACTCACCTGTTTCCAATCAGGCCTTTGGGACACCACTTGGCTTCTTAAGGAGCTGGCTGACCACCATTCGGCGCCTGATGGTTGCCCTACCGGTACCTCCAAGCCTCTGTTGTCCAGGTATTTTGCCTGAGATTGTGCCCAGTGATCTCCTGCGCTCTTTGTGTTTCCCAGGTTTTTACTGAGGAGTCTCTTGATCCAGCCAGTCTCCAGTAAGGCTTCCAAGTTCTGTGTTACTCTCTCAAGTGGATGGTTGTCCTCGATTGCAAACCAGCTTCTTTGCAGTTTTCCACCTGCCTGCCCGCTCTCAGCCACGCCGCCTCCTCCTTGCTGCCTTCCACCGGACCTCAGCAGCCTCTGACTCCGCTCAGCAGATCTCGCTTACCTCCCCTGAAATTGGAAATGGACTCAGATCTGTGAGTACCAAGGATTCAGTTAATTCCCATCCGTCAACGACCTTCTCTAACCTCATCTCTCCGTTTCCAGACACCCAGCAGTTCCCACCCGTCCAGCTGATCATTTCTGTTTTATTAATAAAAACATCTTAACTTTGTTCTGTGGTCCAAGTGTGGTTCTGCATGTGGGTCCGGAGGTTAGACAGGAACATGACAGAATTGAGTTGAATATAGACAAAACTTGGCTACCACAAAGATGCTCAAAGATACTCAAAGGTGCAGACTGACCTTTCCATAACTGACAATTAAACTATTTCACTTCAACAATAGCCTGGAAAAATCCAGACCCTAATCTATTAAGGTACTGGTTAAAGGTAATGAAAAGGGCATAACTCGAGGGGTGGAACCAAGCATGCATTTGAAACTCTCACAGCGCACAATTGGATAACACCACGACCAATCACAACAATACACGATGTGACATATCCAGAGCTACCAACAAAACTCTTGTTGTAAACAGTCAGCAAAACGGTAAACACTTCTTGCAAAGGAACGATTTGAGCACTTTGAATCGAATTATTCAAGTTTTCTGTTTATCCTTTGGAAGAAAAGTCAAGTCTAACTCATTTATTGTAGTGGCCAAAGCCGTTTCAACAACATCTTCCAGTGTTTACTAAATGATTTCAGACGTCGCAGCGCTGTCGTCATCAGCTTAGCTCCCATGATTTGATTGGTTTCTCATTATTTTTTGTATTTTAGTAAAAATATTAATTTCTACCAAAAGCCGTGGATTGCCCTCTTCAGTTTAAAACTTTACACTGCATTTAAATTTGACTCGGGGATACTACTGGCTCAGCCTTTATTACAGACATCAGTAGTGAGTTGGAGTTGAAGCAGCAAGGAATATTTGACGCTGCCCAGCGCTCCTCTACGCTTGTCTCTCTGTCATCATGCAATGCCTGCTTTTGCTGCATTTTCCAAACCTGAAATGTAGTTGGAAGGAGACCTTGAAAGAAGGGTGAGTTACTCTTTGAAGTTCTTGCTCTGATAAAAACTAATAAAAGACTCCTAAACGTTTTGTCCTCACAAAAACCAACAGCATATTGGAACACCAGGAATAAAAAAAAAACGGATCACATTAAATGCAATCTAACGGTGTGTCCACACCAAATGCGATAAAGCAACCAAAAAAGCACGACATGCTCCTAGCTGTTCGCGTGCACATTCACACCTTGAAGCTTGTAAAAAGCAAACTGGATGCGCTTAAAATATGGCATTTTCACGCGCGACCTGGCTTTCAGCAGAGCTGGGGCTAGAGTGCAGCTGCCGGTGGATTATGGACTATGGTCTCCGATCTGGCGGAGGACAGAGTGGATTACGTGTTCGGCCTGGCCTCCGGTAGAGCTGGGACCGCTGCACTGGGGATTTGATGAGCTACAGATACAGTCTAGCTACGGCTGAGGGATCCATAAACATCAGCGAGCACCCTCTCATAAACACCGGCTCCTCGCCACCTGGAGAATGTGACCTGCTCGCCTAGTTTGTGCCGTGAAGGTCCAGGCTCAGAAACTCTCCGGGTCGTGGCTTAACACAGAGATCAAAGCAAAATCAAACACTGCTTGCTTACTAATATAACATACCCAGAAACTTCAGCACAACACTGATCAATAAAATGTTCAAAGGAGCATGCATGCACAGAAATATCCTGGCTTTTGCTCCAACCCAGATCTTAAACAAAATTGAATGATCTTACTTTGGAAGTCCGTAATGATGGTAAATTGCAGAAGAAAAGTCGGTCCTTTTCGAGTGCAATGGGAAAATGCGACGGGAAAAAGGGGAAATTAGTCAATTCGTTTGGATGGAGAAAAAGGGAAAGGAAGAGACTGTGAAGGCCAACCAGAGCTCAGAGGAGGTTTTGCTAGCAGTAGACGGTTTTTAATAGATACTCACTGGCCATCCCGCGCATCTGAGAGGGGGAATCTCTTTGCTCCGGTCGGAGAACCGAAGCACTTGAAGGCAGCATTAGAGAGAGCAATCACTTCCTTGATTGCTAATTTTCCTCCTGTGGTTCCAGGCGTCCAGTCATGTTGGAGGAGAACTGCAATGAAGCTGATTGAGAGGTGTTTCAACCAATCGACATGGAGGGGCTTATCAGGATCGCTTGACCGGAGTGCTGCAGTGCTGCACCGTTTTTCGTCGGGAGATCAAAGTTCCTGCTCTTGATGATGGCAGGAAGCCAGCGCTTGGGATGCTGGCGTCATTTTATAATCATAGAAACCTCTGATATACTTTCATATATTCAGCGTCAGACCCAATACCTCACAGAATATAAGAAAACATAACAGCCATTACCTCAACAATGGTTAAACCGCCAGGGGCAGAACATGGCTGTGATGATAATTTGGTACTTGTGGGGGGTTGGCAGACAGTACAAGGAGAGCATGCTTTAAGTTCATAGAATTATGCATAGCAGATGTTGACAGATGTTTGACATTGCTTCCTCTACGGATATGAGTTTTGCACACATTACATATCACTTTGGTTTTATCTGCAGCACTAATTGTAAAGAATTTGAGCAAGTTTGGCAGGTAGAGAGATGGCTCAGCAGCAGGCACACTCTTTTCTATTTGGTTGCCCAAAGCCATGTGGGGAGCTTCAGCTAAGTTAATGAATGACATGAAGCTATAATAAGGTTAACTAGCCTACACTGCTGTCTGCAGAAGGCAGAGTAACTTAAACGTACCAGATAACTCCCACAAGTCCACACAATTCGAGAAAACTACACAAGCCTTGTTTTAACCTCTTTAACAGAACGCTAACGTTGCTCTGTTAACAGGCAGACTCCGACTTCTGAATGTAACCAATCTACTTACTTTAAAACACAGCTTTTCAATATGTGGCATGTCGGTGTGTGCTTCACCTTTAAGGTGAATGATTGGTGTCACCGACACAGCCTACAAAGAGAGGTGCGCGCATGGCGCGCACTCGTATACACCTGCTCGAGTGGGCTTTGTGGTGGCGGCTGCCAATCTGCTCCAGTAAAAGTTTGTGCACTTCAACTAATAACATCGACGGCAAGATCTAGCCTTTGGGATCTCTTCCTCGTGGACACTAGTTCCGGGCGTGTGTTGTGGGCTCTTCCCGGGATCTTGGGCTGTTGAGGAATCCAGCTGTGCGCCCTTAGTGGCTCTCCCCCTCCTCCTGCTGTTAGTGGGAGCACACGCTACCATCTCCCCGGCAGGCACGAGGTGCGTCGTTCATGCGGCCTGTATTGGAGCCGTCTCCTCCTCCATAAGGGTGCCGTTTTTTTGTCCCGGTTCAGTTTATCCACATCATCTCTTCAGCTTCAGTCACCTGTATTGTGGTTGTGTTCATGGGGGAATGGGCACTTATTCCCCCATATAGGTAACATTAATTTGTTTGTTAGCAGCCACACGACCGCTCATTTATGGTGAGTCCTTTTTGTCTCCTTGGTTTGGTGCATGTGGCTCCCTGCATGTGTTCATGTTGCTTATTGCTTTGTTTGTTGGTTTTATTTCCTTAGTTATTTGTTTGCTGTTGTTTAAATAATATTGCATGGTGTGTAGTGCCTGCTTTCTCCATTCTGTATATTAGTTAAGATCTGTTTAATTATTTTTGTTCTGTATTTACGATGGGGGATTAAAGGGACCATACGTAACTTTTGAGAGTTTGTGGAAAGAAAATGAAATTTTGATATGTGCTATGACCATGGTCCTGTTTTAAATATTTTATATGTGGAATGTCAGTAAATAAATTAATTGCAAGTAATCTACCCTATTTATTGTCCAGGCCTAGTGGGGTTTTATAAGGTAAACTTGGGTAGGTTTAAGTTTGTCTGGTCCTGGGGCCAAACCCCCAGGTGGCGTTGTCGGTTGCCCTCAGAGCAAAGTTATTACCGCTCATGCCACATTTGGCGTTGCTGGCAGGATCCATGTGAGACTGGTAATAAGTCCATGGATTTGAAATTGGTGGCACCCTGCACGGAAGCATGAGGACATGCTTGTGATAAGAGGGGGAGAGATGTGACAGTGCTGAAGTCCTATCACTGTGGCTCCGATAGATGACGTGCCCCGGCTGCTTGGCCACAGGGATTCCCTTTGGCTGACTGGTTAGCGCACATGACTTTCACCTGGGAGTCATGGGATCAAATCCTGCCCAGGCCCTTGTTGTGTACCTTGCCACAAATATAAAGTTTTTCTTGAAGTATTTTTTTAAAATAAGTATTCGTAAAACACAAGTTGTTTTCGCCTTTCCGAATACAGTATTTGGGGTTTGGTTCCACCCCTACTGGGTATTCAAAGATAAGGAAAAAATACGCCCTCGCTACAAAAAAGAGATCCATTGCTGGGAGAAACCAGTCAGTTATCAATACAGGGTGTTCGCAAATATTTCCAAATTCGCTAGCTACACCATTTACATCGTATCCAGATATAGCCCCCCCAGACATTCACCAGGGACCCTACAGTACATTTCTTGCCGTGTGAAAGCAGCCAAAAGGCAATATTCAGGGGAAAAAAAGGGATGTATTCCAAAAGACAACTCCAGTTAAAGACCAGATGGAATTGTCCGCAAATATTCCATAACATCTATCCGAAAACGGCTTTACTCTCATTCCCACTCTAAAATGTGATTTTATTTTCATATTTAATGGATATTCCACCAGGATCCGCCATCCTGAGCCCTCTTCTTTTACTGTTCTTTAGTACCTTATTATTCTTAGAACCTTGCCATCTCCCTTCACCCCAGATATTTTGTAGATGGTAAATCTAGCAGAGAGATTATAATGTTTATTTGGATAATTCAACTGATATGAGTTTGAAAGCCTGCAAGAAGCTTGTATTCTGAAGAGGTGATTGGTTCTTATTATGTTTTATTTCTTATGATTTGCTGAAGCCAGTGCGCAAACTTGAACCCTCGTTCTTAAATTGGTTGTTGTTCTACTTTTCCATATTGACACCAGTGGTCAATTGAGATTGATATTTGAGTTTACTTGTTTCTTCCTTCCTAGCATGGAGCACACTGTAATTATTAATCTTATTAATAGTAACAATTATAATTTATAACTGTCTTTGAACCACTTTTAATATTGCTGATAACTGAGCCAGCACACTCATTGTGCATCATTAATTTAAATTGTTCTTTAGTCACTGAGGAAAGGTGCAATTTATTATGAAAGCGTGATAAATCACTCAATTGACCTGTGAAATATGTGTCCCCCTCAGTTCTGAGATGATGCCCTCATCGCATGATGCTGCCATCAGTATATCACTGTAGGTAAAATGACATGTCATTACAACCAAGGTATGCAGAATACCAGCTCTGAATATGCAGCAGATGGGCTAAGGTAGCAGAAAACCTCACTGGGTGCCACTTGTCAGGTAGGAACTGGAAACTATAATTCATACACGTTCCCTTACATTGGAAATATACAGAGTGAAAAAACAAAACAAAACATTGCCTGGTTGAATGAGTCTCAATCTCAGCTGTGAAATCAGGATGGAAGTGTCAGAATCATGTGTAGGAAAACCTGAAAGCACAACCCCATCCTAGCCTGTATTAATAGTTTAGGATTGTAGTGGTGGTGTAATGCTGGATACCTTTTTCCTGGCACGGTTTGGGCTCATAACTGATGTTTGAATGCCACATCATACCTGAGTATTTGTATTGATGAAATCTATTCCTTCATAACCACAATGTAACCATCTTCTGATGGGTACACAAGAAAAACAGAATGCAGCTCCAACTAAAATACATAACCAATTGGTTACAAATAGTTTAATTAAGTTTATCCAACCTAATTCAACTTAACTGGACAGTGTAATCATTTAACTAGGATAAACCTAATTCTATTACTTTGGACAGTAATGGAATATTTATTTTGTAGGATTAGGATTAATTACTTATTCTCTGTTTTAGAGAATGCACCTTGGACAGTAGCTCAAGTCAGAGAAAACAAGCATAATCTTTCTTATAGAGATGTGTCAGACCAAGCAAGATTTCTAATGGATGTTCTGGCCTAGAAGGTCTGCTTCATGCCTTACTGCAGACTGGCATAGACTGGTTCTTCAGGAGCTGGAGAAGATGAACAGTGGCTGCTGAATGCTATTTAAAGTGTTTAATCAGAAGGGTTTGCCTAGGAAATATGAGAGTAATCCCTCCGCGTTTGGCTAAACCTATTTATTAAATACTTAAACGCTGAAAGGACTCGGTTTAATCTTTGTTTTTCGGAAAACCCCCCCACATATTTTTAGCCATTATATGATCATTTGAGGAAATGTATTTATTTAGGCTCACCTATTCTCTTTTTTTTCAGTGTATTTACAACACCATGTCGACTGAAATCAGTTTGTTGAACAGGACAGTGGAAACACTGTATTCCAACGGACTCCACACTCCTTAGATCTCAATCCAATAGAACAAAATTGAATGTTGAGAATCACAAGATTTGCCTCATGGATGTGCAGCCCTGTTAGTTCTATTTGTGACAATGTCTTGATGCAATATGCTGGGATTCCTTAAAAAAAACTTTTTTAACTGATTGGAACGTTTGTATAATTGTAATGAAATTATTTTTCTTGTAAAGTGCCTTGAGATAGCATCTGTTGTGAATTGGCACGATATAGATTTTGTTAAATCTATACCATGAATACCTAAGGCATTGTTAAAGGAAAACAGGGCCCAGCCTGTTACTATCAAACTGAAATAACTAACAAAGTATAACGTTTGTGACATTTTAAATTACAATTTAACAGGATATACAGTGGCATGAAAAAAAATATATTTGCTTCCGTCCTTACTTCTTTCTCATTTTTTTGAATGTTTGTCACAATTAAATGTTTCAGCTCGTCATACAAATGTAAATATTATCCAAGAAAAACCCAAGTAAAATCTAAAATCTAAAGCGAAGCTTTTTTTAAAATTATTTTATGGATAAAGAAAATCCAAACCTACATGGCCTTGTATGGCAAAGTGATCTCCGCCTCCTCTCCTGGAAATTAAAGTAACCATGGGTAATCACACCTGAGATAAATTTCTCTAGCCCCACCAAGACCTGATTACTGCCATGCCTTTACCCATTCAATAAAGACTTGTCTGACAAAGTCTAGTAGAGCAAAAGATCCTCAAAAGCTAGAAACACATTAAGATCCAAATAAACGTAGAAATAAATGAGAAAAAAAGAATGAGTGAGAGCTATCAGTCTAGAAAAAGGTTATAAGGCCGTATCTAAAGTTTTGGGACTACAGTGAACCACAGTGAGATTCGTTATCCGCAAAAAGTGAAAACAAGGAGCAGCACTGAATCTTCACGTGCCTCAGTTAAGGTCAGAGGTGATGCCTCAACCATCAAAAAAAAAAAAACTGGGCAAACATGGCCTGCATGGTAGAGCTCTAAGACAAAAACCACTGCTAAGCAAAAATGCGAACTAATGCAAACATCAACATGGTTCTCATTTGCGTGTTTTCAGATAGCACAAATAAAATGTCCATGTGGACTAAATTCAGCTCCCACATTATATATTCCCCAACTTGCTCAGTCGTGCTCAGATACAATGACGGACAGCAGTGACATAATAGAAATCTCTGGTTGGTGTAAATTGGAATAAGCGCCTGTAAAACATCCCAGCTGAGAACAACAAAGCACCTCCAAGACGCTCTTAACTCAGAGGGAATAGCACTAGCGATTAATAACAAAACATTGGTGAAATGAAGGAGTGTTGTGGCAGATAATGCCTTATTTAGGGAATTAATTTTTCATGTCGCAACAACTCCTATCACATGAATACACACTGATGGATGGATCTAAACATCTCCCGAAGAGCTTCAAGTGGCATCAAATTTGTCTGGGTGAGTAAGTGAACACAATGCATACTATAAATAAGGTCCAGGTATACACTGAAAAAAAGAACATGTTGGATTTACTTAATTCAATAGTGACATTGGTTGCACACAGATGATTTGCTTTGGCAGCAACTTGAACAATTGAGTTCCATTAACACAAACTAGTAATATTAAATAAACCTGTGCATTTTGTGTTGACACAAAGTGATTGCAACATGTTTTGATAAAGTAATTTGAGTTCTGGGAACACTTAGATCCTTCTCAATTGTATCCCTTTAGTCCAACACTATTCAATAACTTTTACTCCAACACTATTTGGTCACTTAAATACTATATGTTATTTTCACATTACATGTTATTAGAATATTTTAGTGTCAATTACACAAATGACAAAAGGACACCTTAAAACAGATTGTATTGCTCTCTTTCAAGATGGTTATTGTTCTACTGTACTACAAATCAACAGTGAATAAGTAATTCAGATTTTCAGTGTCTTATCGACTTGGTCACAACACAGAAATTAGACCGTTTCTTGTGAAAAAGGTTAGACAACCATCTTGGAAGAGAACAATACAAACATTCTGTGCAATGCATCTATTGTCAAGATTAAACTAAGTAACAATTGTAATTTAAAACAATTCAATAGAACTATAGAACTGATTTGAATGCAACATTAGTTACTACTACTATTCCAGCAATGATTTATTTTAATGTCTAATACCTTCTTAATAACCCTCTTCAAATCCTGACATTACCAATTAATGATTAAAAATATAAAGTTTCATGTAAAAATCTTTATTTAAAGATAAGCAGCATTACAGTGAGTGCTTAAAATCCAAACATTTACCTTACTGTGACATATTGATTCACAACAGTATTCTTAGAAAAATTCAAAATTCTCCAGCTCATTTTAACGAAACATTCTGTTTCACACGGACCTGACTGGATGATTTCAATAGTGAACAGTTGTCCATCTCTTCAAATACACAGACAAACAAACTAAAATTGAAAAATTCTGCTACACAGAGAACTTGTAAAAGTAAGAAAAAAACTGGCCCTGTCAACATGGTAGTTACGGAACAAACAACTGGTGAGGCAAAAACAACTGTAACTGTTTTTTCTTGGTGGACTAAATGACCAGTGATTTATTGTGGGCCTTGCAGGCTAAACAGTGAGATCTCCTTATTGGAGCAGTTTGGTCTTCAAGCTTTGGGCTTTTCTTGAGAGTTGAGTCCCATCTAGCTCCATTATCACCTTTTGAATCACCTCGAAAGTGTAGCGGAGCAGTGGTGGATACCTCATGTTCAGGCTGTAAAAAATTCCAAACAGCATGGCTGTTGCAACAGCAACATTATCCAGATCTTGAAGAACAATAAAACCCTCGATGATTATGCCAATATCAGAAACGTCATTGCCTGGCATTTTTTCGACGTAGATTCCCACCGTTGTTTTCTCAATGGAACTCAGTGCAGTGGCCTCAGTCATGTCCTCTTGAATAGAAAGATATATTTTATATAACCATACATCTCTCTCTCTCTCTCTCTCTCTCTCTCTATATATATATATATATATATATATATATATATATATATATATATATATATATATATATACAGGTGCTGGCCAGTAAATTATAATATCATCAAAAAGTTGAATTATTTCAGTAATAGAAATTGCATTACTGTCTAGTGAGGATAAGATGGGGTTTGATTAAAAAGAAAAGCATTCTTGAATATCAAATGTGGTGAATTACAATGTGAAGGTATGCACAACAGTAAGAGTGACAATCTTCTGTTCTCACCACAAACACTTGAGCCCACGACTCATCAGCTGACTCCAGACTCCAGGTGATAAGCAGATTTGAGTTTGTCTATCAGTCAGAAGCAAAACGGAAAATAGTTATTGGCATTGCAACACTGTATAAACATTAATATAACTCTATAAAACCAAACATATCATATTTGATACATTTTCTGAAATCTTTTTCACCTATGACCTTTTACATCACTTTATGTTGAAAAACCTTGCTCCAAACTTGCTGTACATAGTCTGATGTACCTGATACCAGGAGGCAGAAGACTACACAACCATTAATTTGGACATATCACTCGAGGATAAATGGTGAATATTCTGGAATGATTTTTGACTTTTTTCATATTTTGTTACAGGCCAAAATGATGATTTCAGATTTTAAAAAAATTCTCCCCATCATTTCTCGGGTCGGACTTTTAAAGGGTTAATGATGAACAGTCACCGACAACGTTATTTTCATATACTGCATGCTGTTGCTGTGTGTGTGTTGTTGTGTTCTGTAAATTCAGAGATTAACTATTGTGGTGTAAATTCTGGCATCCTTTGATCAATGACCTTCAAGTAGCCTAAACCTGTGGTAAGCTGTCAGTTGGGACTTAAACACAGAACCCTTACAACTGATTTGAAAGCACAGTTCATTCAAGTTTTTACTGTACACGTAGTTCAACATTAAACTACGACATTAATGTGCATCTAGCCAACTTCCTATATTTAGCAGCAAACGTTAAACCAACCATCAGTTCATCCAATTGCTCTAACAACAATGGGGCGGGATATGAGCATTTACGGAGGCCGCCTATATTTAAGTGCATGACATTAGTTCACAAGTAGATTATTAAAACTTAAATTACAGTGTTCAAATTCATGCACAGTCCTGAATTCGACTGTTGTCGCGGTTCAAAAACATTATTCTACGCTCAACAAAAAAAGAATTGTGAATTCGTCATGACAGTAAAAAAAAAAAAAGAGACGATTCAGTATTATGTATCTCAAACACATCGTAAATAAATTTCACGGGCCATCAGATTCATGGCAGACAATGCCACAATTTAAAGAAATTAGATCATTTAGAGAGTTAGCTGATATTAACTCGACCATAGAAAATCTACCGGCCATTGATTAGCAGGAGCTAAACCGTTGCATTTAACATGTTGCCATTCATGTAACAACCTAGACGTCATGATTCATGTAATAAATAAGGCAGATGCGCTTTCCAAACAGTAGGCTAAAAAATATATCCGTACCAAATCTTCAGACCACTCCGGGATTTGTTTAAGGCGCTGATGAATACCTCACTATCATGTTGCCATGGTGGGCTACGCTAATCTTGTTCTGCAGGCTATATATTCTGGGGGTTTTTTTTCGTGACAGTACCTTCTTTAAAATACTTTCGAACTTTAGAAAGTCGAGACCATGGTGGAGTTGGCAACCTTAATGCCGGTGAG
This sequence comes from Apricaphanius iberus, assembly GCA_028564705.1. Taxonomy (NCBI): domain Eukaryota; kingdom Metazoa; phylum Chordata; class Actinopteri; order Cyprinodontiformes; family Aphaniidae; genus Apricaphanius; species Apricaphanius iberus. The sequence continues at coordinate 833,569 of JAPXFQ010002555.1, read as the reverse complement.
CTAATGGTGCAGTTAACACACAATGTAATTGAACCTACAGTTAGCAAACAAATTCAAAGAGAAGATCAAAGCACCGCCGAGCTAACGTTCACGAACTCCGATTAAAAAGTAAAGTCAAATTAAACATGGTTATAAAACGGCGCAAAAGCTCACGGTTCTTATTTGACGTTACATCACGACTTTCAAGAAATTAAACTATACATGTGGCTGACATTTTGACAAAATTAAATCAGAAAATGCAGACTTACCGACCAAACGTAGTGACGCCTGCACTTGGATGTGACTGAGACGGTTGATTTGTCTTCCAACAATGCAAAGCGCGCATAACGAGATCGCGCGTTATATCGCAATAATTACCATCACTACATTATTGACAAACTTCATCCTAACGTGATCTGAAGAAGTTTATGTGCCCTCTCTGCAAATCATGTAGCTTTTACTCTATACAATTTTGTTTAACTTGATAACATGAGGTAATTGTGTTAAACACACCCAAGCCGCTTATATAAATCCATGAAATGCCCAGCCTATTTTTTTCAGTGTATATCTTTTTCCTATTAATACGATTATTCCTGTTTAGACCTTAAGAGCCTGATACTCCCAACCAAGTTTCAGAATTGAGGACACCCCTTGGATGAGAGGTGAAACTTCTTTGAGGTAACAAGATTATTCCAGTTGCTTTTTTTGTTGCTGCTAAGGAGGGCTTAACCAGTTATTAGGTTTGTTATTAGGGGACAGTCACTTTGTCACACACAGGGCCATGTAGATTTGGATTTGTTTTCTCATTCAATATTAAACACCTTAATTTCACAACTGCATTTTGAGTTTACTTGTGTTTTCTTTGAATAATATTTCAGTCATTTTATAATCTTAAACATTTAAGTGTGACAAACATGGAAAGCAATAATGAATCAAGAGGGGGGAAACTACTTTTTCACACCACCGTAAGAGTGAATCCCTTATTTAAAGCAGCACCATGTCTTTCTTTTTGCTAAGACTGGCTATGACGGAACACCAAGGAGTAAGTTTAGCTGTGGGCTATAAAGGACAAGGCAAGCCGACCGATGAGGTGCATTCCTAAACAGCATTTCATGGCTTTTGGTTACTGAAGTTAAGATATTTCATGGTTAGCTTCTTTCTACCTTTTACTGCCTCTGATATGCAAAGTTACTCTGGTGCCAGCTTGAAAGAAGAGTTCAGGAGATGTGTATGACTGCTTTAGATTTATAGTGTAACACCTGCATCAACCGTGTGTTAACACTGTACATTTTCTTACATTAAATGATCAATTCTTAAAACACCTGTTGTTCTGAAAAATATTCTAAGTTGTAGGTTTTCTTTTTCTGGGATTTTCTTTGTGTCATTTTCAGCAAAAATCAGTTTTGTAGTTGCGCATATATTCTTTAAATGTGTTCTTTTTTTCACTTAGACCTTGCTTAAAGGCAAAGCAATTATAAGAAATGGAATTATTCATTCATTTTTTTAAAGGAGATGGAACCTTTGTCAAATGAGACTTACCTAATTGAATGACGAAATCAATTAGCCTAATGAAATTGCATGCGCTGACTGAATTACAATTAGGGCCCAAAAGATTTAATAACAGCAACGGACACACATAGAAGGACAAATAATACGCGCTGCCAAATGAAATGACGGTAACGTGAAGAGCAGAGGAAGGTGATAGAGAAAGATGGAGTCCGAGCCATTTATACAGTTGTGTTTAGAAAGAGGGAGAATGGTCTCCATTTTGGCTGGTGTTCCTCTTCCTCCCGGGGTCTAGAGGACATGTTTAGCATTCTGCTCGACTCCTCCTTCTCTCGTCTCATCCAGCAACAGCCTCAAGTCCCTGCTGCACTCTGGTTACTGATGGCCAGAGATGAGAAAAGAGGCAAAGCAAATCCCTTAATCATGACCACCACGACATTGTTACATTGTCCGCTTTCTATGAACAAATTCTGCACAGGAAAATCATGCGGAAGGTTCAAGTTTTTTTTATCTTTTGTGTTTACTTACTAAAAGTCTCCTTTTTATTAGAAATAATTATGGTCAATCCACCACAGAAATGGTTATTCCACCACTTTTCTTTTTCTGGTAAATATCGCAGTGACATTACACACATAGTATTTGTCCAGTTTTGATCTTCCGGTCAACACTAAAAAAAAAAAAACCCATAGCCTACATCAAAACTGAGGGCTGAACAACAAACAGAAAATCTTAAAACCACCAATACCATCAATGATCTATATCTATCTATCTATCTAGATCAGGGGTGTCCAAAGTGCGGCCCAAGGGCCATTTACGGCCATATGACTGATTTTGCATGGCCCATGATCACCTTTTAAGATTGGTACATTCTGCAATTGGCACCACAACACAAATGATTGATGAAGATCAAGACTTTCTTTTATAAGGGCATCATTGGTGTTGACAATTTAAAATGATTAAAAAATATTCAGTGGAACAAAACAAATTATTAATCTTTTAACAATCATATTTTTTGCTTCTTTTTAATTTTATGCTGTAACACAAAAGCAGACATAGAGACAACAAAGCATAGCTAAAGGTAACACATATTCTCAAAGAAAAAGTGACCCAAACCCTGTTCTGCTGAGAAAAAACTGATTTTTACTTTATAATTAGCCCTTCTAAAATATTTGAAAACTTTATCATTTCTTTTAAAAAGGCAAACCTTAAAAACCCTGTGTTTTGAATATACAATTCTTTGAAAAAAAAAAAATCCCTTTTCTAAAAGATTTCCTTCTTTATTTGTTTAATTAAATGTTACATATGTATTGTTGAGCAGATAATTGCCAATGTTATTATTATTTTCTTCTTTTGCGGCCCATGGGCACTTTCTACTTGATGATTTTGGCCCATGTAGCAAAAAGTTTGGACATCTCTGATGTAGAATATGTAGGCAGTGTGTATTGAAGACCAGGGTTGGGAAACACCGAATTAGAGGTCCAAAGCTTATTTTACAGTTTTGTTGCGTTTCATTAAAACTGTTACTCTGTGGAGTGCTAAACATTAAGCCTATTAAAAGCAGGTATCAAAAGAAGATCCATTCATAGCTGTTTTATTTTTGCTGCAGAGATTAAGATACCATTTCCACTATCGGAACTTTTGTATAATTTTACCAGATATTCATCTGATGGCCCAATCTTCTAAGCTGATGCGTATCCATTCAAAATTGGCCCTTTTGAATTTGCTAAGACGTCCATATGTTGACTTTCTTGGCAGTGAGATGCGTCACTGATCAGCGCCAAAAGGCAGCTACAGCAGCAGAAATAAAAAGACATAGACAATAGAAGAAGGGATGGTTGCCACATTTCTGTTTTGTTATAAACTACTTTGCAGCATCTCTTGTAATTTTACAAAGCTGGTTGTTTGACGATGTCTAATTTCACCTCTGAATTAAAACCAATCAGCAGCCGCTTTCAAAAGGAAATGTCGGCACCAGTATCGACATCAGTGAGCCTTTTGGTTTTACATAAGTGAATCCTCTGGTGGCAATGAAGCGCTTGCTGGTGTTTTTCACAATATTTTATGTAAGACGATAACTTAAATAGACCAGCAGAGGGCGCCATGTTTCTTATCTGTTCACTGAGTTTGAGCAGTTTATATTGTTTGTCCACTGTGGGGTGTCGTACTTCTGCTTCCAACACCCTGAGCAGGCTTAATTGGGATCAATGTTTGTTTATGGTTCACAAGGTGAAGCTGCTGGCAAATGTTGAAAATAAACCTCATGGTCTTTAAACCCTCCTGTGGCTGATTCTTTCCCCAATCTGCACCCTGAAAAAAAACATCTAAACACAACGCAGAGTGTTTGGGAAGGTTTACGGGCCATCTCCACATGAAAAGAGCTACATTTACTTGCATTTAAATACAGTTGCCACCCGGGGCTCAGCACACATTCCACACATCATCATGACATCACCTGCTGTTCCAGCAAGGCGTAATCTTCATTCATAAATTCAGAGTTTCGGTAATATCACAGTAATATTACTGTCAAACGTTTCTACACAAATGCTGCAATATTCTCGAAATTCCATGCAGCGCATTGAAAAGACACAGTGCAAGCAATATTACCCTATTATTCCGCCATGGTGTATCTTTTGAAAACACCTAAAATTTTCTTGTAAAGTGCCTTGAGATGACATCTGTTGTGAATTGGAGCTATATAAATAAATTGAACTCAACTTAACCACAGCTCCATCCCAGAGACTCAACGGGCCATTTCCGAGTACATAGCGCAAAGCTGGTACTCAGTTGGTTTCTGAAAAGGCAGTAGAGACGCGCATGCCCTGAAGGCTGAAGGTAAAAGGTAAAGTTACCCGATAGTTCTGCAGGTAGAAACACGACTATAGATATTCGGGAACTTTACATTGTTTTAAAGGTGGTACATGGAACATGAGCATGATAGAGACATCTAGTTTATCTAGGTAGTAGTTACAACAATAAAAACACTATTCCAGTTGGTGGGTTGCCTGGTTTGCTGCCGATACGTGCAGTGACCAACCTGAGCTGTCTCCAGTGGAGAAAATATTTTAGAGGAGTTTACCTAACAGCTAACGTTAGCAAAGTTAGCAAGTGAGCTAGCTTACCGACCCAGGAGGAAAGTCGCCGTTTCTGCATGTGTTTGAAGCCATGGAAATGTTTTATTTGGCTCCATCTAGAGTAGGCTTCACCTAAAACCACTCTAGTTTTGGTTATTCTGTGATCCCTCCTCTCCTGAGATCGATAACGATATATCTGGGTCTCTGAAGCAGCTGCTTGACTTGCTGATTGCACCATTCTTCCTAGTACCACCCGAGCTTAGCTGACCACATAGTTGGATCATAGAGACCGTATCTGTCAACCCAAAACCTGCAGCTGTTGGGTTCTGGATCTGAGTGCTGGTGAGTGGGTGTGCCCTGGTCCTTCTTTCTAGGGTGTGGCAGGTGGCAGCCTATAGGTTCAGCTTGTTGGTCCTTATGGGGAGCCTAAGTCTCCTCCCCTTCCGGTCGGCCCATGGGTCCCCAAACCGAAAAAATAATGAATGGAAGTCAATGGAGCAATAAAAGTTATTTTCTGGTCCGCTTTGGCTTACGTTCTGAATCACACATATGTTGTACTTCGATTTAAATGATAACTAACGACTGTGTTTGCCCAGTAATTTGGGATTTATTTGATTGTAAAAATTCGCATTTAAATTGCCTACAAATCAGAAGTCAGAAGTCGCATATATTACGTTATTTTGCTAACAGGAGTTAGCACTAGCTATATCACGTAATATATCACCTAGAGCTTGTAGAGCTTCTCCTCCTGCTGGTCAGATTTAGAGTTTTTCTCAGTGTTAATGCTTCTTTCTTCATCCTGGAGGCCCTAGCTCTCCTTCTTCTTCTGCAGTTGTATTCTGCTAAGCGTTTTTACCCAAAACCTAAAGTAACTTTTACCTCCGGTCGAAAATCAGCGTTTTCTCTGCATCAAAATTAGTTTTTAAAGTTCACGGACATCATATGTTCGATCGAAAGCGCATTTCAAACTGGATGGGAAAATAACTTTTATCGCTGCATTGATTCTCATTGATTTTTTTAGGGGACCCATGGACCGGAAGTAGAAGGGCGTGACTTAGGCTCCCCATCAGGCCTCCAGCTTAAAAGGAAAGTGGAGTCTACAAGATGGCGCCAGATGATTCTCGCTACCAGTTGCCTTCTAGTTGCCTTTCAAGTTAATTATAATCTTCCTAGTTTTGCCTGTGACTTACCCTATCTGTGTTCTCCATATCCCTCCCGAAGGAAACTCGATGATCCTCTGGATTTCCCCAAGCTGAGTCTCTCCTCGCCTCAGTTATCTCTCTGGTCAGCCTCTGCACCGCTCTCCTCTGGTAAAACCATCCAGCCTCACCTACTCCACAGCCACCACCTTGCTGTTCCCCTATCCACCCTCCAACCAACAGCCAACCCACTGTTTGAAAGCAACAAGTCATTCAATCCTCCATTGCCAATAACCTCAGAACTCATCCAGTCCTCTATCTGCAAATATCACCGGAGAAGGTCAGGATTCACTTACCCAATCTCATTCACCCGAGCCCCACTCACCTTCCTCAGGATTCACTTACCCGATCTCATTCACCCGTGCCCGACTAAACTTCCTCAAACCCATCTCCTCCGCAGCTGCAGTAAGATCCAAAGTCCACTTCATCATCTCAGTCTTTGGTTTCCCATAATTAATCTCTCCACTTACTTTCTTCCAGCTGGTCTCCCACCGTCACGCCGTTCCTCCTGGTGTTTCCCGAGATGACCTACTTTCACTTTTTGTTATAAATAAACTTTTTTTATAGTCATATTAAACCTGTCTCAGAGTCTGGTGTGGAGTTGAGTCTTTGGTCCCTTGAAAACCAATCATGTCTGCAGCTGCTACTGGCTGGTAGCATAGACAGTAGACATAGCTTTATCCGCGCTGTTCGGCATTGGCAACATGGTGGCCATCTTACTGCAGTGCTGCCCCCTTTCGTAACATTGCTGTCAAAGGTGCTTGTACTATTTAAATAACGCAAACTTGCTCAATTTTCAACCGATTTTCAAACTGTTTGATTTGTTTTAATCAGCAGAGATGTGGCTGTGAAATATGTCTGTTTTGGTCGGAAAACTCCCATTGTTTCCCTCCACTTTCCCACCGTCTTCATTAAGTCTGTCAATTTCCTTTTGACCTAATAATAAGGTTTGATCGTTTTAAAACTTGTATGCTTGTAGATGTAGGAAGACATCCTAATTGCATCTGTCAGCCAGAACTGGCCCAACTGCAATAAAATCCTCCCCAGCAAATCATTTTGCATTTTCCTACTTCTTGACAAATGTTTTCTCTTATTTATGGACTTTCTTTTGATTCTGTATTGAAATTATTTTTTGATTTGGGAATGTTTTCTGAAAAAGCTTAGAAATAATTAAAACCAAACAACGAGATAGATAGCAAGATAGATACCTACTTGATCTTGTAAAGGAGATTTTAATTTATCCAGTTCAACAAGACTCATAAACATACAGATAAACCATGTACAGCAAGAGGCAGTTGCGTGGTTGGAACAGCCGCTAGGTGGACAATAGCAGAAAGCAGAAGCAGCAGAGATGTAACAGCAGTTGTTTAAAGATAATTTAATGAAATGAAAACAATTCAAATAGATATTGAATAACGTAAAAGAAAAGGTTTATTTACAACAGTTGCTCCGCCAGCCATGGCAGGAACTTCTTAAAACCAAGTATAAACATAAGTCAAAACACAGACAGCTTGGGATGCAAAGAAACCTTGGGAAAATCCTGTTTTTGTCATAAACTCTCTCACCAACAGTAAGGTACAGGCTACAGAGAGGGAAAATGTGTTTTTTGTTTGTGAAAAGCAAAAAATGTAAGTTAGGCTACCCAAAAATGTTTGTGACTGCTCTTCCTGAACATGAAGAAATTATAGCATAGCGCCACAATAACATTGAATAACACTGCAAATATTTTAAATACAATACGATAAAAAAATACAAAAAAAATACTTAAAAAATGAGTTTCGGGATCATAGTGCTGAGAATGATTTTCTCATTTTAACAATAACATAAAACTATTCCAATACTTTTCATTAACCACTATTTTCTTTAACAAAGTACACACTTTATGATCAAACTATTCCAAAACTTTATTCCAAAACTTTTCATAGAGAACTATTACTAAACTATTGAGGTTATCATTTAATGAAATGCATTTTCTGTTTTTAATTGTAAATGAGGAAAAGTCAATTTAATTGGTATTTCGATTGGAAATTATAGCCATATTACTGTTAATATGAGCATAACTGACTACCTCAATGGCAAACAAGACATTCCCTGTTGTCGCACAGTACTTCTATTGTGCATGCGCTGATAAATTGTGAATCGTGAAGGAGACGATGAACAGCAAAGAGGACCGAGCCGCGAAGGACACTGTTGAAGAGATTGGAGGAGGCACGTACTTGAACAATGATATGGATACCAGCGAAAAAAGGAAGACTATTATTGGTTGTGCGACAGGTTAGCTAACTAACAAGGGAAATGTGAAGAGTGGACTCGATCATACTTCCTTACTTCCTTCTTTATTTTTTGAAATAAAACGGTAATTCCAACATCTACAATTATCTGTGTGTAGTAAAGTTTTTAATAAAGCAAACCGCTTGTAAATCCATCAAGATTCAACCTGATCAGCCTTCATGCAAAAGGCGGGACAAAACCATAGTTCATATCAAGTTAGTTTTTGAAATCAAAGGCATTCATTTCAATATGTACAATTATTCTCTATCAAGCCTGGGTAAAGTAAAGTTTGTAATAAAGCAAACCGATTGTAAATCCATTAATGTTTCACCAAGTTATAACTATTTTTATGTAAGCTGATCACTCACCTTCCATCTGCTGCCATAGAGCGGGGCTCGTCGGTTGAGTGCAGTAAGATGGCCGCTCTTTAGCTACGCTGCCGAATCCCGCTTGCGTCATCTAGTGTTTATAGATATCTATGGCTTGTAGATGTAAGCATAACGTCATCGTCGTGCCTGATTTAAATGTACATTTTATTATATTTTAATTCAAATATAAATTGTTAAGAAAAAATGTTGCACTTTCATTCTGCACCCCTCTAAAAGCCCTGTGGTTGTATTATTTTTTTTCAATGCAGCTTTTTGTCAAAATTTTCCATATACAACCTTTAAGCTTTACCATGATACTGTGCATGAATGTTTTATGTTTAAAATGAACGCTTTATGTCACGTTAAATAACAGTGCATTCTGTCAAAGGAACAATGGTTAATGCATGTTGGCTATACATTCTTTTATGTATACCATTTTTCTTAAAGTTTTATTAATGAAATCACTTTTGATTTTCTTATTGGTATTTAATAAAGGAGGTGACCAGCCTAGGCATGCTAGTCCAGTTCCACTCCAGTACTAACACAAGTGAGTTGTCTCCTTCTCCAAGAAACTAGCCATCGTTGGGGCTTAATTTTGGCTCTTCTGTCACTGGGTGCCCACACACCCAATTTTATGTTCAGTGAACATACGAGTTTGGTGATATTGAATACCAAGTCAGGTTTTGCTGACTCGACATAGGAGAAATATAACATTGTCTAAAACAAGGTAATAAAGGTTGAAAAGTGAAAAGGCGTAAACAGAAGTGTGTCTGATTATGTTTAAACATGGATTAAAGGTTTTTGGGGTTGACTTATGGGCTAACTTATCCTGATTTTCAACATTATGTTCATACTTGAAAAAAAAAAAAACATCAGTAGGCTGAAGAGCAGGATTAGGAAATGTTAGGAAGCCTTAGAAAAAGCCATTTCCAAGGATGTCTGGTGTTCAGAGTGTACTAAGACAGCCACATTTTCCTTCATGCTATATCAGTTTTTCCCACAGAGCATTAATTAACTCACTGATCAATTTTTAATATGATTTGCAGCTGGTGCAGAAAGCCAACTGGTTCTGCAGTGATCATCAACCAATTCTTTTGGAGGTGTAAGCTTATGTACTGCTCACATTCTGTCAGTCAGGCAAGCCTGCTTGCAAAACTGGTCATAAAAAGGTTTATTTTCTTTCAATATTTCTTGTAACTGATATATGACTGTTTTATTTGTTCGTGTGCACAAATTTTTTTTATGCCGTGGCTCCGATTTCCTCTAGAAACATAAACACTTCTTTTGTGTGGTGTATGGTAAAATGAAAATGCCTACTTTTTCTTCTTTCTCCTTCGCTTTTTCCCTTCAGGGGTCGCCACAGCAAATCATCTGTCTCCATTTAGCCCTATCCTCTGCATCTTTCTACCAAAATTGTAATTGTAATCTCTCCTCTGAACATGTCCAAACCATCTCAATCTGGCCTTCCTGGATTTATCCCCAAAAGATCTAACATTCCTGATCCTGTCCATCCTCGTCACTCCTAGAGAGAATCTCAACATCTTGAGTTCTGCAACCTCCAGTTCCGCTTTCTGTTTGGTCCTGTCTCTAGACCGTCCAACATCGCTGGTCTCACCACTGTCTTGTACACCTTTCCCTTCTTTCTTTCTGAAACCCTTTTATCACACATCACATCTGACATTTTTGTTCATCCATTCCAACTACTTTGCACATGCTTCTTCACATCTTTTCCACACTCTCCATTAAAATGAGCATGCATACTAAGGCTGTCAATTTATGGAGTGCTTTAGTTGAAAGTCAGTGAGGACATCATTTAGGCCTGAGTCGCATTTGGGAAACATGGATACAGTTAATGGGGAGAATGGTGCATGAACTTCCATCCATCCATCCATTTTCTTTACCGCTTGATCCTTAATGGGTCACGGGGGTGCTGGTGCCTATCTCCAGCTGTCAACGGGCGAGAGGCGGGGTACACCCTGGACAGATCGCCAGTCCATCACAGTGGTGCATGAACTTCAGCAAAAAAAAGTAGTTTTGCATTTTTGATTTCAAGTAGTTACATTATGCAGGTGTATGAGTATTTCGACAGCTCTTTCAGACATATTTTCATACAGGAGCCCTGTTTGTATATTACTCCTTTAGGTCACCACTGCTCCTTTCTTTTTCTCCTGCCACTTTATTTGTCGTTGATCTCTCTCCTCACTGTATTTCTTTTTTGTATGTGTCACATTTCTGCATTGCCTTTCACCTCCCTATTTTCACACAAACCCTTTTTACTTCTTTCTCTGCCTCTTGATGCCCGAGGATGAACCAGGGTGTCCTGTTCCTCATGCTCTAATCAGGAATCTAAAGTTTGCATGAATGACTCTGCGTTACCCGCTGCAAACTGGCCTACTTCTAAAGCACCCCCTTTCGTCTGCTTCCTTGCCACCAGCAAAGTAAAAGTCAGACTGATAAGGATTGCAGTTTGGGTTATTACAAATACTGCAGGGGTGCTGCATGAAACATAACAGCACATTATTGATTATTTTATAGACTAAAGTAGATGCATCATTAATGTAGTATTTTAAACTAAATCATCGGAATTTATGCATTAAAAGAGACGTTAAGGACTCTTGCACAAAATAAAGATAAAAAGTGTCCTTTATTTTAATATATACTTCATTTTTATCATGACGTTTTGGTGGCTTTTTTCTGTGGGGTTCCAATGCTCACTTTTGATATTTAAAGTAGACCCATAGTGGGAAAAATGCTTCTCATGCCTAAAGTTCAAAACTACATTCAGTTTTGTAGGCTTCAAATGACAGTAACAGTAAGAAGACAAGCTGGAACTCTACAGCACCTCCTATTCCTCAAACTTTAAAAAGACAGTGTGTAGTTTTTACCATTAATCTCTGGAAATATCCATCAGAATATTGTTGAAAATGTATAAAACAATGCCCAATCATTAAAAAGTATTGGATTCTTTATAACATATAACCATAAAAAACGGGTCTCCATGGGCGGTGGTCCTAGTGTATGGGGTCTAAAACATTGGACACTGTGTTTCCTTCTACATGAGTGGACAAAACGCCTTTCCTGATTGTTGAATACACGGTTACATCCCTTTTCTCATCCTCATAAGAAGTTTAAATGAAGAGCTCTATGAACTGACTTAAAAAAAAAAAAACTTTCTCCAACCCTGACCGACCGACCAACCCGATCCGAGATGCACCCAATCCAGGTCGCTGTTACCGCTCGGGGACAGGTGTGCAATCAGCTGTCAAGTCAGAAAACTAGAGTAAATATCGGCATCACATTCTTTTACTGGAAATGACTGAAGGAGCAGCAAAATCTAAGGAAACCAGCTAAGGTTGCATGCTTTCTGCTGGACAGGTAGACAGTAATGTATTTTTTTCAAACTGGTTTCAGTCATGGTGAAACTACACTGAAATCTGTCTTTTTTTCCATTGAGGTCATTCTGTCTAACATTAAAGTTTATTCATTTACAAAAATATCTAAATAATATCACTGACCTGCAAACATGCTGAAAACTTGTCCTTTCACAACTTCTGTACACATTTACTTCTTCACCCGCTACCTCTGATGAAAGAGAATTCGATGTGCGTCTCATTTTGCTGCATGTATCTCTCTGGAGGTTGAACTATCTGCCTTTTAGTAGTCGAAAGTTGCGCATTTGCCATTTTTGGACTGTATGGCCATCCATCGTCACCCAAACACAAAAATGCAGTGCGCTTGCAATGATTTAGTTATGTACTGCCCCCTATCGTCAGGGAACTTCACACTGTCACTTTAAAGGGGAAGTTTCGTTTTTTTTTTCAAACTGGACCCTATTTATAGCATGTAATATGTTCATTTACTAATTCAGTCAATTTTGGTGCGAGTTGAAGTCCCTCAGGAGATATTTAGATCCATTCATTATCAGCGTATATTCTTATGATAAGAGTTGTTGGGTTCACCAAAGTGCAGTCTCTAAATACAGCATTATCTGCGACAAAACTCCCTTCATCTTTTAGCATTCTCTTTAAATGCATCATAAAGAGGAATACATCTATCCAATGACCTTTACTCAAAAGTAGACATTGGATCACCCAAAACAACCCTGCAGGGCTTCTTCAGCTTTATTTGACCATTGTCTAACAGTTCATTGTTGGAGGTTGCCTTTGAACAAATGGTTTATATTCAGAACAAAGATGAACAAGATAATGATCTGATTATACCAGAGGAGATCTTGGTTTGGACATATGAGCATCCTTAACATTAACATAAAACAACTCCAAGGTCTTGTTTTCTCTTGTAGAGCAGCTGACAAACTGTTGAAATGTTAAAAGTGTAGAAGAGAGTGAGGCACAATTAAAATCACCAGATATTGCCACAAATGCATTGGGGTGCTGGGTCTGTAGCTTATCGACAACAGAACCGATGATATCACATGCATGGTCGGCAACCGCTGAAGTTGGAACGTAAACAACTGGCAAAATAACACTGGTGAACTCTCTTGGTAAATAATATGGATGTAAGCTTACTGCCAAGAGTTCAATATCTGGGCTACAGAAACGATACTACACAGTAACATGTCCTGGATGACACCATCCGTTGTTAACAAGCACTGTTACTCCACCTCCTTTTCTTCTCCCGCTCCTCTTCAGATCTCTGTCAGCTCCAACAGTCAGAAAGCCTGGCAGAGAGACGGAGTCGGGGATATAATCCTGGAGCCACATCTCAGTGAAGCACCTAACACTGCATTCCCGATATTTAGGCTGAGTCCTTGTCAGGGTTTGGAGTTCATCCATCTTGTTAGCTAGCGACCTCACGTTTCCCATTATGATTGATGGAAGAAATGGTTTGAATTTCCTCTTTTTCTACCACCTTTGCGCTCCTGCTCTGCATCCACGCCTCCTCCTTCTCAACTCATGGCTGTAAACCACCTTGTTGCCATGGTTATGCATCATGACAAATGAGAAAACGTGAACAATTTAAAATCCCTCCAACTTCACAGGACAAAAACCCACAAAGCACACAGTTCCAAAAAATGCAATTCTTTCCTAATAAAAAGGGGGAAGCAATGTCCAAAAAAACAAAAGTCAATAAGTAGCCAGCAGAGCCACTCCAACATGCAGCCACCCAGAGCAGCGCAATTCTAGAAGTGAAAAACTGCATCCTTAACTTTGCCCTATTAGTACTTTTGAGTTGACTATGTTGACCCCTTATGGCAACACATTTGAATACCCCTGGACTGACCGCTTTGAAATTCTATTTTTTTCTGATGAATTGTCTTGGAGAAAATGTTCTTTCTAAGGTAAATTCCCCAGCTCACTGAATGACAGAACAGCAAGTCAACTTATTTTGGACATAGGAAAACAGATGGCATAATATATGTTCTTATAACATGAAAAACTTTTGGATGGACCATACATACATGTCTTGACTTCTGAGAAGCCAAGTGGAAATAAACTTTAATAAAATCATTTCCTTTCCATTCATTTCTTTCTTTTCCTTTCCGTTCCTCATTATGCCAGTTAAGAGGAAGAAAAGCCTCTAAGCCCTGTATAAAATGGTATATAGTAAACAGTTGGACAAACTGAGCAAGTATTTCCTTTGACTGACACTAACTGTTCTTTAAAATAAAAACTCTTCCTGTTCATTACATTATGACGTTTCACGCATTGCTAAACAAGTTCTGGAAAACACAAAAGTTTAATGTTGAGTTTAATTAGACGTAAGGATAAGGAATTCAGTAAGTTACCTTCAGCCATTCTTTTCTTCAGGCAAGTCAAAACATACGTGAGTCTGTTCTGTCTTTGAGGTGTTTGACAGGATACTTGACTTGAACTTGTCCTTTAAAGACAACTAGTTACTCAAGACGTAACCTCGATAATATGAAAAGAAGAATTAAAACAATGGAGGATATCACAAGATAAGCTTTTTACTTTTTTCTTAAATTTAATGAAAGAAGAATGAAAGGTAAAACGGTACTGATATGTGATTTTTGCTTCATTGCAGGAGAATCTGTGGGCTGTAGTGAAATCAGAAAGAGATGTTCATAAAAGCATGCCTCGTTGATTCTGAAGTTTACATCTTAGCTGCAATGTCCTTTAGCTGAAGTCTGGCTTCACCTACTTCCCCCTTCTCTCTCTCTCTCTCTCTCTCTCTCTCTCTCCTCTCTCTCTCTCTCTCTCTCTCTCTCTCTGTTCCTTCCTCCGTCCCTCTCTCTTGAAGTTAAAGGGCTAGTCAAGCCTGATTAGAATGCAGAGAAGGAAGGCTCTGCTGCAAATTGAAAACATATTGATTCTCCACATGCTTTCAGGCAGAAGGGGCAAAAGAGAGAAGAAAAGAAGGAGATGGACAGGAGCAAAATGAGGGAAACTCTGGTGAAGAAAAAAATGTTCTCCGCGGATTCCCAACATGTGTTCGTGTGCCTTGATTCTGTCATATATACACACAGACATGATTTAAATGTGTAAAATAACATCCTGTAGATTCCGTGCATCGGTTTAGGGATGTTTTCTTTGCAAGAATTTGCATGGATTGGCAGTTTGTTCCTTTTTTTTCTGCATGTGAGAGCATGCTGTCATGTCCAGCTGAGGTAGCGGCAGGCCATAGGATTCAAATAGGAACGGACAGCGCATAACCCGTACAGATGTGCTGACTGCACGGTTTCCATGGGAACAAATCTACCCCACCCACCATCTTCACCACCACCACCAACGCTCCTTGTTGCTGTTGCGAAAGCCTGACGAGCTCATCTATAACGCTTCTTGCTTGGTCTTCATCATGTGCCTCCAGGAGTTCCTGGTTGGGTTCTCAACATCAGCCGCACCCCAGCCTGTGTTGCTGCCAGTGTTCATGTGAAATGTTTGTGCATGTGTGTAAATACCAGTGTAGGTGCAATGCTTGTCTTCTTTAATTGAGGATGCAGCACTGAACACAGTTGTGTGGGCGAGTTGGGCAAGACTGCCTGTTCTAGGTGCATAAACCCAAATTACAAAAAAAACAACAATATTTTTAATCCATTTTGCATTATGGAACACTGTAAACAGAAACCACATCAATGTATGTGTATGAATATTGTTATTATAAGGAAGCTAGTATAAAGGACATGATAATAGTGGAAAAACATATATAGAAATCTTTGTTTTTTAAATTTTTTAGTAAAAGCTGCCATCCTGTGGCTGTCTGCTGCTATGGCATTTGTGAAGTGTTCTCCATTGCAATATTAATAAATCTTTCTAGTCACATGAGTGTATTCACCCTAAATGTCACACAAAGGAAGAAACAGTGATAAATAGGAACATAGAAGAATTCAATAATAAAAAAATATCCATGCAGCGAGCAAGCAATTTATTGATCAAAATTTAATTTGCAATTTGTCAAGTAGAGATATTAACCTATAAGTATTTTCCAGGTAAGGATATGTATTGAAAATCAAATTAAAGTATTGAAAATATTTACCTGTGATGGACTGGCGACCTGTCCAGGGTGTACCCCGCCTCTCGCCCGTTGACAGCTGGAGATAGGCACCAGCCCCCCAACGACCCTTGGAGGACTAAGCGGTTCAGAAAATAGATGGATGGATGGAAATATTTACATTTCCAACATCTTCTATTCTCTGTCCAAATGTCTCCTGCCTTCCTTCCCTTTTGTTTCCTCCCCTTATGTATATTGTTGTTTTTTTATTTTGTCTATGCCATTTTTTGTGTTCTCCCCCTCTTCTTTCTGTCCTTACTTCCCTTCCTTGTGCACCCCCGCTTTGCTTTCATTATCTACTTTCTCAGGCCTTCTCTACTTCCTTTTTTACTTTCTTTGCTTTCTTTTGGCGAACTTCTACCACGCATCATTGAGACTATCCTAGCTAACTGCACTGCAGTTTGGGAACTGCTCATTCTCTGACATAAGGGCATCAGAGAGGGAGGTGAAAACCACATAAGGCATCACCAGATAATCACCGCTGGCAGGGACTGTTGCCATGTTGAGAGAAGTACACATTTGTAAAGACCTCTGCCATCCAGAATACAAACAGTTTGCCCTCTTGGCCTCTGGGAGGCACTACACTGGGTTTAGAAACAACTTCCTTGCAGCTTTTTAAGGCAAAAAGTTATGGAAGCATTTGATTTATGTTACACATATGCTTCCATAAAAAGTCCTGCAGAGTTCCACTCTCCAAAGCTGCCATTCACACACAAACACACACTCTCGCATCAACCTTTATCCTCCATTCCTCTTACACACACACACACACACACATAGGCCTACTCACTCACCAACCTTGATCTAAGCCAATTTGCAAAACCATATATAGGCTACTATATATATTTATACATGTATAAAACATGGAAAACTTAATGCTGTACAAGCTGAGTAACTGTTATTGTGGGGCCTATATATTTGTAGCAATATAGAACACCTACCAAATCTAACATATATACACAGCTGTGTGACATTTGTATTCATATTGTGAATATTTCTACGGCATGCATTGTTTATTTGGATTTATATTTTCACATTATCTGCATTTTGTTGCATCGGACTAGAAACATGCCATGGAAATAACATTGTTAAATTTTGTTTTTTGAAAAAAGAAAAGAAAAAAAAGGTATTTAGGCAATTATCAGTGCCAAAATTTAGTGGGATACTGATATGTCATCAGTATTTAAAATGTGTATAATCATTTTTATTTAGAATTCCAAATACTATCTTTAACGATACACCTAGTATCAATACGATTTAAGTATTGTTTGTATTATCAGAACAGTAGGCCTTATGACTGATGCAACAAAGTTTAATGTAGCAAAACTGTATATAAACATAACATCTACATGTGATATAACACGAATTAACTTGAATTTAATCAAAATTGCTTTAATAATAATAATAATAATAATAATAATAATCTTGAATTGCAAATTCCTTTAAGAGCGTGCAGGTGACGGCTTATTTACGACAGTTTCACAAATATACAGCTGTCACAATTTGCGGCAGCGAGAAAACCGGAGAGGGGGCTGTTGGAAGGTAAAGTTGCTCTAGAAACAAATGAGAAAAAAGTCTCCTTTTCTAAAATAATAATAATAATATTTAGTGTAATGTGCTGTAAGTTTTCCTTTGCTTGTGGCCATAAGCGCTTTCCCCCCGGAACTGTTTATTCAATGTCTGCGCATGCGTGTCATTCGAATTTTTTACAACTGATTTTGAGTGAAAATACAACTCGATTATTTCTTAAATTAGCTTACGTCCAGCCTAATAAAATATGTATATTACACTCTGATGTGATATCAGTCTATTTCAAATGTTTGGAATAAACAAATAAGTCGTATTGAGGAAGGCCTGTGTAGATTCGTAACTCCTTCCTTGTACTGCTGCTTTCTTTTTAAAAGAAACCAGTGTGTGCAATGACATAGAAGGAAAAAAAATGCAATAAATAAGGTTATGAAACAATAAACGTGTGTTTTAATACTGTGTCATATCTATACAGGCAATGCGTATTGGTGCAGAGACATTCCAGGGTGGATCCTTAAAAGCTCTGATTGTGGTGAGGGTTTTTGTTATGAACTATCGCTACTCATAAATGGGTAAAAATTAATGACTACTGCACCTACTAAAAGTAACGTCACCGAATGAAGAACAAACCTTTTTATGCTTAAATGTATGACCCACAGAAACACACCTACAGCAGAAGTAAGACTTCTCGTGTCGTTCTTCGACCTTACTGCTATTTTCTATTTGCTGAGCCACTTTGACGTTTATTAAAGATACATTAAAAGGTGGATATTATCACTGGAATACCCTCTTCCAACATAAATCTTACTGTTTTGGTTCAGAAGTTCTATGTTGAAAAAATATTAATCATGAAAAGTATATCTTCTGCCTGAATTTGTTATTCTGTACTCATGAAATGTAGCTGTATAAAATAGATTTTTGGCTTAAAAATATTAGAAGTTCCACATAAAATTTGTTTCTCTTTTTTACGACATCATTTTTGAATATTATGTTATGATCAGTCACTCGGTACTTGAGCAGCCTGTTTTGCTGATACAATCCAGATCAAAACTTTAAGACCACTTGAAAAACAAAAACAAAAAAAGAAATCCAAGTTCCAATGATGAACTCTCTTATTAGTTGCTCCAGTAATTGTTGATCACTTCAAAAAGTCGTTGTGGCATGCTTGATTGAAGAGTTTCTAATTGGTGAGTGGGAACAGTTCTCCAAGAACGAAGCATGTTGGCTGGAACTTTTGTCCGTTTTTGTAAACTTCCCTTGCCATCCGTCCTCAAAGGTTCTCAACTGGATTTACATCTGGAGAACACACAGGATGGTCCAAAAGAGTGATTACATGTTCTCCTGGAAGAAGTCCCTTGTACTGTTGGCATTGTGTACTGTAGCATTTTCTGGTCTCAAATAGCAGCATATAACGGAATTCAAGTGAAGATGGAAAACCTTGATGACATCAATCAGTCACTGTTAGGGTTCTAAAGCCATCCAATAGGACTCCAGGGAACCACTGTAAGAGCATTGTCCACAAACTGAGAAAACATGGAATGACCGTAAACTTTTCTAAGAGTAGCCATCTGATCGTAATTACCCCAACTACTCATCCAGGAAGAAGGAAAAGAATCCAGAACACCATGTAAAGTACTGCAAGTCTTGGGGAAAGTGGGGAAGAAGAACGAGAGCAGCAGTCTTATGTTGGCGAAAACCCATTGATGATTCTCAAGGTTGGTTGGAAAATATTGTATGGACCGATGAGATATAAGTGGAATGTGTTCATGCCATAACGTCCATAACATCTGGTGTGAACTTGCATAAAAAAAATCCAGTAAACACCTTAGAGGTGGCAATGTGATGTTTGGAGGCTGTTTTGTCGCTTCAGGCATTAGAGGACTTGCTGTAATCAATGGGAGGATGAAATCGGTTTTAGTCAAAAAGTCTTGCAGAAGAATGTCTGACCCTCAGTGACCTTAAACTCAAACAAACAGATTATTATTAGTAGTAGTGATTTTATTTCCAGTCGATATCATAATACAAACCAAAAATGAACAATGAACAAATGAAAATAACATATATGACAGAAAAGGGTTTTGGCTGAAGTGAAACACTTATCTAGAGCCAAACCTTATTTCCAAATACAACTTAGAGCACCCCGCATGCAACAAGTAACAATTAGCAAATGGGAACAGAATTTGTATCGACTGTTTAAAAGTAAACTCACAGTAATCAAACATAAGTACATTTAATCAACATATATGACTCAACTAAATCACAAGATTATTTGTAATTCTTTTTGAGTGCTGTATAACTGCTAATTACATTATTTTTAAACTGTTTTTTAAAATACATTTACTGATGTACAGCTTTTTAAGGTGTTATCCAGAGTATTCCATATATTTACACCTTTTACTGAAATGGATCTACCTTTCGCATTTGTCCTAAATATATATTTTTTGGTACACATGGGTTCCTCTTAAACTGTAGCCAGTTTCTCTGAGTTTAAACCTTTTCAGAATGCATTCAGGGAGCTTATGGTTATGGACCTCATACATAATAATAGCTGTGCTGAGATCAGTTAAATCATGTCTTATGCTCTGACAGAAGATAATCTAAAGAAATATTTTAAGTGGGCGAATACTGATACTGATTCACTATCTTCTTCTTTTTTTTTTTTTCTTCCCCCATTTCAGACGGTGCTCCTGAGTGTTTTTATGTTCCAGCTGCTGAGGACTGTTGGACTGCGGGCGTTCTCTATGGCATCCGAGACGTACATATCAGGAACACACTCTGCAGCTTTTGTCACCTGTCCAAATGACACTGTTGCTAAAGACTTGGCTAGGTGATGCCATGCTCTAAATATGTAATTTAATAATTACAGAATAGCCCTTTTAAGTCAATGATTTATGAAACTCCCCTCAACAGTTTATGTATTATGTTTTTATAAGAACTAAAACTGTTTTCGGTGATGTTGCAGTATCCTAGTTTACTATGTAAGAATATGGTTTCAGATTTCATTCAAGCATGATGATTGACGTACAGATATCTAATATCATATTTGCATCTTCATGTATACACTTACTTGTCATATCATTGTGTTCAATTATCCTCCAGGGGTATTGTGGAAAGGAAACTAGCTGCTTGTGTGAACATTGTCCCAGCAATTACATCTGTGTAAGTTTAGACCTTTAGTTCTTTATAAAGTTTAAGTTTTCTTAACAAATTTCTTTTCCTGTTGATACAAAAAATGATCAAAATGGACACAGGAAAAACTTAATTTTTTTTTTTTTTAACCTAGATACGAGTGGCAGGGAAAGATCGAAGAGGATAATGAAGTGCTTCTGGTGAGTGCCTCATCCTTATTAAACTTCCACACTTTAATTTAAACTGGAGCTTACAGAATATATTGCTTTTTTTTAACGCTTGTATAGTGTGCATAAAAAACTTGCCACATATGCAGCATACAGTGGGGAAATAAATTATTTGGCAGCCACCAATTATGCAAGTTTTTCCATTTAAAAATCTAGAGAGTTCTGTAATTTTTTTCATAGGTACACTTCAACTGCCAGAGACAGAAAATTAGATTGTATGATAATAAAAAAAAAATGATTTGCATGATGGTGCAGAAAATAAATATGTAGTATCTACAAACAAGCCAGAATTCTCGCCCTCACAGACCTGTTACTCCTTCTTTAAGAAGCTCTTCTATCCTTTACTTGTTGCATGTATTAATGGCACATGTTTGAACACATTATCTCTCTACAAGAGACCTGTCCACACCTTCAGTCAGACTCCAACCAATGGCCAAAAGCATAGAGCTGTCCAATGACACCAGGGACAAGATTGTACACCTACACAAGACTGGGCTGAGCCAATCTAAAATAGGCAAGCAGCTTGCTGAGAAGAGATCATCTGTTGAAGCAGTCATTAGAAAATAGATCACTGATTATCTCCGTCTACCTGAGGCTTCATGCGAGATCTCACCTCTTGAGTACAAATTATCTGGAAAACATTGAGGAAACAGCCCAGAACTACACGGGGGGAATGGGTCAATCACCTGAAGAGTGCTGGGACCACAGTAGTAAAGGTTACTATTAGCTGCACACTACGTCATCATGGGTAGAGACCATCTGGATGATCCAGAGGAGCATTGGGAGAATGTCATACGATCAGATAAAATCAAATTAGAACTCTTTGGTAAATGCCACTTGAAAGGGAGGGAATGGTAAGTTGCATCCCAAGAACACCATATCCACTGTGAAACATGGGCGGGCGAATACATGTTTTGATGCCTCTTTTCTGCAAAGAGTACAAGACGACTGATCCATTTTAAGGAAAGGAAGATGGGGCCACGTATCATGAAAGTTTGGGCAAAAAACCTACATCCATTACTAAGAGAATTGAGGATGTAATGTGGCTGGATCTTGACTGGGCAACGAAGGAGTGGCTACGTAAAAAGCATTTCAAGGTTCTGGAGAGGCATAGCCACTTTTAAGACCACAATCCAAGAGAGAATCTGTGGAGGGAGTTGAAAGTCCGTGTTCCCCAGCGACAGCCCCAAAACGTCACAGCTTTAGAGAGGATCTGCATAGAAGAATGGGCCAAAATACCAGCTACAGCGTGTGCAAAACATGGTAAAGACCTAAAGGAAACGTTTGACATGTCATTAACAACCAAGGTTACTTTTCTTATTGCCTCGATGCTCATTTTCTGCAGCATTATACAATTGTTGAAGTGCACTCCTGACAGCCATTGATTGTGCAAGTTTTCCCAATTAAAAACTTGCAGTTTCCCCTGTATACGGATATAATGTAATCCAAAATCTAAAGATAAAAAATATAGTTACAAGCAGAAGCTTACAAAGCTGATAGTCCTCACTGTGAGGTTAAGTCAGACCAAACCTTACTTGCTCTAGGTCAGTTAGAATGAGCATAATCATTTCTATTTGACAAATATAAATACATGAGATAAAGAATATGTCAGCTATGTATATGTTCATGGCTTCAAACTAAGTTTTACATGCATTTCCTCAGTATTTGTAGCATTTTCTTAGAACTGTATGACTCGAATAAAAGGTTTTGGGTTTCCTTACACAAGCTTCTCACAATAGTTTAAAAAGAAAGTTAAAAAAAGTTTCTCAAATGTTGTGGTATTTGTCACGTTTAAAAATTTTTTTGATCCGTGGTAAAATGCACATAAAACATCCTTTGGGTGTATTTCAGCGATATATCGGCATCAACATCGGTTTCGGTCCAATAAGTAAAACTGGACTGATATTAACAACCAGTGTTTCCATCTTATTGTCCTTTGTGTTTTTGGAGGGCGAGGTAAGGGGGTTGGACTTGTGGTTTTTGCTTGGTCATGTCAGAGTGAAGTGATGCAGCGCTGCATTGTGGAGTGTTCAACTGAAGCAGGAAAATAATGCGTGGTAATTGTAATAATAAAAGTAATTGTGGTCGCTTTTGAAATGAGAGAAATGTATAGGATATTGGTAAATATCGCCCCTGACTGCAATATTATTTTTGACCTAATTTCAGATGGTGACAGTTTTGTACCCACCACTTAAAAAAAAACTGATGATGATTTCTTACCAGCACAGATTCTAAAACCTGCTTGTGCTCTCCTATCTGAACTGACTGCAATTTAAATAATTTAATTCTTCTATTGGCTACAGTCATGGTTTCTTCTACTTGGATGCTGCAGCATTCTCCACATAGGATAATATTACAATTTTTAATAAATACTCAGTCTGCTCCAAACACCTGCAGGACATGATTCAAATCTTGAAAATAAATGTTGTTCCCCTAAGCTTTTTTCCGTGCATATTTAAATATATTTTTGTAAATACAAAACTGCTTTGAAAGTAGTATGCTGTTAAATATGGTGATGTTAAAGTTGCTGTTTCTCCGTACGGAATGATAAGGGTTGCCAGCTATGATGTGGATGTTGATGATACTTCCTAGCCAACAGCCTAATGGTGGTTTTCGGCACCATTTGGAAAACAAGATAAGACAAGTCTGGCTTTGAGCTTTTATGGTCTGAATAAAGATACAATTTTCAACACCTGTCAATACACTGCAATGCATATTGTAATGAAATGTCAAATGTATAAATATATACATATATGAGTTAATCATTTCTCCTACCACTCTTCAGGGTGCTCTAATTGACTGTTATTGTCTCCGGCCATTTTGAAAAACAATAAATTTTATCAATCGTTTTATTAAATATTCAAGATTTCCTTACATGAACACTGGCAGAAATCCTAGATTTCAGACAGCCCGGCAAACTTCCATCTATGCTCATGATTAGCAGTTTCATAGTCTGCATTACTTGAATTTTAATGAAACCATTAACATCTGTTTTATGTTTTGATGAAGCCTTATTGAACTTGTTCCTCTCCTATTTTAGATGATCAAAACAAGAAGTTCCAAAGTGCCCGCTCTTGCTGAATATGTCCGGTAAGTTTGATTTCTTTTGTCACATTCTGTCTGCCACAAACATGTTTCTCCAGCCAAATCTACCTAGATAATTACCTTTTCCATTTAATCCATTAGCTGCCATCATTCATGCAGTCAAAGAGTACAGCTTTAAGTAATGGTGTTCATGTTTTCTATCTGTGTAGTGCAAAATGTTGACTCTGGTTGTTTTTCTTACCAGCTCTAACCATCCCTATGAGGTAGCAGAGGTCATCAGCCTGCCTATTGACCAGGGTAACCCACCTTACCTCAAGTGGATAGGAGATGTTGTGCCGGAGTAGGAATGGATGCATGGATGGATAAATATAAGGAGTGGGTGGAAAAAAACAATTTACGGGAACATCTTGTGCTTCAGCAATTAAATGAACATAGAAGGCTATCATAAGATTTTTGTAACTGTTACAGACTGGAGAAAATAAAGCTAAAAGTGATTATCGCGAAATAAAAAATAATAAAATATTGTTTTGTTGCAGCAATCCTTGTTTTATACATTTAATATCCCTTCCTTTAAATAAGTTCACCACTAGAGGGCGGCATCCGTGAGTTCTGACGTTTAACAGGTACTGCTCTGACCTGTTCAAAACAGCAAGGCCCAGTTCTATTACACTGTGAAATAATTTTTTTTTCTACAGTATTTATTGACACACAACACAGTAAATGAACAGTGTCAACGCACAAAACACTATTTCATTTATCACCATTCACACAGAAGCTTCAGTACATATTTATATCAATTAAGTTTTTATGTGATCTATAAGCATTAAATAAATCGTAAGTTACATATTTCACTGCAAATTACAACACTAATATATTGATCAAAACATTTAAATATTTAACTGATCCAGGCTGTGAAAAGTAGGCTTTAGGAGACTTATGGCTCCTTCCTTAAATATTAGTTATGTTTCTTTATCTCAACATGGCAATAAAAAAGATATTTGAAAGGAGCATTAAAATATACTACTGAAATATAATTTAAAACTACTGTATTGGAGGCTAATTTTTATGACTGGGATGTATTAATGCTCAGCCTAATTTGCACGGTGTTTCACAAAAAGCTCAAAGAATTTCCACACTTTGAACAGTTACCATTTGCAGCAATATTCCTTGTTGGAAAAGTTAAAATCATCTTTAAAGTACAAACAAAACTCGCTGATACTTTGTAATAGAGCATTTATAAAGCCCTTCCTACCGAAATGTAAGGAGTTTCCTCAGCCTGATGAGCCTCTTTGGTGAAAATCTAACTTGTCAGTCTGAAGGGAACAAACTTTTACATAAAAAGAAAAAACAATACTACTGAAAATCTAGCAAAAGGTAACCACTGACAGTAAAAACTTCAACCAGTTTCCACAAATGAGGGTCTATCATTATGTTATACATATTTAAATATACAACGGTCAGAAAAAGTGTTTGCCCTCTTCCTGATTACTTTTTTTTTGTCTTAAATGTTTCAGAACATCACACAAATTTTAATATTAGTAAAATGCAATTAAGGAAACACAAAATGCAGCTTTTAAAGAAAGGATTTTGTTATTACATGGTAATAACAAAATGGTACATGGTAATGTTTGACAAGGCCCAAACAATACCTGGTTGGGCTGTCATTAGCAGCACAAACTGCAATCAAGCGTTTGCGATATCTTGCAGTGAGAGTCTTCCAGCTGTGGTTGAATTTTGACCCACTAATCTTTTCAGAACTGTTTGGTTTTCTGTCATGAATCAATTAAATGAATTTTTAAGGTCATGCCACAGCGTCTCGATGGGATTCAAAGTAGGACTTTAGACTTTGACTAGGCCACTCCAGTCTTCATGTCGTTTTTCTTCAGCCAGTCGGAGGTTGACTTGTTGGTCTGTTTTGGACCATTGTCCTGCTGCAGAACTCAATATGGTTTCAGCTTGTGGTCGCCAACAGATGACTGGACATTTACTTTCACAGCTGGTCTACCAGGTCCTGAAGCAGCAAAACAGCCCCAGACCATCAGACTACCACCACTAGATTTTACTGTTACATTGATCTTTTTCTGAAATGTGGTGTTACTTCCACAGGAGATGTAACTGGACACACTCCTTACAAGAAGTTTAAATTTTGTCTTGTCTGTCCACAGATGATTTTCCACGAAGTTTTGGGATTATCAAGATGTTTTTTTGCTAAACTGAGATTAGCCTTAACTTTGTTTTTGCTCAGATGTGGTTTTTATCTTGGAAAAGATGTCCATTTTTGGTGGAGTCATGAACTCTGACCTTAAATGTGCAATATATAAGAATTTTACTGTGAAATAATCACACCACAGTCGAATGTCTCAGGCACGATTGAAGGAAGGTTGCATTCAGCTGGCTGGAGGGTTGTTAGGAGTTTTTAACATTTTAAAAAGAACAAAAAGGTCTTCATTGTTTACAATCTTTTCCACCTCCTTACTTCCTGGCTCCACTGCCAAACCAATGAGCCTGCAAGGTTGCCAAGTCTTCAACACAAACTATGCATGTTTGTAATTCAACACCAACCGGGCTAGAGGCTGACTGCACATTGAGCTAACAATGTTAGCAATAGATTAGGGGAAAAAAAGACACAAAAATATCTAAAGCTACTTTTTTAATTACCAACAACTCGATATTCCAGAGAATTATATTGATCTCATTATCAACTTGCTGTATATGATTCATCTTAGCCACTCATCTTCATCGTTCTGGCGCTCAGCCGGAACTGGCAACCTGGCATGAAACGCACGAAGGGGAAGGGGTGAGTGGCTGCGAGACAACTTGTTTTTCTACTTGGACTGCAGTACTCAAATTTGACTACAAGATGTTAGCCTTACTTATTTCCCCTTTAAAGGGACATATCCGGAAAATTCCACTTTTTTAGCCCTTACATGCGTGTTGTACATGTGTTGTAAATGTAGAGTCTATAGGAATGCACGAAAACATGAATCAGTCACCCCAGGTGTTGTGGAGACATTTTTGTATACTGTTTTGGTCATTATTTTGGCCGTTCAGTCTACTCCATTATCTATTACGTCTTTTGAAGTATTACGTCATGGTACTTCCACTGGAACTGCTAAACAAGGTCATATACTTTAGGCTAAACATTGAGTGAATCCACCATCTTTATTTCTTGCTGCGAGTTTGTAGTCCTAGTTCAGAAATGCTGAAGGTACACGTGGAATAGTTAATGCTCGGTTGTTACATTTTTATCCCACACGATTCTTTACTCTACAAATACCGAACGTGTTATTCCGTGTTTAAGAGTTGCTGTTAGCTTCTGTTAGCTACAGCTATCTGGCCAAAACAATGCCGCCCTCCTCTAGACGGTTCAATTCAAAATAACGATAGAAGGAAAAGCGTTTTTAGACTCAGGCGTTTTCTGGTGTATTTTGATTGAAGAATTGACTGTATTGAAAAGACTGTATTAAAAAAAACAACACAATAGTTTATCATGATTTTTAGTGAAGGAGACCTACAGTTGTCTTATATACACTTTGCACTTGGGTATTTTTGGTAAAAGGTGGCTGGATGGGAAACTCTTCTGACATCTTGCGAATATACAGTTTCTGCACCGTTAGATTGCTGTTTCGATATCAAATCACTACAATGGCTGACCAGGGGGCAGGGGAAGCTTGTGTGACCTAGGGTGGGATATGTAGCGCCCACATTTGGATATAAAGAGACCACACCAAAACGACTTATCTAGGCTCCTCAGAACGGGTGGAAGAGGAACCTGTAGAGCTACAATAATGAGGGAATCAGACCTAAGAAATGCAGTTCCACTCTGCATAGACAACTGAATGATTTAGATGTAAAAAGGAAGAATTTAAAAGCATGATATGTCCACTTTAAACTGAGTCAAGTGAGGAATTCAGTTCTTTTAATGTTGTTGTTGGGTCTTTTGTTACTTCTTAGGTGTGTTGTTACTTCTTTCTTGGGGTATTTGTGGTCAGCTAGCCGTTTCTGGGAAGGTTCATCACTATTCCATGTTTTTGCCATTTGTGGATAACTGCTCTCACTGTGGTTCACAAGAGTCCCAAAGCTTTAGAAATGGCTTCATAATATTTTCCAGACTGATAGATCTCAATTACCCCCTTTCTCCCCTGTTTATGAATTTTTTACATCTTGGCATGTTTAGATTTTAATGATCTTTTGGTCTACATCACTTTGTCATCCATGTCTTATTTAAGTGATTCCTAAATGGTGAACAGGTGTGGGAGTTTTCAAGCTTGGGTGTGGCTACAGAAATTAAGTTCAGTTGTGACAAAGTCCTGTATTTATAACTGAAGGGGACACACACTTTAGATTCTTTCCCCCGCCTCCCTTAATAAAAATCTTGATGTAAAAACAGAATTTTGTGTTGTGTTGTCTTTAACTAATATTTACATTTTTTTGATGAAATGAAACATTTTAGATTTACAAACAAGCAACAAAAAAAAAAGGAATCGGAATATGAGCAAACAATTTTTAACACTGATTTTTTTGAGAGAAAATAGACTCTCAATATCTGTTTGTGCGTAATACCTGATTTGTAACTTGTGTCAGCCTGTTTATGTGTAACTTTGGGTACTTGTATGTGTAAAACCTGAGTTGTAAACCCTAAAACACATTTTGTGCGTGACTTCAGATAATTGCAACTGTGTGTTCAAATATACACACAAATATCAAGAAATCAAGAGTACAAAATCCATTTGCACACACAATTTCAAGTTAAACTTAAAACTAACAATGAATTCAAAATGGCTCCTACTCTACAAATAATTATGTATGTATCCACCCATCGCCTGATACACACAGACAAAACCATGTTTATGCACAGATCTAATTTACAACTGCACAAGAACTTTTGTACGGAAGCTTATTGTATTCACTTAAAAAAAAGAAAAAGTTAAAGGAGCAGGGGGCTGGATTTCTGAAATAAATTATATCCATGTTCAGTTTTGTAATTGTATTTGGTAATGAAGCGTTTTAAACTAAGTAAAATGAGCGCATCCATTTGTAATTCCTTTATCTTAAACAGCCTGTGTGCTGCAAAATAGTTTGCGATTCGGGGCTGATTTTCCCGCGCTTAGCCACTTACACACGGATGTGACGTCAATCTACAACTTCTTGCGCGTTCTCGATTTAACAGGAAGAAGGAAGAGAAAGAACCCAGACTTCAGACGCGGTGGATTCAACTGTGGGTATGGATTCTTCAGCATTGGGCAAATGAACAAACACCACACAAAGCCCACAAAAAAGTGGCACAAAAAAGAAGGCTTTATCGGCTGCATCTCTTGAATCTAAAGCAAGATATGATCGAAGTCAGGCCCATGTAAATATTGGTTACACCTACGATGATTGCCGGCTGCTACAGCTCGAACTCAGACTGAAAACTGATGCAGATATGGCTAATTTCCTATTGACCAGGTAAGCAACATTATAGCTTGTTTAACAATGCAGTCTAAAACGTGAAGGAATTTTTTGTAGACCGACCACCGGAGTTATTGTTGTCTACTATAGTTATCAATGCTAGCGCATGCTAAGAAACATTATAGGTAATGTTTACAGCTTGATATGGAAATGATATCAGCTTACTGATAACTTAGACACCTAATGTGCCATAGTTTTACTGCTCGTTTAACAATGCTGTGTAAAACCTGATGGAAATTGATTGTAGACTACCGGAGTCATTGTTGTCTACTACAGCTATCAAAGCTAATGGATTGTTAGCTCTAGTCCAACAGTCGCTATGCTACATCTGATTCGGTTCCTCGATTGTAATGTCTGTGTAACCGCCATGAAATCTATGTTTGGACAAGTTGCTTGTACAGCTGGCAATGTGCGGTGGCCTGAAATTACGTTACGTCGCTGATTTACATTTTGTGCACGCTCCCGTGGTGGTTGCAGTTACTCGCAGCGCCGGGCGCGGCAGTCGCGAGTTAAATTCTTCAATCCGGCCTCCTGCTCCTTTAAGTTTCTCTGAATCAATGATATAACTTTAAAAATTTACATACCAATGTTTTTCTGAATTAAAAAAATAAGTTTGAAAAATATGAATACTGCTCTGTTTTTATGAATTAATGAGATAAGATTTAAGAATATGAATACTGTTCTGTTTTTCTGACTGGGAAAGATAAAGCCATTTTGAATTTGTAGTTACTTTTAACTTCTTGTAATTTTAATTTGTGCGTGTGTAAATGGATTTTGTACTCTTGATTTCTTGATATTTGTGTGTACATTTTACAAAAGACTTGGAAGTACCCAAAGTTATGCACAAAAAGTATTTTACAGCTTACCAATCATGTTTTACACATACAAGTACCCAAAGTTATGCAGAAAATGTATTTTACAGTTTACCAATCAGGTTTTACACATACAAGTACCCAAAGTTATACACAAACAGACTGACACAAGTTACAAATCAGGTATTACGCCCACTCATATCTTGAGTCTATTTTCTCTCCATAGGATTTTGATAGTCTGACATTTGTCCAATCTTTAAGGTTTGCTAAGCTAATTACGCCACATAGTGAAAGCATTTGCATCAAGACAAACAGTCTAATGCAGGCTGGTATCACAAAGTACTTCACAATGTAAATTTATGGAGGAAAATTTCTTGTAAATGGAGGTCCTTTCATCATCTTTTACAGATAGCTGATATTTAGCACAGAGTTTTTGTCCAAAACTTCTTCAGTTTTTGAGCTCCTGTTTCTACTTTTCTTGGCCTTACATTGAGCAACCTCCAGAGCATCACACTCTGGAGTCAGTTCAGGGATTGCTTTTTGGTTAACATGGGATGTAGTACCTTCGTCTGCTTCGGAGTTATGTCCTTTGTGTGGCAATCTACTTCTTTCTCTCAGTTGCAAGCCGCCTTCTGCCTCAACAACTTCCTCCAGTACACCATGTGTGTCAGTAATTCTCTTCTGGGGTAGGAGCACAATGCCACCCCACTCCTCTGTTGGTCGCTGTGCCTCAGTGCCTGCCTTGTCGTTGTTCTTCACCTTGCGTGATGCGCGGCACAAGGCCTTCCTGAAGCCTCTCTTGAAGTTGTCTGACAGAAAACCATACAATATGGGGTTGGCACAGCTATTCGCATATGAAAGCACAACAACGAAATAGTAGAGCCCTCTGAAGTCTCCGGGCAGGACCACAAGGAGGTTTAGTATGTTGAGGGCATAGAACGGTAGCCAACAGAAAACAAACACTGCCACAACAACGATCACCATTTGGGTTATTTTTCGCTCCGACCTTCTGCGTCTGGAGGATGTTGCCTGTGTCCGCCTTCCAACATTCCTCACCTGTGAAGAAAAAAATAATCAAAGTGGATGTTCTTTACTAAAATTGTATTCAAAAGAACAGATAATGTTATGAAGATGAAGGTTGACCACTTGCATCCTTGCATTTTATTAAATATTTTAACACTTGGAAGAGTCTTTATTAGGTGCATGATCAACAAAACATACCAAACATGTGCTAATGATCATTAACAATGTCACTCAAAGGTTGTAACACAGTCATCAGCTGAAATAGAAACAGTAGTACAGTAGCTATAGGCTATAGGAAGTCAAAACTTGGTGAGGAACAGCCAAACTCTGCTACCAAGGTGAGGTTGTGAAAGATAGTGTCATGTCAAGACAAGATTGAGCAACAAGACACAAGGTAGTTCCACCACATCAGCAAGGTCTCTCCCAGACAAAGATTTCAAGGCGGACTGGGGTTTCAAGATGTGCTGTGCAAATTTGTGTGACGAAGCACAAAAAAAATGTGACAAGAAAACTTGGTGCAGCAGATGAAAGACACATCAGGTTTATTACCCTTCAAAACTGAAAGATGTCCAGCAGTGCAATCATCAGAACTAGCAAAAACCAGAGGGACTCACGTATTCCCATCTACTGTCTGGAGAAGTCTGGCCACAGTTGGTCTTCATGGAAGAGTTGCGGCCAAAAAAGCAATACCTCTGATGTTGAAACAAGGCCAAACGACTCAAGCATGAAAACATAGGAACTAGGGTGAGGAAAAATGACAGGAGGTGTTTTGGATTGGTGAATCAAAATTTGAAATACTTGGCTGGACCAGAAGGCAGTTTGTTTGTTAAAGGGCTGGAAAGCCTACAATAATAAGTGTCTGCAGCCAACAGTGAACCATGGTGGAGGTTCCTTGAATGTTTGGGGTTTCATTTCTGCAAATGAAGTTGGAGATTTGGTCAGGTCAATGGTGCTCTCAATGCTGAATAATACAGGTAGATACATATCCATCAGGGAGGCGTATGATCAGCCCAAAGTTTATTCTGGAGAAGGACAACGACCCCAAAAATATAGCCATGTCATAAAGAACTATTTTCAGCGTAAAAAACGAGAAGTTTGGAAGTGATGGTTCGGCCTCCACAGAGCCCTGATCTCAACATCATCAAGTGTGTCTGGGATTACCTAAAGAGATGGATGTGAGGAAGCCTGCATGCACATCAGATCTGTGGTTAGTTCTCCAAGATGTTTGGAACAACCTACTGTACCAGCCAAGTTCCTTCAAAAACTGTGTGCAAGTGGACCTAGAAGAATTGAAAGAAATGCTGTTATGAAAGCAAAGGGTGGTCACACCAAATAGTAATTTGTTTTAGATTTCTCTTTAGTGCATTCAATGCATTTTGTTGGTTGATGAAAATAAATTATTGACACTACCATTTTTGAATGCATTCTTTGTTCAGACAGCTCGTAATAAGCCTTTTATTTGATTCAGGTGTATTCTCTTCTGGGTCTCTGCAGGTCAGTCCAGTATGCTAACCAGTCAAGTACAGGGACACCGTTGTCATTAAAGCAGGTATCGGCACTTTTGGCAGTGTGGACAGGTTCCACAACTTGCTGGTTCAAGAAAATGGCATCTTCATGAATCTTGTCTGCAGGATAGCATGAAGAAGTTTAAGAGTGATGGATGTGCTTTGGGCTTCATAAAACACAGTGGAGCAACATGAGCAGATGGCATGGCTCCACAACCTCTATCATTGACTGTGGAAAGTTCACACTGGCCCTCATCCAGGTTAGATTCCATGCCTTTCTACTCTTCCTCCTGACTCTAGGACCTGGATTTCTAAATGTAATGTTATTGACCTTAATCTAAGAAGAGGACTTTGAACCACTGACCAAGAATGCAAAGCCATCTCTCCTTAGTCACTGTAAGACACTTCTGACATTGTCTATGGGTCAGCAGTAGCTTAACACAGGAAATGCGACAATTGCAGCCAATCACCTTATACATCTGTCTGATGTGATAATAATGAGTAGAATGAACAGAAATAAACGTTAGAAGTACACCACTGCATGTAATGATTCTGTAACTAGAATTAGAGATGCTCTGACATTTTGCGAACATGTTCCTCTCTGGCCAAGACTTGTTCATGACAGATTTATTTGAAGAAAAAAAAAGTGTTTCCAGCAGATGATCCTGCAATTGTTAAAACATATCCAAATGTAATATTGATCACTGAGAAGCAATTTTAATGAAAAATGTATTGACATGTCTTTCAAAGCATAAATAATATATAAATGAATTATCTTAATTTGCTAGTTTAGAACTCTGTACGTTTCTAACAGGAATACATTCACAAATATGGTTAGTTTGATATTTTTCTCATCTTTGAAATCTAAAAAAAAACTGTTAGAAAAAGGGTAAAATATTTTTTTCTTAATGGCAATCTAATGCGACATGACACACTTTCCAAATGTCCCTTGGAGGTACACACTCTGTGGACTCAAGGGGTAATATTGAAAATGCAGAGAGTAAATTTATAATATACCTGATAAGGACCAAATTTGGGCACCTTCTAGTTTTAGGATGGTGGTAAGATCTGACAGACCAAAAGTAGTTCACATTCTTTCTTTTCTGTTGTCCAAGACCTTTATTTTTAAAGGAATAGTAGACCAGATACTTAAGGCCCAATATTATGTGCAAAAATCTTGATTTTACATTTCAGAGAAATTAACAAAGTTAAATCTTTATCTAATGATGCTATTAATATTTATCCTAAGGTACTTTTAGAATTTTTCTTTAGGTGGTAGAATTTATGCTTGTGTACCATTTTGGTTCTCAAACATTTAATCTTTGAACTGTATGAGTGAAATGACTTAATTGTGATTTCGTACTGTATGCTAATAGGTCCAAAAGACCTATAGAGGTGGGTAGAAAACAATTGTAAACTATCTGCCAACAGCTCATCTTGCTTTAGTTTATGTTCTTACAGTCCAGTGGTCTCACTAAAGCATGCAAAAACAGGGTCTGAGAACTTTTTTATAGAAAAAAACGTGGAAGAAAAATGTTTGTAACTAAGCAAAGTAAGGATCTTGCTTACTCACTTTTTGTGTATACTCCGTCTGCTCCTATGAAAATTACCTATTAACAGAAAGAAGTCCCTGTGACTGTAAGAGATGATTTGGGGTGAGCTGAACTGCAGAGTGAAGGCAAAAGGGCCCACAAGTACTAAGCATCTCTAGGAACTCCTTCAAGACTGTTGGAAAATCATTTCGTGTGACTACCTCTTTAAGCTCAAGAGAATACAAAGCAGTAATCAGAGCAAAGGGTGGCTACTTTGAGGAATCTAAAATATAACATGTGCATTCAGTTATTTCACTCTTTTTGTTTAAGTACATACAGTAATTCCATACATAGTTTTGATGCCCTTAATTGAGAATCTACAATGTAGTCATGAAAATAAAGAAAACGCATTAAATGAGAAGGTGTGTCCAAACTTTTGGTCTGTATTGTATGTCTTCAGATTATATAGAGTAATTTGTGCATGTGTAAAATACAAATATGCTGCAGCATCACTCCTGCTGCACAATGGATGCACTCGCACTGATTGAAGATGAGCCACTGGAAGCATCTGGATGGGGAAGCTGATTTAGATTCTTTAAAGCAGTCCTATTAGATCTATGTGCTTGCTGATTCGGTGTTAGATCTCCTGACCTGCTGGAATTGTGTATCTCATCCCCCACTCTTCGTCTTTATGTCAGACATGCTGCTCTATCAACGCTGTCATTTGCAGCTCTTCCGTTTATTTTTATGACCCCTAATCAATATTTTGCACTGATGACACTTTTTAAAAGTGGTCTTGAAGCGCATCTTTCCATCAGGCTTTAAGCACTCCTCGATATTTAAACTTGTGTAATTTAGTTTTATTTTTTTTAATATACTTTGATTCCAGTCTTATTGTCCCTACCAGAAGTAATCATATAATTGAAACTATATATTTATTGTTCCTACAGTATTTTTTTTCATCTCTTTTATTCGTTATGTATTTTTGATTTTTTACTCATCTTACACTTTTGTTGCCTTTGGCTGAGTAAAGCTCTATAAAGAGCAATATTGACTGATTGAAATGATCGTCTGCAGCTGTTTCTATTGAATTTCTTCCTCTGCCTCTCGGTTGCCGGGAGTTACCAGTGAAATGCCCTAGTATATCAGCCGGCTTAAATCATGGATAATATTGACTAGTCACTTTGCATTAACCGTTCATGGCAGAAAATGCGTGTGTAGGAGGTGGGAATTGCTCCAAAAACAGCTGAGCCAATTTCTACGAGGAGTCTGATTTATAAAGCAGAGACCAGTGCGGCTGAACCAGTGGTACATGTTATTTTTCTTAAAGCATTAAAGTAATATGAGCAGAAATCCAAAATATGGTGAAAGACTGACTCTGTTAGATCAGCAAAAGGAAAGTTACTTGTACTGAAAACTTTTTTCGCTAGAAATTGAAGAATTCGTATTTTAAGAATTCGACAAATAACTGCACAGTTTACATTTTTGTATTAATGCAGCAGTGCATGCTCCAAATTTAATAGATCAGAAACTTAATAGGTATAAGTAAAAAAAAAGTTGCATAGCTTAAGTTCAGTGTTAATAAGGATTCTATGCAAAGTTTTATAAATGAGACCCCAGGAAATCTTCCATATATGTGAATTGTAGCAAACTTTGAAAAGATTTATGAGACACTACATGTTTTTCCTAAAATAGTCTTAAAACATTTAATTACACTTGTTGAAAAGTAATACCTTGATGATGATAAGCAGGTAGCATAAAGAGATGACTAGCAGAGGACAGAAGAAGCCAACGGTGCACGTGTACACAATAAAAGATGTCTTCCACACTTCCGCTGGTTCAGGCCACACAATGCTGCAGTTCCCATCATCCTTCAGAACGTCGGCAAAGATAACCACAGGCAGCACCACCACAAAGGACCCTAGCCATACTGTGGCACTGATAGCCTTTGCTACACGCGGGCGTCGCCACCAGGAGGCCCGAATGGGGTGGACAACAGCCAGGTATCGATCAACTGACATCACAGTGAGACAAAAGATGCTGGTAAATTGGTTGAATGCATCTACTGTCATCACAACACGGCACATCAGGGAACCAAAGGGCCAAGAAAGAAGGGCGTTTTGCACTGCCAAGAAGGGCAAACCTAGCATAAAAAGTTCATCTGCAATGGCAAGATTGAGGATGTAGATGTTCGTGACTGACTCATTCTTTGTGTAGTTTACAATAACGTGGATGACAAGGGTGTTTCCCAGTAAACCAACTATACAAACTATCCCATAAATAAGAGGAATGAAGATTCCTGCCAGCCCAGGGAGGGATGTTGGTGTGCTCTTAGTGGAGTTGAAACAGCTGCTGTTAAACAGAAAAGATTCTTCAGCTTGACTGATGCTGGGAAGTGGCGCATAGGGAGTAGTGGAGAGCAAAGGGTGGTAGTAAAGTAGGACCGAGCTGTTTTTCCAGGCAGCTGGGGTTTCTTCTTGTGGCACTAGGGAAACCTGGGTGGCCTGGATGAGCTCCATGGAGGTTTTAGAAAATATCAGATTAGTCAGGCCCATCAATGACACATCAATGCCCCTAAAAAAAAGAAGAAAAAAATGTTTAGAACATCTAAAATATTAAGACTTTCTATGGCTTGTTGCATCAAAAATGTAGTTTGTTACATTGATATCTAGTCCAATATTTGATGAAGGCAAACTACAGGCATAATTATATATGCTAATTGTTTATTAGGGTTGCTTCCAGGAAGAAACCTTCTAAGCAAAA
Source organism: Apricaphanius iberus (assembly GCA_028564705.1). NCBI lineage: Eukaryota > Metazoa > Chordata > Actinopteri > Cyprinodontiformes > Aphaniidae > Apricaphanius > Apricaphanius iberus. The sequence goes on along the minus strand of JAPXFQ010002555.1, from coordinate 796,694 downwards.
ATATATGAAGGAAATCATGAGGAATATTAGTTATTTTTAAAGAACTATGTAGTAAAGTCCTAAAATGGCTTTTATGAGCGATATCTTGCTAATCATATTGGAGAACCTAAAATCTTTGGGTGTTGGTACAAAAACAAGGAATGTGTGCTCTGTTTTAAATCAAGTCATGAAGTTATGTTTTAGTGCAACCTCTGTACAGCACATTTCAGTGTTAAGACACTTCAAGGTGCTTTAAATGATTAAACATAACACAATAAGCAAACATGAAAAGGACCTTACAGTGACAAAATAAAAAGAGGTAAACCAAAACTGCATGATTATTGATCAAAGACTCTAAACACATGGCTTTTTTTAGCTTTGATTAAGAAATTCCATTTTTCAGCTGCTTTTCAGTGAAGTTTGATCTAAATAAGGACATAGTAACTGAAAGCTGCTTCTCCATGCTTCATGCTAAGTATGCCAAGTGGTTTGGAAGGTTGATGCAACAACAGACCTTTAATGTTTTTTTGTACTAATCCATTCAGTTATTTATAAACCATTGCCAGCATTAAAAGTCTATTCTCCAAGCTGGTGTAATGACTTCAGACCTGGATGCTGTGCTATACTTTCCTGGTTTGGCTGAGGACATGAGTAGCAGCGTTCTGGATCAGCTGCAGCTGTCTGATGAACTTTTTAGGCATACATTTGATGACACTGTTGCAATTATCAATCTACATAAAGATAAATGCATGGATGAGTCCTTCTGTAATAGATAGAAAGACAGATAGAAGATAGACTTTGTAATTTCTTTATGTGACCCTAAAGCAGGGGTGTCATTCTCCTTTCCATTATGGGCCACATTAAGATCATGAATGTCCTCAAAGGGCCGGTTGTGGCAGAAAGTATTGATGAAACTATCTTTACCAAAGCATTAAAATATAAATAAATATCTGTCTCTGCATTTGACAGATATTAATCTTTAAAAAATCATGTGATTCAGGACTATTCATATAAACTCTGATTTGATTTGACGTGTAAAATAGTATTTAGGTGCACGCAAATACAACTTAAAGGTGCTATTCATATGGTCCTCTAGAGTTTAGAGGGCCACATAAAGTGTTATGGCGGGCCGAATTGGACCCCCAGGCCTTGAGTTTGACATCTGTGCCCTAAAGGTTAATGTCTGATTCCATTTCTACACTTAGATTTCGGGCCTGACCAGTAGTTTCCAGGTGTATTAACTGAAGAAGTGTACTGACTCTTGAACGTCCCTCTTTAGGTCCAAACATAATTACTTCAATTTTATTTTTTAATGGAAACAAAATTTAAGTAATTATTTGTTTCTATAGGGTAAAATTATGGCACATTATTACATTGATTTGATCAATACATCTGCTTAGTGTTTTGATGGGTTAAAGTCACCTGGTGACATTCTAATATAGAGCTGAGTATCATCTACATAGTTTCATAACTAATATTATAACCCGAGCTATCAGGAGCATGTAGATACTAAATGTAAACTACGTCTGCTCCTATGAAAATTACCTATTAACAGAAAAAAGTCCCTGTTCTTTCTAAGCAAAAAATGGCATACAGCAGGGGTTTTACTCTACTGGCCACTTCTGGCCCACGACTTCACAACAGATATAACTCAATATAGCCCTTAAGTTACAGTCACTTCTGAGGGGAATTGCTGAATGATTTTGGTCTTTGATAGTTTTTTTAATGAGTACAGAAAAATCAAGGAAATCTTTGATTTCTACAATTCACACCTCTGAACACTTGGTGCAGATGCGCAGATATTTTTAACTTTAGAAATGGAAACAAGCTGGAAAGATGATGGAAAGAACAGGCTACTAAATTTATCAAAAAGGATTTCCATGAGAGCATTTGAGCATCATGTACCATACCTGAACACCATGCTAAATGTACCTTGAAGAGACCAGTGTGGCTGAACCAGTGGTACATCTTATTTTTCTTGTAGCATTAAAGTAATCCAAGATATGCTGACGGACTGATTCTGTTAGATCAGCAAAAGGGAAGTTACTTGTATTGAAAACTATTTTCTCTTGAAAAAGAATTAGTATTTTTAGAATTTGACCAATAACTGCAGACAGTTTACATTTTTGTATTAACATTAAATAGTTTAAAACACTATATGTGTTTCTGTGCCACTTGAAAACTAAAATGGCCCTCAGATATCATGACAGTGTCAGCAGTGGTCCCCAGCTCATCTGAATTTAAGTGTTGTACAGTATTGGTCAAAGCCTAACCCTAAATGTAAAAGAAAAAATGCTCCCATGAAAGCCACTTGAATCTTTTAGTATGGTGAGGTCAGTAGATTTTCATCAGTCCATCTGCAGAGCATAGCTGGACTTTAAGTACTCTTATTTTCAGGTAGCTGCTATAACATTTGTGCAGCACTTATTCAGGGGGGATCTCTGAGTTGCTATGCTATTGCTACGTGACATCATAGAATGTCTGAAAAAAGCTCACGAACACTGGCTAAGAATACCAGGGCTGTGAAAATTTCAGTTTGTCTGTGAATTTAATCATCCTAACACTACCCTAATCCTGATAATTTTTTAGTAGACCAAAAACATCATTTATATAATTTAGTTTTCAAATGATAATTTCATAAAAAACAACAAAAATAATCACCCCCTTGTTAAATCATGAATTAATGGAAATTAACCATATTTCTTTGACATGTTAAAATAGTCTAAAGGATCCTGCCATTGGTCAGTCTGAAGAAAGTTGAGAATAGAAATGGCATTATCAGAGTAGAAAGGGTTCCCTTATTGGGAGGTTGCACACTGTGAGTTTCAAAGCCTTAGATCCCTGTTGCATAAAATTAGGTTTTGAGTAGTCGGCCTGCTTAAACAAAGACAGTTATCTAGATAATACCATTTCAAATGATTCCGTACATATTTTTATCCGGTTCCTTACCTTGACCAAATTATCCTTTTAGGATAGCAGCAAATTAATAAAAAAAAATCTTTCTGAGTAAAGATTAAAATATATAGATCAAGTTTTTTGAAGATAAATCAGCTGATGAAGATGTTTATGTTAACACGAAATTTTTTTAAAGTTTGCAGACTTCAGTCGAATACTAAAACGGTGATCAGTTGCACCGGCCCTCCTTCCGTCAAAACAACAACAAACCGGCCGCGACACAACTACACAGCGTACTTAGTCCTATTAGCAGAAGACTTGTTTATAAAGTCATCCTGGCTTCTTAATGACGACTAGGCCACACGCAGGCACACCCTCATCCTTTACAGCAACGGCTAATAATTGGTTCAGTGTTAGAAACAGAATGCACTGACCTATGGAGGAAAAAAAAAAACTTACATAACCCCGGCTACATGCAGATATGGAGTAGATGTAGAAGGGAAAACAAAAATAAATTACACTTAAGACAGAGTTCAGCAATATTTTGAATAGTCACACAAGGGCATAATATTATTCAAATGCAATATTTACAGTGTTATCTGATCATCAAAAAGTGATGTTTAAATGAATTTTTGAATTTTTTATTTTATAAGAGATTACTAATTCAAAAGTAACATCCAAATATTTTTAAATGAAACAGCTACTGCCCATATTACCCTGTAATAATAGTCATCCTCTCTTTTTATATGTTTTTCAAAACACAGACGGAAAAAAGCACATTAATAATTATCACTGCAATCTATGAACCAATGACCTATTTTACTGCATTCTTAAAAGTAATTTTTTTCCAGATTTGACTTTAAAACAAGACCCTAAAAAACCTGTTTGTTCCCACTGGAGAACACTCCACAAACGGTGCACTATTTCGGACAATAACAGACATCATCACACTGTTATCGATGATAAGTTATCAGTTAGCACTCAAAAAACCTGGTGCAAAACAAATAGACCAAAGAACTCCTTTGTTCACCATAAAATTAAGCCTTTCAACTTCTCAATGGCTTTGGCAATAAAAGTGAGTCTCACTACCTTTTTTTCCACATTTTCTTTTATGTTTTCAGTGTTTTTGTTTGTTTCATGCATGTATGGTTCAGCTATGTTAATTTACCACATGGAGCATTCCAAAGGGATTAATAAAGTATTTTATCACCTAACTTTATTTGGCTGAAAACAAAATTAGAAGTAAGTAAATAAATAAATACAACAACTGTGAACTGACGAAACATAATGTTAAAGAACAAACAGTTGTAATCATTAGTTGTTTAGTTTCATTACCATCACCTTCTTTGTTTTTTTTAAAAAACTCTTTAAAATATGAGGAGTGTATTTTGAAATCTATAAAAGAAAATGTCTTCATTTACTTGAGGAGGGCTTGAACCTCTGGTCATACAACCTGGATTTGAACAAAACAGGATGGTGCTTTAAGTTAAATGGAAAATTCTCTCAAATGAGTCACTGGTGGTTGTGGAGCTGGGAGTAAGACTGATGATTGGGATTTGAATGGTGTGATGTAGAGCAAGGACTGATGAGATAATTAGAGGAACTCATGATCCTTTTCTTGGAAGAAAAGGTGAGTGGAACAAGGGTGCATCAATCTGAATTTGAAACAAAGGTTAAGAAGAAAAACAAGACAGCAAATGCATCACATCCAACCAGAGAAAAACAACTATAACAGACAAGAATGCTGCTTTTTAGTGAGGAGATGTGCTAAAGATATTTTATATATTCAGTAAAGTATGGCGATTTAGAAAATACAAGATGTCATATGGTCCAGATGGATTATGCTAAAATCAGTCCTATACACTAACACAAGGGATTAATCAAACAGCATTTTCAGTTATTGATTGTTTCTAAATAAGGTCACCTTGAATGGAGCACTACAGTAAAACCAATTAACCAATCATTTTAAAGAAAGCTGACTATTGTCTGCAATCCCAGTTAGTCAATACAGTCATGTAAAAGTGGATTGACAACAATAAAAAAATCTGACAAAAACAACATCACAGAGAGTGTTATAACTACAGGGATTATGGATGTCATAGCAAAAGCATAATGAATAGGTTAGAACAAGAGAAAGTAAAACTAAGCGTGTATTAATTAATATTTATAGGTGACACTTGAAAAGGCTAAAATTGGGCTTCTAGGATACCCCCTACCACAACCTTATGAAAAATGACGGGATGATGCATTTAAGTGAGGTTTTGTGAGGATTGTGTGTGTGTGTGTTTGCCTCACCTGTTTTCCGTCCAAGGGAAGCAGATTGGTGATTAGGTTCCTGCAGCTGGTGCCACTCAGCCTGATTGGGGAGGAGCGTTTAAAAGGAGAGTGCCAACCTGGAGCACACGCCATATGGTTAACCCACATCGTGTGGTAACAAGCCACTTTCTCTGTTTTTCGCCTGTTAGTGATTTGCTCTGTGTGAGATCCTTACCTCCTTGCCTTTTCCCTCCAGTCATTCTGTGGTTCCGGATCTGCTGGTCGGTCTGCAGCCTGGGCGTCTGCTCCTTCCCGGCATGCTGGCTTCCTCCCCATGGTACCTGGCTGAGTTTTAAGCTTCTCCTCTGCCTGTCCACCCTCTCTCTGCTCCCTGGAGTCAAACACCCTGAGTCGGTTCCTCTTCCACGCACCCAGGATCAAATCCTCTCCAATTCCTCCCCAGTAGGATCCGCATCATCGACAAGTAAGAACCCACAAACTTCTGTTTTCTCCTCCTGCCAAGTACCATCATAAGATCACTCACCCCCTTCTCCTGTCTCCAGTGGTTGTCCTCCAAGTTCCTCGTGATTCCGAGTTTTCTGAGTTCCTGTGTTTCTGGACCCCTCGAGCAAAGAAGGAAAATAAAATATTCTTACAAACTTACCCTCCAGTCTCACTGAGTCGTTTGTGTGTCAGCGCTAGAGTCCAAAAGCTAAAATCATGACAGGTTTATGACCAAAAACCGTCCATCCATTTTCTTAACCGCTTAATCCTTAATGGGTCGCGGGGGTGCTGGTGCCTATCTCCAGCTGTCAAGAGCGAGAGGCGGGGTACACCCTGGACAGGTCACCAGTCCATCACAGGGCAGGACAAACAACCATGCACACACTCACACCTAAGGACAATTTGGAGAGATCAATTAACCTGACAGTCATGTTTTTTGGACTGTGGAAGGAAGCCAGAGTACCCGGAGGGAACCCATGCATGCACGGGGAGAACATGCAAACTCCATGCAGAAAGACCCTGGGCCAGGATACGAACCCACAACCTTCTTGCTGCAAGGCAACAGTGCTAACCACTGCGCCACCGTGCAGCCCTCATGACCAAAAAACAACCCATTTTAATAAGATCTACCATTTTTTTACAAGAATAGTTGTCAAATATGCAGCAAGAATTTTTCAAAAGTCTAACTAATTGTTACAAAATAGTATGCCGTCACGCCCACCGCGGGCGGTATCCCATCCACTACGAGCTTCGATCCTCATCCAGAGGCCTGCCTGGTAGCATGAGGGTCCTTTGCAGTGTCTTTGCTGTTCCAAGTACTGCACTTTTCTGGACCGAGTTATTTGAGATTCTTCCTGTGATCTGCTTAAGCCGTTCCTCCAGTTTGGGGGTCAATGCCCCAAGTGCTCCCATTACCATGGGTACTACTGTCACCATCACCTTCCAAGCCTTCTCTAGCTCCTCTCTGAGACCTTGGTATTTCTCAAGTTTCTCACATTCCTTCTTCTTGATGTTACCATCACTTGGTATTGCCACATCCACCACAATGGCTTTCCTCTGCACTTTATGAACCACCACAATGTCCGGTTGTTTCGCCATTACCATCCTGTCTGTCTGAATCTGGAAGTCCCACAGGATTTTTGCTTGATCATTCTCCACCACCTTTGGAGGCGTTTCCCACTTTGACCTTGGGTTTCCAGCCCATACTACCCACAGATGTTTCTGTATACTATGCCAGCCGCTTGGTTATGATGTTCCATGTATCATTTCCCTGCCAGCATTTTACACCCTACTGTTAAGTGCTGGATTGTCTCAGATGGCTCTTTAGTCAGCTTACACCTTGGGTCTTGTCTGGTTTGGTAAATCTGAGCCTCTATCGCTCTGGTGCTCAGAGACTGCTTCTGTGCTGCCAGGATGAGTGCCTCTTTGGTGTCTTGTAGGCCAGCCCTCTCTAGCCATTGGTAGGATTTCTTGAGATCAGCCACTTCAGTTATGTTCTGGTGGTACATCCTTTATAGAGACTTGTCCTCCCACAATGGTTCCTCCTACAGCACCTCCTCATCTTGCCATTGTTTCAGGCATTCACTGAGTATGACATCTGTTGAAGCCTTGTCCTTGATGTACTCATGGAGCTTCAATGTTTCATCCTGGATAGTGGCTCTCACGCTCATCAGTCTACTGCCTCCTTCCTTAAAGCCTGTGTACAGTCTCAGGTTACTGAATTTGAGATGTAACCCGCCAACTATTAGGGACAAAATGTAGAACAAAAATGCAGAAAGTCACAGTGGATGATTTTTAAATAATTAATCTCCATTTTATTTTGTAATGTATTTGATCGCCTATCAACCAGTAATAATTTAGCTTCCCACAGACCTATTAGTTATTCTTTAAGAAACCCTCCTGTTCTCCACTCATTACCTTTTTTAACTGAACCTATTTAAACTCGTTACCTGTATAAAAGACATCTGTCCAAACAAACAAACTTCAACCTCTCCACAATGGCCAAGACCAGAGAGCTGGAGCGCCATGCAAGATCTCTCCTTGTGGGGAATCAATGATTGAAGTTTGCGAATGAACATCTGGATGATGCAGAGGAGGAAAGGGAGAAGGTCATGTAGACGGATGTTACAAAAGTGGAGGTTTTTGATCTAAACTCCACTTGCCATGTTTGGAGAAAGAAGGATCAGTGCAACCCCAAGAACACCATCCCAACTGCTAAGCATGGGGTTGAAGCATCATTCTTTGGGGATACTTTTCTCCAAAGGGGACGGGACAACTGCACCGTATTGTGGGGAGGTTGCATGGGGCCATGTATTGTGAGATCTTGACCAACAATCTCTTTCCATCCCTCCTTCCTCCTTCAGTAAGAGCATTGAAGATGGGTGGTCGCTGGGTGCTCCAGCATGAGAACGACCTGAAACACACAGCCAGAGCAAATAAGGAAGCATCTCAAGGTCCTGGAGTGGCCGAGCCAGTCTCTAGACCTGAATCCAACAGAAAATCTTTGGAGAGAGCTGAAAGTCTGTGTTGCCCAGCAACAGCCCCAAAACCTGAATGTTCTGGAGAAGATCTGTATAGAGGAGTGGGTCAAAATCCCTGCTGCAGTGTATGCACACCTGGTGAAGAACTACAGAAAACATCTGATCTCTGTAAATGCAAACAAAGGTTTCTGTATCAAATATTGAGTTCTGTTTGTTTGATGTATCAAATACTTATGTCATGTAATAAAATGGAAATTAAGTATTTAAAAAAATAATTAACTGTAATTTTCTGCATTTTGTATTAGATTCTGTCCCTCACCGTTGAAGAGTAGCTTTGATACAAACAGATCTCTACATGCATTGTGAATGGTAAAACCTCAAAAATCAGCAGTGTATCAAATACTTATTCTCCCCACTGTATATATTTGATAATTTATTAATCATATTTAATAAAAAATTATGATGAAAGCCCCAAATTCATTTGATATTTATGCCTATGAGTAGTACTTTTAGATCTCATACTGAAACTATACATATAGTCATTTCATTTGTTTGTATGCTGCAGACATATTAAAACACACCCGCACACACACACTTCTTTTTTTCATTCACCAGAATGACCTTTGCCACAGCATCCCATCCTAATCTCAGAGAAACACACCAGCAGACAGACAATCTTTTTAACCAAAATGAATCTCCACCCAGTGTCAGCCATTGTATGACCAGATCCAGGAAAAAAAAGTCAATTTACATGTTGCTATGGTAAAAAGAGGTCAAGACAACACTTAAAAGACCTAGTGTGGAACAAATCAAAGAGATAAATAAGAAGGTGAATGCATGCTGACTCAAGAGTCTGTGCCTTTTACACTGAGATACAAAGGCAACACTGAGTGTCTGATAGAGGATGTGTAAGCAATGCATGTTTCAAGTGCCAAACTTGACTCTTGTGCATCTGTTGAGTGTAGATAGTAACGAATGTATAATTGATGATTAACATTTTTTTCATGGTTTTATTTTGTTTATTATAGAAAAAAATGTGAAGTGAATTATAAATAGAATTCCCTTTTTTTATGGGTGATTCTGTAGTTGGCATTTTACTGGGTTAGCAAATCCAAATCCATCTTGGGTGTAAAGGCGTTGAAGTATTTTAGAAGTTACTAACGACGTTATTTTTTAGCTAATCTAATGAATGAATGAAGCGTCTCCTACCTCCCCTCGGTAAGTTAGGAGACACGGAAGTGCGATTCAGCAACAACAACAGTACAATGCCATTAACGTTACTGCAGATCCAACATGGGGCATTACTGCAGTGTGGCTGAATGACGCGCAGCACAGTCAGGACTTCTGACACCCAAGAGAAAGTCGAATTATTACCTTAGCGCTGAATGAAATCAGATTTTTGAAATGCATGTACACACTTTAGTCCAGCTTGAATCAAACCGAACTGGAGTTTCAGAAGCTCAACTAAGCTAACCAGATAATGTGATTGGGAATCTGACTTCTCTGCCACCAAACCCCCCACCCTCCGCATACTCACGCACCCCCTCGGGAAGTTAGGAGACACGGAAGTGCAATTCAGCAAAAACAACAGTAGTAGTATAAGAAGAATATGGCGGTTGGGACAAAGGTAAGTGGCTGATGAGTGCATGTTTGGACTGACGAAGAGAAGATGCATTGTAATTGTGAATATCCTGCTTTGACTCCATCTGCTTCTTTCCCACCAGCCTCTGTTTACTGCCTGAGTGCAGCTCGAAGCTAACCACTATAACCCTAACATGTAGAGGCACATGTCGCTGTCTTATCATCAGGAAGTCAAACTAAATTCATTTACCAATTTTCTGAGTGACATGTAAAGTGGGACTTGGCTCTCAACAGCGGGGAAGCCCTAAGTCCGATTACTCCAAAACGCTCCATTTAGATAGGCATGTAAATGTACTGAGGAATGATTACGGAGTGGGCATACCCTGACCGTTCTCGCTGTCTGCATTCTGAAAGACCGCTGTGATATTCAGCAGACATTATTTTAATTCAGGCGGAGACTCCCTCCAACATCTCACTTGTCGAAGGTAGTGGTTTTAGTTAGGGTTTGGTTTTCAATAAAGCTCCATACATCCCAGAAAATATATCAATACACGTGAGATCTACAAAGTAACCCCAAAATATTGATAAACTGTTGCTTGACACCCGAGGAACCTGAAACAATAAATAAAAAAATAATGATACAAAATATCATATGTAATCATTCTTTATATGTTATCGTAAATATTAGATTTTTCCTCAATAGCTTCCAGTTCATGTGACCAAGTGACACCAAATCGATCTCTAAATGTCTTACTGCCTCTAAAGAACCAGGCACAGCAATGTATTTGACATTTAAATACGTATAATATTTTATAATAATATTTTACTTTATTAGTTCAGGTTTTCTTTTATTAGCTTCCAGGTCCTATGAGCAGGTGACCAAATCTGTTTAGTGTTCAATATTACAGAAACAGACATTGGCAATATTTAATGGAGAGATTTTCCTTTATTTCATTATACCCACATTTGTCTGCCTTACTTTTGCACTTTAAAGTAGAACTGACATGAAATTCCCCGCAACGTTTGGGCCCTTTTTAGCCACACTCTAAGTACCTTAATACTACATCAAAGGATCGCTTGCCGTAATTCAGCCTTGTTGTAGAATTGCGGGTGTGACGAGGTAGCCCTCATGTGAGCATTAGGACAGAATGACCGGGTTTCGGAGGGTGGGGCCTAGGCTATGCGCTTCTGTGGTCAATGAGTCTCTAACAATATTTCGAATGTTCAACTATAATATATAATCTACATAAACAAATTGGGGTATTAGCTGTGAAGCTAATTCTGAATGTTAGCTATGAAGCTAATTGAAAAGCGAACAACTCAAACAATGCCACAATGTCTAACAGCTTGAGGACATTATTGAGGAAATATGCTTACTTGTACAGGAATATTTGCTGGTTCCTGGTAGAACTTTAAGACGATCTGTGAATCCACTGCTGTACTGTCCCAAGATCGTAAAGCAGTCGTCCTAGAAAGGAAAGACTAATCAGTAATTTTAACCCTTAGGGGCCGTAGACAGGCTGGGGGAACTAAAAGATATGATCAAAAACCTCAAAAAATGCTAATTTCCTGCCAGGTCCACTTTAATGAAAAGTCTATGATTATGTATGTTCAATATTTACTTTTTGCACAATTTTATATTTCTCCATACAGATTCAATCTTATTAAGTCAAGTTTAAATACCAAATGTTCTAACACTGTATATGCTGTTTTTATTCGTCATTCAGTTACGAAAATATTTTACATTATAGAAATTATAGAATGTTACTGCGTTATAAAACATAGAAATAACATTACAGTTACTTTGCTGAGTAACTACTCTTAAAGTGAGGTAACTGAGTTAATAACTCAATTGCTTTTGGAAAAATTATTTGTTACTATTATTAATTACCTTTTTCGTGTAAGATGCCCAACACTGGTCCTAACTGATCACAAATATAAAAAGTATTAATGCAATAAATACTCCACAACATTTTTCTTTAAAGCAAAACCCATGTGCAAATGTTTTGGTATTTTTATAACATTTACTCCATGATGTTTCATTTATTTTTTGCCATTTCAAATCTTCCACCACAAATTTATGTTTGGTTTTACAAACAGGATTTTACAGCCATTAGCACAGGCTCACTGTTCAGGTTCACATATCCAATTTCCAGACTCTGACCGTGATTTAGAAAAACATCATTTGTGTTTGAAAAAGGAATCCTGGCTGTTATGAGTGACTGGGACGGTAATTATTGGGGAAATCATGACCATTTTTCTTTGAAAAAGTCAGCAGCAGGCTCAAATTATGTCTAATTGGTGCTCTTCTTTGCTCTGTTTGAAACTGTATTTGTAGAAAAAAACGTGTTGCTCAATAGATGCAATTTTAGTAAGAAATAAAGTTTAGATAATATTTGTAGCCTGTTTGGTGGAAGGCAGGAAAGTAGACAAAAGTGTTCTTTCTTAGGTGCCGCCTGTATAATAATAACAAAAAATAAGACGACAATAAAAGGAATGATTTAGCTTTACAGATTAGGCCCATAGCTTTTCTAAAATTAGCTTGATATCCTTACCTTTATAATTTCACAGGTCAGAGCTCAGTGACACCTATAATCTGACATCAGTTTAACTCAAACTACACAGTGCTTTGCTTTTATACATTTGTATGTGATACACAAGGACTGGGTGATATGGAAGAAAAATATATCTCATAATAATTTTCATATCAGTCAATATCGATTTATATCACAATATTAAAAAAAATATTATTATTGTCAATACGTAACATTGCCTGGTACTATTTTAAAATATCAGGTTTATTTTTTATTTAAAGATTTATTTTCAAAAGCTGAAGATGTCATCGGACAAATTAAAAGGAAGTTACAGCTGGGCGATATAGAATAAAAATGAAACCTTCAACTTTTTTTTTTTTTTGCCAAAGTGGATTTTTTTTCTTCTATACAAATAAATGTTTTCTCCTTTTCTATTCTTAGGGGGTCTGGTGCCTATGTCCAGCTGCCCACAGGCGACAGGAAGGGTACATATGGTCATATGATGCACCAACACAAAGTGGTGTTTATTTGTGAATTGGAAACAGAATGATACGTTTTCAAAAAAATTCTAAAAACTGTGCACCACCTTACATACCGTTAAATATGATCTGGTGCAATCAACTGAAAAACTCATCTCATTAGAGAGTGGAGCCCACTTTTGTTAAGTTAGGTTTGCAAGAAAACATTAGGGAAGAAACAGAATCATCAAGACCAAGGAAGACAGCAGACCGGTCAGTGATAAGAAGTGGAGAAGTTTAAAGCAGACTTTAATAATAAATAAAATAATATTTTTAATAAAATAATATTTATATTAATAAAATAATATTTTTAATAAAATAATACGCTATGGCTTAAAAGAGTGAGGCAAAACTGCAAAACCTACCTAAACATGACTGTCCACCTAAACTAACAGGTTGGGCAAAGTAGAACATAAATCAGAGACCCATCAAGATGCCCATGGTAACTAGCTTGGGTGCAGAGATCCACATCTTTGGGGCCTCATTTATAAACATGGTTACGCATAAAACAGAGTCTGAAATTCACACAAGTCACTTTCTATGCAAACTTTGTGATTTATAGAGGTATTGTGTGCGTTGCAAAAACTCGGTGCCAATGCCGTGTGTGCGCAATTCATAATAGGTGCAAAGAGCAGTATTAAAATGAGGACTTTGTGTCCCCTGCTGTATTTGCCAGCCTATCTGCCCCATGCACTGGGTCACAGCAAGAGGTATAACGAATAGGCGCATTGGATTTATGATGCATCTTTGGTACATAAAAAAGGGGACAAGAACAAAATAACTGTCAAGTCTATGGCTGTTAGAGAAAGGGTGCGGTGTACATCCACCGCTCTGAACCAGGCAGGTGCGTATTCCAGAGTCAGAATTATCAAAGCTGCACCTTTTCCAGAACAAGGCTGCTCTCTTTGTCCTAAGATATCCATATTTTACCAATGTTGTTTAAATGCAGAGCTCTGTATCATGGCTTCTATTAAATGTAAAGTTGCAGTACAACTTACTTATATTTAAAAAACAACAACATTCTAACAGGTCAACGAGAATCATTTTACAAAGAGTTAAATTACTCTGATCAGATACATGTCCATTGTACTAAGGTATGCTTCTGATACTAAGTCAAAAGTAAAACATGTGAATACAAGCTTCCTGCAAAAACCTGGTTTCTACAGAGCTCATCAGGGATGGAATAAATGATATATAATATTAGAGAACTAAAAGGCATATTTTCTTTTGAAAACATATTAAAAACTAATTTTAGGTTTGGATTCAATTACATTAAAATTCACTTTATTTATTACCAACAAATGGAATCTCAAGTTACTTTACAATAAACGTTACTTCGATATATAAGCCTGTGAATATTCTCATTCATCCAGGTCATGGTTATCTCATATACAGATCTAAATGAATACACCTCATAATACATTCAAAAAGACACCATGGCTCGAAAATCCTTACAGAATCACACTATTACTTTACATCACCGTTCATAGAGTCTGGTCAACCGACACTTCATTTCAGCAGCAATAAACTACATTCACAAAGAATCAAACTAAGATTGAGATATAGATTGAGTATAATCTAAAAAAAAAAAATAAAGCCGGTTTTAAGAAATTATTCAACATAGCTTTAATAAGCTCACTCTAAGTAGCCTATGTGAGCTTAAGCAAGTCTGTCAAATAAAATACACATTTTTAATATAAGGGACCAATAAGGTGATATTGTAACCAACAATTCAATGAAAATAAACTGAAGCAAACACAGTATGAGGATTCCTCAAAATGCAACAACAAAACAACTGAGCATACTGCCACAGCTACGCCCAACATTGGTTTTTACATTATGCAGTGGATCCTTTAATTTTAACCATTTTTGTCATTTTTTTGGTAACACTGACTAATTACTCAGGAAATAATATGACAAAAGCATATTAAATTTACAAATAAAATGCTTGCACTCACCAACATGAATGTTCTTCACATCGCCTGCTTGTTTGAAAATAAAATCCTACCTCCTTTGTTTTAAATAGATCTGTCTCCCTTTTTTTAATTCAGCTTTTCATTTTAGAAATTTGTTTCCTTTCTTGTCTGTTTGCTGTGCTGCAAATCCACTCAAGTTTCCCCCTCTTTTTAAAAGCAACATCGCCGCGTTTTGGTGTCTGAAAACATTTTCTGGCTGGTCTGCCTACTGTTGTTTACATATGTTTTTAAGGTATTATATGTGCTGCACCTCTAGTAAAAAGCTTTCCTGTTTACCAAAACTTGCTTTCTGTCAGTCCTTGCTCCTTGAGGGGAAATTCGTTTACAAGAGGAAGAAAAGAAACTCTAGTTGACACGACAAAGTTAAGTAGAAATCGACCAGAAAAAGTCAGCACGCCCTGCTGGATTGATGGGGAATTGCTTTGCAACACTGACACACCAACGGAGCACTATAAAGAAAAAAGCATATTTGTAAATACATCTGGGTCTGGGTGTAAACCTACTGACGGAGAAGCATAAACTAGGATTTAAGAAGACTAAATACAAAATTAATTGGTCAAATATTTTACAAACCATGTACCTGTGATCGGATTCTAGACTCTTAATTAAATGAGAGAGAGATTCCCTAAGTTTTCTGGAGGTTTTAATGCGATTAGAATTGATCATACAAGAGGACAGTATCATTAAACAGTAACGCCGGAATACTGACCCATCTCAATCTAACAACAACAATCTTATATTATTTCCAGCAACTCTGGTCTATCAATTTTATTTTAATAATACACAATTCTCAAGGCAAAAACCCTAGACTTTCTGGCACCTTTCTCTTAGATTAGGAGCTGTGAACTTTGGTAGACATTTTATTAAGCCTGGTAAAAGAGTCATCTCCATGGTAACGGCAGATGGGGACTATTGTTATCAAAACACTCTGACCATGACTCGGGTAAAGGCGTCACTCAATAAGACTAAACATCCAAACTAATTCTACAACATCCATAACATACCCTTTCCCCTTTAAAAAAATAAAAGAAGAAAAAACTTAATGGGGTGTGAATACTTTTGCCAGAAACTATAAATAGAGTCACTCAGTACGTTTACATGCAGCAAGATAAAGTCAAATTATTACCTTAGTCCGACTGAAATCAGACTTTTAAAATGCATGTAAACAAGTTAGTCTGGCTCGAGTCGAACCGAACTAGAGTTTCAGAAGCTCGACTAAGGTACCCAGATAATCCGAATTTGAAACTTGATATAGATGTGCATTTAAACGTACTGACTATTTACATAACTAGCATTATGTTCTACTTAAGAAGGCAATATCAGAGAAAATGAGTTCCGTTTAGCTAAGAAGACAGTAAGTAGTGGGCTCAGGTTTCATGATCACTGCAACTCCGCTTCATTTTCGCTGCCTAATTAACTAGCGTTTTGCTATAACCTGATATTGATGTATCTTTCCAATACAGTTAATGTTAAATTGTATATTGCTCCTGTGTAATTATTTAATTCAACAGTACATAAACTTATACATACATACATACATACATACATACATACATACATACATACATACATACATATATTTTTATTTCAGAGCTGAAGGATCTGCACTGTTTGTCTGTTGTCATTATCTATCTGTGTATTTTAGCTGATGACGGCAAGCAAGTCCGAAGACATTACGTTCGAGAACAAAAAAAGCAGATGGGTTCAGAAAGATACGACATCGGCTAATTGGTACATCAGTCAGTCCTTATCAGTCTTATTCCCCGAGGGAGTCTACCGCATTGGTTGCAATCCGTTTTGCAGTGTTTGGATCCGGTTTCATTACAGCCACATGGCTGCCTTCACATTTTTCATTACAAAGACTGACAGGGGCTCATAGATCTGCCACAATCTGATCAATACTCTTACAGATCTCTGTGCTGATCTTGAGGTGGAAAAGGTAAACACCTCATTGAAAGGCTGTTTGTTTAAAAAAAAAAAGAAGAAAAGAACTCAACATTTTTTTATTATATTTTTCCAACACATTACATGAGAGAAAATAGTAAGTAAAATGAATTGCTGAATTGTACAATAGCAAAAATTATTTTGGTCTACCCACACAATGTTCTGCGCACATGCATCCGTATACAAATTTGTGCCAAATTGGCTAGATGAAAAAAAATGTGTAAAAAGCTTTAAAAGCTACTAAGTGGATGTTGAGCAATTACATAAAAAGCTTCTCTATCTACCCACAGCTACAGCTGACGATAGTCAAAGGGGCTGGGAGAAAAAAAAGGCTCACAAGAGATTATTGTTTTTTGTTTTTTTTCTCCCAGCTTTGGTAACAGATTAAACTCAATGCAGTAAGAGCTGAGGGAAAGAAAACCCCCCCCAAAAAAACACTTGATTTATTTGATGTGCACTGAAATGTCTCTTCTGTCAGGCTGTGCTGCTTTCTTCTTCTTACCTTTTGCTCCTAAACTCTTAATTTAGCTTCTTTTCTTTGTTTTTGAACCTGGCCAAAAAGTCCTACCAGACCAAACCCGAAGAAAAAATTGGCACCAAAATCACTGTTGACATTTCTTAATTATTATTATTTTTATTTTTTTACCTGTAAAGAGAAAGTACCTTACGTCCACACAGACAGAAAGAGAAATGATCTATTCAGTCAATTCGGGGATCTAATGACAGAAAGTGGTCTTCAGGTTGGTCCTCTTCTATCCTATTTTTGCAATTTAATTTATTTTCTTCTTTTCAGGTTGACTCAATTTTTCGTCTCACAAGCCCATCTGCACTCACTTTCCTTTGACACTCTGTTCCCACTTGCCTCCTCTGTATTTAATCAACCCAACCCCCTCTCCCCCGGTTTTTAATAACGCATCACAATATCCGTCCGTTTCGCCTCTTAGTTTCTCTAGGTCTTAGACTGAAAGCAACTCGTGGCCATAATGACATGGGATGCAAATGATGCACCTACAATAAACCTGTCAACCTCACATGCAGTGGCGTAGCCAGAAATATCTTTTTGGATGGGCCCAGCAAACAATAGGTGGGCTAAATAAATATTATTGAAATTGATTATTTCGAATTGAACGGATTTGTGTCTGTACATATCAGAAACTGCTTAGAACAACGCATCCAGGCAAAATATAATATATATTAAAGCTGTAGCCTAACACAGGTAACTCATGTCAGCTCTCTCACATAATCAATAGTTATTTTTAGGATGTACTTTGGCCTTATTGGGCGTCAATGTCAATTGAGACAATGTGCCGGTTTCCCGATGTTGTATGAGATCAGCAGTCATACACTGATTACGATGAGTCATACACTGATGGTGAAACTCTACAAAGTATAAATATAACCACTGTCAGATATCCACTACTTTAAGTAATTATTTGATTCCATTAAAGGAGCATGGAGCAGGATTTCTTTAAAAAACCTAAACATTCATGTCCAGGTTTTTAAGTTAATGAGTTATGAAGCAATTATAAATTAAAATAATGAGGCTGTTTCCATATCATTCCATTTTCTTAAGCAGGCTGTTTGCAGCAAAATATGCTGCAATTCGGACCCCGAAGTTCCCGCGCTGACCTAAGGGTGTGACGTAAGTCGACCCTGCTGGCGCATTCCCAGCAGCTTCAACAGGAAGGAGATAGATGCGACTCTCGGCTCAATCAGCTGTGGGAATGCAGTCTCCCGCAACCGGCAAACAACCAAACACGACTCAAAGCACGCTAAAAGTGGCACTAAGAAGCTTTCATTAGCAGCTTCTAGTGAGTCAAAAGCAAAATATGATAAAAGTCAGAGAGACATCTGGATATATATCTGATTCGGTTCCCCATTGGAATGTCTGTTCACCCTTCAAAATCTATGTCTGCCAAAAATATCTGTAGAGGCGTTTCTGCACACCGGGGGAACGAAGATTTTACTAAGATTTTACTTTTACTTTTTTGTACGACGTAGTGCTTATTTATCGCTTATAAAAGCAGTGGTTGGCAGTATCTCGCTGTGTTTCTTTTTTTCTTTCGTGTCGCTCCCGTGACAGTTGCTGCAGTTACTTTCAGCGTCGGCCATGTCGCTCAGGAGTTTTGTTTTTTTCATGTTTCCCTATGCTCCTTTAACAGCGTCAGAAAAGTCAAAATTACATCTTAAGTCTACGGTTGACGTCGTTGGAGGAGCGTTGCAGTCTCAGCGGCGCTTTGTGAGCTTTTGCTCCGTCAACTTTTCAAGCTTTTCCTGCGTTTCAAGCTTCAAAGCTCATTATGCTAGCAATGCAGAAGTTCAGCTAGTTGAACTTTTGACGGTCTTAACATTCTTGACGCAGCACGGCAACCAATCAGAGCGTCTCACTGTAGTGACGTTGCCTGCCTAGCCAACCACGATCAGTGAGTTTTTAAAACATCCAGCAGAGAAAGGCCCGCCTACTAGCTTTGCAAGCCTGGGCTTAAAAATGTATCTGCTGTGTACATCCGTCAAACTATTCGCTTTATGAGCCTTGCTTGACGCTCACAAAGCCTGCGGTCTGAACGCACCATAATACTAGAACCCCTTGCACTGTAGATAGCAATAGATTGAGGCTCTGTTTACACAGAGAGGAAATGGGGATTGTTTTAAAACGGAGTCTGTAAAAATGACACCACAATTTTTGTCCATATGGATTCGCTTAAAATACAGTTTATGTTCAATTCAAATTACTTAGACCACTGTAGTACCTATGCCTGTCCCATTGGTCGCGCAGTACTGTTTCCATGTTTTCCAATGTTTTACTACACTTAATTGTAGGATGACCAGTGACAACCCTTAGAAATAAAACCTAATTATAAATTGAATTTGTTTAAAGTTTTTTTAAAGTCATTTATTTGGGCCCTGGTCCAAAGTGGGTGGACCTGTACTTCTTATAATACTGCTGTGTTTGCTTATCAACACTTTTGCGTTGCCTAACTTCCAGAGGGGGTGCGCAGGTATGGGCGGGGGTGGGGGGGGTTGGTTGTAGAGAAGTCAGGTTCCCCGTCGCATTATCTGGGTAGCTTAGTCGAGCTTCTTAAACACCAATTTGGTTCGATTCAAGCCAAACTAAGATGTATACAAGTATTTTAGAAATCTGATTTCAGTCACACTAAGACAATAATTCAACTTTTCTACTGCCGCATGTAAACGTACTGACTGACTTACACTCACTGTCAACTTTAATATGGTATAACTCTAGGGTTTCATAATTCATGCCATAGATTCAGCAAGATGTCAGAAACTTCCTGTTTTTTTGTAGTTTTTTTTGGGGTCCCTTATCAGGATGAGAGCATCGCCCAGTTGCTACAGATCTGTCAGTTGCCCATCGCTCTGTTGTGTTGACATCCGGTGACTGTGGAAACGCAACTGGATTGCAGCAAACTGGTTGTCATATTTAAAAAGAAAAAACAGTTTGAGAACGTTTTACAGCTTAAACTAGCCGTCAGAAGACGGGTACGCTGTGCTGATAAAGGGATGGACATGGGAAGCAACACTACTCAGGTATAAGCTGTGACTCATTTAGTGCCTATGTGTGCACGGGAATATCCCCCACACCATTAGGCCTTCACCTTCCTCCACCTGCCTTTAAATGGAGATAAACTATGGTTTCATGCTTTAATGTCGTTTATGCTCATTTTTGATCCCATCATCTGAGTGTTACAGCTAAAATCCTCATCAACCAGGCATTTTATTCCACACAACTGTCACTCACTGTTTGTTTTACTCCTGAGATAGGTGCAAATGCCAGTTAAACAAGCGGTTTCTAAAATGTTCAGGACCACCCGGTGTGGCATAAACAGTCACTTAAATCTCGCTTGGTTTGAATTCCAGCGATTCTCCCCACATCTAGACATCTAAACTCATCGAGTTGCTGCCATGCAATGAATGATTCACTGCTTCCACAGGTGTACCAAATTAAGTGGTTGATGACGAGTGTATATTTTTAATGGCAGGTTGAATGAAGAATGAATTATTATTAGGCTTTACGAGGGAAAATAATAATCTCAAGATCATACAGCCAGATAAAAAAAGAGAGAAAACATATCAAAAGGAACTATGTAGGATAATACAGCAGCATATTAAAACATTAGTTGCCAAAGTAGTAGCCTACTTTTTGAGCATTTTAGAGACGTTAAAAGCATTATCTATATACTTACCTTATTATAACCATATAATAAGTTATGTTTTCCAACGGTAATAAAGCGCTGCGAGTTGCCATAACCTGCTGCCTGCTGATTGATAAACCAACGTCAAGGACAAAGTAGCGCCAGTGACTCTCTGAGATTTCTCTCTGCAGAGCATTGTGACATAAATCATATATCACCAGCGACGGCAATCAGAAAACAACAACGACAAAAAGCAAATCCAAGCATCACAGAATGTTTCAAATACCTTTCTCCATAAAGTCGTTTTGTTTCGGAGTTGGACAGAGAATAAATAAAAGTGAACGTGCAAATAGCTGCGTCCGTCTGTGAGCTTCATCCGCGTGCTGGTGGATGCGAGGAGACCCTCCTCTGCCCCCCACACGCTACTTACTCCTCATATCTCTCCCCTATCCAAAATACACACAAGCACACACACACTTAACAGCAGCAGACAGAGCTATGTCTTGGTATTTAATTCAGTATATCAACTTTGGCAAAACAACTGTCACGATTCAGATTGGAACCGCTGAGATTTTATGCCACCTATAATGTGGATGAATACATTTTCTACACAGAAATTAAGCTTAACTGTTTATTATTATTATTATGTCCTCTTTGTTCCTATCGACAAAGAAGTCAAGAAATTAAAAACAAACTAGTCGAAACACTTTACAGCGTTACAATGAACAATACTGCAAAATTTAACAGGAGGGCGTGGGCGGAGCCAATGATTTTTATTCATATTTATTCATATTTAGTTTTTTTTTAATGGCACAGAGTGAAATAATGAAACAAAAGACATGTCAGTATTTTAATGTTAAATATATTATGGAAGAAGCAGATCAAAAGAGCCACTTGCGATCTGAAGCCGATCCCTTTGGAAGTAAATCCGTGCCATCGGATTTTGAATTCGAATTTTTAGCACCAATTTTTTTTACATCCAATTTGTAACACTGACATTTTTATGTTTTTGCATTTAAACCAGACTTCGAATTTTAAACGCCATCAAATTCAATGTCTAAAAATTCTTACTTTAAAAAAGTTCAACATCTCAAAAAATTAAATGTAAAAAAAATTAAATGTCTAAAAATATTCAGTGTAAAAATATTCAGAGTCAACATCTGGGGCAGCAATCAATCCTTGTATCAAATAATCTAATCAAGTTACACTCTGTTGGTCATGTGATACCGAAACAGGAAAGTGCTGAAGTTTAAGTCAATTCCGGTCAGCGCTCCTGTTGGGAGTATCTTAACCATCAGTAAGTATGGTAAGTATCTGCAGTTACTGCCTTCCTTGCCTCTGATTGGATATAACTTCTCTCACATGATTGGCTATTTCTCTTAAGGAGTAGTCCCACCTTTTCTTGCCTCTGATTGGCTACAGGAATTGACGGCCATCCAAAATTTACCACTTATTTATTTTCTAGAGATTCCTGGTGATTTCTGGTGATTCCTGAGCTGACAGTTGTACAACCTGCAGCTGTTGCACATCACAAGACACCACTGGGGGGAAGAAAGCTCTCATCCCATATGAGAGCAAACACTTATAAGAGTGGTATATAGACTTGTTTTGGTTCTGTTGGTGGAAGGACTAGTAATTCAAAAACAACCCCCTATCAAATTGCTGTGACGTTTTGTAGTCGCTGGAGAAACTTTCTATCCATTCAGAGGCCAGAAAAAGTGGGACTAGCCCCTAAAATGAATAGCCAATCATGCGAGAAAATTTCTATCCAATCAGAGGCGAGGAAGGAACTGCTGATACTTGAGACACTCGTGACTGGAGCACTGATCAGAGCTTACTTGAACTTCACCGCTTTCCTGTTTTGGTGTCACATTACCATCCATCCATTTTCTTAACCGCTGAATCCTTAATGGGTTGTGGGGGGGCTGGTGCCTATCTCCAGCTGTCAACAGGTGGGGTACAACCTAAGGACAATTTGGAGAAATCAATTAACCTAACAGTCATGTTTTTGGACTGTGGGAGGAAGCCAGAGTACCTGGAGGGAACCCATGCATGCACGGGGAGAACATGCAAACTCCATGCAGAAAGACCCTGGGCTGGGATACGAACCCACAACCTTCTTGCTGAAAGGCAACAGTGATAACCACCGTGCCACCGTGCAGCCGATATACTTCCATAGATGCCTAATCTAGCAGAAGGAAACTGTAATCCTGACACCAATTTATTGGAAAAGTTGGCATATCAAAACATAAATGTACTCAAAGATCTATATGATAATAGAGAGTTCATGTCATATAATGACTTGATAAACAAATTGAATTTGCAAGGGAAAGGACCTCCAGATAAGGAACTGTATCAAGTCAATACCCAAACAACCTGAGGACAACCACATTCGGTACTACTTAGACATGTCACATGAACACCACCATGCCTTGGTATTTTACAAGAATATAACCTTCATACTCAGTGATGATAGCAAGAATCTAAAGGTCTCATGAGAAAAGGACATTGGCTGTGCGTTCAAAGAGGAAGATTAGACAAGAATTATCTCAAGAACTGGGAAATTTATAAGGGAAGGTAAAGGCAAAATCACAAAGTGCAAAATTATACACAGGTACTATTGGATGGCTAGATTACTATAGAATGGGTATCATGGACAATGTTGTCTGTTGGAAATGTCAAAAAGATACTTGCATACTGATGCACCATTTGTGGACATGCCCAATTATCAAACATTTCTGGCAAACAATTGTACAAATTTTGAGTAGGTGGCTGGGACAAGATGTACTACTCAAGATGTACCAAGAATAAATGGTAAATGTTAGTAATGATACATTTTCTGTAATTATGGTGGGAATGTCAGTAGCAGCAAGAGTTAGACTCAAGCATTGGAAAACCCCTAAAGTCCCACAGTGTATAGAATGGGTAAGCATGATGATAAGGATGGCTTCATATGAATGCATGTTATACAAAATGAAAAGCACAGACAGTAATATTATGTCGATCTGGGAAATTTTTGGTCCCATCGTACTGTGGTGAACAACCGACCAACAGGAGGACATCTAATGGTGAGTAGCCAGTAAGTGGGTTATTTTTGCAAGGATCCCCCTCCAGTCCATTGTCTAATGTTAATATCCCATATTCATGATTATTTTAACTTCTTTGCTATTTTATTTATTACTTATTTATTACTAATTTATTGCCATTTTAAGCTAAATGTTTTATTTGATGTATAGTTAGTGGTTCGGAGTGAAGCAGCGTGGCGCCTCTCCTGATCTCATATTTACAAGATTGAATCTCGTAATTATGAGATCCATTCTCGTAATTACGACATCAGGATTTTATAATTAGGAGATCTTTTCTCGTAATTACGACATAATGATGTCATAATTATGAGATTTTTTCTCGTAATTATGAGAAAAGCTGTCAATATTTTTTTATCCAGTGAATGCAATGCGCTTCCGTAGAAATAAGATCCATCCATCTAAAAAAATATATATATATCTCTCTTCCTCAACTTCACTTCCAGGATTTCTCTTGAAAAAGGTGTCAATCTTCTCCTCTTTTCTGCATCTCAATAATAAATGCTTGATGGTGACATGGGTCCGACAGGACTTTGCTAAATTTTGCTTACTTGCCTTGAAAAGGGGAGATATCAAAATGTATAAAAACACACACAAAGCTTTATTTCTGTTGGTATGAATGACGTACCAAAATATTAAACTAATCCTCAAAAAATGCTAAAAAATAAAATCAAAAATCAAGCCCATAAATGCAGTGCTTAACAATGACATTTTTTCCTTCCTCCCGGTCAGTCCCATGCATTCTTCATCACAATTACTTTAAACATTGTATGCCACATACATAACTGAATTTGCTTAATAATATTCCAATTAGCAAATAGTCTAAAAACAAAATATAACACAGAAACCACTCAATATGTCAACAAAACATAAAAAGAACATCTTCTTAGAAACATATCAAGCTTATTTAAAAACCTAGAAAACAAACACTCATTCAAAGTAACTGGAAAAGGTAGATGTAAAAAACGAATAATAAATATTACTTCTGACTTTCCTATAAAAGAAACAAAAAAGATCTGAATGGGTATATATAGTATTAACTTTTCCCCCATGATTTCCCAGATGATTAAGTAGCATCCTGTCAGCTCATTGGTCGGTCAATGAAACCTGATTTGTCCGAGTCTGAGCTAAGGCGATGAAGAGTTGAACTTTTTGATTGCGTCGCAGGCTTTCGTGTGCGCGATACACGCAGGATTTTCGTGTACCACTTCGTAGGAGGGAGACTTGAATTAATCGCTTGGCCGCACATATCCCATTGAAAATGAATGGCAGTGTGGCGACATTGCCTCCCCTGTATCAAGCACATTGTGAATAAGCCATGGCGTTGCGGCAAGTTGCTGGCATTCGTCCCTCTAAGCTTGGTAGTAGGCCTAATATCAACGCAATATTGCCGCGGCATTGGTCTTATGAATGTAGCCGCAACAGAGGGTGATGATTTGTTGAATGTGAGCTAAGCCTCGACCGGCAACAGTATATAAAATCCAAGTGAAATGGGCAGTTCACTTAGCATTTGTAAACCGTATCAGCTGAGATAGCACACTGGAGTGATACAGAGGTCTGGAAGCCTCTGGCTTTAGAACTGAAGGGCAGATACCCAGACAGTTCACGGCGACTCTGAATTGCAGCCACCTTTTGGAGCAGCTCGCAAAAAGACATGAGCAGCAGGACTTTAATTGAGATAGAAAAAACAAGTTATGTCCATCTATTTTATTCCAGTGTGGCGTAATCTTTTCTGAAAAGCACCTGATACTGAGCTCTTATCAATGACCAAAAAGCTCACTGATGCCAGCACCAATATCAGTATTGTCTTGTTAAAGAACCTTATAATTAAAGCTGCTTTTCTTTTGGAAGGGGTGGGGTAGTTCTTTGATCTAAATCAATCCATTGTAGCTCTGGCACTATGTTAAAGGTTTTTATCCTGCTAGACCAGTCACAGGTGTTTTGCAGGCTCGATTTTTATTTTTCCACAGTTGACCAGTTGTGGCTCCAGCTACACTTTCATCAATCCTGACAAGTTTTCCTGTTCCTGCTCGAAAGATGCCACCATTAGCCACCATTATGTTTTAAAGTTGGGATGGTGTGTCAGGTATTATTTGCTGGGTAGGTAATAGGTTGGGACAGATTTTGTTTCAGTGTGCATGAGCAAAAATGTCTCAACATTAATGCACATTGAAATTTTCAGAATTAGATTTAAAAAAAAGAAGTAAAACCTATTTTATATTGCTTCTATTTAAGATCTCATAAAATTCAAATAACCTCATGTAATAAACTGTGGAAAAGTTCAAGACGTACAAAAACGTCTGAGAAGTGATGGCCATACAGGGGTGATTGCAAACATAACACATATCACACTATTAATATATTTTTTCTCCAGAAATGAGCTTCATCAAGCAATGTTGCTCCTTATTGATGAGGTTATACCAGTTGGAACAAGCATTTTTCTATTTTTGCCTTGAAAGTCCAGTCAGTTTGCCAATAAAATGTTTCTATTTCTTAAGGTAAAATGTAACAAAAATAAAAAAGATCTGCACTGCACAACTTCTCAGGGACAAACACCTTTTTATTCACAGAGAACAAAACAAGTTGTGATTGCATAGTTAAAGTTAAGGTGGAAAATATCAAGCAAAAGTTATATAGTATAAAAAGTGCAAGGCTGAAACAGTTTTGATCTCCAAGATTTTGAAGCAAAGCATACATTCTTGTATATAGCTTGGCAACTGATGACCCAGGCATCATACCCATCAATATAGTAAAGAAAAAAAATTAGAATAAATAATACAGAAATATATGTAATATCTATTAAATATAACAACTAAATATGACTGTGTTTTGAAGTTTAAGCTTGTAACTGGTAGAAATCCGGGGTGTTTGTCTGTCTTCCATCCTGTTTTCTCCTTCTCCTTCTGGAAAATTCCACCAGGGTCCTGCATGAGCTGAGACCTGTCCATCAAGCGGAGGGCAGAGCCAAGTTCTGAAGCTCTCCACAGTATCCTCCATGCTCTCTCTTCTCTGTTCATGTCCACAGGAGACCAATGATGTGGAACCCTAGACGTGGATGCTGGAGTCGAGGCGGCCGACGACGTGGATGCTGGAGTCGAGGCGGCCCACGACGTGGATGCTGTAGTCGAGGAACCATCAGATGAGGAGGCCGGCAGCATTGAACCTTGAGCCTGGGAGGCAGGCATGGTGTGGATGGCGACAGAGCTGAACCTTGTGGTGCAGAGTATGGTGGAGCTTGACCTGGAGGCGTTTAGTCAGCAGGCTGGAGTGCTACTGAAGCAGGCTGCAGTTTTCCTGAGGCTGAAGCAGGCTGGTGAAATGCTGAGGCTGAAGCAGGTAGCTGGACTTCTGAGTATGAAGCAAGTTGCTGTACTGCTGAGGCTGGTTGCTGAGCTGCTGAGGCTGGTAGCACTTAACCTTGAGGCGTGGAGTCTGGCAGAACGGAACCTTGAGGCATGCAGTCTGGCAGAGCAGAAGCTTGCCACCGATGTCCAAGTCTGACAGATTCCATCCTTGCGACGTGGAGTCTGGTGGAGCTGAACCTGGCGGTGCGTGACCTTGTGGCTTAGAATGCCACAGGGCTTGACCTTGTGGACTGTTGATCGGTGAAGAAACCTAAGCTTAGGCGGAGGCTGAAGCAGGCTGGATTGAGTCTGAAGCCGGCTGACTAGTTGCTGGAACTGACGTGAAGTTGGACCTTGTGCTGAGGTGAGCAGAAACAAAGTCAGAGTGAAGGCCGGCAGCCCTTTAACTTGAGGCCTTGGACATCGGTGGCAAAGAACCAGGAGGTGTGGAGGCGTGCCCACCTGGATACCTTCAAAGGCGAAAGGAAACAGAGGTGTGTCTGCCTGGACACCTTCGGAGGTGACAAGAAGCAGAGGCGCATCCGTCTGGACACCCTCGGACGAGACTTGGAGCCGAGGCGCATCCGTCTGGACATCCTCGGAGGAGACTTGGAGTCGAGGCGCATCCGTCTGGACATCCTTGTAGGAGACTTAGAGCCGAGGCGCATCCGTCTGGACATCCTTGGAGGAGACTTAGAGCCGAGGCGCATCCGTCTGGACACCCTCGGAGGAGACTTCGAGTCGAGGCGCATCCGTCTGGACATCCTTGGAGGAGACTTGGAGTCGAGGCACATCCGTCTGGACACCCTTGGAGGAGACTTAGAGCCGAGGCGCATCCGTCTGGACATCCTTGGAGGAGACTTAGAGCTGAGGCGCATCCGTCTGGACACCCTCGGAGGAGACTTCGAGTCGAGGCGCATCCGTCTGGACATCCTTGGAGGAGACTTAGAGCCGAGGCGCATCCGTCTGGACATCCTTGGAGGAGACTTGGAGTCGAGGCGCATCCGTCTGGACATCTTTGGAGGAGACATAGAGCCGAGGCGCATCCGTCTGGACATCCTTGGAGGAGACTTAAAGCCGAGGCGCATCCGTCTGGACACCCTCGTAGGAATTTCCAAAACGCCCCAAGACGAGTCTTGGAGCTGAGGTGCGTTCTCTTTAACGCCCTCAGAGGAGTCTTGGAACTGAGGAGCGTTCTGCTGAGAACTTCCGTTCAATGAGGACACAGATGCAGAACGTCTTTTGTAGCCTTTACGGCCCACATTTATTTACAGTCCAAAATCCAGAAAACGGCGGTAGATGCGATGAAGACAGGGAAAGCAACAACAACAACCCGACAAAGACAGAAGGACACAGGAAGGTATATATACTGAGGGAAGGGCAATTAATGAATAGAGAACAGCAGGGAGAGGGGAGGAGAACACAGGGAGGACTGATAGGACAACAGGCGAAACAAACTAGGACTAATTAATACAGACAGACGGGGAAGAAACAAACAGGGAGAAATGAATGACGCAAACAGAGATGGATCATAACAGTGTCTGCCTGCCCTCCATGCTCTGTCTGCACTTACAGAATCCACCTTCTCTGTTCCTATCAGCCATCATCAGGAAGCTCTTGCAGACATCTTAGACTCATGGCGTTCTCTCTATGGCATTATCACCACCATCTCGGGTGGTCAAAGTAAGGCTCAGCTGAATACCATCATACAAATGGAAATATTCAAAAACAACTGTGACACCAATTGTGAGTGTCCCTTCATGCAGTTCCACTCATTCCCATTCTTCTGTGCAGTTTTCTCGTTTATCCCCATTAATTAATTCAAACCTCTCCTTAAAAACTGTTTAACCAAGGAGTTTAAATGCTATTCTTAAAGCCCTTTGTTGAATGATATTATGAAATCTTCAACTTGTGGTTTATTTTCGTAAGTTTATTATAAATTTTTGTCTGTATTTAAGTTATTTTTATGTTTTATTCTTTGGACCTTTAATCTCTGTATTGTATACTGCACTCTAGTGTGCCTCTTGGCCAGTTCCCTCTCAAAAAAGATTTTATCTAAAAGAACTCCCTGGCAAAATAATGGTTAACAAATAAATAGAAAAAGAAAAATGTAATGTAACTCTCTCAAAAACTGTATTTCACTGGCTACGTTTACATGGAGTAAATAAATAAAGTAAGTAAGTAATCTTATTAAAAGCTTGATCAGAATAAAATTGCTTCATGTAAACACGGCATTCAGATTACTCTGACCCGATCAAAAGATCAAAATTTCATTCAGACTGAGAGGGGTTTATTCCGATAGATAATCCAATCGTGGTGCATGTAAACTTATTCCGAATGTAGGTCATTCCTGCGCATGTCTGTTAAGTCATGCGTAGATGTGTAATACGTCGGCTTAATTACATAAAGGGATTAAGTTCGTAATTCGATTGTGTACATAAGAATGAAGGCTTGTAGATGTAAAACTGTAAACAGAAAAAAGAAATTAAAGCAAACTCTGAAGAACATAATAGTCCTCCATTTCAAATGGGCGCAGCCATGTTTGTTTACAACGGGAGTCCATTTCTTCTTCTACGGCCGTTTTCAGTGTTTTAAATAGTTTATTGATTTATTGCGTGGATGTAAACGCTTGTCATAATCAGATAGATGGGAAATTCTAATCGGAACTATGATCATATTAAAGATATTTTGCACATGTAAACGTAGCTACATATTGAGGTCCTTGAGGCCTCGTTATTCTCGTTTTGCACATTATTATGCAGACATAAAGGTTCAGGCCTTAATCCTGTATCAAACTTCTTAACAACTTTGTCTCTGACCAGTCTACCTACTACTTTGGTTTTCAAGATGCTGTTTGTTCACCTTTTCTCTAAATAATCTCTGTGGCCGTCCCTGAATAGCTGTAGACTCTATTTAGCACTGAGGCGACTTCTGACTCCACTTGGCTGTGCTCAATTTTATGCAGGGGTTGTCAGTGTGAGCGGAGGTGGACATGAACGCATTCCACATTTTTCTGATTTTATAAAACCTGTAAAAGTTCTCCATAAAGTCAGAAAGATGTATTACCTTGTGTTGGTTAATCACTTAAAACCTACACAGGTGGACCCCATTCACACGGAGTACAAATCCACACCACACTTTGAATTTGAAGGAATTTAATCCTTAGGAATTGTTGGAACGTAAAACATATTCATTCTACACCTGAATGATGACCAACTTTGTGCCAGATTGTCATATGAAATACTAAAACAATTCACTGAAGTATATGGTGATAACGTGAGAAAATGTGATTTGGTTCACCAGTATGAATACATTTCAAAAGGTATTGTGTGTATAAGCCTAATAAATAAATAAACTCATGTGTAACAGTCGTCCACATTTCTTTTTACCTATTTTTTGGTTGTGTAAAAGCATTTTTTCTTTCTTTCAAAATGCTATTATTACTGGCCGCCAAATAGCCCAATCCTATCTCTACTATTCTTGACAGCTGTTGCATTGTTCTTTGATTTGAAAGCCTTTATTTGACTCCTCTGAATGTAGTCTTTGTTGCTGTGGTCAAATTGCCCAACTTTTTCTTTTGTCAGACCAGGTTATGTTTCTCTAGAAGGCCTTTTTTTTTTTCAGCGTGGGTAGCTGCAAATTTCAGTCAAAATTGTATGGTTCGATTTCCAAAATGGGGTTTCTTTCTTGAACGATACAATCTTTGCTCTTGGTGATGTAAAACCTGCTTCACTGTGAACAGGAACACTGTTTCCCTTCCTATGACAGTGACAGGTTGGTTCAAATGACTGGTTCAAATGAAACTTGGAGACAAGTCTTTTTGAGCAGGATAAACATTTCAAACCAACATGAAAACTTTTCTACGTATTCCATAATGCAGCTTAACATCGATGCACTACTGACAATTCGTAAGCAATGTTATGAAGCTGTCTTAGTTTAAAAATAACATGCACACTATACTTGTTTTTTTTTTGCTGAGAAGATTCATGCTTTACACAGTGAAAAATGTTCTAGTATACACGCAATCAATAAAACATAAGCGGCACCCTGCATACTACATTCAGCAGATCTCCTCTCCACATAGTTTACTGCTGTTGATCGAGTCAGTGTGTGTGTGTGTGTGGGCTTGTGTGTATTTCCTGGACCTTGTCTAGAATAAAACCTAAAAACAAGGAATGGAATCATAAATGTCAGCAGAACAGCTCTAAGCTGCTGTTTCGCCAACATTTGCTAAGGATGCTGTGAGAGAAAAATAAATAAATAAAACACCAGCTACAGCTTTTTTATATAATGGTGAAATCTCTGCATGTTCTGACATCATGCTGGCTAAATCGTTATACATGGACACCATACAGTCCTGACAGATAGTAGGAAATAGTTTTTGGAACAGATTTACCTCTACTCCCACCGTCCCCCTCCCCCCAAAACACACACACACTATCAATGGCTTAAGTTATAGATATGCATATAACACTAGGTGCACATGATAAAAACATGATTACTTAGAGGTGGGTTGAGTACCCGAAAATGTACTCGAGTAAAGTTAGCACTACTTCATTATATTCTTACGTAAAATTATAGTAAGTAGCCACTCAAGAGTGAAAATACGGAAAAAGGCTACTAGAATCCTGAGTAGTGCTCAAAAAATCCTATCAGTTCTATTGGCAATGATCAATTTGATTTTATCAGACTGACGAAAATATAAAGTCGTGCTAATTTTTGGTATTTTATTTTGTCAACAAGGAAAACTTTTAGCCTGGTCCTAAATCTAGACATGGTTTCTGCCTCAAAGACTAAAACTGGGAGCTGGTTCCACAAGAGAGGAGGATAAGACCTGCCTCCCATACTACTTCTACAAATCCTTGAAACAACCAGTAAATCTGAAATCTGAGAGTCACAGGCTTTGTGAATAGGTTAGGAATAGGGTTATGCTGATTCACCATCAATCAATTAATTGAGATGTAAATTGATTCGAACCAAAAGCGTTCAAAATGTATTATTTTTCAAAACAATAAAAGGAAAAAAAAAACATAGCACAGACATTTTTTTGGGGCCGGAATGGCGGAAAAAGTAAGGCTGCAGCTAGTGTTTTAGCTTTTTGCACAAAACTGACATACCATGTCAAACACTTTGCACTTGTGGTCAAAGGAGCATTTATGTTGTTATGTATAATGTTAACAGCAACGTCGACTTTTATGAAAAAAAAGGTCCCATTTTCACCTGGTTACCTGTTGGGTGAATGCTGCTTTTCATTTTCTATTACTTTGAATAGAAAACCTTTCTTTTATCAGAATATATTTCAGATTTTTCTGCATTTTCTATAATTGCTATAAGTTTATTGTCCACTAAATAATTTCAGTGACCTGGATGTGTTAACGATCCCTTTTGAATTGTTATTTAGGTGTCAGGTTTGAGAGACTGAAGAGTTAAAAAATCAAACTCAACTCCAGTAGTGATACAACAGAAATCTCAAGAAACCTTTGAAAGTACCCTAAACTAAAGTAATATAAACTACTGTTCATATTGTATAAATATAAGCGCTGGAATTAGAAAATTTGGACTTTTAAATCATATCCTGATAATATTGGAAAAGTGTAAGCGAAGAAAAAGTAGATTCAGTTTATTGAATATAAATTTTTGTGGCATTGCTAAATGGAAGATGCACTGCATACATCTCATTTCTGCCTTCTGAATCTTTGCATCTCATCTCCAGTAGCTTCTTCTTCTTTTTTGCATAAAAAACGAATGTCATGATGAAGCATCAAAAACATTGCCCTATCACAACCTCAAAAAAAATTATGTAAACTGTTTTTTTTGTTTGTTTTTCTAAAGCACTTTTTCATCCTTTACTTTGTAACAAGAATGATTTCTATGATCCTTCTCCTATGATTCATTTGAGTTTTTAAAATTAATTTTCATATCATGAGAAGCTTATTGATGAGACTATATCATGCTATTTTACAGCTTTCAACTTCTGGGATAGACATATATGATAAAATGTTACCGTTGTGATATAGTGTATTAAATTAAATTGTCCTGAAATTTAACTTGTATCCTGTAGTTAATGTTGGACCACAAAGTAAAACGGCTCCTTTCTCTATGATCCCGCCTACTGCAAACCCCCACACCCCCCGCTCCTTTCCTCTTCTTCTCCGCTCTGCTCCTCTCCCATGCAGAGCCGCTCTGACTGAGAAAAACAGCTGAGCCGACAGTGAATTTGAAGTGCACCAAGTACCACAATGAAACGTTGACTCTGACAATTTTTTTCATTCATTTATTTTTTGTAAAAACCAGACTCATTCAAGCTTATTTCAGCTGCTAAATCTACCAGGCTATAGACGGACCCCATCCAGGCGTTAGACAGAACCCAAGAGTTCAGTTCAGGTGTGTTGGCTCAGCAGATCTTTTGAGCCCAGTATATAAAAAAAGCGGTGGGTGTTGTTTGCACCCGTTTACTGAACATTCTCAGATGCTACAGATCAATCAATAACCCACACAGATCACATAAGCAGCTTGATAATACACATGGATGTAGTAGTTGGCTTGCAATCGAAGGGTCGTAGGTTTGATTCCAGCTTCCTCCAGTCACATGTTGATGTGCCCCTGAGTAAGGCATTTAACCCAAAAAATTCTACATTGTCCTACCAAGCTATGTTGGTGTATGAATGAGAGGGTGAATGTGGCTTCAATGTAAAGCACTTTGAGTGGTCAGTATAACTACAAAAGCACTATATAAGTTCAGTCCATTTACATTAGCTTATAGCTACTTACTTCTCCATACAGCCAAATGGGTGTTTTCACAGAAAGTAAAATTCCAACCAAAAAAAATAAATTTCAGCTACTAAAACCGGTCCAGCTAAAAAAGCCCTCCCCCTTTGAGAAGGGGGAGGGTTTGTTTGCAGTTCTACCAGGGGCAGTGCAGACACCTCTAGCACTTCCTTGTTTTCACATAGCAACGTAAAATACGTCACAATTTGAACTGTCATTTTCCAGGAGAGGGCGGTGCAGCTGCTCAGAGACCAGGATTCAGGAGGATCACTCAGACATGCATAAATTAAGCCAAAAACCCCTCTGGCACTACCAGAAAATTGCACTACCAGATGGTTGAAAACTCCAGAAACTTGATATAGCATGATATAGGCCCTTTAAAGGTGGCAAATTCGCATGGCGGAGTCTCTGCTGTGCCAGATCATGTTTCATGATCTGATCTAACAGCAAAAGCATTTGGATTAATCATCAGGCAATTTGCCAGCAAATCACACAATGGTTACCTCATTTAACTTGTTACATATCTAACCATTCTCCTCAAGGTTAAGAATGGAAAATGTACATTTTTTTTAAGCAAATAATGACTGTGAAGAATTAAAACAATATGTAAATTCTTTGTAGTGAACTGAATTGAATAATCCCTTATTGTCCCACGAGGAGAAATTCATTTCAGTACAGCCCGCTCAAGAGAACACAGACAAACAACATCTTCACTACACAGACATATACAGGCATACTGTGGTGTGGAGGCCAAATTGCAGACAAGAAAAGATATACATAGGGTTTGGGTACCCAGGGAGGGAAAAAAAAAACACTCATCTGTATCTTGATTCCTTATTGAAGGGAGCAAAACCCAGACAATAAAAAAAAAAAAACACACCTCAAAAGAAATGTAACCATGTACTCAGACATTCACACTCACATAAAACACCTGGGGGGGATGGTCCACAGTTCACAATTTGGTCATCATATACAAAATGTTGTTATAGATTATAGAATAGTTACAGGAAGTTATCCGTATTGTTAAATTCAAAAGTATTTCAGTTAATCAGAGATAATATTATGACTCTGGTCTGTTTGTTTCAAATGCAAACCTATAAAACTGTATTACCTACAAATATCACTGTTAGTCAGAGGCACAACTTAAGTATTAACAAAACTTAACCCACCCAGGGAAGAAAAAAAATCCAACATTTCCATCATAAGTAATTGTATCTTTTCTATTTTCTAGCTGATATTAAAAAGGTAAATTCTTGACTTGAAGTAAAGTTCATGTCATCATGTCATTTACTGTTGTGAAAATGTCTTCCCCTTCTTACTTGTGCTTTAAAGGGTTCAGCTTGTGTCTCCCATGATCTCCCTTTTGTGATTTACCCTAAATATTTTCAGTTTATCTGCCAGCAGGAAAGGGCAGGTTAGTTGTTTAGAATAAGTTACACATTTACCTTACGTTAATCTCTTTTTTTATCCTCTGAGTACCTGGACAATATTGTACAGGAGTGATGGTTGTATTATCCATTAGTGAACAAGATACTAATAAGATTGAAATATGTATGCAGCTCATACAACCACAACAATGAAAATTTATCCTGTCAGCCATCCAGCGTTAAATCTGTTATACGGAATTTCCAAAACAAGCTAGCTTTAAAAAAAAATTCATACACACTAACGGTGTTTTAACAGCATAGCTATAAATATTTTGTGGAGATTGAAAATAACAAAAAAGAATAAAGTAGTTCTGCCAAATTTGTCTAAAATCCTTAGCCACCAACATGGCTCGGTCCGAATCTATTGACGGGAAACATCTGGTTGCCCGACTCACCTGCATGTTACTTGGTTCCTCCACTCCACTCATTATACGCTGCTGCAGAGCAACACCGGTGAGCGAGATTCTACACTCAATGTCAGGGAAGGAGAAACCTCTAGCTGCTACCAGTTCAACTTTACAACAAACTACAAGAGAGAGAAAACAAAAGACGGGTGAGTGAACTGCAACTTGTGTTTTGTGCTGTCTCGTCTGCATGTTCCCAAATCAGCAGGATGCGGCCTGAGGGCGATAGCCAATGGGAAGTGTAAGTGTTCTGTGACTGGGTTTATGTTTTAAGTTAGCTTATTTAAAAAATTTGGAATATAGATCAGGCCCCTTCCCAGCTGACCCTCATTTTCCTATTCCACACTGTCTGTTCCCTCTCCCAGATACCTCCAAGCACCTCTGATTACCTCTGTATGCGTCTTTGTTATTTCCACCTCTCCCTCAGTTCCTAAACTCTCTTCTCTTGTTCTTACTTCACTGGATTCTTTGTCTGTGTTGTTCTCCACTGCCTCTGGTTGTTTTATCCCATACCGTCTCTAAGTTTGATCTTTTTTATTTCATGAAAGACTCTCATTCGGATTTTGCCTGCATTTTGAGTCCAACTACTCCATCCCATTGATAGAAACAGGTCAAATGAACAAAGATTGTCATAGTTTAAGAGAATACTGGGGTTCATTTGAAGGATATGAACAGACCTATAATATAGCCAAAAAGGAAAAAAGAAAGGGGTCATAATAGCCAATCAGGAAATAGCACCTCTGTAGCTGGGTAAGATTGAACAACCAATGAAAATTATTCACATGATTCTTGCGAACGTTTCATTTTACCCACACAATACAAGGTGCAAACTCCGCTGGAGCTCGTCTCATCACTTTGAGCACAGAGTAGGTATTCCCCTGTTTTAATGTTACAACAAATTCACAACTTGTTTTTAAAAAAAATGACAAGTTGATCGCTGTTAGAGAATGTTGCCCACATAATTAGCATCTGTTTTGTACTACTTAGCGTCATTTTGTCCCTTATTTAGCAGTTTATTTAAGTTTACCCGCCTGCGCTGTCTCCCTCACACACACACTCACACCATGCATAGGCAGCATGCACACATGTGGACAATAAATAAGGATTTTTACGTATACTGTAGAGAGAGTCCTGTAAAAGTAGCTTATACTGTTTGTGAAGCTGTCCTACTGTAAAACTAAACATAGCCTTCTGATAAACTATTAAGAGATGGACATCGGAAAATTCTTCCTGAACAGAAGCAGAGGGAGAGGAAAAGAGAGGAGAGATGAGGAGGACAAGGGAGGTATGATAATTATCCACATTAATGGTACAATTAACATTTATGCTAGTAATAGCCAGTGCTATGATTTGATAAATGGTTTAGCCTATAATAATCTACACACAGTCAGAGTAGCCTATAGATGATAATTTGCCTATAATGTAGCCTATAATAATCTACACAAAGTCAGAGTATCTTATAGGTGATAATTTGCCTATAATGTAACCTAAAATAGAAATATACTTTTTGTTTTTGTTTGTTAGTTAATTTGCTGTCCTGAACTACTTGTTTTAAACATGGACTGAGGTTTGGGTAGTAAAAGATCTGACTCTTTCCCATCTTAAATGGTTTCAGTAAGAGGATGCTGTTTGTAAATCTTTGAGATGTGTATGTGCATATAAATAGGCGCCAAGATCAGAACAAATTTCTCTTTTACTTGATGAGTCGTGGCTGTGTTATGTCCAGGGGCGATTCTAGACATAGAGCTTTGCTGGGGCACAGGCCCCCAACTCCCAATACGTACATAAAAAAAAAAAATGTGTTCGCAATATGAAATAAATGGCTAGCCTATGGGTACAAGCTTCAAAATCATTATTGTCACCGTAGACTGTATTAAACCACTGGTAAAGATACAAGGATAGACTCATGGGTACTAAAGAAAATATGTTTCACCATCAACTGTATCTAGTTTTGGTTCAAAAGGAGGGTAAAGCCTATCCAAGTTGTCTTTTGTTAGATAAAGTTTCCATTTACTTCAGTACGTTTTGTGTGCAATGACTTTATATATTTCATTGCTTGCTACCTCAACACATGGATTATTGGTGAATCATTAAACATTGCGCAATAACGCAACACACACAGGGTTACCTAACAGACATATTTACGCTGATGAGTCTTTGAAATGTAATTGCTTATCTATAGTCAACATGACAATTGGGCAGAGTTTAAAAGGTACCTTGGGCTAGCAGTCTTCAGGCACCAAGTTACAATGGCTGCCTTGAGGCTTTTCCTCGTTTTGCTGTGGCTCGGTGAGTAGTGAACCCATTTTTTACTTCACATATTGATGTTAACCATTCGTTATTTGTTATCGTTATTCATTATCTTTTAAAGGTGGACACTTCTTTTTCCTCTTCATTTTGTTTCTATTTCCTTATTCTAACTATTTGTTTAAACTGAGTGACATTTTTTCCTACATTAGAAGGTTGCAAAAGAGCAACTCTTTTCTTTTAATTTTTTTTCTGACTGTACTTCTTTAAATGTATTTATAATACACACAATAAATACCTAAAACAGTAAATTACATTATGATATAAAAAATTAAAAGCATATTGCACATTAAAACATAACTTTAAATAAATGATTAAAACCTCAAAGTGGTTATCATGTTTTGCAACTTGGGGGGATAGCAGTACAGAAGCTGCTCCCTGGATCAGACCAGGTTTTCTCCAAAATGTTTTCCAGTTATCAATGTAGCACAAATTGTTTGCAGGATACCCCTCAGACAACAATTGATGGAATAACAGCATGTGGTTAAGCATGTCGTCACTGATCCAATCGGGCAGGTGAAAGAAAACATTCAAGGCTTTCTATTAGTAACGTAAACGACACAGACCCAGGGATCTCACACTTCACTTTGCGTGAAATCTTACTAAAACCGAAATTAAGATCAGCATTTTTTTTTTTACTTAGGCCTCGTAAATTTCTAAACTATCAAATTTGTAGTTTGCACGCAATCTCCACTTTAGATATCAAACTCTCTGGACAAATGTGCTCAGGTGTTTTTGGATTATATCCCCCCTCATACACACCCACTTTCTGCCTTAAAAGGTCATTGCAAAGTGTCTAGTGAATCAGTCTTTGTGAGATGGCGTATCGGGTGCTTTATGCGCATTGCATGATGGGATAGTTGAGTGTCAACAACAAAGGAAGCTTCGATCGCTTTGTGTGTGAAGTTTACAAACCTGGACAAAATCCATTTCTCTCGCCATATTTCAGTTGCCTGCACTTGGTTAGTTTTGGTCTCAAGTGAGAGGGGATTCCTTTCACTTCCTTTGGTGACTAGCACCTTTCTCAGAAAGGGCAAAGTGTCTGAAAATATCAGACCTGCCAACCTTGA
Organism: Apricaphanius iberus; assembly: GCA_028564705.1. Taxonomy (NCBI): domain Eukaryota; kingdom Metazoa; phylum Chordata; class Actinopteri; order Cyprinodontiformes; family Aphaniidae; genus Apricaphanius; species Apricaphanius iberus. Next base: position 757,473 of record JAPXFQ010002555.1, on the reverse strand, counting down.
AGAAATTTTATGAGTACACCCCCACCCCCCTTATCCTATATCCTCCACCATTGACCGCCTAATAGTAAGACCGCCTGTGAGATACCTACAGGGTAAAGTAAGGAAAGTTCCATATAAAACACATTTCTGAAGCCTATTTTCTATTCTTAAAAGCCATTGCCCACGCCTGAATTCAGGCACAGTGCCCGGACACTTTAAGCCCTGTACCTAACACCATAATTCATTACATATACACATAATATACTCATAATATACAGCCAAACCCGACAGACCCGTCGGTTCCGTCGGGTTTGGCTGTTCTTTTTTTCGTTTTAAACCAAGTCGAAAAGACGAGATAACAGCTCGGTGTTATGTTTTTGTTTCCTCCAACCGAAGAGAAAAACGAAATACCGAGCTGTTATCTTGTTTTTTCGACTTGGTTTAAAACTGCCTAAACGTACACGGACCACGGTCCGGTCCCGACCCCTGTGGCCCGTTTTTCCTATTTTTATATTTGATCCGAGTCTAAAATTGAAATATGAAAAACCAGTATATACAGGTGCTGGCCAGTAAATTAGAATATCATCAAAAAGTTGAATTATTTCAGTAATTCCATTCAAAACGTGAAACTTGTACATTATATTCATGCAATGCACACAGACAAATGTATTTCCAATGTTTATTTCTTTTAATTTTGATATTTATAAGTGACAACTAATGAAAACTCCAAATTTGGTATCTCAAAAAATTAGAATATTTTAAAGGCCAATGAAAAAAAATGTTTTTTTTTAAATGTTGGCCAACTGAAAAGAATGAACATGAAAAGAATGTGCATGTATAGCACTCAATACTTAGTCGGGGCTCCTTTTGCCTCCATCACTGCAGTAATGCGGCGTGGCATGGACTCGATCAGTCTGTGGCACTGCTCAGGTGTTATGAGAGCCCAGGTTGCTCTGATAGTCGTCTTCAGCTCCTCTGCATTGTTGGGTCTAGCGTATTGCATCTTCCGCTTCACAATACCCCATAGATTTTCTATGGGGTTAAGGTCAGGCGAGTTTGCTGGCCAATCAAGGACAGGGATACCATGGTCCTTGAACCAGGTACTGGTGGTTTTGGCACTGTGTGCAGGTGCCAAGTCCTGTTGAAAAGTGAAGTCTGCATCCCCATAAAGTTGGTCAGCAGCAGGAAGCATGAAGTGCTCTAAAACTTCCTGGTAGACGGCTGCATTGACCTTGGACCTCAGGAAACAGAGTGGGCCAACACCGGCAGATGACATGGCACCCCACACCATCACTGACGGTGGAAACTTTACACTGGACCTCATGCAACGTGGATTCTGTGCTTCTCCGCTCTTCCTCCAGACTCTGGGTCCTTGATTTCCAAAGGAAATGCAAAAATTGCTTTCATCAGAAAACATAACTTTGGACCACTCAGCAGCAGTCCAGTCCTTTTTGTCCTTGGCCCAGGCGAGACGCTTCTTACGCTGTTTCTTGTTCAAGAGTGGCTTGACACACGGAATGCGACAGCTGAATCCCATGTCTTTCATGAGTCTCTTCGTGGTGGTTCTTGAAGCGCTGACTCCAGCTGCAGTCCACTCTTTGTGGATCTCCCCCACATTTTTGAATGGGTTTGTCGTCACAATTCTCTGCAGGGTGCGGTTATCCCTAGAGCTTGTACACTTTTTTCTACCACATTTTTTCCGTCCCTTCGCCTGTCTGTTAATGTGCTTGGACACAGAGCTCTGCGAACAGCCAGCTTCTTTAGCAATCACCTTTTGTGTCTTGCCCTCCTTGTACAAGGTGTCAATGGTCGTCTTTTGGACAGCTGTTAAGTCAGAAGTCTTCCCCATGATTGTGGAGCCTTCAGAACAAGACTGAGGGACCTTTTAAAGGCCTTTGCAGGTGTTTTGAGTTAATCAGCTGATTAGAGTGGCACCAGGTGTCTTCTATATTGAGCCTTTTCAGAATATTCTAATTTTCTGAGATACTGAATTTGGTGTTTTCATTAGCTGTCAGTTGTAATAATAAAAATGAAAATTAATAAACACTTGAAATATATCACTATGTGTGGAAGGAAAGTATACAGTATACAAGTTTCACGTTTTGAATGGAATTACTGAAATAATTCAACTTTTTGATGATATTCTAATTTACTGGCCAGCACCTGTATATACCAATATTTCCTTTTTTGTGTTAGATTAAAAAACGAAGAACAAAACAATCTTTTTCATTTTTTGATTTTCGACAATTGAAAACACGGCTTTCCACATAGACACAGACTAGCCAGCAATAATATGAAAGTAGCCAGCTTAAGGGGGGGGGACTGAATTACCAAAATGACGCTCTGCTTCTCGTCTATGATGGCTCCGAAAGCCTGGTTTAACAACAACGCCGGCGTGGACTTTATAGCCATTCCGCATCGTCCATTTAGCTAGACCTGAGTCAAGAGCCCCATGATCACACTGGGTACAACTCGGAAGATATTAGTCAGTGCGACCAGCCAAAAGTATATTAAAGGACCTTGCGGAGCAGCGGAGTTTGAAAGCGGAGAATAGAGCTGTGTCACAGCGGGAGTCATGCTGAAGTATGAAAGGGAAAATACGATGGGCGTGCTAACGTCGTGCACAGCATTGCCCGAAATCACATCCTGGTCATAAATTAGTAGCCGGCTGGACTTCATTGAGTAGTCGGCTATATAGCCGGCAGCCGGCGCTTGTGGAAAGCCCTGTGAAAATGGAAAGAAAAAATGATATTTGGATTTAGCTAGCTAGACACTATGAACCATTCTTTTCTTATCCTTTTATTTTTAATATTATGTTTCAGGGGTTGGGGCGTGTTTGTGTGTGGTACTGAGTTCGTTACCTGTTGTTCCTTGGTGACTGATGTCCACGTCGGTCTTACACACGGTGCAGAAAGCATGATTGGGCAGTCTCGACCTCTGGAGACAAGGCCATCTCTCCCGATAGCTTTCAAGAAACTGCTGTGGTTTCCGATGCTTTTTATGTGGCGGTTCAGCCATAGCACGCAGCTGACAAGTTGTCGGGCCAGCCTGGCTTGCTTGCTTTAGGGTCTGAATTGAATTGAACGTGCAAAACATTTGGATACAACGGGCAGGCGGTAGGAGGGTTAAAATGCAGCACTCTGATTGGCTGAAAGCTTTTCACTCCACTTACACACTGTGGCTCAGTCAGTAGCAGAATCAACGTTATGGATTTCATTGAAAGTTTAGAAACTGAACCCGGCGAAATGTAAGGTGCAACAAACTGCGTACAATGAGAGCAGCAAACCGTACAAGCGTACTTAAGGGTCAAAATGCGTGCTGAGTACGTTGGCAGGTCTGAAATATCTGTTCCTAGCCTAGGAATCCTTTCTCTTTTTATCCATGCTTGCGATTCGAGTGTGCTTTTTTAACTTTGGATCCTTTTTTAGTAGATGTACTGTGGCTTCCCTGAGCAACGTGAGACACTTGCACTGAAGATGGTGCCAGGGGGTAGTGGTTGCTAGGGAGGTCAAGACCAATAATCTGGATTGAGTTAACGCAACTGATATAAGGCGGTTCACAGGTAACCATGGCAACCGAGAGACGGGAAAGCAATTCCACAGAGAAGCAGACATGCGGTAGCACTGACAACCATTTTATTTCAATTAATCAATCAAACAATCAATGTTTATCCATATAGACCTTTACTCGGCCAAAGGTGGATGACTGGATGCACGGTTCCAACAGGTCAATAGATCTATCGCCGGCTCCAGTTCAGCACACAGATCTAGTAGAAGTGCTTTTTTTCATAAATTCCATAAATTCCAAACTTTGCATAGAAAGTCACTTACACGTTTTTCAGACCCTGTGCAACATGTTTGACTTGTAAAACATGTTGCACATTTAGATTAATTCATATTACTATGTGTTTATTTGGTCTGTAAAAATGTGTAACATTCAATAAGACTCATGGAGGGAATAGGGAACACCATTTACTATCAAGACTAATTTCCCTGCTGTCACGATGACAGATACCTAAGCCATTGATATGCTAACTGTAACTTTGCATAGATAGGGGCTTTGTAGCCAATGGTTAGTTCTTGTATCCTGGTATCCCTGGTTGTTATAAAATGTATTATTTGCTGTATTAAATAGCAGGCTTCCGTAGTGTAGACGACTGCAATGGTTCTAATGAGGTTTCTTCTTATTTCTTTGTGTGCCAGTGAGTATTTTTTCATCTTCTGTATAACAGTAAAACTAATAATTCTCACTTTCTGAACCAGTAGGCTACTAATTCGGTGGGACAATTTATTTGCCAACCCATCACTGAATGAATGTAATTTTTGATAAATAAAACATTAACTTCCTTTGTTTACTTGTAAAACATGTTGCACATTTAGATTAAAATGTTTGTTTGAACAGACCACAAACAATAGTTTTTTGTGTGTTTTGAGAGCAGATGGTGGTATGGCAAGGAAATCAAATGGTCCAAATCACAAGTATGTGAAATTCTTCTCCAGGTGTCACAGTAGCAACGGTGATCGATCTAGGGAAGAGAATAATTGGGGGTCATAAATGTGAATGCCAGTATCAAATCAAATTGAAAGTAATTCCTACTGTTGGACCTGCCACATTTTCTTTCCACGTTTTTTTCCATAAATTCCAAACTTGGCATAGAAAGTTACTTACACAGTTTTCAGACCCTGTTTTGTGCATAAATAAGCTGTATAAATGAGACCTTTTGAATGGCTCTGTGCATTTACATTGTGGCAACATAAATCTATTAAGAAACATTGCTTACAAGACTATGAGAAACCAAGGTTTCTATTGTTCCAGATACTGTTTTACTGATACAGAGTAACACACCAAGGGTATCATCTCAAGTTCTTAGGTATTCAGAAGCCAAGCTTGATGAACCGGATCACATATTGACCATGGACCCTGCTAGTCCAGCTCCAGTGTTGAGCCTAGCTTTTGCCCCAAATGAAGATGTTTGTAGTGAAATTAGACATTTTATTAAATTTATTTAGGTTATATTGACCGGCAGCATTTTTCATAGGCATCTAAAAAAAGCTATTTTCCTCTCTCTCTCTGTTCATGCATTCAGGCCACACTCTAGTCCACACACTAAAATCCATTCTGTATCCACACAAAATACATTTTTAAAAGCTAAATTGTCCATAAAAATGTCCAATGCACAACTGTAGCATTTTCTTCATATTACTATGTGTTTATTTGGTCTGTAAAAATGTGTAACATTCAATAAGACTCATGGAGGGAATAGGGAACACCAGTTACTATCAAGACTAATTTCCCTGCTGTCACGAAGACAGATACCTAAGCCATTGATATGCTAACTGTAACTTTGCATAGATAGGGGCTTTGTAGCCAATGGTTAGTTCTCGTATCCTGTTATCCCTGGTTGTTATAAAATGTATCACTTGCTGTATTAAATAGCAGGCTTCCGTAGTGTAGACGACTGCAATGGTTCTAATGAGGTTTCTTCTTATTTCTTTGTGTGCCAGTGAGTATTTTTTCATCTTCTTTATAACAGTAAAACTAATAATTCTCACTTTCTGAACCAGTAGGCTACTAATTCGGTGGGACAATTTATTTGCCAACCCATCACTGAATGAATGTAATTTGTGATAAATAAAACATTACCTTCCTTTGTTTACTTGTAAAACATGTTGCACATTTAGATTAAAAAGTTTGTTGTAACAGACCACAAACAATAGTTTTTTTGTGTGTTTTGAGAGCAGATGGTGGTATGGCAAGGAAATCAAATGGTCCAAATCACAAGTGTGTAAAATTCTTCTACAGGTGTCACAGTAGCAACAGTGATGGATCTAGAGAAGAGAATAATTGGGGGTCATAAATGTAAACGCCAGAATCAAGTCAAACTGAAAGTAATTCCTACTGTTGGACCTGCCGGTGTTTGCGGAGGCACTTTGATCAGTAACAAGTGGATCCTGACAGCTGCACATTGTCTGAAGCCAAAAGCGTAAGAATACAGGTTGTCACTCAATTATGCTGCACAATCTTACATTACAGTGCAAATGTGTTTGACTGCTTTTTTCCTGTAGGTCTTTGTTTGTTAATTTAAGTGGAGATCAAGTGGAAATCAGGGCAAAACCTGTGATCTATGCTGATAAAGACCCCAGTGACCGTGCAAAAGAAAGGTCTCATGACATCATGCTGCTGAAGCTACCTGGAATCGTTAACGTCACGCCAGTAACACTTCCTGATTGTAAAACTCGTCCTAAAACGTGAGTTTCACATCTTCCCAAATTAAATTAAATAAATGAGAAAAACTAATCACGTCAGTTTATGATACAAAGGTTTAAATTAAGGTGAAAGTTTCAATGATCTTGGAATGAACGATGTGGCAGTTTGGATCTACTGGTTTTAGATTTGATATAATAAAATTTTGTGGCTATAAATAAAATTTTGTAACTTTCTAGCTTTGAAATTGCTGGTCATGCTGCCAGCACTGGAGGTATCAACGGCACCAGGAGTAAGATTTTTTTTTATTATTTTGATAATTGTTTTAGTATCATTTGGCTTGTATTTTTCTTTAATTTTATCAGCACAAAAAGGCAATAGTAAAAATGTACTATTTGATATGTTTGATAATGTAATTAAAAATCGCCATTCTATTTCTTCGTGCTCCCTTTACTAGAGCGCTCCACATCACCTGAACTCCACTGTGCAGAGATTAACGCCGTTGACTGTGAAGACTTGGAAAACACCCTGAAGGAAAAATACCAATCTGCTTACAAGCTCAAAAAGTATCAACACTGGTTCTGTGGTCAGACAGCTGGTGTGGACATATGCTTTGTGAGTCATCTTCTCCCCCAACCATATAACACCGATGGACATTTTTGCTACTTTTAGGATGATGGCTTTGACAAGAGAAATGTAAAACCTTATCTTTTTTGCTTTTACAGGGTGACTCTGGTGGAGAGGTTGTACATGAAGACAAGATTTATGGTGTCATTTCTTTTCTTGGGGATCCTGAGTATGTGTGTAAAAAACCAGCTGCATTTATGGACCTCTGCAATCCAGACTATGCATCTTGGATAAAAAGAAACATAGCTGAGCAGAAAGATGGCATAAATGCACCTAAAATAGAAAAAAAAAAAAACAGATGAAGACAATATGACACCAAGAGCTCCATAATAAACATTTTTATTACTTTTAGAGTAAACTGTGTTCCATTCATTATTTTACAGATAATCACCCTCTTTTCTGTTCTCACCAACTTTTCTTCTTAAAAAAAAAGCAAATTTGTCTTTAGTTGTGCTGGAGATTTTGGGAGAGGATATGTTTGCTAAAAAATACTTAAAAAACTTCAAATAAAAAAAGATCTATATCTTTATAGCTTTTTATGTTTACATTAAGTCATTTTTAAGAGACGTTGCCCTCTGGATATATAGCCACCCTGATAGTGGTGTGCAAAGGTAAATCCAACTTCAGTTACATATTGTCTTTTCCCAAAATAAAAAAAAAAATGAAATCAAACGTTAAATTATGTTTTTGGTAAGAATTTGTTTCCTTAATCACAGATGACACAATTTTATTTTTCACTTTCCTGAAGCAATTTTTGAAATATTTATCTCTGCTGTATTTGTTTGAAATGTTGGAGTTTAATTAGTAACTGCATTTCTGCTTTACCTGTGTATAAAATTATCAGACTGTCCTCAAGTGAAATTAGACCTTATAGGTTGATTGTGCAATCTGTAAAAACGACCCTATATTCTGTATACGACCCCTTGTGTTAAACCCCTTATGACTCCTACGTGCTGGTCCTGGAACATAAGTATGTTTCCACAGCAATGCAGCCATGCATGCATTCCCCTACGTCATGCACCCCAACAAACTATTAATCAAATCAAATCTCAGAGCCTCATTTTTCAAATGATATAAACAACTTTGACAAACAACCACAACACTGACTCTAAAGCATTTTTAACAGAAAAGCAAAAATGGCAAGAATTTCTTTTTCGTACCTTTGATGGGTTCCAGCATGTCTAACATCTATAATTTCCAGAAAGTTTGGTCCCATTCTGTCCATATAGTAATTTTAGATAAAATTCAGATACATATTTTTAAGACTTAGATAATTTATATGAAAAATAGGCAAAAATTAGATAACACATTTAGATATTCTGATAATTTAGATAAAAATATAAAATTAGGCTATAAATATAAAATAAATGTAAATATAAAATATTAATAAAAACTAAAGTAGATAAGAGTTAGACTGGTATACACTACAGCATATCGTTTGAAACATTTAAAAGTCAGTGCACTTTTGCAATAAGTTCCCAAATGTTTCCAATTTGGATAGGTTTAGAAAAACCATAGCACCCTCTAAAGCACCTGTACATAACCAAAGAGAAAATGATGTAAAGAAATTATTTTTACAGATATACTTTTCAAATTTGAAATTTGAATACTCAAGAAGTTATTCTGTTGCCACATAGTGTGTTTCAGTTCCCAACTACCCATTGTAGCTATCTGAACTTAAATTTTCACAAAAAATTAAGGCAAGGATAAAATAGATTTTTTTCTGTGAGTTATAAAGTGCATAAGGTTTTACCGGTCATACTTACAGTGATTCTGACTGCTTTGGGTAAAACTAGAGGGTGTTACCTTTACAAAGAGCCCAAACATGTATTTATACTGCAGGATTCAAAAACGGCAATAATTCTAATTTCGAGATTTCACATTACATGTGATTTAGCCTAAATGACCTGGAATCATAAGGGGTTTTAATGCCAGTGTTACGTCTTATTGTCCGCTTGATTTCTTAATAATATTAACATTTGAGAATAATTGCCTAACCTTAATTTATTTTCTAATCCTAACATTCGAGGAGAACTACTTAACCTTAACCTGACTATTTTCCTAATCGTACTATTCGGGAACCAGTGCCTAAACCTAACCTGATCCATCTGTGTAACATTTGTACCCGCAAATCAGTCATTTTCTGAGTTGTCGCGCAGCACAGAGGTTAGTGCAGGATGCCTGCATTCCCGGATTCGATTCCTGGTCAAGTAAGGCTTCATCCGCATGTCCACTCTCAATTCAAAAACATTAAACAATAAAATAAAAAAAGGACTGATGTAAACACAGCTGCTGCTGGATTGTAATATTAAAAGCATAAAACACAAATTGCTTTTAAACATACAGAGGCAGAGAGTGTTTTTGGATGTCAGATAAACCCAGAAAGAAAATACTCACATGGGTCGTTTTTTTGAACTGTCAAAATTTAAATTGGGGGATGTGTTAAAAATATAATATGACATACAGGCCCATTTATGTGTTAATTTTCATAAACCATAAAATGGCAGCAAGAAACTTGCTGTTATCTTCAGTCAGACTTTAGTCAGAAGTTAACTAAAATTTGTAAAACCTCTCATGCTTATAGAGATGGAGACAAAAAGTATTTGTAATAAGATTTAATCTGCCTCAAACGCCTTAATTTTACCATGTTTATATTCTCCTTGGACTTACGAACGCCTCAAAAGTGCTTCTTGATTGTCTTATGGGCCGATTTGCGGGCTTCACAAGCACTTCCGGGGTATTCACAAGTTCATGTGGATAATAATCATGGTGAAATGAAGGCGTTTGGGGCAGATTAAACCGTAATACAAGCAGAATATGGACTGCCCCAACCACTCCCATTCTACGGTTGTCTGCTGATGGAGGAAGTGGATATAAATACTTCTGAACGTCTCAGACTGATTCCAAAATCCTCAGGGTGAGTAAGAAAACATAGAGTTTGCCCAAAATAATGTAATAATTCCCCTTTACGGCGACCTGGAAAGCCGTTGTAGCCCATTCACTGACTAAGAAGATACAGTTCTGAGTTTCCCCTCCAGCAAGTAAAGGTGTGGCCAAATGAGGCATGAAACGACAGAATTCTACTAATCTATTAATCTAAATAGACTTTAAACCCAGATAAATATTGAATAAATCAGAATGGTCCTATTTTTACCTAGAGATGATCACGTTTTAGAAAGTACTCACAACAAAAAGCAAATGTGTGTAGGCAACAAACTAAGCATTTGGTTATATTATGTAAAAAAAAAAAGAGTAATGCCTTCATTTCTAACAAGAATGCAAATTTAAAAGTTTGAGAAACTATGCACTCTATTACATTCTGATCTGCATAACAGATTTCATGCTTAATTATGATCGTAACTTTAACTTAAAGCTTTGAGCTTTAGAAAATAATATGTCTGACACAGACTTGCACCCTGAAGCTCAGATAGATAATGGCAAATTTGTTCCACCTTGCGATGAGCAAGCTATAACTGCATTCTCGTCATTTATCATGTTTCCAGTTGTAATCACCGCAAATTGGCCAGATTGATGTTTTTGCCACGATGTCTTGCCCTTCAGGAAAGCAAAGCGAGATGGACGATGCTCATAACAGATGGTAGAAATGCCATCAGATAAATCAGCATTACCTTAGACTCTGCTCATCCATTTCTGGATCATGTAGATCATGATGCACATCTGGCTGTGTTTGGGGGTGGGGTGGGGGGGGGGTGGATTTAAAGATTTGGCAAATGAAAGATCAAATAATTCAAAACTTGAAAAGTCTTTCTTTCACAACTTCACTTTATTTGTGTTTTTTTCTCTTTTATTTTTACTATCTTTAATTAAATTTATTCCCATGCTTCTGATCAAGATGTTCATATCAACACAATTATATTAAGCTTCTCAACAATACACCATGAACACATCTTATGGAATCACTGTTTGTTTTCAATAAGATTGGTCACTGTGCTATGCTGTACAACTTTTTTTTTTTCAACTGTAAGTTAGAGACACAAAAGTAACATATATTTCAAAAGCTCAAGGAATGACAGTACAGTGTGCAAACCTAGGACAGTTACTATGAGAATTTGCCATATTGGACAATGAAGGTAGGTCTCCTGCAGCGTCTGTATTGCTCAGTAATAGAAAGCTGCGAGTTGATGTTTGCTGCTGTAAGTGTCAAGCTGTTTTTATACAATTACAGTGGAAATAGATATAGAATTTAGCTAAAAGGAACTTTGAAATCTTCTTTTAAGGCAGAATGTCCAGTGTTACTCCTCTCTGGCCCTGTAAGAGTTCAGATATAACCGACATAAATCACACATTTGTTTAGAAGTGTAAATCACACAGGATATTCATTTAAAAAATCCCCTCCAGAATAAAAGGTTTCTTTTTTCTCATAGCACCTCAGGGACTTTCTTATTAACATCCTCTGGTGAAAAAAAAAAAATAAAAATCATCTCTGCCCATGCTGCCTTTTCACTGTTCAACTAAGATGCAATTATCATGTTAATTCTAAAACAGCAGGAAACCTGAATTTCTAATGCTTCTAATGTAGCACCAGTAGAGTACAGCTCACACTCGTGTATATCAAACTACTGGTTTATTGTTCGTCTTACTGCATTATATATATTTTTGCTCTCTTTCTAGCTAGATAGTTTGAAAGCTGCACTGATGTGTTCATAGTAATTACAGTGGTTATGCTTCAGCAGGAAACTTCTTTAGTTAATATTGACAAGTTTAAGAATAGCAAGCAATTCAACCTCATCATTCAACCTCAAAGGCTTTAAGAAAACTACTTTTATTTTTTGGTTAATTTTGTAGAAAAGGATATCCTCCATGATGTAACGCAAACATCTGGGAGCCTATTATGGTGGTAAAGCTGCTTGACTGACTGCTGGTGAGGAAGCCAAATAAAAGAGCTGATCGAGTGGATACGGGTGTTTGGGGATGGAGGCTGAGGACCAAAGCTGTGAGCCAAACTTCATTTATGGCTAAACTGTTACAAATTGCTGCATCATAGTTTTCTTTTTTATTTCACTGCCATTGATCTTTATTGGATAACTAAATGGTTGTTTAGCAGCTTAAGATTCACTTTCGAAATTTACTACTGCAACTAAGAAACTGCTCTGAGATTTTGAGGTGCTGGGATGAGAATCAGTACCTCCAAATCCAAGACCATGCTCTTGAACCGGAAAAGGGTAGAGTGTCTCTTCCAGCTCTGGGATAATGTCCTTCCAAAAGTGGAGGAGCTCTGGGGGTCTTGTTCATGAATGAGGGAAAAATGGAGCGGAAGATCGATAGGCAGATTGGTGTTGCATTTGCAATGATGGGGGCGCTGTACCGGTCTGTCACGATGAAGAGAGAGATAAGTCGGAAAGCGAACCTCTCAATTATAGGCCAATCTATGTTGCTACCCTCACCTATGGTCATGAACTCTGGATTGTGTCCAAAAGAACGAGATAACGAACACGGGCAGCTGAAATGAGATTCTTTTCATGCGTGTTTGGCCTCTTCCTTAGAGATACGATGAGAAGCTCAGTCTAATAGGAGGGGCTCAGAGTAAAGCCACTGCTCCTCCACATCAAGGAGAGTCAGTTGAGGTAGCTCAGGCATCTTGTCAAGTTGCCTCCTGGATGCCTCTTTGGTGAGCTGTTCGAGGCACATGCCACTGGGAGCAGGCCTAGAGGAAGACCCAGGACACACTGGAGGGACTATGTTTCTCGAATGGCCTGTGAACGACTCGGGAATTCCCCCCGAGGAGCTTGCCCAGGTGGCTGAGGAGAGTGAAGTCTGGGTCTCGACCTGACCCCGGATCCGAAAAGAAGATGGATGGATGGATGGAAAGGGTTGAACGGAAAAGCAAATCTTTACTAGTTCTGGTATATTTGTCAACTAAAGTTACGAATTATAGATTCTCGAAAGAAGAAAAACCCAGGCCTACTCATTCGGAACGTTTCCACTTTTGGAACTTGAGGATAAATTCAACCGGATATTTTTCTGGAAGGGTACATCAGTCTTTCTGGGACGGCCTTGTGTAGTAGAGACACTAGTTTAAATTTAGATAGTGGAAATGTATCTTAAGGGATAGGACAAGGAGTTCTGCCAAATAGGATGAAGTTAGACTAGGGTCTCAGCTTGTCTACATCAATAGAAGTCAGCTGGACATCTTATCAATATTCCACTAAGTCTCACTGGAAACCCTGGGAAAGGCACAGAAATCACTGGAGGGTCTACATATTCCGTCTTGCTGGTGGAAACCTCAGGATCGCTCAGAATGAGCTAGAGGGTGTCTGTGTTTTTCTACTGGCCCTCCACTGTCACCTTATTTCTGATATGTATGAAGCAATGACAGTCACCATTGCAAGGTTTCTAAGTCCAGCTGAAGGGGCTAGCAGTGGTGGCAGCAAACATCCTTCCATACAGACCACAAAGTGATGGGTCTGGTGCTAAACCTCCGTATATTCTGTAGTTATGTATATTAGAGTTAAAATGCACAGTAATAATCGAAGTAGAGGAGTTTTCTGCCTCCTATAGTGAAGCCTAGATGCAGACTGATGAGAGAAGTCAATGATCAAGGAATCAGACTGATTTCTAAGGACAAGTTCAGCTGTCCTTCAGCAACTTGATATATATTTTTTGTCAGGGTCTGTTTTACTTCATCAGAAAGTTTATTATTCTAACTCTACCTTTTGTCTGCTTTAACTGTGACTAATTTTATTCTCCCTACCATCTTGCAAATATAAAAACACTTTTTCCTACATCTCCTACCTTCTCCAAATACTTTTTCCATCTATGGCTCACCTTTTAGAGCAGCGAACAGGGCTTCTTCTTGACCTTGGCAGGCTGGGGACAAAGCACAGCCCGGATGGCCTCGTCGAACACAGTTTTTAAGCCACGCTGAGTCAAGGCTGAGCACTCCAGGTACTTTACAGCATCTGAACACACAGAGAAAGAGACATGCGGAAGCAAATAAGCCTTCAAATGAAGCACAAATTTAACAGGAATAGCGGGTGGAGAGGTGAGGCTTGAAGACATTCGAAACCGTTAAAAAAAACATTGCAGGTGTAACCAACCTATCTCTTTAGCCAGAGCGAGACCCTGTGGATAGGTGATTGGTGCCAGCTTCTTTTCCTTCAGCTTCTCGATGGTGTCTTTCTCATCCCTCAGATCCAGCTTGGTGCCCACCAGGATGATGGGGGTGGATGGGCAGTGGTGACGAACCTCTGGGTACCACTGAAAGCAAAGAGAATGACGATGGAACTTTCTGTAAGAGCTACAAAATGAATCAAAATAGTGGTTGGCATTTAATCATGTAGACCGATATTTTACTTTTTTAAGAATAAACAGATTATTGTCAGAATTGCAGTTTTGGCCATTCACTTATGTCACCTCTTATGCTTTCTGCTTCATCGTCCTTTTTCCTCATTCACTTATCCCTTTGTCACCTCTAAGATTTTTTTTCCTGTCCATTAGTCTGTGATTGATTTGGCATTTGACTGTCAAATGCAACCATCTTAACAGCATTTGCTCGCACCAAAACCATTTGACTGACATGAAGATGTTCTGGAAATTAATGAATGAATCATGCTGCCGCTGCCTTTAGTTTATTTGTTTTAACTTTCACGTTGAATATTTATCAAACTGAAAGACATAAGAAAATAGTTTGTTTCTTGAAATCATAAACGAAATTAAGTTTAGGTTTTTGATATAGCACCAATTCAAAACACAATTGAAAAGGTATGTTTTTTAATTAGGATCCAGTTTGGAATACATATATACCATGATTAAACTGAAATCTCTATGTAGGATTGTCATGTATTTTAAATGATATGACTGTAAACTTCTGGATAAGATGTTAATTTTTTTCTTGTAAAGTTATGACACTGGTACAAATGGATAAACCAAATATAATTGGTTTATAAATTTGTTAAGGAATTTTTTTCTGTAATTTTTGTTTATTTCTCCCTGATTAGTTTTGGAAATATTGGTGTTACTTTTTAATAGATATTTTGAAGATATAGAAAAGAGAATTGTAGGTGGTATCAGAAACCTTCAAGGCCCTCTTTCATCTGGAGAAATACATTAAAAAGTAAAGGTAGCTAAATCTAAGTTTTGGTTGAGTCATGAGTAGTTTGTGTTGTATACTATACAACTCCAAAAAGCTTCTGTTTGATTTGAGTTTTCTTTGTCTCATTTACAAATAAGAGCAGTGATATGGTGGTTTGTTGAGATCTTCTGGTATGTATTTTCACAAAATGCTGTTTTGCTTCTTTGGTAGTGGAGTCATGTTGATCAACGCTAGGCAGGTATAGTAGTCATATTAATAAGCTTTCTCTTTCATCGTGATTAGGTGGACTCCAAAGAAAGCGCCGATATACATCGAAACGTGTGTGGTCTTTGGAATCATTTGATGTTAATGAAAGCCAATAAATAAAGAAATAGTGGCTTAAAGATTTTTGATGCTCAAGTTCATGCTTGTCCCATTTAAAAGAGCTTCTTTTCTAAAAATTAACTATGAAGTCTACGAAGTACTCAACTTTGCAGAATTCCGTAAAGATGAAGATAAGGATGAGGATGATTCAGTCTCCATTGGCATTTTTAAAATATTTATTATGAAGGTACAAAAGCCCTCTTCAGGTGCCTTTCTCTCCCTCTAACATGGTGTTGCTGCGTTCCTGTGCGAGCTTCCCGAACTTTCTATAACATATGTATGGTCTACTCTACAGATGTAACAATAATACAATGAGTCCTTCAGTTAGACCAGAATAGGTGAAACGGCCATACGTCTTCCTCAATTTCAGTCTTTTCATTAAGTTCCAAGAATTATGCCATAGTGCCGGAATACCTTTACTAATAATTACTAATCACTAAATAGAACTAATCTTGAAATAAGTTTCCGATATCATACACAATCCTACACAATTATTAGTCTTTCTTCTACAACTCAACCCTTTTTAACAGTTTGGGCTTCTTGTTTGTGTCTTATGCTAGCAACTTGTTTATTCTCATAAATCACTTTGTGTTGCATAACTTTGTAAAAGTTGCTATACATATCAAGCTTAACTGGCTTATGCAAAAGTCTTTGTTGCCTGACAACAGAAATGACACTCACCTTTGCTCTGACGTTCTCATACGAGGCTGGGCTCACCAGGGAAAAGCAGATGAGGAAGACATCCTAGATAGACAAAAAACATAAAGAGATTATGCATCAGAAGTTTGTATAGTTGATGGGGTTTTAATAATATTGGAACATCTACCGACCTAAGTATGGGTAAGTATAGGTGCATATCTGTAGTTTGCATTCAATTTAATTCTGATCTGGTAACTATCCATATAATCATAAAAATCTGTTTTTAGCCTGTTTCTTGTCCTCAATATCTCAATGATTTTTTTCTCAAATCCATCAATTTACTTCTACTATCTGTTCCATTTGTTTTGTAATTCCATTGCTGCTGTTCCAGGCCATGACAATGTAATTTTTTTTCAGACTGCAGTTTGTAATGGAATCGAAAGCCGAAATTTAACAGATGAATATGGAAAAATGTAATAAACAGCTCTATTATTCTTTTCTTTTATTATTCTTTTTTAAAAACTCCACAGGGAGTTCACAGGGTGCAGAGTGAAAGTACATTTACTTAAAAAATGTATATTTGAATTAAAATATAATAAATAAAAATGTTGACGGGCATAACAATGCTGTTGTGTTTAAACATCTACCTGCTGCCATTTCGGTTTACAAATAAGGGTCCTATATTTAAACAATATAGTCGGTACAGCTCGGCTGGCATTGGGGAAAATGGCATAGTCTGCAAGTGAAGCAGCTCCTTCAGAGCCCCGGAGATATTGTTATCCGTTTCAGGAGAGGAGTGAATGCAGAAGAACAGAAACTAGCGTAGTTTTGGGTGAAGCCTACACTAGATGGACCCACATTAAAACATTTCATGGCATCAACACACACGGAAACTGCAACTTTCCTCCTGGATCGGTAAGCTAACTCACTTGCCAACTTTACTAACGTTAGCTGTCAGTAAACACCTCTAGGATACATTCTTAACTGGACACGGAAACGGTTCAAGCTTGTCACTGGGCGTATTGGAAGCGAACCAGTCAACCCAACGGCTGCAATGATAATTTTTTGTTGCGTCTACACCTTAGACAAACTAGATATCGCTATTGTGTCCATGTTCAATATCCAACCTTTAAATTCACATACTTTCCACATGTTGGGATTAAATGGATTTTTGTTTACTATTGAAGGTGCACTTGGCGATGTGAAAATGACTGCCTACCGTCTGTGGATAGGACAGAGGACGGAGCCTGTCATAATCTTCCTGTCCTGCTGTATCCCAGAGGCCCAAGTTCACCGGCTTGCTGTCCACCATCACGTTAGCCGAGTAGTTGTCAAAGCTATGGAAAACACAGAAGGGCAGTCATAAGTCAGAGGACCAGGTGGTTAGATTTAACTAGTCATTTAAGCCATCAGTTAGTGGACTTGTAGGTGCCACTGATGTTCATACACAGCAAAATTCTATAAAAAAATCCTAAGCCATGTGAGGATGTGCTTGATGTTACAAATACAAAAAAATATCAAACGACGAGGCTTTGTGATAACATACCAAAAATAAAGAATAGAATAAAGGAAAAAAAACTGAATGGTTTTCTTATCTATTTAGAACAATGTTTTTACAGCTCTGTTTTAGATATTTCCCTGCTTTAACACACATGCAGTTCAGTAAAAGCTGGTTGATAAGCCATCAACAGAAATCAGCTGTGCTGAAGCAGGGAAACATCTAAACAAACTGCAGGGCAGTGCGTCTAAAGGAGCAGGGTTGGGAAACAGCGATTTAGAGGCGTTTTTTAGAGATCACATTTTTAAGCAACACTCCCTCTTAGTGGCCAAAGTGAAACACTACAGGTGTAATGTTTTACTAAAATGCATAAAACTGCAACACAATGATAAACCAAAACATGACCAAACAAGTTAGACTTTTAGATTCAAAGTGATGTTTCTCTTCAAACAATTCGCTTTACTTTAGCTTCCCTATCAAACATTTGCTTTGCCTTTAAAGAGACAGTAATGTACACAATAAAGGCAGGGAAAACAGGTGGTCTAAAAGAGGATACAGAGAAACCATTTAATCTAACCTGGATTAAACAAAGGTATTAGCCTCAGGTTCCATCAAGTAAAGCCTTGACTCCTCTAACAAAGAGGTTTCATCCAATTTGCAAATCATGTGAAAGAAACGTTTCAAGTAACATTAGGGTCATTATCAAGCATGGGAGAAGTAAAAACATCCCAAACAGGTCACGGGATGAATGCGTAGAAATCATTTAACCCTCATGGTGCTACTAGTATGATGATCCTGACAATGACGTATATGCTTGGAGCACTAAAGCAATAACTACAATAAAAGAATCAAGGCGTGTCATCAAGGATAGGTCTTTTTTATACAGTTGGGATCGTCATTTACTAGATAGCAAAAGATGTGCACTGCAGGGAAGCCCCCAGGGCATTTTCAGAAGTAGTCCAATGGAGACCACTGATAACCTTATCATGGTACACAAACAAAACACCATAGTAGAATTTTAGAAGTTTGCCAAATATTGCCATGATATATAACAAACTGGCATTTTAAAGCAGCCCAAAATGAACAAAAAAAAAGAGGTAGGATTAAAGCCTAGTCATACTTGAGCAAGTTTGCACCCAGATGCAGACGTTTTCCTTTTATACTTCTCTGTTAGTGTGTCAGTGCTGCAAAGCAATTCCCCACCAGGACAGCAGGGAGTGCTGACTTTTCTTTTCATGGCCGGTCTGCATATCCTTGCAGTGTCGTTTCTGGTTTTGGAGTCTATTTTCTTCAACTTTTGAACGCAATCGTCCCTCAAGGAGCAATGGACAACAGAAAGTACGTTTTGATTAAGCTGTAAAGCATTTTACTAGAAGTGCAGCTCATAAAATACTCTAGAAATGCATGTAAACAAACACAGCGGTCTGTTTTGTTGTTCTCTACACCTTCTTGTGTTCAAAATGCCCAAAAGACCATATTAGATCAATTTTCCTTTCAATATAAAACATGAAGTGCCCAAACGCTGCATTAACTACTGATTACAGAACTGATTACTATGGAGCACCGTTCTGGTGAAGTGACCTCTGTCTGTTGTTTACAATCACAGGCATACGGTTTCCATTATTGGAGATTGACAGTTAGAAAATAGGGCTCTACTCCGTCCGTCATTGCATAGGTGATGTAGAGCCTTTGCATTGACGGATAATGGCGTGGCATCAATCCATTTCGACATAGACAGTGAAGGCTTAAGAGGCACTAATTACTTTTTTGTTAGACATTTATTAACTCTCCTTTTATTTAGTGTAATAATTACAGGTATAACATGCTTAAATATGAAAACTAACCCAGTCATAAGATATAATTTTGGCTACAGTAGACGGAAATACATTGTTTATACTGATAGAGATTTTTTTTTTTGATTGATTTATATATTGTTTTTTTTGTAACATAGTTTGTTTTTACATAGCTGTATAAAATTATATATATTTTATATAAATAAAATTCAACCTCAGAACTCACCAAGAAGCATTGTGAAAGAGTCAGGACTGATCACCATGTTGGATTTGTTTGCAAAAATTGTGTTTAGTTTGTACAGTACACTTCGCCTGCTTTTGTCCAATTTTGTGTAAAGTAGTGCAAGGTTCCAGTTTTCTTCCATCCATCTAGGATGTGTGTTTCAGCTTCGCTTAGTAGGTTAACAAACTGTGAAAACCTTTTTATCCGAACTAAAAGTCCAAAGGCGTCCACCAAGGCATCCAATGACCCAAAGAGAACTGATAACCTCCAGTCTGAGAGACTTTCCATCAGAAACAACAGCTGTTTATGCTGAGATTTCCAAAAAAAAGGTATGGGAACAGCAAATCTGGTATTTAATTTTTTTTTTCTCTTCTTTTTTAACTGACACGATTCCGCTGCCAGAACCAGTCCTTAACAAGAGCTGGTTTAATTTTCTACAACCTGACAGCCAACTCAGGACTAATTCATTATCTAGCTATAAATGTCTCCACCTTTAGCAGCATCTGCAGGATTAGTGATGTTAATGTTTGTTAGTCTTTAGACTTGTTTTTGTGTCTTTAGCCCAATGAAATAATTACTAAAAATATATTGTTTCAGTTAAATACACATCAAATTAAAACTGATTACAAATACCGGACAATTTTTCTTATGATGGTTAACTGAAATGGTGAATTAAAATCTTAATTTTGATAATTAGAGAGAAAACTGTGCTTTTTTATTTGTAAGAAATAAAAATATATATTGTTTTAAACAACCTCAGAGGTGCAATATTTATCCCTTCATATTTATTTTGATGTTGAGAGACTGACTCATTATAATAGGATTACAAAACTGATTTATTTATTTAGCTTAAATACAGTTCAACATACTGAAGCCTAGTCATGCATCACTAGACTAAAATTAAAAATATTTGGCAAAAAACACATTTCCCACTTTCTCTACCTTTGGTTTTTAAAGGAAAACATTAGCAGCTGATAAACTTCCTATTTTTTTTTAAAAACAATTTTTTTGTTTTCACAAATTGAGGCATATTCTTTTGAAGTACATGTTGCAACAAAAAGAGTGCAACTCTTCCTTCTGCACTGTTATGTCTGTAATGAAACACACAGCGGTGTTTGTGGGTCAGCGGAACAGTGACACTAAGAAAGAAAATGTAAGAACAGAAGCCTCTTCCTCTTGCACCTCACCTAAGGTTTGAGGATGACAGAGCTTCAGAATAGTTGTGTTTTCCTCACTGGGGTGTTGCTGCTAGCCCCAACCTGTCCCTGTTAGCACTCTCAGACATCTACCGCAGCACGTGTCTGTTGTTACTGTGATGAAGATGCCACAAGTCGAACTATTTGAAATTGTTCATGTGCTCTGTATTGCCACAGATAAATGTCCAAGTATGTGTCCTTTTTAGATGTAGACTTAGATACCTGAAGGTAGAAAATGTGTGTATATCCCTCAGTATGTGCTCCTGTTTAAAACTGAGGACAATTTTTCACTGTTTCAGGAGCACTGTCAAATACAAAGAGAAAACATTTCACCTAGTCCTCACCATTTGGACAGTTTTCCTGAGCTCTTCTAGTTGGTTTTGCAGATATGGTATGATTTAAGTTTTTGCTGAGGTTAGGGTTAGGAAAACTGTCAGGGTTCGGCATACTACAGTCACAAAAATGAATGGAAGTCAGTGAAGGACCTCACCTTTAATAGCAAGACAAAAATGTGTGTGTGTGTGTGTTATACTTACACTGTAGGAATGTACTCCCCAGGGAAGGCGTTGGTTGTATAGCTGATGAGTAGACATGTTTTACCCACAGCTCTGAAATAAACACAAAAACAGTAGCTTTGAGAACTTAAAGGAAAGTGTCATTGTTGAGAGTTTCATCTTATTAACATATGTATTGCTTTAGTAGTATGTAACAAATAATTACATGGTAAACTCTAATTACATACCGCACCAGAATTAGTATGAAATAATAACCGCATTTTATCTTGCACTGATAGGAAATGACGCAGCGAACATGCTGAGTGAAAATAGTTCCTGCTGCTCTGACCTACTTATTTGCAGAGTTGTCTAAAAGCGATGGAAAGAATATGTCTACAAACTTTAAGCAACGTGGCTAATTTTGATTGTGTGACAGCGTCATATATGTTCAACAGCCCATCGAAAAATAAGGAATCACATGCATGAATCCTGACTATTCTGAGTGTAAAACTTGTCTATACACTGCAGAAAAAGCCAATCTTGGATTTAGGTTGCAGAATAAAATCAGTTTATTGTAAACAGTAAAGGAAAAAACCGCTGCAGGCTATGGAATGAGGCAGAATGGGACTCATCATTACAGGAGCTGGGGAACTGCACGGCTACATGCGAGAGACAAGCACCAACTGGTCCGGTTCTAATTTCGTTCCAGGAATTTGCTCTTAGTGTTTAAAAAAAACACATCAACATTTTTTTCACAGAAAAAAAAAAATCATACATCAAGCAGATGATGTTTGGAATAAATCTTCTTAGCTGCAAGCTGCAAAATTAGTTTAAGTGTGTTTTCATGAAGAGCATGGTCCTGAAAGTGTATCTCTTTATTTTTTTATGCCTGAACTACTCTTGTTTTCTAAAAAGTTGTTTTTCTCAAATACTTATGTTTTATATTAAATCATAATCATTTAATAGATGTGACAGTTCACCACAGCACATTATGGCGAGTCTGCAGGGTTTTTTGGACACCACATGTTACAATACCATTGTACTTGATTGGTCTTTTTTTTTCTTCTATTTTTTTTTTTTTTTTTTGCTCCTCATGTCACAATTTCAACTTGAGATTTAAATTTAGCCGAAGTTACTTAGTGTCTGGCTTGAGTACAAACAGAAATGTTTTTGTGATTGACCTGCATTTATTAAAGTTTCAAATTCCAATATGGTTATAAAAATCAATAGAAATGAAAAATTAACACAGAGACAGTCATGTTCGCTTATGATCGGTCATTTACAGGCTATTTAAATTCAGTGTTGAACATCAGAAACCTTTATTGGATAAGTATTGTGGTGATGTTTAAACTTAAAGGATCAATATGGAACATTTTCATGAAAAACTACATTGAATAAAATACAAGTGTTTTTTTAGAGGGGTGCAGAATGAAAGTAAAATATTTCCTTAAAGTACTTTTGAATTAAAATATAATAAAATGTACATTTAAAATGGGCAACACGATGACGTTATGGTTACATCTACCAGCCAATAGCGGCTGCGTGTTGACAGATACGGTCTCTATGTTCCAACTATATGGTTGGCAAAGCTCGGTTGGCACTAGGAAGAATGGTGGAATCAGCAAGTCAAGCAGCTGCTTCAGAGTTATTACAAAGCTTCAGAGTTATCGTTATTGAGTTATTGAAGCCCACAATAGATGGACCCACATAAAACATTTCCACGGCATCAAACACACGCAGAAACGGCAACTTTCCTACTGGATTGCTAAGCTTACTCACATGCTGATTTGGCTAACGTTAGCTGTCAGTTAAACTCCTCTAAAATACATTCCTAACTGGACACAGTTCAGGTTTATCACTGGGTGTGTTGGCAGCGAACCAGGAAACCCAACGGCTGGAATGATGTTGTTGTAACTACAACCTAGATAAACTAGATGTCGCTATCATGCTCATGTTCCATATACAACCTTTAAATCATACTCTAGTATGGCACCAAAGTAACTGTTTTGTTTTTTGTTTTTGTTATCATTACCTTGTCTCTGGCTAAGATTTCAATGAACCAAGAAAAAAAAAACTCAGCTTCAATCATCTAACATTTAAATATACCCTTTCACAGCAAACAAAAAAAAGTGTATAGAACATTGAATAAATCTTAAAGCAATCACTCATGTTACTTATTAGGGTTTAAATAGCAAAAAAGGGGAGAGTACAGCCAAAGAATCCAAATTTCCAATTTTACCTAAAAATAATCTCTGAGAATTTCCAATACATATTCTTCCTTTTGACATTTTGTCCATGCTGTCAAATATGGCCTTTTTAAAATCTGTTCTTTAATTCTGTTCCTTTACTTTAAATCTGTTCCTGTTTCTTTACATGTCACTGCTTCCCACATGAGGGCCGAATACATTGTAATACACATTTGTAATTTAGTAAAGAACAGCTTGAAAATGTTGAAATTATGATATATATTTTTTTTAAATCAATAATTTCTGTGAACTGCGTAATTTTGTAGATAATACTTTTACGTTTTATTAATGACTGAGCTCTTTTTCTAGACTTTTCTAGACTGGTCAAGCCTTTTTCAGTTATCTCCCTCGGAGATATTTAAGCCTTTGAAATTTAGGATAACGGAAAATTATATATATATATATATATATATATATATATATATATATATATATATATATATATATATATATATAATATATTATAAGCATTGTCTTTGTTTGTCACTTTACCTACTTCTTTCTGGTGGAACAGTTCTGGGCCTATGAAAACTTTGTTAGTAATTCTTTTCTTAAAATACACTAGGGGAGGGCTCTGCAAAGGGCCAGTGGAAGATAGAGATTTGATGCTGTTCCAAAAAATTTGGGTTAGATGCTGAGTAAGGTTGGGATTTTAGACAATAAGTTTAAATTGCATTGTCAGAGAGAGTCCTAGTTGTGTGTATGTACGTGCATTTTTAGTAGTCTGTGCATGATTGTCAAAAAGGAAGTGTTCTGTTTCATAAGCATTAGTTAAAGCTAAAAACAAGAACGAGCCATTTTCCGAACACACTTCATCAGGAGAATCTAAATATAAAGTAGAATTGCCCATATCCTGAAACAAAGTTATGTCTTCTTCTCCTCTTTTTTGTGCAAATTTTGCGAGTCTTTTTTTCCAGCTGAGAGAAAAGCAGTAGTTACACACCAAAATATACAACTAAACTTATGCAAAAAAAAAGTGCTATTGTTTGTTACAAGACAAACTTCAGTTTTGAAGTTTTGAAGTTCTACAGTCATGTAATGTAAAAGTTCAGTGTACCGGAATAAAAATGTGACCTACTCTATCAACTGTAGAAATTTCACTGTACAGCACTCTAATTATAGTACTAGTTATCTGCCTAAATGTTCTAAGACAGTTTCTGAGACAGTTTTGCTGACTTTAGTTGGGTGATTTGCATTTGATTTTTATATAGGGTACGTAGTTAGACTTAGGCTATTGAGGTCTATGTGTGACAGACATATTTGACATATTTATGAAAATATGGAACAAAGAGCAACCCTTATTAGTTCAAAATGGGATGCGAAATGTAAGTAATAAATAAGGGACAATTCCGTATTTTAAGGGTCGGTTGGCAACCCTAGAAGGAGCAAGCGGCATTTAAACACCAGCTAAGGCTGGCTAACATTTTTTTTGTTAGATGAGTTGAAAAGTTGTCTGGCATGAACCTTTGTGGAAGTACTACGCATCTACAGCAGCAATGATAACATAAATAAATGTCGTGCTCCGCAATGCAGATGCTCAGTATGCACTAATGAAGATGTATTCCCCTTGGCCTGTTGAATTCGTGCTTAGCCTGGTTGACATGTCGATTGTTTTTTGTTTTTCAAGTTTATTTTGAGCATGTTTTATTATTATGCACGTCACCATCTTAGCTTGGTGATAGTGTGAAGGCATTGTTATGGAGGTATTATTGGTACAAAAGTATTTGTGTGCTGTCACTGGGAAGTTGAAGTCACAGCGGAAACATTGTACTTTTTGTTCCATCTGGACCACTCTAGAACAGCTGTGTGATGTATAGGAGCAACTTCACTAACTATCAGGGTCCGGAGTGTTTAAGATTGGGGATATTCCTGATTTGTGAATACTGAGCCTGGCAGCGCCCCTTGCACAGGTATTGCGCAGAAAAACAATGAATTTGACAAGGGAACAAATGGAGCAAAAGGCAAAGCATGCGGAAAAAGAAGGCGTGGCTTGTAAAACTGTTTTTGTGACTTGCATCAGTGGTTTTGTGCAGTCGCATTCACTGATATGTGTTTGTGAACAACAAAAAAATATAGCTTTTTTTCTACAACTGAGTATATGGATGTGTTTTTCACTGTGATTCAAGGAATGCAATTTGAGCATTGTACTTAAGAAATTGAAAAGGTGTAAATGTTTTGTATTTGTAAACAAAAAAAAATATCCTCTGTGACTTCAACTTCCCAATGACAAGACACAAATAGTTCTGCACCAAAATATCTCAAGATATTAAGTACCATTTATGGCTGCCATTATTCTGTGATATTGGCTTGACCTGGACTTGAAGACTATTTTTAGGAATTGGGCTTGGACTCTGCCTGTTGGACGTAGCAACTTCACTTTGATTAGACTTGGACTAATTCTATATGACATGGACCTACACTTGGACTCGACCAGTAAGGACTCAAATGATGGTGACTGGACTACAACGGTGCTCTTAGGAACTGTCGTAGACTTTCATCCCAAGATGGTCAAAACATTGCGTAAGAGGCATCATGGCATTTTCATGATACATAGGCATGTTATAAATTTCAATAATGTAGTACACATTTTTGTACACTGATGCCTGTTGATTCATACCATGCAGACTGTGTAATATATATGGATTTTCTATCTCAAAGGAAGTTGCACTTTTATTAAATGCATTTTGCACGAAAGCTCCTTCTCAGTATGATAAAAAAATTGTTTTACTGCGTTACTTGTTATACCATCAATGATTAATTATTAATGTTTGAATAAATATCTAAACTGACTGCTGTTTGAATTAGTAAGTGCAAAGCTAAACCACCTTTCTTTAGTCTACATTGGAAATCTACTCTCTGTTTGCTTTTACTTCTCTGTTTTCTGTCTGTGAATAAATCAATGAGTCTGTTACAAAATGGCTAACGTTTGTGATGTGTTTCTGTTTTTACTAAAATGCATCAGATTTTCCCTCTACTGCCATCTCAATAAGTGGTTTTGGTCACTCGTCAAACTCCTTTCTTGTATTGGCACACTACAATGTTCTATTCTAGCATCTTCTGACCAAAAAAAAAAAATAACGCATAGTTTCATTTAATAGACTTGTTGAGAGACAAAATTTTCCCTGATTTGGATCCCAGCTTGTCGTCAATGGTTGATGGTGGGTCCAATTAAGAACCCCCTTTCTGATATCCAAAAAATATTACATCCACAAAAAAATAGCCATAACAAACCAAACAATTTTTTCACATGTTAAACACATATTTATGCCTTTAATACTATTGTGCACAGGATGTAAATTACTCTTCAAATAAAAATGCCACTCATGTAGGTCAGGTCAGAGAGTAGTTGTCTTTTAGTCACGATATTTGTTAATCTGTAGGTCCAATGGTCAATGATTGAGGTACCAACTGAAAACATGAGGTCTAAATACAGTTAAATATAGTCCTGGTGACAATGGTACATGGATAAATGGTAAATGGACTGAACACTTTTCTAGTTATATTTACCAAATAAATTGCTTCAAACTGGAACCACATTCACACATATTTATAAACAAGTAAGCAGATTAGCAAGCAACTTGTGGTTAAGTGCGTTGCCCAGGGGCACATCAGCAGGTGACAGGTGAAAGCTGAAATCGAAACTATAATCCTCCGATTACAAGCCGACTACTGTAACAACAGTTGCCCCAATGGATGGACTTTAGGAAGTGGATAAAGTGCAAACTTTTGCAGGTCTACTCCGTTTGCCCCCTGAATATTAAAGTTCTTCATTAAAGTATTATTAGTAAAAAACCCTATTGCTAACTGTGAAAATTTCTTTAGTTTGTAAGATACACATGAGCATAAATGTTATGTATTTAAGAGTTTTTAACTGACAGTTTGTTTTGTTCCTGATCATAGATTTATGGTTTTGAAGTAAATTAATGAAATTTTAAGCTCTCTTCATCACAAAACCATCTGCTATATTTTTCTTTTTACACATTTCATAAATATATTCTTTAAACCACTCCCTCTGTAGGTTAAAGTTTGACCAGTTTGACAAAATTACTGTATGTTTTTACTACCACCAGGTTGTAAACTATTTACAAAGCGGTCAAGTTAAACATGAAGGTTATATAGAGAATCAAAGAGCAAACTTCTCTGCAATCTAAAATCGACTTCCTCTTCTCACAGCTGCACGGACAGACCAACAAACACGTGTTCAGGGAGCACACAAAAAGCACAGCTTCTCAGCTTGTTTTAATAGTTTACACAGGCTCCATCTTACACCGGCAAGCTGAACCTGATACCTAACCAATGGCGTCGCAAGCATAACATTGTGAAAGAAATGTAATAATTTATTTCAGAATTCATAAATATTAACACATTTACATATGTTTCTAACCTTTTACTGACAGATCTTGCTTCTAAAACCCTCATCTATTCAGAAATAAGATAAATAAAATAAGATAAATAAAATAAGATAAATAATAAGAAAACTTTATGTATCCCACCTGGGGCCATTCAGTTTGGTATTCTTCCAGTAACCCACCACAAAAAGATACATAAGACTACTTACATCCACACACAACCGAGAAGCGAAGAGAAAAGAAAATATGCAAGTCTAACAATCTAATTGCGGATGGAAAGAAAGAGTTAGCATAGCGGTTGGTTCTTCTTTGAGGTACATAGAATCATCTACCTGAAGGGATTAAAACAAATTTATTGGCTTGCACATGACTTTGCTGATTCATAATTACTTTTGCCTTATGCATCACCCTTTTCTTCCAACATGAGTTCAGGTCTTTTAACCTGACCCCAATGATCCTTGAACAAATATTGATGATATTGTTCAAATTGACTGTTAGACCTTTGAACCAACATATAAAAGAATAAGTCAAAAGACTCTCAAGAAAAACATAGTAAATATGACATAAAATAACTGTTGATCATCAGATTCAGCTTCCTCTTTAAATAAAACCCTGATCTATCTTAAATCATCTAACAAAATCATTAAGGGTGTTAGGTTTTTGACAACCAACACACACAAAGTAAAACATACATACATAAAAAATAAAAAATAAAAAAAAACCTCAGTGTGAACTATTTTGTAATATGTTTATAATTTTCCACCTATTCCTTTGACTTTTAGTTTGCTGCTCACTTCACTTCTACATTTTTCGGATGTAGAAGCATTACCCGTACTTTGACTCTGGTAATGCCATTTTAATGCCTAACAAGCAAAGCTATTCAGATGTTGATGCTTACTTCCTCTGCTTCTGCATTTGCCGTTTCTTAATCAGAGATGCACAACAGGAAGCTCAGCACACGAGGAAATGCAGCCAAACTACCTTTGTGAAACCTTTGATGGGTTAACTGATTTCTGATGGGCTAAGGACACAAGCAAAGTAGCTTCAGTTGAAATGCATGATTTCAAAGATGTGCTTTGCCTCCACATTTGAGGAGCACAAACATAAAGAATTGTTTCTGTTTTTCATGTGGATGGTGACACATGGATCAAATTTCTCTTAGGAGAATTTACAGCAAATTAATATACCAGATTTTGTGTGTTATTATTTTCCTGTTTACTGTGCTTCATGAGCTGTTCTAGTCAGATTCTAAATCTCTCTCTAAAAGAGGGGAAGGTACTCTTACTTTGCTTCTTCAACACCTTCCCCTGCATGCTGTGACATGCACAGCTCATCTAGTGCCCTCATAAGAACATCAGCACTATCTAAAGCACACCCAAGGCTATAGTTTCAATGCTGGACATACTTCATTTCGACGTACTGACACATTACTGTGGAAGTTCATGGACCTTAAAATTCACTCTTTGACGTGTTTAGTCCTACAGTCCTGATATTAAGCTCAAGGTCGGTCATCTCCATCAAGTGATCTAAACCTTGGCTGATACAAACCCCGGAGGTAACCTAAGTTAAGGCAAGAAAAGTGAAGGAAAAATAATTGCCGTACCCATCTCCTACGACCACACATTTGATCGCCTGCATCCTGTTCCGCTCAGCTTCGTCTGTGCTCCTCTCTGTGACAAGTAAACTCAAGAGAGGAAGGTTGAAAAACTCAGATCAGCATGCAACTACAGGAAATTGTTGCACACCTCCCTCCCTCCCTGCCTCCCCCTGCACCCTTTGCTACCTCTTCTTCTCTCATGCTCACCCTCCTCCTTGTTCTTTGCACTCATCTCCTCTTCCTGTTTGTTTGGGGATTTTTTTGTCTTTTTTTTAATTCTTCTGAACAGTATAACTTAAAAAGGTTTTTCTTTTTAGAATTTTTATGAAAACATTTTCTGATGAAATTGAGAAAGAAAATGACAATTCAAAAAAAGAGGAAGATTGTCTGTTGTTTATAAGAGCTTAACCTGCAACTTCCCCGTTTGGTTGCATGCACACCATCAGTCACCCATGTTTAAACGGACAGGGCACGACACAAATACAATTCTGGTTTTCACACCCCTTAAGATACAAATGTTTGAATTCAAGTGCCGCATGCTTAAGAAAATGAATTAGAAATCCACAGTAACAAACGGTCAAACTTTCTCATGCTTAAAGACTATCATCTTACATTCTACAAATAACACATCCGTTATTCATTTCCACTTATTTGAGATTGGGTCAAAGGCATGAAAGGGTGGAAAACCATACGTCCCTCACCTTAACAAAAAACGTTGAAGCTCACTTTAGCGATCTAAATGCATTCTCAGACCAGATGTGGTTCCGGGTCTGTTTGTGGGTCTCAACCCAGTAAGATAAATTCAGAGATATTTTAATCAGATGCTTAACTGAGACCAGAGGTTCTATTACATATTTCCTCTGGATGATGGAACTCTGCACTCTAATGCCAGGGCTGGGTCAAGCTATATCACCAACAAAGCACATTTCAGACACTTGTACATGGCATCTGTTCCCTTTGATAACAATTCATATATCATAATCACTAGTGAAAGTTGGAATGTAGATCAACTTGTATTTTCACCACTAAAGAAACTAGTAAATGGTAAATGGACTGTACTTGTAAAGCACTTTATTTAGTCCCTACGGACCCCAAAGATCTTCACACTATATTCAGTCATTCACCCATTCACGCACACATCAGCTAACTGGTGATGGTAAGCTACGATGTAGGTACAGCTGCCCTGGTCACTGAAAAAGGCGAGGCTGCCGGACACTGGCGCCACCAGGCCCTCTGACCACTACTAGTAAGCAACGGGTGAAGTTTCTTGCCCAAGGACACAACAACTGAGACAGACGGAGCTGGGACTCAAATCGGAAACCCTCTGATTACAAGATGAACGCCTAATTTCTCCATAACCATGGTCACCCCTGAAGCTAAAGTAAAGTGATAGGTTTCAAGGAATGACTTTAAAAACAGACAATGGCACAGCCTTTCTAGTGTGTAGTGAAAAATTTTTGCCACAGGAAAAGCCAATCCCCCATTTAGCCAACATTTTGTTATAGGCTCACTTAGCGTGTTTAGATGCAGCAAGAGAAAGACTTATTATTGCCTCAGTCCAACTGAAATCTAACATTTGAAATGCATGTATACACTTTAGTCCAATTTAAGTCAAACCGAACTGAAGTTGGAGCAATCAGACTAACGGTGCGTTCACACCACATGCGTTGTCTGTGTCAAGCAACACCTCCAACGCCTCTAGCTTGACATATATACATTTTTTTAAGCTGAAGCTTGCAAAGCATTTGGGCGGGCCTTTCTTTGCAGGATGTTTCAAACACTAGCGGATCATGATTGGCTAGACAACGTCGACGTCGGGTGACGTCCCTACAGTGAGATGCTCTGATTGGTTGGCGCACTGCGTCAAGTCCGTCAGCTAGCTGAACTTCTGCGCTGCTTGCATTTGCTATGTTGCCGCTTGAAACGCAGGTAACGCTTGAGCAATTGACGCAGCCAACGCATCCAAATCGCCACAGAGACTCTGACCGAACTCTGACGGACTCAACCATAGACTTTACATGTAATCTTGCCGCACCTGATGCTGACGTTTTGGGCGGTGTGAACGCACCATAAGGCACCCAGATAATGCAACTTGCAAATCAAGTTTCTTTGCAACAAAAAAACAAAAACCCTGCTCCGTCCTGCACCGGTGCCCCCCAAACCCTACCGCCTCTTTAAATTAACATCAATGATCAGCACCAAAAGGTGCCCACAGCGGCAGAAAATAACAAGAGATCGACAAGAAGAAGAAGCAGAGATGGCTGCTACGTTTCATTTTGTTAGGCTGTTGTACACAGGGATGGCAGTGATGAATGGCTGCTTTGTCAGCAACTCTTTCAAGTCAAGAAATGCCGGTTGTTAGGCGACTGCTGCTGATATCATTTACCACTCAGTTACATCCAGTCAGCATCAGGTAACCACAAGTACCGCTCAGCAACTCTCCTGGGCCCAATGTCATGCCACATACCTTAAGCCACGTACTCAGTTGGTTCCTGACATTGTCTGGAAAGTAGCAATTACAGCCTCAAAGGTTGTTTCCTGGAAGAATTTGCTTTATTATTGCCAACCAACTTAGTTGACAAAAAAAAAAATCTTGACTTCACAAATACTTAAATTTAAGATCTGCTTTCAATTTGTCCTCAATGTTTGCAATGGCTGCCTCTTTTTACTGGAGTGTTAGCTATGCTACCAAAATACATTATTTCAGTCTTACTACCATTGAACTACTAACAGTTAAAAACCATTCAGGACATTTTAGAGGCAAGTTAATATGGTTTCTACCTTCGTTTTTGAGTGGTTGATCTGGATTCAGATCAGGAACAGTTATAAATTCAGAGGAACAAACTGTTGTTAACAGCAGACAGTGTCTTGGAGGGATCAAATGGGGTAACATGCAGGCTTTAAGTGACCAACAATATTATGCAAAAAATATACAGCCTAAAACAGCAGAGACTGATGGGTCATAACCAGTATGTGAGATTAAGGCTTCCACGCAACAAAGGGGTGCGAGTACCTCTGTGACCTGCAGGGATGTTTGTTTTTTTCCAGTTCCTGGTAGGGTCTCCCATGGCAAACTGGCCACTGGGGTTTTCATGAGACTTAGAGTGATTGAACAGCTTCAAATGAATGGTAACAAACAATTGGAATCAACCCCTTTTCAGACTCGGTAGATTGGGGCGCCCTCTATGAACCATATCGGCAATAGAGCTCACCAGCCAAAACCTGTTTGATGAGCTTTGGCTGATGGGATCAGGACCATGGGCTGTGGAAGTTCTTCAGAAAACAAGGACTGAGACCTGTTAATTGCTGGTGGCCTCGTGGGACATATAGACTTCATTGAGTTCTAATAATAAAATTTATCCCACCATCATAGCTGATTCATTATGTTCGTGGGTCTAGTGATAAAAGTATGCTAGCTGTAAGCATGCACGTTTTAGGTACTGTACATTTTATGTTTTGTTTCAAATGGACACCAGGAATTAACATATTTGTTTCACACAGCACAAAAAATTCAATCATGTAAATTACATTTCATACCAAATGATGCTCTGCTTCATTTTTTTTCAGAAAAAAACTATTGTACACAGGAGTACCTGGGATTTTGTTTTTTGACCATCAGATGGCGCTTGAGCATCATGTTTACATGCTTTTTGACATCCAAGAACAGTGTTGTACTCTATTTTCAAAAATTGCACAGAGCTTGTTCTCATTTCAGTATTTTTTGTGTGTGCCCTTTTTCAGTAAGACTACTTTCCTTTTCTTCTTTTGCGAAAACAAATACTGATGCATTGGTAAGTTAACTTCCAGAAATAATCAGATCGTTTAAAGAACAATAGCATAAATGAAATTACTAATCATTCAAAGTGAATACATCAGCTGTTTATTAAACTCCTTTGGTTAATAAAAACATAATAAAACTAATGTAGATATGCTACATTTTGCCAAAACTTCATTTCCAAGAAGTTACATTTTATTTATAAAGTTGAATTTAAGGTAAAATTTTACATTTTCATGTATAACCAACCCATCAGTCTTCCAGTTAGAGCTCACATGTCTATTTAGTACCAACTAATACTTCATGTCTGTATAGATTTACAGAGTAAAGTCTTTCAAAAGGTTTTTATTTTGAAAGGTTGCTTGTTTGTCTGGCCTTTAGAAGTGTGATCATGAGGAAGAGGTGGGGTTTAAAGACACCAATCACTTAGGTGGTTTTGCACTACATGTTGTAGCTGTCCAACACTTCTCTGTGCTTTAGTCTCCAGTGCTGCCAAAATTTATTTCATTACTTGTGGGGCTATAAATGACTGATTGCAAAATGGGTAAGACATGTTTTGATGCTTTTGTCTTTTTTGCTTTAATTTTGAAAATTTAGAGTTTTGTCAGAAGACTTTAGATATTCAGATCGGGATTTTGCTTATATTTAACTTCCTTTGTTTAGTTAGAAAGAACTTGAAAGCAATATCTAACCTGGCTTTTATTTATATATTTTTTTTACTGTAAATCAGTCATTTTAAATGTATTTCTTCTTATGTGGAACATATTTTTTTTGATAACATGATAAAGTTTTAGAATCATGACTCAATGACTTGAGGTCATTGGTGTACAGTTGAGGCGCTTATTGCAGTCAGCAACCAGCCTTCATGAAAAAAGCAGAAGAGACACTTATAGTCACTCATAGGACTGTGCATCAGTGGCAATAATAAAAAAAACCAGAAGTTATCACATATGGTTAAAAAGCTCCAAACTATCTTTTAATTTCAAACAGGGTTACTGTAAACTTACAGCTTCACTTATTTAATTGTTATCAGAAAGCTAGAGTTTAGAATTTGTTGTGCGATGAGTTATGCTTTTAACCTTTGCTTCTAAAGACAAGTAAAGGAAGGGTGGAGAAGTGGAAGTCTTGTGGTCAGATCATTAACAACAAACAACTTGCATATTACTAAGGAAGTCTTGGCTGTTGCCATTTCTGTAACTATGTTGAAAAGGAAAAATGTTTTCATTCCTTTTTTTTTGCTTGGTGATAAGAAAGTCAAACATATTACATCTTTTGTTAGTTTCCTCTGGAAACATGAGCAATTTAATAACCACAGACGATGAACAAATATGACAAAAACTGAGTGACCCGAAAAGGATCATGGCGGTCAGGCACATGCAGCGGTTCGGTGGTCAGGGGGGAGGGGGTTAAGGTGACTTGGGCACCTGCCACTTCCCTCCACGCTGCCCCCAGTGGCCTTTTTTTTTTAAAGAAATTTTTAATTGGGGAGTGGGTATTCATTTTTTGCAGTGTGCGTGCGTGTGGGAGGCCAGCCTATCCCCCTCAACATCAACATTTAACTACAAATAACAATTTTGCTGAACAATCCTTAGTGTGCCTCTGCCACCATTCCTCAGCTGCTTTGCTTTGCGAATGAGGCTGCTGGTAAGTAGGGTGAACACGATAATATAGGAGTACTATACACATTGTTAAGTTGTTTTGTGGCAACTGATAAAGTGAAATGAGCATGCTGTGTGTTCACTGTGCAACTGCGTAATGAATTGCCTGTTGTCCCGATTCTTTGGTGGTGGTGGAGGGACTAAACCCCCTCCACCAATCAATTTATGACCAAGAATAGGGATTTGTATTGAGAAGAATCTGGTGATACAATATGTGTCACAACACAGGTGGGACGATACGATATAATGCGATATACTGCGATAGTATGAGTACAACTATATATGGAGATTTTTAAAGTGAATTTAACTGTAGAAAAACTGTCACAGCATTCTAAACACTCCAACCTGTTTCCAACATAACACATCCAGGTTTATTACTACATTTAGTTGATCTACTGGAATGAAGAAGGTGAAAACAGACACTAACTACAGGTCATAATTTTGATTGTACTATAAAAAATACTTTCATCATTAAAGGTTCCATTCAAGTTTTGAAAAAAAAGAAAGATAAATTGCTTTAAAATACTGATACAATATCATGAAAGAAAATATCCTAAAATATTAGCATATTGATATTATCCTACATCCCTTGCCAGCAATACATATTTTTTTCAAATTAATATGTTTTTGAAGAGAAATATAGTCCAGATTTTGATGTAGCATTACCCCCCCACCCCCCATCCCCCCCCCCCCCCCCCCCCCCCACACACACACACACATTAACCTTGTAGTAATGGTTTAGATCCCCCTTGCCCCCCCCCAAAAAAAAAAATTAGGGTTTAGTTAAATGAGACACAGTTTCGAGTTAAATAATTTTACTATGTTCTTTTCGATCAGATATCAGCTCTCCTATTGTCCTTTAAATGTCTACCATCTCAGATCAGCACAGCCAAACTGCAGCGTCTCAACTGGAACATTATTCCCATCTGATAAAAAAACCCTAAAAAAAGCAGCCTACATTTTTTTGCAATGTCCCACTCTGATGAAAACTATTAATCATATTGGATATCTTTATTATAGTCTTGATGAATATTGGTTGTTGTTATTCAGGATGTTATTCTATAAATTATGTTGAATTATACCATACTTTCGGTGAATACTCAATTCTGATTGGCTGGAGGGTGTATGTCCACCTATGAGAGGCGCCCCGTGAAATTGCCTGGTGAAAGTTCTAAATTATTGCGCTGGTAACGGAGACTCAACGTTGTTTCACAGTTGACTCATCGCTGTGGCCATGTTGCTTGGCAACTCCTGTATACGGGAGATTAAGTACTTAAATGTGTCTTTCTTTCGTAAGTGACCATGGTATAAGCGGGATAGCGCCCTTCGAGGTGTCCATTATCAGAAAATAATGGACGACGCAGAGGCGTGAACCGTTCGACACCTCGTCGGGCATTATCTCTTACTTATGTACTTAATTAATGAATAATACTTTAATGTGTTTCAGTGTTAAAATCGTGAGGGTTTTTTTAAAAGTCGAGCGCACTATTTAATATTTCCCGTATACAGGCGTTGCCAAGCAACGTGGCCACAGCTATAAGTCAACTGTGAAATAACATTGCGCTGGAGCCAGCGCAATAATTTAGAACTGTCATCAGGCAATTTGACGAGACGCCTTTCCTAGGTGTTCATTATCACTTTCTAATGTACACCCTCCAGCCAATCAGAATTTAGTACTCACCCAAACCATGGTATAAGGTGTTTTAAAACTTGTTCTATAAATCCCTTTCTAACTTTGAGCAGCCGCCCGTCTTTGGTCTTTGCACAGCGCTGATGGTGGTCTTGTTTTTTTTATTTTAAAGACCAAAAGAAAGTTCTTGTCAGAACTTCGGTGAGCTGAGGGTTAACTTTAGAGAATTGCTGCATGAACACATACAGTAGTACAAAATAAGCTCTGATGGAAAAAAGTCAGCTCAATTGCAATTGAATATTGCTACATTTCTAACATTTTACTCTGAGCAATGATGTGTTAAGACTGGATGCAACATGCTTAAATACATTAAACCAATTATTTTACACCGCAATTAGTTTTAGATTGTTGAGGGATTCAGCTTATTAATAATTATTATCACCATCTGCCATTTTCCGTTGAAGTAAGTCTAAAACAAAATCTGAAAAGAAAACACATAATGACAAAAAAATACATCTAAAAGCAATTCACCGGTGATAATACATAAAACTATTCAGATCTAAGAGGTAGCTATTTATTGTGCAGTTTAAAAAAAAAAAATTCTTCCATACAAGAAAATAGATCCCACTTAGATCATACTGTAAATATAAGATAGTTTTACATTAATCCAAACATACTTCAGTTTTAATGATAAAATAATTTGCTCTGTGGTCAAAGCAGTCATGGGAGACGCTCCTGAATTTTAAGATATTTATGATCAAGTTGTTTTACTGACCTAATCTCTTTCGTGTTTAAATATCTGTGAGAAAACCCCCCAAATCAAAATCTGAAATAATTTGGAATCTTTGAACACAGTATGCTAGTTTGGTATGCCATGTTTGACCAGTTTAGATTTATGTATTTTGAGAACTATATGTTTCATGTCTGACCCTATGAGCCAACAAATATTTGACAATAGTTTCACAAGAACATAATCATTCAAAAAAAAATCATAATTTAAAAATCATGCAGATGGATGGTGGAGAGGCAGCCAGGGAAAAGAAAAGGCTTGGACATATAGATAAAATAAATGTTTTTCAATATAGAAATATGACTAGAATAAAGGGAAGCATTTCACAGTGTACATGACTTGTGGAAACCAAGGCAGATTACATGAACGCATCAGCACAGCTTCAGCTGACTGCCAGGCAGGGCAGCACGATATATCGCAAGTACTTCATCATCTCAGTATCAATGTGTGAAATATTCATATCCCTCAATACTGTTCGGAGTGCAATAATTGTTGGCTAATATATTCCAACTTGCATTTTTCTAAAGAACATATAATTTCATGAAAAATCTGTGAAGGTTTCACAAAATTAAAAATCAACAGAGCTTAGATGTCTTCTTTAAGGATACGGATTTATTTTGTCCATGTCTGTCTGTCGAAGAAATGTATTCAGATGTGTGCATGAAGCCACCATTCATGGGAAAACCACAGCAGGTGTGCTGTAACTCTGGCATTACTTCTAGAGAAATCCTTTTTTGCCAGGGTTAAAATGAGCCCATTAATAAAAAGAACAGACTGCTTTATGTGACAGCATTAGTCACACCAATGATTTCAAGAAGATTGCAAAGTATGGTGACATCCTGTTTTAAATCAACTGACTTCTTTTTTTATGGTATTTGCAGACAGGATGGAAGTTGTTGATAAACCTGGATTAAAACTGACACCTTTATTTTAATTTTTGTTCAGTTTCTTCGGATTTCACAGCAGATGAAAGGATGGAGATTGAAAGCATCAAAATGTATAAAAAGGACCTTCTGGATGACATCCAGGTAATCCTTAATCCGGCATCAAATTTCTCAGATCGAACCATGTGTTTTATTTATGGTTGTTCTTTGTATTGCAGAAATTGAAGTTGGAAATAGACAATGTCATGGCGGAAATCCTCACCTTTGAGTCTTCAGAGGAAAAGTAAGTGTCTGGGAAAAACCCTTCGCCTCTTTGCAAACCACGCCTTCTTTAAGTGTATTTGGTGTCCTTTAAACATAACAGCCAGGCATTCAACTTTAACTTTGAAATGTCAGAAGTTTTTTTTGGTCTTTTTTTATTTTTATCCCCATTTAAACTTGCCATTTTCACAACAGAGAGATTGATCTTATCCATCTGAAAAGTTTCATTCACAAATACATTTTTGAGAAAACTTTGTAAACCCATTAAAAAGTCAGGTTTCTACAGAAAATTCTTACAGAATAGAATTAAACCCAGAATTGTGCAAGTCATAGAAAAACCTTTAATATACTCTTGAAATGATATGGTGAAGACATCTCTTCTCCACAGAGCGTCATTATTCTTTAAGTCCCTCTTCAAAGAACCAGACCTGATTGGCTCCTACCGGTCAGCTGACTGATCAGAAATCCTGGCTTCTCCTTTTCGCTAGAGGAATACCAAATTAACTCAATTTCAGACATTATTCAAATTGTGTTAGAGGTCAAATAATATGATGGAGAGAACAGTATTAAGCCTACATGCAGTAAAACAAATTATGTGTAAACATTGGTATAAATGTTGTAAAATAGCCACCATTTAAATTTTTTAAAGAACAACAAAAAATGGAAGCAGTTCTCAATTTAATAATAAAAAAAAAGCATTAGTAATTTTTTTGTAATAAATGCTAAATTTGCCAAGTACCACCACATAGATGGTGATTTAAATAGTAGAGCTTGGATCTGGACTTTCTTTAGTTTGCTGTGCTATGTGATTGCAATTGTTCGGCTGATGGATGAACGTCTTCTATTTTTACTCGCAGGTTCAAACTATTCAAGCGTGAAGTCTGGGGGAGAAAAATTAGCATGTCTGAATTTAGAAATTAAAGTTAGAGAACCAGAAGATTCTCACCAACCTTCACCTAAAAATTCAATACGGCCACCTTGCATATTAAACTTTGTGATAGCTATGGTAAAATAACGGTTTATTTGAACATTTTACAGTTTTGTATCTTATCAGGTCATTTAGATGGAACTTTAACAAACATGTTGTTTAATTATTTGACAGTAGAAATGAGCCACAAAATCTAAAATAACGTTATTAGCTCCCATAGTTAGCTTCCCGTAGTTAGCATGGTCAGAGAGCATATCAGTGACATTTTGGTTGGGGTTGATGACTTTTGTACATCTAAATTCGGAATTTAGCTTAAGAAGCTCTGAAGTTTGATCACAGATCAATGTGCTTAAAAAACCCATTTGAATGTCAGATCTTAGTAGCACTAAACCATATCACAGTTAAATTGTTTTTATTTGTGAACACTTGGTACCAAGATTTCTTCCGAGTAGCCTGCTAGTAAAGTAGCCCAAGTTAGAAGCCTGGTTCCCCTGCTTGAGTTTGAGAAGCGCAGCACAGAGGTACAGTTTGTCTTAATATTATTCCTTCCTACTTCCGCCTGATTTAGATTAATAGGACAGAGAAGCTGTGGAGGACGCTGAAGATAAAGGCGTTAGCAAAGACGTATTCAAACCTCTAAGAATATGCAGCTCATCACCAAAGGCAAATCATGAAAACAGCAAACAGGTGGCTATTTAGTACCAATTAAATTCCAATTAAAGCTTGACCACTGTCAAAGTTTTAAATAATAAACAGCATATCATTGTGTTAATGTCTAATTAAAAGCTGAGAAATATCGTATTGTTCACATCTGTTATACCTCATATCTTTTGGGAGATTCATTCTGCATGTACAAAACAGTAACAAGCTTCTTACTTGAATGAAATCAACTTTAAATCCAAATTCGAGAGGTATGAATGATTTGAAGATTTATTTTACATAAAATGCTATTATAAAAGTGAAAAGCCCAAATTTAGTTTGATTTTTTTTATTTATTTTTTTTGTAAGTCAATGATGAGTTAATAGAGAACCTTTTTCTTCATTGATGAAGTTTTGACAGTAACACCAGAACATTTTATCTTAGTTTTCCAAAACATTTGAACACAAGCTTCACTTAGCAACAACTATAATTTTCACTCTGACAGAGTACTTGACTTTTTCCATAATGATATTTTCTGAATTACAGGAAAACTGAGAAGAACCAACAGTTTTTAAATGGGAAGAAGAAATTCAACATGGACCCTAAAAAGGTAAGCCAAAACAAATATATCTAAAGCTGCGTTTGGTGAGGGACAGTTTTCAATAAACGTTGAAAATGTTCGCCTCCTTTATCTTCGCATTTTCTGACACCTCTTACTCCTCAGGGTTCTAAATGTGTTTAAGCAGAACATACTCCTAGTTCTGTCACAGGGTTGTGTCACTTCCGCTCTGCTCCTCTCTGTTGCTGTAAGCCTGTGCACCGCAGTGAAACAGAGCCACAGCGAAGTTTCTGTGGGTTTGCTGGCAGGTCAAGCATATTGCTGTAGTAGAAAAACGTACACAAAGAAACTAAGATGCTAATGTTTGCTAGGGTTGGTTAGGTTGAGTGCGAGATAGACTTAGATGTTAAGCTTGTTAAAATGGTTCCTTTACCTCACACGTGTCAAACTCAAGTCCCGGGGGCCAAACCCGGCCCTCCATGGCCATTTATGTGGCGCTCTAAACTCTAGAGGACCCTATAGATAGAACATTAAAGTTCTATTTTTCAGCACCAAAATGAAATTTTATCAGTAAAATAAAATCAGTGTTTATTTGAACAGTCCTAAATCACATCATTATGTAAAGATGTTCAGTATTATTACATTTTAAGACGTACTTTTGGAATGTGGAGGCCGATTTTAACGGTTTGTTATACTTTTTTCAATACTTTCTGTCACAACTGGCCCTTTAAGGATATTCATCAGCTTGAT
Organism: Apricaphanius iberus; assembly: GCA_028564705.1. Classification (NCBI taxonomy): domain Eukaryota; kingdom Metazoa; phylum Chordata; class Actinopteri; order Cyprinodontiformes; family Aphaniidae; genus Apricaphanius; species Apricaphanius iberus. The sequence continues at coordinate 716,337 of JAPXFQ010002555.1, read as the reverse complement.
GTGGCCCCAAAGTGGAAATGAATCTGACAATGCTGCTTTACTTCCTTTGTAGCAATATCTAAAGCAGAAGGTGAATGCTTTAACATCTGCTAGTGGCAAAAACACCCAAGAAAAAAAAAAAACATGGTGGATAAACTGCGGTTCCAGAAATGTGTATCAAAGTGTTGTATTTTTAAATGACTTTCTTCTCAAAACGCTGTGATGGAGCAGAAAGAGGAAGAGAGATTTGGTTTAAGGAATCAGGATTACGGAAGCCGGAAACCCTTATTTACCACTCACAGAGGAGATCATTGAGAAACCATAATGTTGCATGGAGGGTTTGGAAAATGACATCTGTGTCGAACTCTGGAGAAACACATCTGTCAATGATTTCTGCTGACTTTGAACCACAAAAACTGCTTAAAAATGCTTTTTTTTTCACGTTTGTGGTATGTGATTAAAAAGACATTTTGTGAAGGAAGCTGCAGTTGGCATAACGTGAGCATGTCTGTAATGATTAATATACTAAAGTGAGAATTCTTTCTATTGACTCTGCAAAACTCACGTCCTGTGAAAAATTCACTTCCCTGCAGGGCATCAATTATTTGGTGGAGAACAAGCTGGTGGACGGAAGTGCAAAATCGATTGCAGAGTTTCTTTACAAGGAGGAGGGACTCAACAAGACAGCCATCGGAGAGTTCCTTGGAGAGAGGTGATCAGAAGTGGGGGCTGGCTCCTTAGGTGGGGGGAGGTTCATAAGGACTGAGGACAAAGAAGTAAAAGCTAAATAAGAAAAGTGGATTTAAAGAGTAAAACAAATAATAAAGTATAAAAAGAGAACATTTTTGAATGCAAAAACTGACAATAAGGCAAAAAAGAGATAGGGATTTTTAGGAATAATCTATTTTTTTATGAATGTAAAAGGATGGTTTTACTCTCGTCTTCTTTTCTCGCAGGGAAGAACTCCATCTTCAGACCCTAAAAGCTTTTGTGGAGCTGCACGAGTTCGCTGACCTCCACCTGGTCCTGGCTCTAAGGTCGGTCACTTTTAGCTACTGTCTTCACCTCTTCAGTTTTTTTCCATGATCTTAGAGCCAGACTTATGCTGCGTTCACACCGCCCCAAACGCCAGCGTCAGTTGCAGCAAGATTACATGTAAATTCAATGGTCGAGTCCATCAGAGTCTCTGCGGTACGTTGTGTGCGTTGGCTCCAGAGCTTCTCACTGCAGTGATGTCACTACACGTATCTTGAATGAAGCGGGAGCAGTAAAAATCTTTTCAACAAACGCAGCTTTCAAAAATCAGAAATTACACTTACCGAAGATAGAGGGACAGGCGCTCCTCAGGAGGAATACAGCAGCTGTAGTTGGTGTCCTTGTAGGAGATTTGAGGTCCCATGCGGCCATGGAGGTCGTAACATTGGGACAGACGAAAGTAGCTCTGAAAGTGAACCTCATCCATAAGCAGCTACTTGACCAAATTGTTAAACCACCCACACTCAGAATCTGTGGGGTGTATCCACAAACGGTGCAGATGTACCCGATGTTGACCTTGTCTAGCTTTTTCTAGCAAATACAGCCAAGCCACTCTCTCGATATGATCCACCATAGTTCAGAACGTCCGGCAACAGAGGAAGCCCGCCCTCGCACTCTTTTTTTTGCTCAGAAGCAAGAGTTACAAGCTTCAATGTACATGCTTGACGCAGACAAACTGCGAGGTTTCAACGCAGCTTTAGAAAAATTGATTAATGTTAGATTATACTTTAGAAACTGAAAGCTGCCTCTCCCTGTTTAGTTCTTCTTCTTCTAGTAATTTTAGGAATCTTTAGTAAGCTAGAGTTGGAGGACCTGAGTGGTCTGCTGAGTTGGTATAGTGACAGCAGATCTCCAACATACTTTGATGCTAAATCGTTCAATGATTTATAAACTAGTGGGAGTATTTTAAAGTCTATTCTCTGAGCTACAGGAAGCCAGTGTAAGGACTGTCCTGCTTCTAGTGAGGACACGGGTAGCAGCATTCTGGATCAGCTGCATTTGCCTGATAGATTTTTTAGGTAGGCCTGTGAGGACGCTGTTGCAATAATCAGTCCGACTAAAGATGAACGCATGGATCAGTGGTGTAAATTATCAATGTCCAGTTTGTACGCAAGGACCTTCCTTATAATAACAAAAAAATCCCCCTAGCATTTTGTTGGTAGAATAGATCAAAAAGATAAAACAGGGTCCACACAACCATAAAGCAATCTGTAAAAAATTGCATTATTAAAAATTTGAAATGATAAATCACCGATTTTAAAGTTACATCTTAACAAAGTAAAAAAAAAAAAAAAAAATGATAGGAATGTGTGTGGACTAGTTTAACAGTTTGTTACTGGCCTCTAAGATCTTTTTTACATTTTCTCTTCAATTGCATTTTAGGAATGCTGTATTTTGACCCAAACGTTTAAATGCATTTTTTTGTTTATGTATGTTTCTTTCAATGTAACACATGGTGTAGTGGCTTGATTGCATTTTGGTTTTATTATTTAGCACCATGTTGAGGGGTTTTGTGAGGTCACACCTTTAAACCTAAGCTTGGTTTAGGTTACATCACTTGCATTTCTGTATTTTGTTTACTGATTAGGCAATGTGGCTTAAAAATAAAACCTCATATCTTTTTTTAATACCAAATCTAATAGATTTTTTTTCTTTGTTTTCTTTAAATCAAATTATGAATGACTAAAAATTAGAGCTGCAACGAAATCACTTTTTTCAAGCCACTACGATACCGATACCAGTACCAATGTCGATACTTCTACCACACCAAAAAAATACAATGAATGGGAAGACCAGTTTTATTTTCTTCTCTGCTTGTTACAACAAATGATGGTGAATTAGATACAAATAAAGTGTTAATAAAAATTATAATTTTTCAAGTTAAAAATAAATGAACTACAGAAGCCCAAGTAGTGCAGTGATAAAAAACATCTAGATTTTTGCGCAAAATTTAATTTTAATGAACAGTAAATTCAGTTAATCTCTAAAAATGATGTATCTCTCAGCTCTGGTACAGATGAACGTCAACTGGAAAATATCCCAAATTTACTGTATGAGCCGAAAAGGGACATTGGATTACCTGTCCACGGGAACAGAGATTAAGGTCAAAGAATTATTGAGTTATTGTCTTGTACTTGACTGCTGAGGAAATACATTTGTCCTTATTAACATCTTAAAAGCTATATAACCAAGGGTTGAGATGACTGCGGATGGAAATTATTATTAGTGGAAACATTTGCGTATGTACATGAGTATGTTTACCAGAACAGGTAAAGAGATAATATAGGGCAAATAGGAGTTTCAGATTATAATGGTGTAGTTTCTATGAAGCATAAACGTAACCAATACGGCAAACTTTGAAAAAGACACAAAATATGTTAGAAAAGGATAAAATTTGTGTTTATGTATTCAAGTTAAGAAATGCGTAGTATCATAACCCAGTTGAAGGCCTGCGTGCGACGTGTCACACTAACCACAAACTGAAGGTGGGCTTCAACTGAGAGGAGGGCTGCTGCTATATATATATCTATAAAGTCAACATCCGTGGAAATTCTTCTTGAGTCAACGACTGACACATTTAACATCTTTTACCACACACAGCTCTGTCCTGAACATTTTTAGCGTTACCTGGTTGATAGTAATTTCTTTATGCCAGCATTTTGCCTTTTACTCATACAATACCAAATAGCCGAGGAACAGATAAGCAAATGAGATTTATGGATTTGGTGTCAATAAAAATTTTTGCAAAGATCACAGTGTAGCATTACATCATATTTACCTCTATTAATCAACGAAATAAAATTAAAAAAAATCACTTATTAAAACACATTGGCCTGATTCTGTGAAAATTTCCTATGGTATTGTAAAAACAGAAAATGATTTTAAGCACAACACAAAGAAACACAACAAAATGAATATGAATAATTAAAATCATCTGCTAGTGGACACAGAAGTAAAAGGCAAAAACAGAATCTGTAGTTTCAGATTTAAATGATGCTTTCATGAGCTCTCTTGTGAGGGTCACAATGATATTCTTGTGGTTATTTTGCATTAATATCAGACAGTTTTGTAGATAATTCAGGGGTTGGAGTCATATTGTGTAACCATTTGGAAATAAAGATCTAATGAAACAGATCTATTAAGAACCTATAGTATGAATGTTTTTGACCCTGAGTTAGTTTAAAAACATCTCTCTTTAGACAAACTGTCTTCTTTCTGTTCTGTAAATATAAACATCTAACTTAGAGTTAGCAATGATGTGGTTAGGAAGCAAGTTTTTTTAAGTGTTTTGCAAGCCACCCCGCATATAATTAATCTCAGATAGCAAGACTCCCCAGATATTTCTCTGAACTTATGCAGAAGTAGCCGACGATCGTTATCCGTATCAGAAAAATGACGTGAAATGTGATCATCAGAGGAGTAAAACTGAAATGTAGACACGGTGAAGATGGTGAATCTATGCACCTAAAAGATACCTATATACATCTCTGGATGACACACTGCTAAATATGGTGGTTTTTGTGGTTTCTATGTGACAGACAGTTCCTGTGGAGTTTCCGTCTGCCCGGCGAAGCCCAGAAAATTGACAGAATGATGGAGGCCTTCGCCACTCGCTACTGTGAATGCAACCCTCACGTCTTCCAGTCTACTGGTTAGCGTCATTATAATGAGCCTATTTCCTCTCTAGATTGCAGTCTAGGTGCAGGCGGATATTTTTTACATGACTGCATCACATCTGTTTTTTTGTTGTTTTTTTAGATCTGTATAATGCTATATATATTTGTCTGAACTTCGAAAACTGATGCAAATTATCTGTACTCCCCTCTTGAAGTTTTTCCACAGTTAGTCTCTTTAAAACCTAAAAAAAACACGAGCACATTCAAGTAGTAGACTAACATTAAGTAGCACATTCTTATAATGAAATGGATCTCGTTTTATTTTACTATATTTTTATACTTTTAAAAGAGTGTAGTGTGTTAGGTTGCCACCTCTGCAGTTTTTCTTTTAGAGTTGACTTAATGGACTTCCCTGTCGCTGCTGTCAACGTGTATGCCACAATGTTAACCTAGTGAATATATTATGTTACACGTGATGTCCAGTGTTATTTTCAGACAGACGTGTTGCATGTATTCTAAAAAAGCTCAATTTTATATGCTTGGGGTATTATTATCCCACTTATTTACAGTGTTCCCTATGTGACCATGTTTGAATGGGATTATTTTTGACCTTCGTTGAACATTTACTTTTTTCTGGCCACTTTTTAATTTTTTTTATGAAGATCAGAGTTTTGGTGTGTGACTAAAAGTTGTCCTATCAACTAATTTTCCAACTTAAAAAACTGTTTCTCTGCAGCTTCTCCAGAGTTTCCATGGGCCTCTTGGCTGCTTCGCTGTTTAATCCCCCTGATTAATTAAAGACCAACTCCAAAGAAAATGACATTTTTGTGTCGTTAATATGCTCTTGTGACATTTTAATGATGCGTTACAAGGCAGAAAAAGCTTTATTTAGCTGCAATACTTCACCTTCCCTCACAACTCCCATTATATGGATATACACTGATCCCATCCATCCATCCATCCATCCATCCATTATCTTAGCCGCTTATCCAATTCAGGGTCGCGGGGGCAGCTGGAGCCTATCCCAGCAGTTAACAGGCGTAAGGCAGGGTACACCCTGGACAGGACGCCAGTCTGTCGCAGGGCCAACACAGATAGAGGGACAACCATTCACACTCACACTCATTCCTAGGGACAATTTAGAATGATCAATTCACCTATCATGCATGTTTTTGGACAGTGGGAGGAAGCCGGAGTACCCGGAGGGAACCCATGCATACACGGGGAGAACATGCAAACTCCATGCAGAAAGACCCTGGGCCGGGATACGAACCCAGGACCTTCTTGCTGCAAGGCAACAGTGCTAACCACTGCGCCACCGTGCAGCCCTACACTGATCCCAACTGGATATAAACTTCTCCCGAAGGACTCTGAGTGGTTCCAATTTTGTCTGTGGGAGTAAATGAACGTAATGCGTGCTATAAATAAGATCCAGGTTGGAAAAATATTAACTTCCCCTTTAAGGATGATAAGGGTTTGTTCTAAACTTAGGATATTGTTTTATAACCTTACTCTGCTTTAAATTGTCCTATAATTTCATCCCTTGGCTGTTTTATGTGTTTCCTGGTCTTCATGATGTGTTTTTTTTTTAATAATGTTCTTTAAACCAACCTCTGGGACCTTAAAAAAACACAGATGGATTTTATTTACGAATTAGGAAACTTCTGAAAACAAGTGGTTCGGCTGGATTCTCCTTAAAGGTGTCAGAGTAGAGAGGGGTAGTGGTGAAAAAAATAATATTAATTTTCCTTCCATTTTTCAGCATTATGTACTACTTTGTTTTGGTCTATTACAAACAAGCTCCATAAAACACATCAAAGTTAGTGGTTGAAAAGTGAAAGGGTTCAATCAGCATACATATTTTAGTCGGGTAAATCTGTTCTTAATCTGTTTTCTTGAATTAACTAACATTTTTACATCCCTTTTCTTTGAACCTAGACACATGCTACATCCTGTCTTTTGCCATTATCATGTTGAACACAAGCCTCCACAATCCCAACGTGAAGGACAAAACAACCCTGGAGCGATTCATCTCCATGAACAGAGGCATCAACAATGGGGAGGATCTACCCAATGATCTTCTCTCGGTAAGACCTTTCATCCTTTTTCAGCTGGGAAGCTTTTCTATTTGAAATAAAGTTAATATATTTATAGGGAAAGCTCGAAAAATTTGAATATCATGTTAAATTATTTTTTTTCAGTGATTCAGAGTAAAATGTTAAACTAATACATGATATAGAACCATTTCAAGCAAAACGGGATATTTCACGCCTTTATTTGTTATAATTTTGAGAATTATGGTTTATGAAAAACTAGAATTGAAGATCTCAGAAAATTTGAATATAACATGAAATAAATAAAAAAAGGTTTTGAAATAGAGAATGGTCAGAACTCTGAAAGGTATAATCATGCATATGTGCTCAGTAATTGGTTTTGGCCCCTTTTGCATGAATTACTCATGGCATGAAGGCTATTAGCCTGTGGCTCTGCTGAGGGGTTATGGAAGACCAGCACGCTTCAACAGTCTTCAGCTCTTCTGCATTGTTCCGTCTCATGTCTCTCATCATTCTCTTGGCAATGCTTTATAGATTTTTTATGTGGGTTTAGGTCAAGCCAGTTTGCTGGTCAGTTAAGCACAGTAATCCCATGGTCATTGAACCACGTTTTGGTAGTTTTGGCAGTGTGGGCAGTTGCCAAGTCCTGATGGAAAATGGAAGTAAGCATCTCCATAAAGTTTGTCTGTGGAAAGAAGCATGAAGTGGTCCAAAATGTCCTGATAGTTGGCTACGTTGACTCTGGACTTAAAAAAGCCCAGTGGACCAACAGCAGCAGATGACACGGCTCCCCAAATTAACACAGACTGTGGAAACTTCACAGATCCTGGATTGTGTGCCTCTCCATTCTTCCTCCAGATTAATGAGATGCAACATTTGCTCTCATCAGAAAAGAGGACTTTGGACTACTGAGAAACAGACCAGCAGCCGTTTGATAAGAGGGATGTGACATGTGAAGTCCATGTCCAGGATCCATATGAGTGAGGTGGCTCTCGATGCACTAACTCCAGTCTCAGTCCACTCCTTCTGAATGTCCCCAAAACTTTTGAATGGCATTTTCCTGACAACACTCACCAGGTTATGGTCATCCCCGCTGCTTGTGCACCTTTATTTCTACACTTTTCCCTTTTTCATAAGTTTTTATTCATGTGCTTTGATAAAACACTTTGGGAACATCCAACTTCTTTTACAACGACCTTTTGAGGCTTTCACTCTTAATGGAGGGTTTCCAGGATAGTTTTCTGCAGGACTGTCAGGTCAGCAGTCTTCTCTATTATTGTGATTCTCACTGAACCAAAACGAGGGACAATTTAAAGGCTCTGGGTGTTTTGGATTGTCATTTTGAGCCCAAAATATTGAACCTTTTCACAATATTCTAATTTTCTGAGATTTAGAATTTTGGGTTTTCATAAGCTCTATGAAAACACATATAGCACAATATCATGACTGGAATTAAAGACTATATTTCAAATAAAGGCATGAAATATCTCTCTTCGCATGTAATGCGTCTATATCATATGCTAGTTTTCACCTATTAACTTTTATTCCTGAAATAAATTAACTTTTGCACTAATCTTTCAAGTTTCACCGGTAGATTCAATTTTACTCTTTAGTTTTGTGTTGGCAGTGAACTTTAAAGGTTATAAGTAATTTCATTAATAATTTCATATGTGCAACTATTGTGTTTCTAGAAACTCTACGAGAGCATACGCAACGAGCCTTTCAAAATCCCAGAAGATGATGGAAATGACCTGACTCACACTTTTTTTAACCCCGACAGAGAAGGCTGGCTCCTTAAACTCGGTAAGTCTCTTTTTTGTTTTTTTACATTCTCTTTATGTTAAGACATCTAGCTCCATCCGCAACATAGCAAGTGAATGCAGGAAGGTACAGGGGAAGTCTTTAGAGAATTGCTCCATTTTGTGTAGAGACGGAACAAACTGTAAGTGGTTGGTTGCTCAAGGCTTTGATTTGCCCAAAAAACCTCAGCAGTTTTGTTTTTAGCAAGGGAGTTTTGAACAAGCCAAGGACCTGTAATAAATGACTGTATAGAAAATAAGTCTATTTCTGGTTCATCTTTTCGTTCCAGGGGGTCGTGTTAAAACGTGGAAAAGGCGATGGTTCATCCTGACAGATAACTGCCTCTACTACTTTGAGTATACAACAGTAAGGCCTTTTAACCTGATCCTAATTTATCACAACTTTTTTAACTGACCAAACCCTAAGAGTTTAAAATAAAATAGTAAAAACTAAAAATAGTTTAAATATTCAAAAGTGATATTTATTTTTGCCTTAGAATACACTTTTCTTCTACATATTTCCTCTAAATGTTAAAGCCTATGCCGATGACGTTTTTCACTATCCTCCTTCTTCTAAGAATAAATCTAAATCCATCACTACAAAATGTTTCTTTTTTTTAGGATAAAGAACCCAGAGGCATCATTCCACTAGAAAATCTCTGCGTGAGGGAAGTGCCATACCCTCGCAAACCAGTAAGGTTCAATGAGCTGTTCATCGCAAACATGTTTCAATAAGCATTTCAAAGCTTTCCGACACCAATGGCTCTAATGGTGGAAATATGATTGTCATGTAGTACTGTCTGGAGCTGTACAACCCCAACAGTCATGGGCAGAAAATCAAAGCCTGTAAAACCGAGACAGACGGAAGGGTGGTGGAGGGGAAACATCAGTCCTACACCATTTGTGCCTCCAGTGCTGAGGAAAGAGACTCCTGGATCGAGGCCATCAGGTTGGACAGCAAACATAAAACACGTTCATATGGAATCTGCTTACCTTTGGAGTAGATGTCCACCCTAACCTAATCAGACAAATCAGAATACAGTGTTACACATTTGGTTTTGATCACTTGCATTTCCACTGCTCTCTTGCTAAGTAGTCTAAACCTTTAGACAGTTTACCACTTTTATTGAAGACCTCAGCATGTTTCCTTCCTCTTTGAGACCATTCCACATTTTTCAGGGCTGCGGTGCTGTGCAGGAGAAGTGGTTATTCTCATGATTGGTAACCTTCTCGGATGCCGTTTCTATAAAAGGCTGGTTTAGATTTGTTTTTTGAAATGTGTATAATTAAATTATTGCTGTGGAAGCTGTTAACAGATCATAGGAAAGGTTTTCAGACAATTATGTAAGTATGAACCTTCTATGTTTAAAAGCTATAATGAAGGGAAAATAACAGTAAGCACCAAATTTGTAGAGGATAAATACAAAGTATGGGGAGTTGTACTTCATTCTTCAGTGAGTATTTATAAAATATTCATATTGACAGTTAACTCTGGCCTTACAATAAGATATTAAAAATATTCAGATTATTTTTTCCCCCACAAACATATTTGTTGTTCATACAATGACATTATTTTATATATTAGTTTGGTAGTTCTTTTATGTGTTCGCTGTCTGAAGGAGATTGTCATAACTTACTACAAAAATGTACAAGATGATTTTATTGCTAAAAACTTCTGCTTCTGCATCAGTTCTATTGCTCTTTCTGTGTCTCTGTTATGTATTCTCCAAACCCCAGACGGTCTCGGCAGATGACCGCTTATGCTGAGCCTGGTTCTGCTGGAGGTTTCTTCCTGTTAAAAGGGAGTTTTTCCTCTCCACTGTAGCTTCGTGCTTGCTCAGTGTGAGGGATTGCTGAGAAGTCTCGACGCAATCTTCTGTGGTTCTCTAATTCCTAAATTAAACTTTGTATTGTAATAACTCTTCTTGTAAAGTGCCTTGAGATTACATCTGTTGTGAAATGGCGCTATATAAATAAACTGAAATTATTTTATTGCCGTTATTCAAACAAAATTATGCCTTGAGCTTGTAAAATTCCTGATAAATACAATCACCCTATAATAAACATTTGGTGGGTCTTTTATCATTATTTTTGATAAATAGATTTAAGCTATACTTAAAACTATACACATGCAGAAACAATCCCGAGCAAGGTTTAATGCAGGACTGCACGAACAAGGTTTAACTTTAAAGAGTAAGTGAACCCCATGAAAAAGCATTATCCCACCCCAAGGCAACATCTGAGAAATTCTACCAAAGTGGGCAGAGCCAGGAGGCATGGGGGGGGGGGGGGGGGGGAAGAGCCAAGTATGGAGGATTAAAGTGAGACGAGGGTGTGGTCTGGAAGACAGTCATGGCTCAACCAACTTGAACTAATATGGCGTGCGTTCCTCGTGCTCCATAAATCCTCTCTTTAATGGAGGTAAAGAGAGAAATCATGAGGGAGGGTTTCTGTAGCGCAGCAGCCAAACGACGTATCAGTTTGAGCCGTTAGCTAAAGCCGAGTCTGTGCTGCCTGAAGCCAGCAGCACATATTGTAGCAAACAAGCACAGAAAGCTTAGCACTAGCATCAATGCTAATTAGCTTCTGAGCGTATCATAGTGGCAGCTTTTGTTCCCTTATTCATGGTTTATTTAAAACATATAGGTTACAACTTATGGCTTTAAACCACTTCAACGTTGTTGTCCTCTGAAGTGCGCTATACGGATTTCAGCTTCCTCCAGTTTTCTTAGCATTGGTGTGCATGTAACACAGAAGATACGCAATTTCAAATTGCCACGGGGTGTGACGAGTGTGAGAGACAGAGGGCGACCATGCCTGTGATGTAGACAATGAAAAAGATGTACCGCTCTAAGCCAATCACTAAAGTCAAATGCAATAGCCAAACATTGACCATGAGTGGCAGCACTAAGATGTTTTTAGACCAAACATTTTTGGAATTTAACAAGTTTAGACGATGATGTCAAAAAATGCCCTAAAACTGAAAGATTGGATTGATAAAGACCCATTTATACAGTTTATAAGCAAAAAAACGTTGTTTTGGGGTTTAGTTACTCTTTAAACTCAGATTAACTCATGGTTTAAGACTAAATTCTGTTGTACCAAATTTTAAACCTACTTCAAAGTTAAGACAGAATAAATGTTAATCTCCCTAAGATCAGTTTAATTTTTCCACTAAAAAAAATTTCATTCAAGTCTGTTACATCTAAACTTCAAATTGTGATTCAGGATTTATTTTACACTGATAGTTGAGGAGGTTTAACTTCAGCAGTGGCTGCATTTAGTAGATTTATTGAGGAAAAAATAGTGGTATTGCACAAAGTAAATTGAAAGACCTTGTCATTCCATTTGAATATTATAATGAAGATACGTTTTTTGTTAGATACTTGTTCTAACAGAAATATTTAAAGCTTATGGGAATAAATATATTAATCACATTTTAGTAAACACATTAATTGAATATGGCATAATTAGAGATCAGATTTCAGTGGGTGCTTGAGGCAGACGTTTTTATTCAGAGGAGGCAGACTTTAAATAGGTGCGACAGAGAGTTTGAGCGTTGCCCAGACAGGCTCCTGTACAAGAATCGCTAAGCTGCATAATAAAATCAAAATCAGGACTCCAGCCTCATTCCTTTTTAAAGGAAAAAGATATTTACATCCATAACACGGTTTAGCAAGCAAACTATTTTAGAGCTGAGTAGGAAAGTTGGACCAACTGTCAAACATGACGATGAGTGCAGCTCTTCCAGTGATGCTACACCTCCTGGTTGCCTTGAGACGCTACGCTACTGGCCATTTCCCGAGGTCTGATTGAGACATGCTTGGCTTACATAATGCAACAGTTTGAAATTTTGTCAACAGTGTACTGAGGCGTTGCATCTCTGAAGAACCGGTACATCCGATTCTTTAGCAACAGTATTTTTTGAAAAAAGAACATTTTGAGGTTATCTGCAGACACTCAGACACACAGTAATTCAGTTGTTTAATGTTGAATTAGTCTTTTTAATTTTAATATCACGCCCCTTGATTGAAATCGGTTTAAAATACATACAGATTTTTGATAAACTGGGATGAATTTTAAATAGTGCAACCAAGCAATGCTTAATTTTAAACCTACTTTTACTCATCTCTAGTGTTTACTAATCTTAGTTTAAATTGAACTTTGTTGGTACAGTCCAGCCTAAGAGTTATGGCTGGTGCGACTCCAGCGGAAGAAAACTCTGTACTTTGCATCTAATGAAAAAGAACAATAAAAAAGAGTTTACATCTTTATATTACATGATACAGGTACCCTGCCCACGCCTAGAAGGGATGCTTTATAAAGAGCACACTGTTTCTGGAAACGATGTACAAAGGTGCATAATGGTTCCAGAGACATTATGGTGCTTAGAACAGTTGCCCTCACTGTTTGGAAGAGCCCTCTGTCTTTTCTTACTATTTTTCTGGGTACTCTTGTTTCCTTCTAGAGCCCCTCTAAAAAACAAGCCAGTTACTGAGAATCTTATTCGAGCTTTTGCAAGCAAGGCTCTCCGTTGAGGACTTTAGAATTAAAAAGAGCTAGTAAATGTTTATTCACAAACAACTAATGACAACCATCTCTGCTTAAAACAGGGCAAGTATCACCAAGGACCCGTTCTATGACTTGGTCTCAGTCAGGAAGAAGAAGGTGATAAACCAAAGTCCCCAGGAGTAAAAACTGCAGAAGCTCCAGAACCTGTGCATCGACACAGCACCGTTAGATCACATTAGCAGTCGGCCTTCTTTCATGAGGGAATTACTTCGCCACGCTCAGAGATGAGAGGCCGCATGATTAATGAAACCCACTCTGACATTGGGAACTTCTCTTTTCGTAAACCGAGTAAAGACTGTGTCAAAGGTGAAAATGAAATCAAATGAGTCAGTATTAGCATGGCATTCCAGAGCGGATCCCTTCAGGCGTTCCTTTGGAATTTTGCAAAAGTTTTTAGTTCAAACAAAATAGTTAGTAGCATGTTTTGTTTTTTGTTACAGATGCCAGATACTTACAGTAATGAGAACTACCTTTTTGGGATGTTGTATGTGTGTCTTAGTATCGCAGCTCAGAGAGAGATATATTGAGCATGTCATATCTTATCAGTTCTATGAATACAATAAATTGTGACACATTTGCTCTCAGTTTTCTCACAGCTCTGACTCTTTGAAAAAAAAAAAAACATTCATCCCCTGTAACCTGTTTGACAGAGTCAACTAAAGATATTTGCCTACAGGATATGTCAGTTTACACAGTAACCCTGTTAGGATTGTAAATAAGCTTTGGTTTGTACTTTATACTGTAATTATTGAAGCAACCACATCCCCAAAAAAATTGTGCAATACATGTTTTTACACATTTAATGTTTTATTACAAGCTGTATATTTGAATCATTGAGCTATATCATGTGTCGCCTGTTGTAATGTATATTGTACCCTCTACACTTTATCTTTGTAACTACAGTATTTTTTGTGTTCCAGTGAATTCATTGTTGAATTAAAATATTCATGTAGCACAAACAGAAGTGAATTCTTCTCTTTTTTTAAGGTTCATGTAGAGCCAGTTGACAGCTGTGTCTTCAGTTGAATGCTCTCTAAATTCATCTGCACTTCCTCCGTGAATATCTTTTCTATGTACAGTAAGCTGACATGGTTTCTTCACACACACTCAGGTAGATTTTCGAGTGTATGACCCCTGCTGACCTTAGTGGCTACATTGTGAGGTTTTGAAAACTGTATAAGTGGTGCTTAGTATGAAGAGTGTGAAGTTGAAACTTTTGGTTGTGAATATAGAGGCTCCTAAGATGGTGGTTGAAACTATGCATATTGTGTTTTGAAGGTCTTTTTGTCATTTTTACAAGTACATAGACACAAACTACTTCGCAAATTGAAAGATTTTCCACACCTTTCCTTCCTTTACGTAAAATATTCACTCTTTTAAAAGTTTTTCATATTAAATTGCGTCAAATATATGCTCTTCTTCTTGTGTTTCCTACCACAGAAATTCTTAGAATTAGGTTGCTGTCATCTGACACTTAGCAGCAAAACACCTCGCTGTAGAGTTAGAGTTGAGCAGTGTTATGCTCAGTATTTTTCCCACTTAAGAAAAATATGCATGCAGTGTTGCATGATAAACATGTGTGTTTAACAGGAAATAACAGATTCTCGTGCCCGTTAGTGTGTCAGTAAAATTAGCCAGCGAATTATTGTGAGAACATCTCTTCCTGCTGCACCTCAAACTTCCTGTTTCAGTATTTCACCACAACCTGCCCCCACCCTAATCCAGCTCGATGCACAGTTCCCATCAGAGCATTGGTTCCCCTTTAAGATGTGTGTGTTTTAAGTAAGTGCTTTGCAGCGTTTGCGGCATGTAGTGGTCAGTTTGTGTAATGCAAGTCGAATGTTATCTGCTGCTATCTGCTGTTATCTGTTGGTGCACTTGTCGCATGGCTTCACAAGGAAGAGCTGCACTCAAACCAATGGCTCAACGCCACTTCTCTAAAATATCATTTTAAGCAACATAAAAATGGTTTTCTTTTCCCGGTCAATAGACATAATTTTACCTATACAATTCTAACTTCCCTGCACAACTGAAGGACAAAACAGTTCCAAAATAGCCAGATCTTTAGAAGTTTACCTGCTAACATTTGCTTCAGATGATTACAGTAAAACCTTGTTAATCAATCATTAACTGAAATCAGGTGGCCCAAAGAAGGAAAACATCTTCAGTTGAAATCAGATATTTAGCCTACATACACTACAGAAAGAAATAAAAAGAATATTTAGGTCAGTATAAGGCCTGGTCCAAACAGCAGGATTTTAAAATTGTCACAAGATTTTCAGACCGCAGACAAGGTGATAAAAAAAAAAAAAAAGAATATTTCTGTTTTGGTGATACAGTGTGTGGTCTGTGGCAATGAGGAGACACCACAAAAGAACCAATTTTACTTTCAAACATTCCAAGCTCAGGCAGGTTATCTCACGAAACGTCATGATATGAAACGTGACTTAACTCAAAGCAGTAATTAATTATAGATGTTGTGGAATGAGACATTGGCAATAGTTTGTGAACTAGTTTCAACAGAAAAAATGTGAAATCCTGGTAGGGGCTTTACTTTCTATACAAAGATGGAGGTGAATTATTGGGGGGGGGGGGGGGGGGTTATTGGGAAATATCGTCATACGCTTTGCTCTGACTGATCTGTTTCTATTCCTTTGTGAACTGCGCTCCGGTGAGCTGAAACTTGTAAATAATAATATATGATTTCAAGGTATATCGCTATGCATCAGCTTGGTTTCTGATTGGCTAGGTTACGCACTGAACAGGAGGCATACTCATTTGCCCTTGCAACAAACTGCACACGCTGCAATATTGGGCCAAGACAAGCCAACAGGTTGAATGTATCCGATTTGCGATCGGAATGGTCCCGACATCTTTCTGACCAGACCAGAGAGCTCTGGACTGGAATTGCCCTTGGTGTTGCTACAGGTGAAAGAGGGTGTCTGCTTACTGTTCCCAGTACTCTGCATTTTTATTGATTTTGCTTCAAACTCAAAAAAACTGTTTCTGATTTCTTTTCTACCATTTGGAAATTCAGCAGCACGTGTTCTGATGAAGACCAAGAGGCAGGAGCACATTACACCGGTCTTAAAATCACTGAATTGGCTCCCCGTATGTTTTAGGATTGATTTTAAGGTTCTTTTAATGGTTTTAATGGTCGTGGGCCTTCTTATTTTTCTGAAATGCTTTTACCATATGAACCTTCGCGGTATCTGCGCTCCTCTAGCAGCCGTCGCCAGTCAGCACACACACTCATGGTGAGGCGTCTTTCCATTATGTTGGCCCAGGCTGGAACAGGCTGCCAGAAGACCTCAGGGTTGCAGTGAATGTTCATGTTTTTTAAGAGCAGGCACAAGACTTACCCTTTTAACATAGCTTTTAACAGATTTTATTTATTTATATTGCCCAGTATGTTTTATTTGATTGAATTTCTAGTTTAGCTGACTATTCTCTGTTAATCATTGTTATTTGCTTTTTGCAGTAGGTCTTTATCATTGTTTTGCACTTTATAATTAAAACATTTTTATCAATATTTTACTATTTAATCTGATCATCTACTGTCTACTGTAATATTTTTACTTCTTCTTTTAATCATCATTTTAGTGTTTCCTCTATGGGAGCCCTCTGCATCGGTGGTCGGCTGGCTGCTGCTGCTGATCCAGATGGCTCCCATGATGGCGTCTCCTGACTCATTTGTACTGAGCCCGTTTTTGCTTTTTGTTGCTCTTAAGTATGACCATGCATGGGAGACAGGATGGGGGGGTAGTTGCAGTTTTTTTTATCTTGGGTTTTGGGAAGGGGGGGTTATTCTGTAAAGCACTTTGATAAGCTTTGTTTGAAAAGCAGTTTATAAAATGCAATGACCATTAACAGGCCGGCTATATAATTCAGATATAAAATTCTAATTCTAACTCAAAAATACTTGATGTGTTGTTGTACCCATATCAAATGCATGCTTAAAAACACATACCAGTTAAAGCCACACCCATTACAAGATAATCAGACTCACTTCCGGGTTAAACTCCACCCACTTCTGCCCCACCCAGTCTGAGTACAGATATAGATACAGATAATTCATATGGGTTAACCGATACAGAAGATGCTGTGCTCACTCATCCCTAGTATCTATCCATCCAGTGCTTCCAGCAATTCAGGAATGAAAAATGAAGGTAAAGCCAGGGACTGTGGACGTAAGATGCATTTCCATTACAAATATGCGCAAAACTTTGTCGATATTGTCTAAGTGTCGAAAAATGTCTAAGTGTTTCCATTAAATAACAAACTCAGTTTAAATACCAGGTTTTCACGCGAGTGAGAAAATTGTCGGTAAATGTGAACATTTAAAGTATATATATTCATATTGCCGGCACGGCACTAGCGGTTATTATCAGTCATGAGGAGACGTAGATGGCTTTTAGAGGCATTGGAGCAACAAGCCCCTTTTACAAGGGAGCGGTCTTGGTAAATGCTTGCGTTCCATTGCTGTTTTGAATCTAATATATTAGTTATGCTTTTATCACAAGCCAACTCAATGTCTTCCTGAGCCCAAAACATGCCACATTTTTTACTCCTACTTCATCTTTTTCGCTCGTAGTAATATCTGGTTGTTGCTCATGTAATGCGAAAATGTATTTCCTTTGCTGTTTTGCGGAATATATTGATTTCGATACACTCAGAAAACCACCTCATCCAAGCGCAAAAACTTTTTATCGAAAAAGGTAAGTTTTTTTCAAAATTGGTGTTTCCATGAGGCAAATTTATTTTCTCAACTTCAATTTGCGCAATTTCATGGGTAATGGAAACACAGCTATAGTTTGGTTTCTGTAATGATTTCTGCACGATATAAATTTCAGCTGTGGAATCCAAATAATGACAGACTAATAATTCACTGCACTATAATTTATGTTCAATAATGGATCAAATTATTTTCCTTTTCGATTTTTTTCCTCAACTTTAATGGAAGTATTATCCAGTCCCTGGTTCTCTGTTCCTGCTTCAAAGAAGGGTCTCTCTCTGGCAGTTGGATGCAGAGATAGCTAAAGTTTTTCGCCTTCAGCACAAAGTAGTATTCTGTAGTAGTACTCCTCATTTATTACAGGTTTACGTTCTAAAAATAATCCGCAACAGGTGAAATCCACAAAATTATCTTTATTTTTTACAATCATTATGTTTTAACCCACACACTTTTTTACACTTTTTCCCAGACATATATTAACATTTACTCAAATTTCTTACTGATTTTTAATACTCAAACCTTTGTTGATTTAAAACATAAAAGTATTAATACGCAGTACGCTCTCGCCCTGTTGCTGTTGTGTGTGTCTTTCTCAATGGCCGCTGGCTGCTCTGGTTTGTGACCGCATACCATGGAAGCCGCCATTGGGCGACTGTGGCTCAGGTAGAGTAGAATTGGCTTGCAATCAGAGGGTTGTAGGTTCAATTCCAGCTTCCTCCAGTCACATGTCAATGTGCCCCTGGGCAAGGCACTTAACCCCAAAAAACATCGTCCTACCGAGCCATGTTGGGTGTCGGTATATGAATGTGAGTGTGAATGTGGCTTCAATGTAAAGCGCTTTGAGTAGTCAGTATGACTAGAAAAGCACTATATAAGTTCAGTCCATTTACCATTGCTCTTCCATTGCTGTAGTACTTCCATTTGGCCGCTAGGCCTCTATTGAAAAGCATTGGACTTTAGACTATTAAAAACAACTTTAATGCCTGGTGTCAATTTTTTTTTTACTTTCTATGGCTACATATTCTTCCTGAGAAAACGCTTGGCTCGTCAAAAAAATAGAGACCAGGCTGGTTTTCATAAGATCATTTTTTGAAATCTTGCATAATTAATGAGGGGCTGGACTTTGATTGACAGGCTGTTTTGTTTGAATTTAATTATAGTAGCACGCCCTGGCAGTTGCAAAGGTCTCGGAGCAGGTTTCCGAGTGATGAACATAGTTGTGGGCAGTTTGTGCTGTTTCCTCTGGATGAGAAGATTATTACATCCAGAAATGATACATTTGGCAAGCACGGGAGACATGACAGGGGGAGCTTGACAATTGCCTCCAATCATTTAGGATGAATACAATGCACATTATGCTGTAAAGAAAGTATTTAAATTGTGCTACTTAAAAAAAAATCCACGAAACAGGGAAGGTGGACCGCGTTATAGAGAGGGAACTGTATAACTGCATTTTTTCCATCTTGAAACGGGTACCAGTGACATTGCAGGACTCCGCCCTGTAGCTGACCACAAGGCTTTTAAAACATGACATATCTACTGCAATGAATGTAGTATAAGAGCAGAAAGAAACATGACTGCATAAGAAAGAGAAGTGAATTAAATAATTTTCTGTTCAGATACTGATGCAGAAGCTTTGCTGGGAGCACAAGTGGCTGTTAGACCATCCATCCATTTTCTGAACCGCTTAATCCTCAAGGGGTCGCGGGGGGGCTGGTGCCTATCTCCAGCTGTCAACGGGCTAGAGGCGGGGTACACCCTGGACAGGTCGCCAGTCCATCACAAGGCTGTTAGTCCAGTGCTGGTAAAAATTTCCGCATCAGGTTTGGTGGGGACAAACCCGTCAATTATAAATATTGCTGGGTACACGTCCCCGGTTAAAATGACACCTATGCTGTGGGGTGAAAGGATTTCCTGTAGCAGTCTACATTCACCTAAAGGATTATTAGGAACACCTGTTCAGTTTCTCCTAAATGCAATTATCTAATCAACCAATCACATGGCAGTTGCTTAAATGCATTTAGGGGTGTGGTCCGGGTCAAGACAATCTCCTGAACTCCAAACTGAATGTCAGAATGGGAAAGAAAGGTGATTTAAGCAATTTTGAGCGTGGCACGGTTGTTGGTGCCAGACGGGCTGGTCTGCTCAGTTACTAGGATTTTCACACACAACCATTTCTAGGGTTTACAAAGAATGGTATGAAAAGGGAAAAACATCCAGTATGTGGGAGTCATGTGGGCGAAAATGCCTTGTTGATGTTAGAGGTCAGAGGAGAATGGGCAGACTGATCCAAGCTGATAGAAGAGCAACTTTGAGTGAAATAACCACTCGTTACAACTGAGGAATGCAGCAAAGCATTTGTGAAGCCAGAACACGCACAACCTTGAGGCGGATGGGCTACAACAGCAGAGGACCCCACCGGGTACCACTCATCTCCACTACAAATAGGAAAAAGAGGCTACAATTTGCACAAGCTCATCAAAATTGGACAGTTGAAGACTGGAAAAATGTTGCCTGGTCTGATGAGTCTCGATTTCTGTTGAGACATTCAAATGGTAGAGTCAGAATTTGCCGATGACCATCTGAAAGATGTAAACAGAATGAGAACATGTATCCATCATGCCTTGTTACCCCCGTGCAGGCTGGTGGTGTAATGATGTGGGGGAGGTTTTCTTGGCACATTTTAGGCCCCTTAGTGCCAATTGGTCATCGTTTAAATGCCACGGGCTACCTGAACATTGTTTCTGACCATGTCCATCCCTTCAAGACCACCATGTACCCATCCTCTGATTGTTACTTCTAGCAGGATAATGCACCATATCATAAAGCTCGAATCACTTCAAATTGGTTTCTTCAACATGACAATGAGTTCACTGTAATACAATGGCCCCCACAGTCACCAGATCTCAACCCGACAGAGCATCTCTGGGATGTGGTGGAACGGGAGCTTCATGCCCTGGATGTCCATCCCAAAAATCTCCATCAAGTGCAAGATGCTATCCTATCAATATGGACCAACATTTCTAAAGAATGCCTTCAACACCTTGTTGAATGAATGCCACATAGAATTAAGGCAGTTCTGAAGGTGAAAGGGGGTTAAACACCGTATTAGTATAGTGTTCCTAATAATCCTTCAGGTGAGTGAATGTTGCAGCGAAACTGAAGAAGCCTCCGACTGAAGATAGATATGCTGTTGCTGTAGGATAGTCTCATGAAGAGGATGCTCAGAGTTTTTGCAATTTTTATTTTATTTTATGAAGAATCCTTCTTTGCATCATTATCTCCAGTTGTTCCATGGGTGTCCCCAGCCTTCTTCCTCAGGTTATTGAGCCGTTTTAAGTCCCTGGCTCTGATGCTGCTACCCCAACAGATGATGGACGAAGATATGACACTCTCCACAACAGACTTGTAGAAGATTTGCGAAATCTTGCTGCAAATCTTGAAGGACATCAGCTTCCTCAAAAAGCATAGTCTGCTCTGTCCCTTCTTGTAGACTGCTTCACTGGTAATTCTCCAGTCCAGTCTGTTGTCCAGGGGAACTCCGAGGTATCTGTACTCCTCAACCACATCCACTTCTTCTCACGTGATGGAAAGTCTTTGAATTATCCATTTCTTCTGAATTCTACAATCATCTCCTTTGTTTTGTTCACATTCAAGGTAAGATGATTGTTTCCACACCATGCCACAAAGCGGTCCACCAGCTTTCTGTATTCAGCTTCTTGTCCATCTCTGATACACCCGACAATTAGAGTGGTCTGAGTATTTCTGCATATGACAAGCCTCCGTCCTATACTGAAGGTCTGAGGTGTACAGAGTGAAAAGGAATGGTGAGAGTATAGTACCTTGTGGTGCTCCTGTGCTGCTCATCAGCTGGTTTGACACACAATTCTTCAATATTACAAACTGTTGACTGTCAGGTAGTCATTGATCCAGCTGATTGTTGAGCCCTCCACGTGTGTCTTCAGGAGTTTCTGACAAAGCAAATCAGGCTGAATTGTGTTAAATGCACTGGATAAATCAAAGAACATGATCCTCACAGTGCTGCCTGCTTTGTACAGATAACGGTGCGTTGACTGAAGCAGGTTGAAGATGGCATCTTCGACACTCCATGGCGATAGGCAAACTGCAGGGGGTCCTGATAGGTTCTAGTTTGCTTACTCAAGTGGGGGCAACAGCAGTCTCTCCAGGACCTTCATGATGTGGGATGTCAGGGCAACAGGTCTATAGTCATTGATGACTGATGGGTGAGTTTTCTTTGGAACTGGAACAAGGCAGGATGTCCAGTTCAGTTTTTCCTGCTGCCTCTTCACCTGACCTTTAGAGATAGACAGGTGGGAGATTGAGATAAAGGGGGTAGCAGCATCTCCTGACATGGTTGAAGACAAAGTTGTGGAAGTAGAAGAGTTCATGACTGAGGTGGAAGATAAAACATCTGAAGTGTGACAGCACAGGTGTGGGTCAGAGGAGAGTTGGGTGTCTCTTTGACTGGAAACAGGAGGATGCTTAGCTTGTTCCTGAACTGAACATATTGTGTTCAGCTCATTGGCTCTGTCCGGACTTCCATGTATCAAGTCCTTCCTGTGCTTAAATAGTGTGATTTTTTTTATTCCAGACCAGACTTCTCTGATATTGTTCCTCTGTATTATACTCTCCAGCCTCTTCTTGTAAGCCTCCTTACTGTTTCTCATCTTGAATTTTAGTTGTTTCTGAATACTCCTTAATAACCCCTTATGTCCCTCCCTAAATTATCTGTTTTTTTTTTCTTATTCAGTAGTTCCTTCAGCTCACTGGTGATCTAGGGTTTGTTATTTGGGAAGCACCTCACTGCTCTGGAGGGAATGTTGTAGTCCACAGAGTCTTATGTAATCAGTCACACAATCACTCGTGGCATTGATATCCTCCCTATGCAGCTGGCAAAGAGTCATGCAGTTGTGACCTCAAAACAAGATAGAGAGAAAAAATAGACATAAAAAGACTTAATGAATGGCAACAGATTTATTGACATTTTGTTGAAATATACAAAAAAAAAAAATCATTGGCATCAAACCTTTGTAAATGTCTAACCCAAAACCCCAACAAATAGGTTTTTCACTCCTCGATACCTCCAAATTCCATTGTTAAGGCTGTGAGGATCCATTGTTTTCTAGAACATGTACAATCAAGAAGTCACTCAAAAAAGTCCAGAAGTGCATCATAAAATTATTTGTGTGCAACCCCCCGCAAAAGTCCATTAAAGGTAATCACAGCATTTTTTGTTTGTTTGTACAGTTTATTATACTTTCTTAGGCCAGTGGTTTCAACTGCAAAGTGTGTGCCATACTGCATTGTGTCTGTGTATACAGTATATTAACACAGATATTTCCATCAAATCAAATGCAGTGGTCTAACACTCAAAGTGTCCTGCCACTGATTTGCTGATGACAATCAATTCTCTCCTAACAAAGAAAAAATCTATAAAGGCATCATGAGGTTTCACATGTACGAACACTGTCCAATTTGTTTCATATGATAACATAAAAGTTGGTTTTTGATTAGGCACTATTAGGAATCAAGAAAAATACTGCAAAGGTTAATCCTGTTGCTAAAAAAGAAGACAACGTTGGATTCTTGGTGAAAGGTTGAATTCCAATTTTAATTATCGTTCACACTAAATTTGCATTTTAAGTGATGTCGTATTTATGACAAAATTATTGCAAATAAGGATTTTTAAACTTTATCCTTCAAATTTTATTCTGTGTAGTTAGTGTTCAAATATTTACTGATTACCTGATCATATGTGGAGGGAAGTTCAATAATCCATACATACACTTTTAGTGTTGAGGAAATAATTATTGGCTGAAAGACTCAGAAGATGGGGTCAAGCACACCACCATTTTATACACATCATGCATTTGGCATGTCAGATGATTGAATCTGGATCAGTACATCACTGGGTGATCGCATCAGAATTTGTTTAGCAATGACATAAATGTAGTTTTTTTCGTGGTATATACACTAAAATGACATACATTTGTGTTTCGTTGATTATTGCAAAAAATTCAAGTCCAGTTGAAAAAAAGTGTTCAACTGGTAAGAGTTATCCATTTAGGTCTCAGTAGTGCTGTTAGGGAAATGTTAGGTAAAATAATAATGTTGTATTATTATTATTATTTATTTTTTTGTCATTTGGTTTCAGACATATGTTCCTTGGTATGACACCCTGTTCTTTTAAGATGCTAATGAAGTTTCACTAAATGAAGAGAGACTGCAAAGGGGATGGGCTTTTGAGACCAGGAGACGAGCTGAGAGGAGGAGAGCAGACACACGGTCAACCACAGTATTCTCCTGAATCTCCCGCTGCAAAAAACTTATTCTATCTCCCTCTGCAGAGCTCACTAACCTAAATTTCTCTCCGACCCCTGTGTTTGATTCTTTCTAGGTCAACCACTATTTTTATCTAACAAGTGCACTGGAGGAAAAATACACAACCAAAAGAGCTGTACGATGGCACCCGATTCTTCAAGAAGAATATTTCAGAAGTTAGCCAGTGCTTTGTGTTAGTCCCAATAACACAAACGGGATGCCATAACGTATCCTATAAGTGTTCCTTGGGCTTATGGTCAGGACTTCAGCAAGTTCTTCTACCCTTTTCACTCCCAAATTCTTGAGGTAGACTCCTTTATACCCTCTTCTGTGGGGTTCATATTTGGGGGATAGAGTTTGGTCCCAAAGAGTGAAAGGATGGCATTTAGGATGATGGTAAAATCACTGAGACTGCTTTGGATGATGATTACACCTTGTTCTTGTTTTTCTGTGAGGGAGGTGCCACCTCAAACCAGCGTATCACCTCAACCAAGACCTGTTAGATAATTAAAATTAAATAATTCTTATGGGTAGATTTTAACTCTAATCTCCGAACAACAAACAGCTGAGGCACGATTTAAGGGGAAATAGACACTGTATTTTGCCAAAATGTATTGTTACCACAAAGCAATGACTGATCTAACACCAATTTCCTGATTATTATTATTTTTTTGTAAAGTTTGTAAAGTTCATGAAGATGGATCACTCTTACCATAGAGATTTTGGAACTTGCAAAATAAAGAAAAGAAAAATATGCTGTAGTCTGATTTGGCTGGTCAATACAGTATGAAGGCTACAACGCCAAAGTAAGGGAATGCACTACTTTTGCAGTAGTGTGATAGTGTCATTGTTCAGTACACAATAATATATTTTGGGCAAAAATAAAAGTTAAAATTACTTGTGATACATATAGATATGTAATTGGATTTTCTAGTCTGTACTCCATTAGCAGCAATTTCAGTAGTGTATGAACATCAATGTAAACCAGTACCAAGCATTAAACATATATTTCAGCTTGATCCGGGGTTTGCTTCCCTTTCATTCTAAAACATTAATATGGCTTAAAAGATTTGAAATGACAGTGTTTCAAAAATATGACCACAGGGCTGTAATTGCCCATAACTAATCTGAATCTGAAACTAAAGAAAATGTTCTCTAAAGCAAAAAATAATCATGGTTTTATACAGAGGTTTATCTTACTTTGTAGTTTGGTAAACTGGTATGAAACATACAAATAGTCCCTGATCAATTTTACAAATTCATACATGCTTGCAAGACGAGAGAAAAATCCCAGATTACTAACAAGGTGGCATAAAAAGGCAATGAATGTGATTCACTTCACCAAGTTCTTTTTAGGATGCTTTACATCCTGATTTTCTATGACGATGACTCTTTAAACCTGTGGAAAGGAGAAAAAAGAGAAGAAAGCAGTGAGGTAAAATACACTGGAAATCAAGAGTATTTCAACATTAAATTAAAGCAAACAAAAAAAAAAACCCAAAGCTACTGAATTAATTTCAAGCAAGTAGAGAGAATAGCATATAAATTTAAATTTTGCTATGTTACATATTCCTACGCTTTTTTTAAATGTATTTGCATCTATCAGTAAACTCTAAAAGTGCGTTCAGGACATTCTGTCTGTTGGCAAGTTGTTTCTTTGGTGATTTGGTTGTTGAATATCAGATGATTATTGCATACCCTTGAGAACGTGATGTTGATATTGTTTTGATAAATGGTCAGATTCTACTGTATTTATTAAGAGGAAACTGGCCTAAACAGGGTTTGCAATCGTAGTACAATAGTAAATGAACGTTTGAAGGGATAAAATAGCAATGCCTAGGATTGAAATGTGGCTAAGAGTCCTCTATCATTCATAAACATGTGTGTACAACTTTAAGCATACAGTCCTGTCCCTTCACAAAACAAAATGAAATAGTTAAAGGACAGGATTAAATCCTGTTCCTTTTGTTACTTACTCTCTCTGTCAGTGTTGACAGTTTGCTGAGACAATGTTCTTTGCTCCAGTTTAGAAAGCTTCCTACTCCCTCTAGTTGGGGTTAACACCCCGATACTGTCTCCGGTCTCAGTGTTGGGATGAGTCTCTGTCGGCGTAGGAATAGAAAGCTTACTGGCAGATTTTTTCCTTGAGAACTTCCAAGTAAGCCCTCTCTTTTTCTCCGGAGTTGTTTTGGTTGGCGTATTGATAGTCACGCTTGGAGCCTCTGAGGGGAATAGATTCGGCTGGTCTAGTTTAACACTGCTGACCAATCGAGGTCTCCCTTCCTCTTCGGGATTGTTTGCTATATCCTTATTCGCTCCAAGGTCTTGCAGAGATCTTGCAGGACGTGGAGCATCTCCAAACACCAGTGAGTATTTGGGGTTGTGGTATTTGTGGGCGGGAATCTGGATGCCAGCATTTCGAGAATCTCCCAGGCTCACCTGGAACCGGGATGTGGTTGCTGGCAACGGTGGCCTTTTGGGTTCCAATTTAGAGCGAATTGTGGCGGTCACGTTGGAAGTTGGTGGACTGACATGAAACTCCTTATAGAGGTCCAGTTTCTCAGAGATGGCATATAACTCGCGGAAGTCTCTGTCGAACAAGTCAACTACCTGTCCAGTCATCACAGTGATCATGTTTCGGTCCATTCGAGATGCAGCCCAGGAGAAACTACAACAGATACAAGAGTAAAAAATTATTTTCACTTTTCTCCATAACCTCTTTTGTTCCACCTATGTAGAATGTTTAGTTAATTGTAACTGAGGTGGTCCATTGACCCAGAAGCATGTATTGCTATTGTTCATTAATATAGACTAATTGAGGGCTTCTTTTATATTGTAGATCAATGTGTATATTTTCATCTACAAAGAACACGTGAGATTTCCTGGTACTGAACACAGACACTGTCAGTTACAGTAGACCCCGCCTATTCATGGTTCGGTATTTGCAGACTTTCTTGTGGAACGTGACTTCAAGTTATTCATGGGAAATCTGGCCAAATCAAAGATTTTCTTCTTATATGCTTATGTGCGATGCTACTTGGCTTACTATGAGCTGCCAATTTAGGAGCACAATTTATTTTCCATTGGCGGCGATTTGCTAAAGGTGGAAATGATGAGGACTGTAAAACATTAGCATCTGCTGTAATCCTGACAAAGTGTTCACATTTTATTACATACTAAGATACATACATATATATATATATATATATATATATATATATATATATATATATATGGCATGTGGCCTGCAAAAATTGAGGAGGTCTAGTCAAGTATTTGCAGATTTTAACTATTTACTCACAACTTAGGGGCCTAACCCGATGAATACCGAGGGTCCACTGTAGAGGATTTGGGATTAAAACAAAACATTTCCACCTGGTAGCAGACCTTCTTTAACTCAAGAACATGAACATGAGCATGAAGAGGCAATAAACAGCAATGCACTTTTGATGCCATTAGTAAGCTGTTACTTCAACAGTACTATTTTCCTTCAGTAACTTCTAAAATAAAGGATATGAAAGCACACTTTACATGAGAGTTGTAAAGAGATATTAAGACATGTTAAACCTTTCAGTAATTAAAAAAAAATCTACGGTGTGGAACATAAGCATTTGAACACCCTGCAATTTTGCTAGATCTCCCACTTAGAAATTACGGAAGGGTCTGAAATTCACATTGTAGGTGCATTTCCACTGTGAGAGACAGCATTTTTAAAAAGTTCAGAAAATCAGTTTGGGTGATTATTTAATAATGTATTTGTATTTTATTGTTGCACATAAGTATCTGAACACCTTACCAAGCATTGTTAAATTTTTTTACAGAAGACTTGGTTTACAATTACAATTGTCAAACGTTTCCTGTAGTTCTAGAACAGGTTAGCACACACAGCAACTGGGATTTTGGGCCACTCCTCCACACAGGTCCTCTCTAGATCAGTCAGGTTTCAGGGCTGTCACAGACCAACATGGAGTTTCAGCTCCCTCCAATGATTTTCTATTGAATTTAAGTCTGGAGACTGGCAAGGCCACTCCAGAACTTTGAAATGCTTCTTACAGAGCCACTCCTTGGTTATGATGGCTGTGCGCTTTGGGTTGTTGTTATGTTAGAAGACCCGGTAAATGGTCTGGTAAATGGACTGAACTTATATAGTGCTTTTTCTAGTCACTACTGACCACTCAAAGCGCTTTACATTGAAGCCACATTCACCCATTCACACTCACTTTCATACATCGTTAGCCAACATGGCTCGGTAGGACGATGTACAATTTTTGGGGTTAAGTGCCTTGCCCAGGGGCAAATCGACATGTGACTGGAAATTTGCAATTGCAAGCCAACTACTCTACCACTGAGCCACAGTCGGCCTTTTATGATGATGAACCATCTTCAGTGCTCTGACTTGGGGATGGAGGTTTTTGCTCAAATTCTCACAATACCTGGCCCAATTCATCTTCTCCTTAATACAGTGCAGTAGTACTGTCCCGTTCGTAGAAGAGCACACCCAAAGCATGATGTTTCCCCCCCCATGCTTCACAGCAGCGATGGTGTTCTTGGGATGCAACTCAGTCTTTTTCCTCCAAACACTGCGAGTTTAGAGTAAAAAGTTCTTTTTGGTCTCATCTGACTACATGACTTTCCTCCATACACTCTGGATCTTTCAGATGCTCATTGGCAAATTTTAGACGGGCCTGGACAAGTGATAACCTTTCACCTCTTCAAGTCATCACATGTCCAGAGGACCCTTTCGTGATGGCATAGTGTTTTACAGACATTAACTTTTGAAACCAGTTCTTCTCGTATAGTTATGGATTTATTCCTCACCTTTCTCATCATCAGTGATACCCCACAAGGTGAGTTTTTGCATGGAACCCCAGTCTGAGGGAGACTGACAGTCATCTTTAGCCTCTTCCATTTCAAACAATTGCTCCAACAGTTGATCTTTTTTCACCCAGCTGCTTAAAAAAAAAAAAGCTCTTTCCAGCCTTGTGGAGGTCTACAATTTTGTCTCAGATGTCATTTGACAGGTCTTTGGTCTTGCTGATAATAGTAGTTGTGGGATGGGAATGTGTGTCTTGACAAGCTCAGACAAGTGCTACCACTTTAGATTAATAATTAGAGTAGAGGTGGACCTTTTAAAGGTTGAAAATGGAACATGGGCACCAAAGCGACATCTAGTGTGTTGAGGCTGTAGTTGCAATAACAAAACGGCATCTGGATGCCAGTTTGTAACCAGCCAGCATCATGTCCCTCAACAAATCTTACAGGGTAAGGACTATTTTGTACTGATACGTTAATACTAAACGAAAAATATTTGTAACAAAATATGGGTCAAAGGAAAGAGTAAGCTTTTATACTGGTCCTCTCTGCATCTTATTTCGGTAGCTGAGTGGTATCCTCCACTCCTCTTGGTGATGTCCTCTATAAAAGTCATAATTTATACCTTAGAATTTAAACATCCCACAGATTTTACAGCATGCGTATTTGACTAAGGTTTATGGTCGGAGACCTGTGTCAATACAGAGAGCTAGCTAGAAAAGTCTTTATAATAGCCAGTCACCGCAGCGGTGAAAGTGAGCCTCCTATACTGGACAGAGCTAGAGGATTTTACTTGGTGTCAAGGTTGGACGTCAGTGCTCTCATATCTAGGAACAGCTAACTTTAGCCATTAGCAAACTTTCTTACCTTCGCCATTTCCACATACATTTTGATGCTGTGAGAGTTTTTCATTTGTGTCCATCTGTTGTAGGCTTCACCTAAACTAACTGGTTATAGATATTGGAACATCGTCATCTTCTGAGAAAGATAATGAAATCTATGAGGCTTGGACACAGCAGCTAAACCTAGAGAGAGTTCCATTTTCTACAGTACATGCCTTGTTGTTCCAGACAACCTGCAACGGCGTGCTGCTATTGGCTGGAACGCGTAAATATAAACACAGTGCAGTGGTCGGAAAAAGTTATCTTTTTTAATGATTTTAGGTCAAATGAAAAGGTGCCCCTTCATTCTGCACACCTCTAAACTCCCCGTTAAATAATTACTTTTTTAAAGAGATAGCTTTTAAGAAAAATGTTCCATATTCAAGCTTTAAAGGGAGAGCAAGAGGTCTTTGATAGCCAGAATTCTTGCTGATTGACAGGTGTTCGAATACTTATGTATAGCAATAAAATACCAATACATTTGTAAAATCATACAATGTGATTTCCTGAATTCTTTTTAAAGGCTGTCTTTCACAGGGGAAATGTATGTACAATGTGAATTTCAAACCCCTCCATAGTTTCTAAATGTGATAACTTGCAAACTTGCTAGGTGTTCAAATACTTCCTCACTGTATGTTAATTCTGTATCACATGGCTCTTTTCATTTGCTGTAACAGTGTGACTTAATGTGTATGAGATTCTGTTGAATTGATAAAACAATATAATTTTTTTTCAGCTGCCTTGTTTTGAAATTCAAAATGAGAAAACAGTAAGCTGCTGTGGCTGTATGGAGAATAAAACTAAGCGTTAATGACTTTGTATCCTTATTACTACTTTGACTTAAGTTTTATCAGATGAAAGAACACCTAAAAAAAGACGAAAGTTTTATCAGCTTAACTTGTTCTGGGAACACAGTACTATCAGTATCTAAACAAGGTTTACTGCATATTCAACAAATTTAAGATGATTATCTTTAATAATCTATTTTAGGTTTATAGAGGATGCAATTAACTAAAGGTAAATAATGCTTTTTTTTTTTTTACATTTTCTTAGCTAATTGGTATAAAATACACACAGACTTACCTGTAAGAGCCGAATGCAACTTTGTCTCCGTCTACCAGCATGTATTTACTACTAAGGGAACCAGGGAATTTACCAAAAGACAAACTGAAGCCGACTCCTGGAAGCATTCTTGCTCGGATGAACTGCAACAACACAGGTTAGAACGAGAGTTTAAAGCAAAAAGCCAGCAGACAGTTTCACACTAAAAACACAACGTACTGTTAACAGCTCTGGGGCATCAAAGGTACAACATTACCCATCACGCTTAATAAAATAGTAGCACAGTTGTTTTTAATGATGCATTTGTCATTTTTTTTCCATTCATTTAGTATCAACTATTAGGAACAACATTTCTGCCCACTGCTACAGTCGCTGGGGTACTGTAGCAGAAATGTTTCAAGGATGGACTGTAGGCCTACTGACTGTTTTTTTTTTGGACAGAAGTCAGAGATATTTCATGATGGTTTATAGTCCTAAATAGGGATGGGTATCGTTAAGGTGTTTTTGTGTTCTGGCCTTTGCAAGCAAAGCTTTTATGGCATTTGTGACAAGCGTGCATTGTTGGCTTCTATTTTTGTAAAACGAAGCCAAATTTTGGATCGTTTCGTTCGCTCTTCCATCGTGTCTGTGTAACTACTCTTGAGCGGAGCTTCTAGTCAGAGCGCACCAGTCGCCCCTCCTACCATCAATCCTCACGGTGTGTGCTTGTTAAGGAGGAGCAGGCTGCTAATACAGTGTTTGGCTTGTGTTTATATCTCCCGCAAAAGATGAATACGACCTTAATTTTACCGTTAAGAGGACCGATACTGCTGAAGCTTATCTGTCCGGGTGGACCGTCAGAATCAGCCCCGGGGCTCATTATCCCGGGTTTCCATACCCATCCTAAGTTGTAAATACATGTGTTGTTTTTGAGAGAGTAGACTGACCCCATATTTCCCTCCTAGTAGCTGTGTGATCAGTTTGAACCAGTTCTGCACAGCTCAGACAGGGATAGGGGAGACACACAACTGCTTTGGTGTTCACTGAACCTCCTTGTTCTAACAAGCTCTAATGCATTCTCCACCATCTAAAGGAATCTGATGTCATCTTTTATTGAAATAAAACTTTCACAACATTTAGATTTTTAAACATAATTTTATTTGGCAGTAGATGCTTTTTTCTATTCTGGAAAAAAATAGATGCAGATTAGACATATCTGGAAAGAAAAGAAAGGAGGGTTAGTACACTAATAGAGTACTTTTCCACTTGTTTACTCCCAGAGCCATTTTCTCTTCTCACACGTACATCCTTAGTGAAACATGTTGATGAATCTCCAGAAGTACAATGCACAAGTTATTATTAATTATTATTATTTTTTTACAATTTTGTTTGGGACATAGGTTATTTAGAGTTAGAAAGAAAACTAATGAATGAAAAAAAAAGGGGGAACACAGCGGTGGCATCAAAATATCTAACGCTGACACCGTTGTCTTAAGATAACTGAAAAGAAAGAAGAGATTTCATAGAACATAGGGCAGTTAGGGTAGAGCTTAATGTTGTCTCAATGATAAAATCACATCCGCAGGATGACACACATTTAGTGGAGGACCTCCAGAAGGCTCTAAACTTTTCTTTTTTATGTCTCAAAACACAGATTTATTTTTCCATCACAATGACATCATGAATCAGATTAATTAATTAATCGATTTCTAATAGCTATTCTACAAACTTTAAGTTTACATATTTTAGTAAATCTAATAACTTTGGTCTGGATCTCATCAAAAATTAGGTTGTTTTGGCTTGGCTCCTTAAAAAGGATCGTCTTGTGAATGGTTTGTGAGTTGATCAATTTGGTTCTAAATGTTTATTTTTCTTTTACTACTACTTAAAGAATTACTTAAACATTTAAAGCTGCATTCTTGATAATTTATTTATGTATTAAAGTTTTATGTATCTTTAAAATTATGTGGGGTTCGGTACTATGATAAAAGGCTAGTGCTCCACAACATTTGTTATTTTTCCTTAAGGCCCTCCTTCCTCCCATTGACCCCTGTGCAATTCAGACCAAGAACCGGATTATTTTATCCAATTTATCCAAGTGTCTGCTGTCAATCAACATGCATGCGTGTCTTCCTGTTCACAGTCACTATAATGGCAGAGAGCAGTCATGGAAAAGTCACAGCAAACCTCTGCTATTCCCCTGCTACCCAGGACAACATCAACTTCAGAAAAAAGGGTAAATACGGCAAAAGAACTTGAACAATGCCTTAGAGACTGGAGTAGGGTGTTACGTCGATAAACCCCCCCCCCCCTCGATTTACAACAAGATGCTTTTCAACATGGAGATAGGCTACCATTGCATCTTAAAAGGCTTCAACCTGAACTGCACCAAGGGGCAAACTCCGCCTAAGAATGTGAAGCCAACCAGGAAGTGGCAAAAGCGGTTTTGGATGTTAATCATGCACTTATTGGACAAAGATGGCTTGCTGAGCTATTGATTACAGTAACAGACTGTCTAAGAAATCTCTGCTTTGGGGAAGGCTTTATACGGGCTGATGCTTCACCAGCAGAGGGAGGAGAATTTCTGTCAGGTGGCCAAGAGGAATGCTAATCCGATCTGAGCTTTTATTTCTTTCTACACGCGAGTTGGAGCAGGCGACCGGTCTGGTAGCAGCACGACCAAGAAGCTGCAGCGAACCGCGGCATCACAGAGTGGGAGTTGGCTAGATCAGGCTGGAAGACTACAAAGTCAGACTCTAGACAGACTGCATTATCGCTGGTTAGATCAGCTCGGAGCATCACAGTGCCACTCGCAGCTCCACCTCTTTGCCCGTTTTTGGAGTTTCTGACAGTGACAAGGCGAGTGACGCACTCAATATAGTGCCGTTGGGAACTGCCCAGTTGGCTTAAATTTTGCTCTTCAGAAACCTATAGGTGATGTCAACAAGGGTTAGTCTATTGTTTTTTACAGTCTATGCTACACAATGACATGCTGTGAAAACATGGGTGATGTGCGTGCCCAATTGTATGGGGGGGGGGGGTAAAGGGAGCGGAAAGCTCGCAGGAGGGGGCGGGGGGGATATGTTTTGGGAGGGGCCTTCATACATTGGGTTAAAAAAAAAACACCCCTTGAAATAATCTGGAGTGCGGCTTTAAATGAACAACTGAACACAGAACAGTAAATGGGAGCACATTTTTTTTTTGCAATGTAAAACATGCAAAATCAATTCATATTCAAAACCGATTCGTTTTCATAATAATTGAATGACAAGGAACAAAAACGTCCTGCGTGCAGCCTGGACATTTTAATGGACAGACCAGTGTAAACATGTGAGATTTAATCTTTTTTGTTCAGTTAGAGACTTTTATTTTTCACTTTAATACAAATGTGCAAATGTTTTGCACTTTAGTTGTGAAATGAGCATATCTTTGTCGTTTTGAATTATGCTTCTATTGTCAACACAGATTTCCTGTATTTTTTATGGATAATGGATGGATATATCTTTTTTTCCCTTAAAAAAATGTGAAATCTAATGGTAGCAAATTGTGAGGTACCCAAGACGGCATACCCCTACAGAACAGTCTCCTTAGTTTCAGTTTGCAGCAGGAGTACTACAGCCAGATTCAGTGTCCATTCTTATTTACCCTCAACGCTCTCATATTTAATTCCAGCATTCAGTCTCACTTACTCTCTGATAATCTACCTCCTTCTTTTTTGTACCTCATCTTTTTACACCAGTCGGTATTTGCATGCATTTAGCACCCTCTTGTGGCCATACAAAATAGTTCCCATGAATTCTCAGAAGCACTTCACTTGTGCAGCAGAGTTCTTCAGAAAGTTCCCCAAATATTGGTAGTGACATTGGTAGTTAAACAAAAGCTTTGGTAAGACTACAGTTCTATCCATTATTACAGCCTAAACACACGGATTGATTTTAACTAGCAAGCGGTAGGGCGACCTGTGATTTGGTTTAAAAACAATTTAAGCAAGTCAGCTAATGGAAAACAACAATATTTGTTAAAATGACGTTTAACTTCTAAAGCCCTAGGCTGTTCCGAATTTGGCATACCTAGACTCTGGAACGCTTTTTAAAGCTTGTAAAATGTCTAAAATGTTCACGTTGCTCTCATATAATGAGAAGGTGTATGTGGATACTGTGAATGTGAAAATTCTCAAGAAAATAATAGTCTGCCTAAGTAATTGAGGTTGAAATACAGTAAATAAGAATTCCGCCTGAAAAAAAACCCACACATTATAGATAGCTGAGCAGCTTATAGAAGCATATAAAAATCATAAATAGTAACTACTCACTCTTTTTGTCTTTAGACCAACCGTTGGTTATTGAGGTTTTGATTGAAAAAAAATCTATGCGGAATCCAGTTGTGCCAAATTTGGCACAGTTTGGCACAAAAAATCTAATATAGAATATTTCAATGAAATTGTACATGTTGGATCCTTTTATATATGTGGTCATTAAAATGCAGTAAAAAAAAGACTTCACAAAACTTCGTTTTGAACAATTAAACTTAACAAATAAAATATGATAAAATAAACTAGAGAAGAATCTTCTCGATTCTCTGCTCAGTGAACTTTGTGCCTTCTGAATCAGCTTCACTAACTTTATCCCATGTGACATGCCGTACCTCATTGAAAAGCAGAGAGTCCACAGAAACCAATGATGATACCAGTTCTTAGCTGGCCAGAATCCCTGACCAATGACAAAGAAGAATACTGAGGGAAGCACAGATGGGGTTTCAACATGGAGCTATTCTACGCTCTGATTGGTTGCTGCTCAAAACACAAAATGGCTTCTAAGTGTTCCTATGCGTTACAGTAGTACATAAAATATCCCGTTTTCGTTAGGAATTAACTTTGTATGAAAATAGCAGCAATGGTAAGACAGGTTTTACCTAATTGTTTTTGTTTTGATAGTATTTTTGTTGAGTTTTGATGAGTGCCCGACTGAAAATTTTAGTGGTTTCAAACAAAACTTCACATGGATGGATTCAGCTAGCTCTTAGCTTTCTTTTGATAATGTTTCATCTCTGGCTTTTTTATTAAGGAAATTAGGGCAGCACAATTAATTGGATTTTGATCGTGATCACGATTTTGGTGGCCACAATTAAATGAACCTGATCGTGAACGATATTTACATTCAGAATGCGAGCTTCATTGTGTGCCTCTTCATCATACACTGCCTCAACCAATCGTCTGCCAACCACCAGGGGGCAAACGCATGGCTAAAGCTTCACCAAGCTGACCAAATAAAAACCGCGCACACGCCACTCAGTACTCATAATTGCTGCACTACGCTTGCTACGTAGCAGGTGAAAAGGAGTGTTGGAGCAATGTAGTAGATCCAAATCTCCATTATGGATCTGACTAGTAAGGAGAAAGTTCCCGAAAGTGTACTACTACTGCACAGTAAGCAGCCGGTGGATGCTACGCTATCCCACAATGCAGCAGACGCCCCGAAATCATAGAAGAAGAAGGACCCTAGCTAAAAATGGCTACAGACGAACTGTCAACCATTGACACTGCCGCAGTTTCGGCAGATAAATGTACGGGAAGCGATCTTATTGATTACTGTAATTGTTTTTTGACTGATTAAACATTTAAGTTGTTAAGTCATACCAGACAAAATAACGGGTAGAGGATGGCGAGACCAAAGGCGAACGTAACGTAAACATCTCGGTCAACAGAAGTCATATGGGTCAAAGGACACGCAAAACGGTGGAGCAGTATGTCTGATTTCATGCGTATTACGTGATCGTTTGCTATGCAGTATTACATTAACAGGTGAGTAATAGTTGCTACGTAGCATAAAGTAAATACTAAGGATTTGGATGCAGGGAATGTCAGAAGCCTTTTCTGTATAAGCTGTAATTGTTTCCCATAAAATGCACTTTGAGATTGCACTCTGCAATAACATATTTAGCTTTACTTATATATATTGGAGTTTGTTTTTGTTACTTTTTTTTGCATTATTAATCACCTATTCTAATCTAAAGTTTTATTTTTCACAATTTTTTTTTTAAAGTTTATAACTGGTGCAATAAAAATAGATATTTTACAGGACTGGATGAATGATCGTGATTAATAACCGTGATTACAATATTGATCAAAATAATCGTGATTATTTTTTTTGCCATTATCGTGCAGCCCTAATAGAAATACAAAATACAGAAACAAATTTTTGCAACAGGTGTAGTTAGGGGTGGGTGGTATGACAAAATTTTCATATCACGGTATTTTTAAAAACATATCAGTATTACGGTATTTAACGGTATTCTTTTGTCATTCAAGACCGTTCATATCCACATTATCGTATAAGAATGAAGAATATAAAAATTTGCTTTAAATTGCCCATTTTACTGCCATATGGAATGCATCATGTTTTTCCAGACACAGGTGACTGATATGAAAATAATTAAAATGATTCTAGTAGGCATTCTTGATGTTCTAAGGCTGAATGTATATATTTTTTTAAAACCTCACGTTGGTGCAAACAACAAATAGCATCTTCTAATTGCTTTGCATGTAGTACTGAAGAATCCCGCTAGGGGGCAGAGTATACACTCAGACCGGATTTTGCCAAAGAAGTAATATAAACACAGCGACCGTAGGGGATTATTAGCCGGTTAATATTCAGATAACAACAGAGAAAAAGACGGCAGAAGTATCGTAGATGGTATGTAAAACATATTTACTGCTATGTTTGATTTCTTTCCTACTGGTTTTGCCGCCGTTGACCGCATTTACCTACAGACGGTCAAATAGCGCTCAACACTTCACCCCAATGGTTAGTCTCAATAGCGTTTGGAAAAGGTATGCCGTTCGGTTTTCGTTTGACATTTTAAAGCCGATAAACTTTTTAAATCATAGACGAGGCCCTTTTTTTTTGGAATTACTTGATCAGAAATGTGTGCTCCGCTCCTGCCAGCAGCTGTACTTAGTTAAAAACGTTATTTCTACACTGTGTTGAAGAGCGTGTAGCAGTGAAATCGGTCCTGGCTGAAACACTTCCCCTCATTAAACGTTCCGAAAGTTATCCGAGCTATTCACCGGTATAGGGGTATATTACAAATTCCTATCATAAAGAAAATAAACACCAGTTTTCAGTATGAACCGGTATACCACCCAGGCCTAGATGTAGTTATATAGTATAGTTGTTTATTTTGGCTGCTGTTTGAGTTTTGTCTAGTTGATATAAGATTCAAGTGGATACTTTTGTTCAGGAGTCTCTGCTTGACATTTTGATGAATGATAAGTGTGATTTGGTCGAAGCGGTAACCAGATACTAGCGTTATATTTATTTACATCACTATGTGCCCCCGGTACCGGGGGCTCTTGAGTTCAAGAGGTTAATTCTGTCCCAAAAATTTCCCAAAGCTTAATTTTGTTTGATTTTTAACACCTTGACATGAGTCCATGTAAAACTGTTGACTTACCCGAAGATGTTGTGCGCCGATCTGAAGCCTGGAACACATGTCCAGGAAGTGAGGAACAGCCTGGACATCCAACACAATGTAAACAGGCACAGACCGACGGCAAGCTGCGTCCATCAGGTCCTGCAGGATGTGGATATCTGTAAGCATGTCCATCACTATGGCGATGACCTGCAGGGGAAAAAAAAACAAAAACAAAACATCTGAATAGTCTCAGAATTTATGCAGAATGTTCTTTCTCTCAGCAAAAACTGTGAGCTCGGATGGTGTGGGTTTTGTAAAAATAGCAAAAATACAGTAAATGAAGATTTCTGGAGTTTCCATCTGTGCTCTGACGAATAAAAATGCAAACACCAACAAGCTATCAGACGCACTGGCAAAAGACGAAAAATGGCCCACATCTAGAAATCCACCTTATGACCGGGGAAGAAAAATAAGAAGATCTGCACAATGGAAAAAATAAGGAAGCTTCTGCAGGCTGTCCAGGAGTGAATGCAATGAAGCTGAACAAAAATCTCTCAGGCCCAGTGATGCTATGGCCTGCTTTGAAGTAGTTAACAACAATAAAAAAACTGCTTTTCCCAATAAAGTATAACTGCATTGAAATTCTACAGCAAATAGCAGCGAAAGTACCAGTAATATTAGTTAGATGTACTTTTTGTTCATATCAACAGTAGCATAGAAAAAGAATGTATATATGTGTAAATGTTCAGACAGACTTCTTTTGATAACCTACAGCTCATTCAAAAGCTGCAGCTACACGGATAACCATGACAACATTCCACACAGTGCTGGCTTTTTTGTTTTGATTTTTTTTCTGTTAAATTATTTTAAAACGCTACAACTGATTAACTAAAAAGGTTAAACAGCAGGGCGGCTTGAAATTATCTAACTATTCCCCGATCTTTGTTTGTGACAAAGGAGGTACTCAGCCATTCCCAATGGATCCCCTACTATGTGGAACGCTCTGTAGACCGAAGTGGGACACGCTAAATATCAACCAAACTTGAAATCCTTCCCTCAACCAAACCCCAAGAAAATAACAAGGAAAAACCAGCTTTAAAACATGTCCAAACATGCTCAGTGCAAGCTTGCCTGAGAAATCTGA
Organism: Apricaphanius iberus; assembly: GCA_028564705.1. Lineage (NCBI taxonomy): Eukaryota > Metazoa > Chordata > Actinopteri > Cyprinodontiformes > Aphaniidae > Apricaphanius > Apricaphanius iberus. Next base: position 676,913 of record JAPXFQ010002555.1, on the reverse strand, counting down.
CTTCACTTTTTCCAAAAGTGAAGCCAATTCCAGTTCATGTCTATCTGTTTGTGTGTAAGTGTGTGTGTGCGGGGGGGATGCTGAGCAGGCTTAGTTTGGGTAATAAATGGAGCAACGAGTTAAGGCTTGCAGACAGTCCTCTTTATCTTCTGTAGTCACAATGACTAAATGAAGCGAGTATGATGATACACATTCATACAATAAAGTAATGTGCCTGTAATTCTTTCAAGTGTGTACTTTTATCCTATATTTGTTTTAAGTCAGGGTGTGTTGTCTATTATAACTTTTCATAACTGCCTTACCCATTGGAAAACCTCTCGTAACATCCCCCGATTTGCAACCAGGAAGTTGTCAAAAGAAGCAATCGCAAGAATGTTGGAGAGCGAGTAAAAGCCACAGAGTCTAAGAAAGTGAAAGCGACATCATCACAAAGGATGAAATGGAGGGAAAGGTAATAGAAAAATACAGTGTTGAGATGAGCAGGGTGTTAAAACAATAAATCTAAAATTGTGATTCAGGGTTTGACCCATGCTCCTCCTTTACTGCTGACCTGCTTTTAAAAGAGGCCAAACAGAGACTGGCCAACGGGGGGGGGGGGGGGGGACGTGTCACTGCCTCACTGTGAGTAAGAGGAACAGATGACTCAGCTTAGGTCCAGCACTGAATGAGTAAACAGCCTGTTCATGGTTCCTCTCATTCAGGTCCAAAGTTACCAAGTTACCAAGCACTAATAACTCAAGACTTTCTCCAAATTCAAGTTTACACTCTAAATCTAATAATTAAAACACTTGGGTGCACATATTGTAATAAAAAGGGATACTATGTAACAGTTCTTTATTAGAAATTTAAATTAAATTACTGAGGAAAATAATTCTGCAAGCTAATTTATAGAGCCTGTACTAAAGAATCTTCTAAAATCGGGATTTATATTGGCAAGCAATTGGCTATACGATATGTATTATCACAATACAGGGGTGGGTGATATTATATATTGTGAAACTATGAGTGAGATAAAATATTATTTCTTTTTTTAAACTCAATTTGACTGTAGAAAAACTATCACAGCCTTTAGGTGATCCACTGCAATGAAAAAGATTAAAACCTACAGCCGAAGTTGGATTATTGGTGCTATAACGTTTTACATGACATGCTCTTTAGCCCCGCTGACTAACAACAGGGATCAGGAAGTCCTGTCATTAATTCAGGCTGTAAAAAAATAAATAAAAATGATGTCATTTTCTGTTAAGGCTGATATGCAAAACAGAGTTACAAAATGTTCCCATTAGACTTCATTTCCAATACTTTAGTATAAAAAGCGTGATTTCCCATGTGCTGATAAATTGGCCCCTTTTTTACTTCAGTGTATTTTCAGAGACTGCTGAAATACACTAAACATAAAGACGACAATTATTATGGGATATTTTTGTCATGGATTTTAGGGAATGAAAACATTTATGGGGAGCCTATGTCTCCTCCCCTTCCGGTCGGCCCGTGGGTCCCCTGGCCGAAAACATAATGAATGGATAAAGCGATAAAAGCTATTTTCTGGTTCGCTTTGTCGTACGCCCTGAATCACGCATATGTTGTACCTCAGTTTAAATGATAAATAATGATGTACATTTCAACTATGTTTGTCAAGTGATTTGGGATTTATTTGGTTGTACAAATTCACAATTAAAATTCATTCAACTCAGAAGTTAGAAAATGCACATATGATGTCACGCAGCTAGCGCGAGCTAGCACTAGTTATGGCACGCAAAAAAAACACCAAGAGCTTTTAGAGCTTCTCCTCCATGCTGGCTCTCACTCCACCGACTGCTTTACCCCTGACATATCTGCCAAATTCCATAGGGTCAGATTTATTGTAGTTTTCTCTGTATTTAATTCTGCTTTCTTCATCCTGGAGGCTACGACCCTCGCTCTCCTTCTTCTTCTGCAGTTGTAGTCCGCTGAAGGTTTTTATACAAAACCCAAAGCAACTTTTGCCCCCAGTCTAAAATCAGCATTTTCTCTGCATCAAATTTTGTCTTTAAAATTCAGGGACATCATATGTTCGATCCACAGCGCATTTAAAACGAGATCAGAAAAAAAACTTTTATCGATCCATTGACTCCCATTCAATTTTTGTGGCAGTAGGGGGACCCATGGACCGGAAGTAGAAGGGCGTGACTTAGGCTCCCCATAGAAATGCGGTGTGAGGGACGGCTACTTATATGAGTAGGGTACTAAAGTTGTCACTAGCTCAGGGGTCCCAAATATCCAATAACCGCTCCTGTACATCTTTTACTAATAATGGACGTATGGTAAATGTAATTTTAATACAATGCAAATCACACTATCAGCCTGACATAGAATAAGTATATTAACGCGATATTAGCTTTTTTTCTCGGTCCCTGACCCTCACTCCTCACCTTGCTCGCCTCCTGAATGAGCCGCCGTACCACCTCCTTGATGTGCGGTCCGTTGTCTTTGGGTGGGTGGGTGTGCACGGCCACCCGGGTCACCCCCTTGAAAAAGCCGCCACTCGGCCAGCCGATGTCCAGGGATGGGACCTCCGTATCCGACATCTGGGGCCAGTAAGTAGAGTGAACCCCCGAGTCTGCGTCGGCTCCAGAGGCTCCCTGCTCCGCTCCGGTCGGAACCGTCGAGCTGCTGTTGCTGTCATTAGAGTCATACTGTTTGAAAGTGCTCACCAAAACTTTAACTTCCCTCGCAGATAAAAAGTCTTTCATATTGTCTTCTTTGAGTCGCGTCTTGAAGGCGCCGTCGCCATTCTTAAGCAGTTCCTCGATGGCAGCGCGCTGCTCTTCGCTGTAGTAGAACTCTGGTTTGGACTCCAGGACTTTGACTCCGATGTGCCCGTCCTCCATGCACATAAGCTGGGATTCAGCCATGGCTGCGGCAGCCGCAAAGCTTCTCAGGGGCTCAAACTTCCCACCACTTAACTGACGGCCGTCTCTCACGCTTTTTACCTGTGTGACCGCAACGATAAAAATAGAAGTTGTTCCTACCTGACCGGGTTCGAGGTGTGACCCGTCGCAAAACAAGATGCCTTCATGTGCCGGGGAAAAAAAAAGAACGTTTCTTTTTGTAAAATGAATTTATTTTAGTAAAATCTGTATTTCATCCAAATAGTTTGACAAACTTTTTTGTCAGCAATTAGTGTGTTTGTTTTTGTTTAAATGGTTTAATGAATACAAATTTTGGTCTTTTTCATTTATTTTTTTGTTTTACAAGTGATTATGTATGTTTTACTCCAAAGAGGTCAACAAAAGCGAGTAGTTCAGCATTTTCTTAGTTAAATAAACGATTGGTGTATTTAGCCTAAATGGAACAAAACAATTTTATGAAATAGGAAGGGAAGAGTAATGTTGATACCCTGAAGACATAAAGGTTTTAATTAACCAGGAGGCAGTGAAGAGGGTTACAATTTTAGGCCTATATCCTATAGGCTACATTACATTTATTTTACGGTAAAACTAATGAATTGGGCATTTCATGTGTGCCAAAGAAGATGGTTTATCCTTAATGCAAGGAAGTAATGTGAAATTGGGTCTGTAATGCGGCAAAAATACACCCTAAAAACTCAAGGAACTTTTAACCTTAAACCACACACGCACACACACACACACATATATATATATATATATATATATATATATATATATATATATATATATATATATGTGTGAAAGAGTAAGTTTGTGGTAAGTAATTTTATGCTTAATTACCATAGACTCTATATATTAATATACATTAATTACAAATATTTGCATTTGCTCAGGATTTGGATAATGATAGCCTTGTACTAAACAAAGATGCAACATTCTATCTCTCCAGATGATGGGCGAGACGCTTCGGTTAGCTCGACCCCGCGTTTGAGTGCACCGAAGTCCGATTTTAACGTACACAGAACCGGGCTGTTGTTATGGAGCATTTGACAATAATGTTACTGTGGTACTGTGGTTCAGACTATTGAAACTGGCTTAAAATGTTTAAAAGATGGCCAATGTTGCTAGCCATGAGGCTAATGCGAATTGTTTATGGTGCTTACCGCATTCACTAACTTTTTGCTGTGATCAACAAAAAGTATACACCTGTTATTTTTTACACACAGGTATGTGGATGTGTTTTGCACCGTTTGTTTCGGATTCAATTAGGGCAAAATGTACATGTACGTACTTAAGAAATTGAGAAGGTGTAACTGTTGTTTTGTATCAGTGAAACTCTAAAAAAAAAAAATCTACAATTATGAAACTGCTAATAAATTTACCTCTGTTACTTCAAGATCCCAGTTACAAGACACACATACCTTTACCCCAAAAATACATTAATAAAAAAAGCATTTCTATGCTTAAAACATCACGTTGGATCCACTTAAATACTTGCATTCATATTGACAATTGTTAAGTTCATGTTACTTAGAAATGTGTTTTATTGTCACCAAAAAGCTATTTCACCATCCTCAAAACATTGCTTTGAATTAACTTAATTCTGCCAGCAGTTGGATTAATTCAGAAATTCTAGTGGAAAACAGTAACACATTATGTTTTGTTGCCCTAATGTTTTATTTTTTAGAGTGTAAATACCAGGGAAACATCTTAAACATCAGACAAGTGTGCCTTGTGGAGCAAGTTTCAAAAAATATTGTGTCAAAAAGCATGTTAGGAACTAAAGGATATGGTAAATAAGATTTTAACCTCAAGGACTTTGTGCTCATCAGCAAAGAAAAATAGTCTAGACTCTGAGGGAAACATACATACATCAATGAAAGATATTAGCCCACTAATATAGTCACAGTCCTAATAATCATATGTATTTGAGAGACATCCAAAAACATTATATGACACTGAAAGCTAACAAATTTACATTTAGCACATTTAAAAATTCAACATTTCTTCTGCTTTGATAGAAAAGTTGGTTTTTAAGGCTACATTGAATATATGCAACCAGCTTCAGGAAGCCATTCTTACAAGTGATGGTGTAATATGTGGCTGTGGGGTAGCTTGCATTTACCACTCCTTGTGTCTAATTGCCCTTCAACAAAACTCTGATCTCCATGTGCGGTTTAATACAGAGCTGCCAAATTTAAAGCAGAATGCTAGGAAATCTGAGAGAAAATTAAATTACACTCTGCACACTTAGAGAATTCCCATTTAACCTGTAAAACCTGTAATTCTATAAAAACTAAAATCATTGACATATTCCCAAACATGATTACTTCTCTGTCAGTAAGTGAGGCTGCATCGGAAGGAGATATAGAACCAAATTTATTTTTGGACTGTTTTGATTCAGTCGAGCTTTCAGAATTATCAACAATATTAGCCTAATCTAAACCTTCATCTTGCATGTTGGACCAAATCAATAGCAAATTTTTTAGGGAACTGTTCTCTGTGGTTACTGGTTACCAGCATGTAGGTCATGGTCTATAAAAAAAACTCCTGCGGACTCCCATCTATGAGGTTGTGCGGAAAATAACCAGCAAACACTGACAACAACATAAGTGAAATATTTAAGGAGCACATTTTGAACACAAATTATAACGTACAACGAAGAATTTCTACAATTAACACAAACACAATTCCAATAAGTCTTTGCAGCGTACAACCGTCCCCCAACACTGGCCTTTATGTTGTTCTCTTTTCAACGACGTTCCCGTTACATGTTCATTTCTGGATTTATTGAAAAACATAGACCAATATTGCATATCCACAACTATTCAACTTGATAATAAAGTAAAGTGTAACACACAAAGAAAATATGCCTTTTTGAATTTTACTCAAATACATATACTTTCCTCCCTCAACAAATATAAATATAGATACAAATACCTGCTGCTTTGTATATATATATTTTTTTGCTTTATAAATTCTGACTAGACAGAAGTTGTCGTCTTTGGACCAGAAGCTCTAAAAAAAGAAACTGCTTGATAATTGACTTCATCAGGACGGCATTAAATTGGTCTTCAGTAGTAACATAAAGAACCTTGGTGTTAGACATGACTTTCAAATCAAATCAACAGGTTTCTACAATAATTCACTTCCAGAATATTGCAAAAATTAGAAACATTCTGTCCAGAAGTGATGCTGAGAAACTAGAATATTTTAAAGCCGGATTACTGTAATTCTTTAATATCAGGAATTCCACAAAATACAATTATAGCTTTCAGTTGATCCAAAATGCTGCAGCAAGATTTCTGATGAAAATTAAAAAGAGAGATAATATTTCTCCTGTTTTAGCTTCTCTCTATTGGCTCCCTGTTAAGTCCAGAATAAAGTTCAAGATCCTCCTCCTCTGGGACTGTGGACTGGGGTGACCCTTAGAAGTCAGTTTTCTATACATACATATACATGCACTAACATTTGTATATGCATGTATAACATATGCATTTATGTATAAATAAAAAAGGTCCTGTGCAAAATTTAACTTGTAGTTAAGCACTGGTTTGGTATATAAAAAAGTCATTCATGCTGTGCAGGGCCCCACCACCCCTCTCGAATAAGTATAAATGGTACGACCCACAGGTGCTTCTGCTGTGGCGAATCAGTTGATGAAACAGGAATAAGCCATACCGGTATTGCGAGTGTGCATGCTCACGAATGCGGCTTGGACCCCCGGTCACAGCTTTTGGATCCTAAACAAACCCCGGCTTGACTGTAAACAGCATATGCATATGTGTTTTCATCAAGACGGAGCCTATTAAAGGAATAGTTCACCTTTTTTACATACTGACATATGTTCTTACCTTACCTTAGACTAGTTGATATGTACCTGTCTGGTCTTTGTCTGTGCGCTCTGTCGTGCAAACGGAGCACAAACGCAGCCTGTTCTGCATACTGTATAGCTCCAAATCAGCTCCTGTCACAAGCTACCAAACTCTTCCACGTTTTCCCTATTTAAATACAGTTACGTGAAGTGTTACACGTGTGTTTGTGCTCCGTTTGCACGACAGATCAACATATCAACTAGCCTAAGGTAAGGTAAGAACATATGTCAGTATGTAAAAACGGTGAACTATTCCTTTAAAGCCTCTTAAAGGCTGTTTTCGGCTGACTTTTCAAGTATACCTGGTACTCATTGTGATGTGGTTGGCTGTATAAACGGCAGTTACCACTTTGAACTGTTGAGAATGCAAAACAAACTAGTGTACGAATGATACCGACCCCTGTAATGAACCACCATTTATGTTAAATACTTTACATATAGAAAAGAAGGATCCGAATGGACGTGCGAGGTGGATAAACAAGGTAAGAAATGTGTGATTTATCATGTTAATTGTTAGATATTTCTGTTGATCGTCTAGATCTAACGGTTTTAGTTTTGGTAGCATAGTCATTAGCACGCAGTGAGAAGCAGAGGGAGGCGGACCAGGGGAAAGTAGTGACATTGAGGTGGATGTTACTTTGACCTTGCTTTCAGCAAACTTAAACTTTTAAGAACTATTAAAGATCAGCAATGTCCCATGATAGACTGAACAGCCTTGCCATACTCTGTACAAAGTCAACTGGCCAAAAACACTTGACTTTAAAGACCTGATCAGCAAATTTGTGAAGCAAAGACCCGTCAATGGGCATTTAGTAAACACAGCCATTATTTAGTTTGTGCTTATTAATGTTCAAAACAAAGTTTGTCTCATTTGGTATGGTCATTGCTCAGAACTGCTTTACAGTATTTTTGTATTAGGCCAGGTTTGGACCTGGTAGATCTTTAATTTATTTTTTATCCCACGTTTTTTTTTTTTAGACTTTTTGTCTCTTGGTGCTACTCACCTGCTCCTCCTTACGTATAAAACCCTTTATGATCATACAGCAGAGATCTGATTTTTCTATATGTTCCTAACAGAGAACTTCGTTCTCAGACTGCAGCTCTACTGGTAATATTTCTAAAAATATCCATGCTGTTTTGAGTGAGATGGGGCTTTCTGAATTCATCCTGCAGTCTCTGAGTGAACCCTTTAAAATCTGTCCGGCTTTCTATGACACAAGCCGGAATATTGGAATATCCACATCCCCTCAGAGCAGTGTCTCCACCCACCATGTACAGTGGTAAACAGCAGTTGCTGATTGGAAAGCACTGGTTCAGATTAGGAAAAAACCATGATCAGTTTTTGGCTGGTCAAAAGAGCTCAAAACACTTCATTGTTTTGAGAGGACAGAAGAGCTGCACGGGTTGAATTTATTTTTTATGGTAAGAGGCTGGTAAGGTGCTAGAGAGATGGCGTCAGCTAGATTGAGCTAGAAGGCTTCAGAGTCTCAGGAAGAGATCAGACTTTATTTGGAGGAAGATATCAGAGTCCCAGGTAAGCAGTTAAACATGTTTTAGCTTAAAGTCATTTTTTCAATACCATTCAAAAGTATCTTGCTTAATTCTCTGAGTCTCTGGTTTTCAGGAGACTCCCCTCCTACGGTAGCAGATTCTGGCTTGAGCATGTATGGTTGAACTACTTTTTTTTTTGTCTTTAAATGGTTGAACTGCTGTAGTCATGTCAAGCTTTGGGCGAGGCCAAATTAACAGCTGCCACAGTTGTACATGCTTCCATTGGGTCAGCTTTAGATACACTTAGATACACTTTAGATACACATGGGCCTTTAGATACACTCTGTCACTGTATTGAACAGATCAGTGTGTGGATGCAAAAAAACTTTCTCCAGTTAAACTCAGACAAAACTGAGATAATTGTTTTTGGCCCACAGACACAAAGACAAAGTGTTATTAGTCATCTGGAGTCTCTCTGTCTTTAACCAAAAAATCTGGTTAGAAATCTAGGGGTAATCATGGACTCGGACCTGAACTTAAACAGCCACATCAAAGCAATAACATCAACAGCTTTTTACCATCTGAAAAACATAGCTAAGATCAGAGGAAATGTGTCAAAACCAGACTTAGAGAGACTTACATCCACTACTGTAACGGCCTGCTCACTGGCCTCTCTAAACGAGCTGTCAGACAGCTGCAGTACATCCAGAACGCTTCTGCTCGAGTCCTGACAAGAACCATGAAATGTGACCATATTAGTCCAGTGCTCCGTTCTCTGCACTGGCTTCCTGTCGCTCAAAGAATGGAATGTTAAACAGCTCTGCTCGTGTACAAGTGTTTTCGTGGTGTGGCACCAAAGTAGGGCTGCACCGTGGTGTAGTGGTTAGCACTGTTGCCTTGCAGCAAGAAGGTTGTGGATTCGTATCTTGGCCCAGGGTCTTTCTGCATGGAGTTTGAATCCAGGCTGAAAACAGTTCTTTTTACCCGTGCATATCACAATTGAAAGTATTTTATCTGCACTCGTTATTTTTATTGTAATTAATTATTTTTTAGGTTGATGTAATTTTCTTTTTATCTGTTTTCTTAATTGATGCAACTGTGAAGCACTTTGAACTGCCTTGTGATTGAATTGTGCTCTACAAATAAATGTGCCTTGCCTAATTTGTAATGAGCAGCAGAAACAGCACGAACTGAAACAGAGGGTAATAGAGGTTGGTAACAATCAATTCAATTCAGTTTATTTTACATAGCGCCGCTTTCAAAACAGATGTCATCTCAAGGCACTTTACAAGAAGAGTTATTACAATACAATTCCTATCCTAAAAGCTATTTCCAGAGCCAGAGATCTTCCTTGTTTGAAGTGATCAAATACTTATTTTCCACCATAATTTACAAATAAATTATTTAAAAATCCTACAATGTGAATTCCAGGATTTTTTTTTTACATTCTGTCTCTCACAGTTGAAGTGTACCTATTAGGGGTGTAACGGTTTTTGTATTTGTCCCGTGCCGTCACGGTACAGGCGTTACGGTTCGGTGCACGCAGTCATACGACGAATACGAGTGAGTTTAAAAAAAAAAAAAAAAAGTCGTGTCCTCACTTGGCGGCAGGTGGCAGTACTGAGCCGAACACTGCCAGACACAGAAAGAAGGAGAAATTGCAGAAGAAGAAAAAGTAAGAAAAGAGGGAAAGTGATGGACAGTGTAGAGTTGGAGGAGCCGCCGGCTTCATTTAAATCCGCTGTATGGGAGCACTTTGGCTTCCCCGTACAATATAATGGTGACGGCATGCGAGTGGAGGACCGGACAAAGACTGTCTGCCGGCGATGTTTCACGGAGGTGCGGTACGTCGCTGGCAACACCTCAAACATGCTTACGCACATAAGACGGCATCACCCCGACATATCTGTCACTGGTGCGCGGAGAAAAAAGTCTTTGGTACAACAACTTATTCCCGCTGTTTTCAAGCCACCTCTTGACATTAACACTGACCGGGCTAAAAAAATCACAGAAGCAATTGGCATATACATAGCAACATCAATGCGCCCATACGCAGTAGTAGAGGAGCCCGGCTTCAAGTATTTATTAAAGACGCTTGAACCACGCTACAGTGTCCCATCCCGTGCGCACATCAGCCAGTCTGTGGTCCCCGTTATTTACAAGCGTGCACGAGCAATGGTTGAGCATGAGCTGTCTGCTGCACAAGCTGTTGCACTCACAACGGACGGGTGGACATCCCGCTCCACCGAAAGCTACCTCACGGTTACCGCCCACTTCATCACCCCTGAGTGGGAAATGAAAAATCTAGTTTTATCAACGCGCCCAGTGTATGAACAACACACCAGCACTCAATTAGCTGAGAAGCTACAAGAGGCAGTAACAGAGTGGAATCTTGAAAAGCCCATACATTTGTTATGTTTTATTTTATTTATTTTTACTTCTGTAAAAGGAGATGGATTCTACTTTGCACTCAATTGGTGTCTGTTAAAAATAAATTAAAAAAGCTAACTTTCACACGTGATTTTTTTATTTTATTTACTTTTTCCCTGTTGTACCGAACCCGTACCGAACCGTGAACTCCATACCGAGGTATGTACCGAACCGTGACTTGTGTGTACCGTTACACCCCTAGTACCTATGATGAAAATTACTGACCTCTGTCATCATTTTTAGTGGGAGAACTTACACAATCGGTGGCTGACTAAGTACTTTTTTCCCCGACTGTAGTTAGAATGGCTTAGGTTATCCTGAGCTATCTTTGTAGTTATGCTGCTAAAGGCTTAGACTGTCGGAAAACAGACTGACCATTTTTCTGTACTCTTCTACTCTTCTCTTCTACTACTCTTCCGATTTATTTTTCGCTGCACTTATGATTGTTTACCTTGTTTTCTCTGTGTTTTTCATACAAGCTCCACCTGGTCTAGTATCCTGCTCAGCGACAACACCCTACTGGAAGGAGAGCATCTTTTGGATTATGCTCCAAGTGACCAAACATCCTCCATGTCCTGTTGTCAGCCTTTTACTTTCTTTATTATAGAAAGTACTCTTACAACAGTTCTTTTGTTCTTTTTGTGTCTCTTCTCTGTCTTCTCAGACCCCCAGACAGTCGTGGCAGATGACCTCTTGTACTGAGCCAGGTTCTGCTGGACGTTTCTTCATGTTAAAGTGGAGTTTTTACTCTCCATTGTCACTATATGCTTGCTCGGTATGAGGGATTGCTGTGATTGGAGTCTGCATGTCCAGGGCACAACCCCACATCAACACAATCTGCTGGGATTCCTTAAATAGAAAAAAATTAACTGACTGGAATATTTGTACAATTGTATTTAAATGATTTTTTTCTTATAAAGTGCCTTAAGTTGACGTCTGTTGTGAATTGTTGATATATAAATTAACTTAATTGGATTGGTTGTGTTGTAGAATGCTTTTAGTGGCCAACAAAATCAGAGCATAAATGCATTCTGTTTAAAAGTCAGCTCAGTTTAGTGACTAAGACATTAGGAATTATTGTCAACAGTTAAACGTTAAGATAACAACTTGGGAATTAACCACCTCAGGGGAATTTTTTTTTCTTTCTTGTTAACAATAAACTCAAGCAAATAAATGTCCTTTATTAAATAAATAATGTCCCTAAAATAAAACAAATTGCAAAAATGTGAATAGCCATCAAAGTGTTTGAAAGACTAATATTAAGTACTAACTATGTTTGCCACATGATGGCAGCAAAGTGAGCAGCATTGTCCTCTGTTTTAACAAATACTAAACAGAAATCTATTGAAGACACAAAAAAGAATTAAGTCTGTTATGGATACAAATTTTCTGTCATGGAGAAATGCTCACACTGTGCATTATTTAAGAGGCATTCTTCTGTGTTCATGTGAAATTCATTGGAAGAAGTTACTAAGGGAGGGGACCTATTCTACTCTTTGTCCACACAAGGAACTAGTATGATTGAGACACACCCTCATTTATTGTTGTTACATATGCTGTCACACATTAAGTAAAATGATAACACACAGACACACACACATACAAAACCCATGACACTTATCTCTCTATACTTTGCTGTTGGTATGAAATTATTTTCCTGGAATGTTGTATTTGATTTATGCCAAACATGTGTCCTCCTGGGGCCTATCGCACAAAAGGAGGATTAAGAAATCAAGGATAAATAACTAAATACTCTGTCGGAGACAGAAATACTCATGAAGGCATTTGTCGAGTAAAATACTTAATTAAAAAGAAAGACAAAATCGCAACAGTGAATAATAAAAGAGAACAAAAACATGGCAAATTATTGCTGAAACATCACAATTACAATCTAAATAGTTAATTCTCATGTCCCAAAATGATGCAGTTGTACTCTTATTATGAATCTGTTGAATTGTTAGTTGAACTGGACAGGAGAAATGAGTGAAGATGTGTAAATCTAACTCCGTCAGACTGATGAATAGATGAGCTAATAAAAATATTAATGAGAAAAATGACTTTGATTAATATAGTTTCTTTCAAAGGACGTGGTAGTGAGTCAAAATCTTAAATAATATTCTGGTTCCTTCAGGTTTCTGCTCAAATATTGTAGCTACTGTTTTAGTAGTGATCCTGTCACGGTCAACCTGTCAAACATGTTTTATATTATTTTAGTTAATATGCATGCTTTAAATTCCAGTTAAATATGTCCTGCAGTGGCCGAACATTTTTTGAAATTTAATTTAAACTGATTTGGCCTCTTATGATGTTTGTGCTGTATACGGTTTGTACATACTTGCAAGAAGGCTTGTGAAACCATTCATTTGTCTGTTTATTTGACAAGGAGGAATTTTTTGCATAACCAATCCTTCTAGCGCCTATCCTGTTTTTGTACAACTGGATCACGAATAAATTGAGCCAGGATAATCAAGATATCACAGCTTAAACCCTTATCCTAGTTTTGTGCAATAGGCCCCTGGCTGCCAAATGCTTTCATTTAAACCAATCTGACCATAGGTCATTTTTCCAATAGTCCTTCTCCTTCTATTTATTCTATGTACCGTATTTTCCGGACTATAATATGCTACTCTTTTTCATGTTTTGAACCATGCGGTATGTAATCATGTGCGGTTTATTTAATGAATTTTTACAGCTAACGGCCACTAGAAGGCCTCCTTTATCCATGGATTGTACAAGCCACGTCTTCACGAAAGGACACCTATGTGCCTCTGTACATTTAAGAAGACAGGAAGACAGACAGACAGAGAGAGAGAGAGAGAGAGAGAGAGAGAGAGAGAGAGAGAGAGAGAGAGAGAGGAGGAAGCTTGAATAATAAAAGCTAACCTGGAACAGACATTATGAGAGCGTGACAGTTTAAATTGAAGGTAGTCGCTCTGGTTTTTACAGAAGGAAATAGAGTGGCTTCACTAACTGTTCGCAGCATTGAATCAATGGTGAGATGTTGCAGATGTCTGCATGACAAACTAACTCATTGCAATAAGACGAAAAAAAATCTTTCAGATGTAATAAAATCAGATGGGCCGTACTTGAAGTCGTTCAGAGATTGTGTGTTCAGAGATTGGCTGAAGACACAAAAAGAGGACAGTCGAGGTGTTTCCACCGTGTTGGAATGCTAAGAAAATCGAAGATTTCCCAAACACCAATCACTTTCCCGACAATACCCTCTGCATGAACCCTTACATATGCTAATTAAATGTTAAAACAGCTACGGCTATCAATCGGGTGTGGCTTGATTATGTACACATTTGTATTTTATCTCTAAAATAGGATGTTGGGTCTTATAATCAGGTTTGGTTTATAGTCCGGAAAATACGCTAACTGTCTTCAGTCTGGCATTTATGTTTTTCTCCCAGAGCAAAAGTTCTATTTTTTTTGGCTTAGTAAAGTTGTATTTTAAATGTTATATGTGATATGTGCATATAAAATAAATCAAATCAAAGAAGTAAATAAATAAAATCTACTAATCGGACTGTCCCTAAATGTAATTTACTATTTTAAGTGAAGACAACTTTGCTTGTGTTGTGGTCAGGGCTGGATTGTCAAGGTTGGAGTTTTTGTTTTTTTCCAGGAATATAGCACTGTTTTTCTATTTATTTATTTTTGCTTGAAATGTAGAGCACTCTGACTTCAAATAGCAATCAGAATTATACCTTAATTTATTTTCCTGTCCCTTTGTGAAAATATACAACACACAAGGTAAAAAAATAATACTTATTATTAATAAGTTATGGCTATGATTAGCATGGAGAGGGTAGGGGGATAAAGATTAGTAGCCAGCTAACAAGTATGAAATGGCTTTTATGAGAGGAAGAAGGAAATGAGCAAGAATATAATGCAATAATGAATATTTTTTCTTTCTTCTCCTGTCACTACCTCTGATATTCTCAGTCAGTCTCAGGGGTTGGTCTTACATGAATGCTCAAATCCCCATGTCGGGTACAGTGGGGATTTTGTCCTGTGGCTAAGCAGAAAAGCAAATGTGCTTTACAACTCAATAACTAACTAAATATAACCGACTGAACACACAATCGAACAAATAAAGCTTGTGCCGAGGAATTCTTACATCGAGGGGCCTGACAAAAATGATTCATGTACCCTTTTGTGTAGTAGCACGTTCTGCCTTTTGGTAAAATGCCTTTCAGAAGCAGTTGCCAAGGTGACCTACAGCTATACCTGAGCTTAATTCATTGTTATGCACAGTTTTACTCAGGTGTAACTATTCATATTTTACACTGTTTTCTTTGATAATACATTGTTTGCTATGATTATTAGCCTGACCCAATAAGATGTTAAAACCAGTTTTATGACCGTGCTCATAAAAATGTATTTTGACATGCTGATATAACTTGAGTATTGCTTTTTGCATAGCTTCCATTCAGTTGTATTGAGTCTTTTAACTCTGCTATGTTTTGCGTATGACCATGTTCATATCTTTTTTTTAATGATAACCTGTACAGTTTCCAGGGTTTTGGCCTTATGATCTCAAAACTCAAGCGGATATCCATATAGAAGATAAATACTGCCTTACACATTACAGAGATGTATGAGATATGAGGCTCGGAAGGCAAACTTGTTCCATTATAGAATCTATTAGATTATATTTGATATTTGTGTCTTTATTCCATTTATCCTCCAGTAAGCTCTTTTGAGATTTACAAACACATTCCATACAGGAATTTTAACGTAAAAGATGTCTCACAAATTTCTTCCAGTTGAAGATTTGGTTCGTCCAATGCTCTTTGGTGTTTGATAGTTCGTTCAATACAAATAGTTAATCAAAATAGTCATTCATCATATTGTATAGACACGTTGAAACGTGACGTCACGCATCCAAGCTCCCGCCAACAGCTTTTAGCTGGAGGGCAGAAAGACATATGAGCCCCACTGACTACTGTTGTTGTTAGCTGATAGTTGAAGGATAAATCTGTCAGTATGGTTAACATGTGCAGCGCAGCAGGCTGAAAAATAGTAGAAAACAGAAATAATAGTTAATAGGTTTCCAGCTGACGAAATACACCACCGTTTATGGCTGAGTTAGAGTGGATGATCTATCCGTCCAGGGATCCAGTCTCCTGACAGATTTTACTTTCTCTCCCACACTGGAGGTATGTTGATGTTAATATACACGTACGTATGCCTTGTTTGCTTCTGCTGTGTAAAGTTGAGGCATGGTGATCAAATGTAGATATCTGTAAACTGAACTGGCGGCGGTCATATCTGTGGAGTTGTAGCTTGTCAGCTGTTTGAAACGGTCTGGAAGCTAGCTCTGGGGGATAGCTCTTAGCTATCTCCGCTTTCTTACATGTTACTGGTTGTACAAACGGCTGCCCGATTACATGTAAGTTTTAAGTTTATTATTTTATTTCTTTACGGGCGCCTGCTTATAGTATAAGCCATGGAGCTGCGCTCAGCTCGACGATGATGTCATTCGTTAGCTGTTCTCTGCACATAGTGCTAACGCAGTGTGTACAGTTTAAGCTGTCAGTTCACTGTGAAATTCCTACATAACTCTGTAATGTGTTGTTGTCTTTGGGTTGTGAATATGTCTATGACATGTCAGTAATCTGGTGAAGCTATAAATAGTGGCCTGTTGGGGGTTAAGCAGGCTGAATGGTAACTCGGTTGTTGTGACTCATCAAACTGTGTTGATGATTGAGCGGTATAAAAAGGTGTTTGAAGCGTCGCTGGGAGTTCTCCTAATAATTGAATGCCTTCTTGGTTCTGCTGTGTAAAGTCAAAGCATGTTGATTAAATAATTGTATATATCCCCATACTGATTTGGCGTATATGTTGGCTGACATTGGTGACTGACTTGGCCATATGTTTCATCCTGTAGCTTGTAACTTGTACAGTTAGCTTCTGATGTGACGTTAAATCTGCACAGAGATGGTTTACATTTTATTTTGTTTGTCTAATTGTTCAACCACAACTGCACGGCTTTGCATAGCGGTGTTGAAGCTTTTTGACCTCCAGTGTTGTACGCATGAGCAAAATTACCTGGATGAAAACAATAACATTCAACGTGTCTATACTTAAATACTAGCGGTGTAAAGGTACATGTATCTGTATTCTTTTTTTTCGGTCTGAAACAAACAGCATTCCCCGACCTTCTGCTAGCAGAAGTCATGACCAGCAACTCCTTTAATTAAGCAGGAGGTTGAATTGCCGTTGTCAAAGCGCACATTTGGTAAAACTTGCAGAATGTGTTTTCGTGTTAAATTGTGTTAGCGTTGATGGTTGATCTTTGCTATCAGAGATTTTTATGATTAAACCTTTATTTAAACATTGTTTGTTTTTCAATTTAATTCTATCTTTTATACATCAGAAGGATATCACAATATATTAAAAGTTTTGCAGAATAATTAGGAGGAGGGGAAGATATACTCTAAAGAGAAAAAAAGGGGATAGAAAAAGAAAACAAAAATGAAAAAGCCTTTAACAGGTATTTCCAGCCATCCATCCATTTTCTAAACCACTTATCCTCAAGGGGTCTTGGGGGGAAGATGTTCATCTCCAGCTGTCAATGGGCGAGAGGCAGGGTACACCCTGGACAGGTCGCTAGTCCATCACAGGGCAACACAGAGACAAACGGGACAAACAACCATGCACCAACTACTTTGGCAGGAAGCTGGAGTACCCAGAGGAAACTCAAGCATACATGGGGAGAACAAACTCCATGCAGAGAGACCTTGGGCCGGGATTCGAACTGTCAACCTTCTTGCTGCAAGGCAACAGCGCTACCCACCAAATCATATCGATATTTAAAAATAGGGATTGACATCTATTTACAAACTACAGACCCATTTCTCTGCTTATTGAAGATATTGACTACAGTTTACTGTTAGGGAAATTGGAGCGTTCTGGTATTAGGGGATCAGCATTGTCATGGTTAACAACTTATATTAAAGATAGGTGTAAGTATGTTAAAATTATTCAAACTGAATCTGAATTATTAAATATCAAATGTGGGGTGCCTCAAGGTTCTGTTCTTGGTCCAAAGTTATTTATATTATAATTTAATCACATCTAAGCAGCTGAGGTGTTTAAATAGGTTTTATTTAAAGGTGATACACGTTTATTTTCATGCAAAATGTCTAAAACAGCTCCAGTTGACAGTAAATGAGGAGTTAAAACACCTAAATAAATGGTTAGACGTGAATAAATTAAAACATTTTTCTACGTGTCCTGTCTGGCAGTGTGGTACTCAGAATTGGTACCTGAGTACCAAGTATAAGCCCAACAGATTTATTTTCTTAAGCAGAGCATTACAGCTTTTGCTATAGTACTCCATTTGATACATATGAATGAAAATTCTTTATTAGTGATTGCTGTGGGTTTCATTTCTTGAGGTTATGGACACAGAGAGGGAAAAAACAAGAGAGAAAAAAAAGAAAATGAATAATAAATAACCAGTAAGATGGAGCAACATGAACAAAACAAATCAGATTCAATGAACTAAGAACTACACGTCCACAACATATAAAAATGGGTATATGAATAAAACTACAATGTCCCTGAAAAGCCTCTGGCACTAGCCAACCATCGATGACAACTTTAGGCCAAGAATGCATCCACAAACACCGATGTCCCCACACCTGAGAGGCTCAGAGGGCCCTAGAGTCACCGCCATCGACCGGCAGCAGCAACAGAGGCCCCCCATACCGACCAAGCCCCGGTCAGGACCGCAACTAGGCAGGAGCGGCACCCAGCGCCCCCAAGCCCAACCCAAACCCACCCAGGAGCAGCACAGCCACCAGGCCAGTATCCCACGTCTGCCAATGCAACTCCCCTAAGGTGCTGCATGCAGCCGTCTGAAGTCACCATCCAACGCCATCAATGTCCCACCCCGGGCAGGGTCCATGCACCTAGCACCCCATTCGCAAGTTGTCCCACCCCGCCATAGAGGCCCGCAACCCCAAACCTCCCCACATCAGCGACCATATCCCACACGACAAAATCATGGGCCCTCCACCCCTACTAGGTGATGGAGCTGATCAAGGGAGCCGAAAGAGATTGATCAGATGTTGAGGCGGAGGTTATCTCAAGACTTGACTATAACTCAATATGAGTAAAACAAAGTTTACTTTGTTCAACAACTGTCAAATTGAAAGTCATTTGAAAGAAAAGATAAAAGATATCGAAATTGAAAGAGTATGAGGATAGAATTTTGGGTGTAACAATTTACCATAAAATAACTGGAATAAACTGGAAGAAACAAATTAAAAGCTCTGAAATAGAACTATCAAAATCGATTAGAATATTACATAAAACTTAATATGTTTTAAATCAAAAGCCAATGCTTTTACTTTACTGTTCCCTCTTACTCCCTTACATGATGTATTGTTATACATATGGGGAAACACCTACAAAACAAACACCAAACCTATTTACAGGTTACAAAAAAAAAAAGCTGTACAAATTGTAAGTCGCTTAATTTATCAACCAACAAATCCACTATTTGTGACATTGCAGTTGTTAAAGTTTTATGATCTGGTTATCTATCTGAAGTGCAGTGCTACCCTCCCGTGCACACGTAGGCAATAGTCTAAATGGGTAATATAGCATAAGCTCTTTCTCTTAAACACAGGAAAGTGAATTTACCTGGTTATCTTCATTTTAACAAACTCATCTGAAAATAAAGTAATGAATAATAATAGTGTTATCAGGGTGCGATTTGTAAAAAAAAAAAGGGCGGGGGAGGGGGGGGGGGGGGTTGAGAAACTTTTTGTCTATTGTCTACTGTCTAATAGCTAATGTAATATTGCACATATTTTCATCCAACTTCAACTAAAGAAACAAGGTTTGGCTACTTAAAGAGACTCCTTCGATTAATAAAAAATGTTATAAATGGCATAAATAGGTTAGGCTACTGCTATATACGTAATTACAATTTATTGTAAATTTTCAGCTAGGCTAGCCTACCGTATAGATTACAACTTTTCGGTTATGTGGCTTTTGTGCGTGTTTCCAATTGGTATTATATTCAGACATGAAAACGGGTCAGGGTTGAAAAGGTGAGAAGGATATTACCCATCCAGGCAGGTCTGGGGGCATGCTCCCCCAGAAGATTTTTACTCTTTAGGGCTTTTTCTATAAAATATTCAATATTAATATCATCAGTTAAAAATGTTGTAGCTTTAATATGGTTATTGATAAAGGTAAACATCTTCAGTATGATCCACAGTTTGTGATGGGAGCAAATTAACACTTCTAATTTGCATATTATGACATCATTGAGTATTGGCAATATCGGTTTGGAATACTTTTACTTTATCTTTTTTAAATTGTTTAAAACTTACTTTATTTTGAATGTTAACAAACTTTATTTTTCTATATATTTTCTAAATATGTATTTATTGGCATTTTTTTTCAAGAACAGGTGGACATATCTGTTTATTTCCTTTGTTATGAAGCTCCATTAGTCGATTCACTACATAAAACAACAGAAAGGAAATTATTGGACTCAGAATTTTACAGCTCCATCCCCAAAATTACCAACAAGCTCATCATATATTTTGATCCACTGTTGATACTCGTCATCAAACCTCACTAAAATCATCATCTGCGGCAGGAAAGTAAACTTTTCTGCTGCTTACCAACTTATTAGCAGTCTGTTTTCTCTCGCATTTTCCACCACGTCTGCTGCTATTTCCTCGGGTTTTTACATTCTTGCTTCTTCTGTCACGATATCTGTTGTTTTGGACACCCCTGCTACCCGATCACACACCTTTCTGGAGCTGTTAAGTTTAATAGTCGATACAGAAGAAAACTAACGTTTTGACAAAAGGTTACATCAAAAGAACAGTAGGCTATGTGGAGTTAAACTGGACAGCCCCAATAACTTCCGAATAGTTCTACTTGTTAAATTGCAATGCGAGCGGCAGCCAAAGGAGGGTGCATTATGCTAGCAGGATAATTTAAAAGGGAATTGCGACTATTGTGCGTGTGCCCCACTTCTGATACAGTGGCGGCAGAAAATGAAACCTTGGCGGGCCCCCGCTCCAATATCAACAAAGAGGAAACACTGAACTGAATGTAGGGTTGGGAGCAAAATAATGAGTCACCTAATGCACACAGATGACTAAGGGATTTCCTCATCATATAGTGCAGGACCATGCAATATATGTCCATTCTGATTGGTTGGTGAAATGCTACTTTAACCCCCACTAAGGCATTTTTGTAGCCCATCCGAATCGCCCTCACAGCTAGCCTGATCCTGCTCATTCAGGAACTCAGGTGGGGGTTCATATGCTGTAATATCTCTTAAGAACAAATAACTAAATTGGTTTATCTTAGACCCACACAAGATCAGAACTGAAGTATTTCATTAGATTTCAGAAGCACCTGTTTTGGTTGTTTTTATATTTATATAAGTATGTTGTTTATACTTTTATAAGCTCATTTTAAGTTTAAAAAAGTATACATTCAAATATGCAACAACTACACTCATCTACAGCCTATATACTACTTGGGTATTTATATTATTGTATATTTATTGTAAGTATATTTATTGAAGTATATATTAAAATAAAATTGAAGTATTAAATTATATTTTAAATAAATCATATTTACACTCTTTGTTATACTACCATTGTACATACATAGATACACATACATTTCTAGTCCACATATTACCTAATTTAAGTATATTTTCTGTCCCCCTCATGAAATACTCGAACTTAAATATATATTTCTTTTTGCAACTTTAAAAGTTTCATTGTTATGCTACTGTAAGTATACTTGTACGATTGTCTGACGTATTACTTATAGAATAGGCTACTACTTATATAAGTAAATATACGTCTTAAATTATTCTTAGAGTTAACCTCTTTTAGATGTACACTATACTGCAAAATGAAATTAAAAGATAAATTAAATCACAAGACACAATATTGTGATGCTGTTGGATGCAAAGCTAGTGTAACTAAACTTTCCAACAGGAATTCTTTTGAAGATAAATTCAGAATATGACAGAATGACAATAAATTGAATAAAAATATTAAGGGAATAAGAATGACCAAATAAATAAATTAAACAAGTAATGGATGTTTGATGGAATTCATCATATAAACCTATGGACAAAGTTTTAAAAAAAAGAATTTTTAAAAATATGCATTATTGTAGGTAATTTTTAATTGGTAAAAAGCCGCTCATAGCACAGTCCTGTTTCAATTGTTCTCAGTAGTACACTCTTTTAGCTGTGCGAAAGTACCTGCAAATTGTGAGCAGTTTTTTTTTTTTCTTTTGAGCTTGCTGCCTAGCAACCATATTACTGCCAGAGTTCCCTTTGACATCACAGACATGGCTTTGATCTAGCATGATGTCATAGATTCTCTTTGCCTGCAAAATTCTACTTGGGGTCACTTTGAAGGTGGATCGACAGAGTGACAGCAGCAAAGTTACGTTTTCTTGACAGTTTACTGGAAAAAAGCGATTCGGAGTCATCATGGCAGAAAAACAAAACTTTTGTCTTGAAAATGAGGAGATTTTTAACTGTGAGGAGTTTAAAACCAACATATTCAATTTCCTGTGGGAACTGACCAATGATGAATTGACATTTTTGAGATCAGGTAATGTCCATCAGCAAACACAAAATAAGATTTCAGAGTTGGTAACAGGACCTGTGCCCCAGATAATTGACTACATTCTAAGAAATCGGTCAAATGCAGATGTTATGCCCCAAGAAGTCGCCACTCTGAGCACAGATTTCCTTGCTTCAAATCAAGAACTTTGTGAAAAGCCAAAAGAAAAGGGCTTGGTCAGAAGAATAAGGAAGTTTTTGACATCCAGATTTAGAGAGGCCAAACCAACAATAGTAGATGTTCCTGCTGTGGTGAAGTCAACGGATCAAGTCCCTCATCCTGACTTAAAGTCTGATGAATTTAAAACTATTAGGTTTTCTCAAGGCTCAGGAATCTCCCTGCAGGAATCACTAGAGTGTAGCAGTGGAAAGGAAGACAAACAAATTCCCAGCCTTAGAGAGCTTTACCAAAAGCTTTTCCCTCGTGAGGTCTCCACAGATGAAGACAAAGAATCTGATAGCATATTTGATGAGGAAAGCAAACCAACAGTTGGTCTGATGTCCAAGGGTCAACAAGAACCTTGTTTCATTGATGACGGAACAGAGAAAGCACTTACTCTGTCAAAGCGCGCAAAACCCAAATTAGAGCAGCTTTTCAAAAAGACTCGTAATCTGAAATGTTGTAGAAAGGGTCCGGTGTCAACATCAGATGTCACAGAATCATTGGACCACAGGATACAATCCGTCTCTCAAGCTGGCATGCTGTCTGAAAATCAACAGGACCTTTGGATCACAGAAGACTTGGATTTACAAGAGGAACTAATGGAAGACAGCCCTGAAGAGGAAACAGATGAAGAACCATCTCCTGCTCTAATTCCATCAAGGGATGAAAAACCCACATTAAAGCCATTTTTCAAAGAGAACCTTCCTATGAAGTGTTGTCAAAATGAGCAGATATCACTAGATGATAGCCCAAAAGAAGAAATGGCTCCTGAACTAGCTCCACTAACGAATGCAAAACCCACATTACAGCCATTTTTCAAAGGGAACCTTCCTACGAAGTGTTGTAGAAAGGAGCCGATATCACCAGAAAACAGCCATGGAAAGCAAAGTTATCCAAGTACAGCTTCTAAATCTTGGCATGAAGGGCTTGAACAAAAATGTGAACTGGAAATCACCACAGATGAGCACAAAGATTCTGAGAGCATAATTAGGGAGGAAACAGTTATTCCATCAAAAAATGGCAAACCCTTTTGCAAAAAAGTCTGGATAAAGATAAAGACCTTTTTTGGTAAAAGGTCTAAAGACAAGACTCAAAAGGATGTATTAGGCACAGAAACCAGAGCAGACGTTTCGATCACCCAGAGGGAAGGTCAAGTAAGAGAACAGGTAGAAAGATCTGAAGAGGCTGTGCGGGTGCTTGTCAGGAAAATAGTTGCTCTCAGCATAAAGGAATCAGGATACATCTGTAAAAAAACTACGAGCGACTTTATTGAGGAGAGACTGTTTCGCAAAATGTGGGCAGAAGTCAGAGGAGAACTTTCAGACGTTGCCCCACAAAAGATTGAAAGCTGTGACAGGGCCATCTTTAAAGAGATTTGCAAAATATTTAGGATCAAACATCCATTCTGTATAATGGATATTTTGTACTTATATGGAGAATCAAGCTTTTATCACGAAATTGTTGTGTCCTGTGCCTTAAAGCACATAATTAGTCAGAAGGTCTCTCCAAAGCAGCTGTGGTTCCCACGATTCCAATTTTAAAAGCACCTGCTATTTGTTGTGTTTTTTTATAATTATTTTTTATATCAATATAAATTCTCACCTAAACATAAATAAATACATCAGGAGCACCTACTGAGTCTAAATAACTCCTCCTGATCCAAATTTTAAGATGCTTGCTTATTCCTGCAGTATTGAGGGATTAATGTTATACAATTGTTGATAAAGAATGTATGATTGCAGATTTTGATTATTAACCCATTTCTGCTGTATAGAATTTGCATTGATCTCCGCATACCTTTTTGGGTTTCCTCCGGGCACTCCGGGTCCCACAATCAACCTCCCCCTCACCTAAACATAAATAAATACATCAGGAGCACCTAATGACTCTAAAGAAGTCTTCTTGATTAAAATTTTGCTCATTCCTGCCGTTGTGGGATTAATGTTATGCAATTTGCAATTAAAAGTGTATGGCTGCAAATTTATCTTAATAATAACCTACTCTTGGTGTATAAAATTTGCCCATAGAATTTGTACTCCCCATAATTTTTTGGGTTTTCTCCGGGTGCTCCGGGTCCCACAATCAAAACACCCCCGGCTCCTTCAAACAAAGCAACACCTCCCACCCCCACCAAAAAAAAAAAACTTACTAAAAAATAACATGGGATCATCTGATGAGTCAAAGGAACTCTTCCTGATCCAAATTTTAAGATACTTGCTTGTTCCTGCCTTGTTGTGGGATTAATGTATTACAAGTCGGTTTGATATTAAGAAGTCCAACGCTGAAAAATGGCATATTAGAAGTATAACTTTTAACACCACTGTTGAAATGCAATCCATTCTCCTTTAAAAGCAGTGAAACATACGTTTACACAACTTACAGCAGCGTCAAAGTCACACATGAAACAGGGTAAACGCGATCATAAAAAACTGTAGGCAAACAAACCGAATGGTAAAAGCTTGATTTTCATTAAAGAGATATAAAACATTTAAAAACATTCATATATTTTAGTGGACATATAAAATCATAATGCCTGACTTTGGTTAGTAAAATGACACGTTTTATTTGGTACATTATGATCTGGCTCTATTATAAATAATATCTAACATGTATATTGTCCCCCAGCAGCATCATCTGGTATATGGATTATAATATTAGGCCTTTCACAGGTTTTAGGGACGGCAGATCCACAGGTTCCCTGTCCAGGGTTCCATTAGGTTTCATACTTACTTGTCTGACTCTGATGTTCAAGTGGACTTTTTTTTTTTTTTCTGCTTTCTCACTGGTCATGGCTGTCATGCAGTGTCTGCATTCATCTTCAACATCAGTATGTAGGAAGTACAGAAGCGTATTGCATTCCCTTGCAAAAAAAAAACTTTTTTCTAGTTATGAGAGTATTTTACACAAAAAAAGGTTTTCCTAAAACAATGGATTAATAATGGTTGAGAAAAGAGGAACTCAAACATGTCTTCTTTGGTCAGTTCAATTCACTTTTACATTTTTTGGGCGTTCAAAAAACTGGGAAATGCTATTGTCTCTACACCAGCACCATTATAAAACATATGTGTATATGATTTTAAGTATGACATAATTAATACATATATCTTACCCTTATTAATCATCGTACTTATCACACGGATCGTTTTGGAAAGGACTGAAGTCCCCCCAAATAGGCCTAATGACATCTATATTATTGGCAAATTCACTTAACATTGTAATGTACAATACAGTGCAAAGGTTTTAGACAGGTATGACAAAATGCTGAAATGGTAGAACGATATGAGAAAGCCTACATCCACAAAAAATCTGTATTAGTTGTTCAAGATGTTTTGAACAACGTAACACCTTCAAAAATGGAATGCAAGTGTACCTAGAAGAACTGATGCAGTTTTGAAGGCAAGGGTGGTTATGCCAAATATTGATTTGATTTATATTTCTCTTTTGTTTGACACTGCATTTTACTGACTGATGAAAATAAATGGTTAACAATTCAATTTTTGAAAGCATTCTTTGTTCACAGCATTTCTTCACACCTGCCAAAAAGCGTTTCACAGCACTGTAAGTGCACACATTTTGGTTCACATTGTTAACCCTTCTTTTTAGTTTTCTGAGTTACATCAGTGGCAGCTGCTCCATTCCTTTTGCGGTGGGGACACTGCAGCTTGCCCGACAGCAACACGTTTACCTCCTCACCAGTGGGGGCGACACTAATTGTTACATGAAATGCAAACGTGGAGTGCAATCCTAGGGGCAGGTCCAGCCTTCCTCGCCTCTGATTGGATAGGCAAGGCAAGTCAATTTTATTTGTACAGCACACTTTCAACAAAGGGCAAGTCAAGGTGCTTTTCCTGATTAAGACTAGTTCGCAGGACAAATTAGCTTGATCATTAGAATACAAATGAGCAGTTACAATAAGAAAATAATCAAGAAAATACAACAATGTAGGGACAAGTGAGTAAAAAACACAGGTTTAGTTCATTAGCTGATCTTGCTGAAGAAAGCTCACAGTTTTTAACACAGGAAAGCATTTACAGTAATTGAGACAATAATTCGTGTGACAATTTAAGAAAAGCAACTCATAAGCGAGTCTAAATAGGTACGTTTTAATTTTAGATTTAAAAGAGTTCAGTGTCTCTGCAGCTTTGCATTCTCACGGTAGTTTGTTCCAGATATGAGGAGCATAGAAACTAAAAGCTTCTTCCCCACGCTTGCCTCGGGTTCTAGGGACGATCAGTAATCTAGAGCTGGAGGACCTGAGTGATCTGGATGGTTTGCTAACCCATTTATAAACTAATAAAAGCACCTTGAAGTATATTCTCTGAGCTACAGGGAGCCAGTGTAAGGACTTTAGGACTGGAGTGATGTGTTCTACTTTCTTGGTTCTAGTGAGAACACGAGCAGTAGCGTTCTGGATCAGCTGCAGCTGTCTGATTGTTTTTTTTTTTAGGTGGACCTGTGAAGATACTGTTACAGTAATCAAGGCGGATAGAGATAAACACATGGATGAGTTTTTCTAGGTCTCCTTGTGTCATCAGTCCTTTAATCCTATAAAATTTCCTCAGGTGATAGAAAGCTGACCTTTTTATTGCCTTTATGTGACCCTGGAGGTTCAGGTTTGAGTCCATTATTACACCTAGATTTATTGCCTGGTTGGTAGTTTCTAGTTGGGCCAACTGAAGCTGTGTACTGATATTTAATTGATCGTTTCTGGGTCCGAAGAGAAGCACTTCAGTTTTTTGTTTTTTTTGAGGAAATTATGGGACATCCAGCTGTTAATTTTCTCGGTGGATTTATTGAGGATTTGGACGGGTTCAACATCACCTGGTGACATTGAGATATAAAACTGAGTGTCATCAGCATCGTTGTGGTAGTTAACATTGTTAGTGGTTATTATCTGGCTTAGTGGGACCTAAGGGGCCTTAGGATGGAGCCCTGGGGGAACCCACATGTGATTTCTGTGTTTTGTGATGAGAACTGGCTAATCGATACAAAGAAGTTTCTGTTCTTTAGGTAGGATTTGAACCAGTCGAGTACCGTACCAGAGAGTCCAACCCAGCTCTCTAGACGTTGTAGTAATATTTCATGGTCAATGGTGTCAAACAGCGCACTGAGGTCTAATAGTACCAGCACTGTGGTTTTACCACGGTCAATATTTGTATGGATATCATTGAAAACTTTGACAAGGGCTGTCTCTGTACTGTGGTACCAACGAAAACCAGACTGATAAATATCAAAGCAGTTCTTCTTTGCTAGGAAGCTATTTAATTGTTGGAACACAGCTTTTTCAATAATTTTACAGACAAATGGGAGATTAGAGATTGGTCTCTAGTTTTGCATCAACATGCTGTCTAGGTTCTTCTTCTTTAGTATTGGTTTGATAACTGCTGTTTTTAAGGCTTCGGGGAAAACACCTGATAGGAGGGATCCGTTAACTATTTAGATCAGAGCCACTCTGATGGCTGGGAGGACCTTTTTTAGAAAATTTGTTGGTAAGATATCTAAGCAGCAGGTGGCAGAGCTTAATTTGTCAATAATTTCATCCAAGCTTGTTTGATTTATTTTTTGGAAGTTAGTCATTTTCTCTGCATGGGTGTTAATTGGACTCTATGTTGGTATTGGGGTTGTTTTTATGACTGTCATTTGTGGGCAATTGAAGAAACTTGTATCGATCCATAGTTGTTCAATACCGTTGATCGATCCGTCATGAATAATAGCAAGCATTTTCCTTTTCTTGCTGTGTTCTGTTCTCTTTTGCTTTCTGTCAGTGCTAGCTTCTTGCTGCTGTTTTTTGTTGTTGTTCGGTTTATCTTTGTTTGGGTTTAGGTGGCTTTGGCGAAGGACTGTTAGTTCCAGGGAATTGTTTGCGTTTCGCTGGCTTTGCTGTGCGTTTGTTTGACTCAGAGAGCCGGGAGAGGCCAGCGCTGTGAATCTGTTCTTTAAAGGGATAATTGAAGTTGTTGGTTGTTGGAGTTTCTTTTGACGTTCCTTGTCTTTCTTTTTGTGTATCTGTCATCTGAGTGCTGTCCAATCTTCTGATGAGTAGGGGGTTCTTCCAGATAGACATCGTCTGTTCGGAGGGTTACTCTGTGTGGTTGGCATTGATCTGCCAGGTTGTTGAAAATCGCATGTCATACTCAGAGTAGTATTTTTTCTGCCGTTTTCTTCAAGGGGTCGGAACTTTAATTCCCTGTCCTTCATTCTTTCCAGTATGTTTTGGAGAGTGAAATCAGCGTTGAGAGCCATTTTAGTCTTTGGTTCTTTGTCCACAGTGGAAGAAGAAGAAAAAGAGGGATAAAATCTGTCCCAGGGAGGTCGTCCAGTATCCTTAGGGTGAATAAATAAAAATAAAAAGGAAAATAAGTAGCGGAGGGAAGTAAGCAGGAGGAGAGGAGAGAACACGTCCTGATAGAAGTTCTCTCGCATGATTGGCTATTTCTTTTGAGGGTTAGTCCCGCCTTTTTCTTGGCTCTGATTGTCCAGAAGCCTATCCAGCGTCTGCAATATATAATGGCAAAAATGATGACCGGCTGTGGTTTATTTAGGTCATTTTTGACTTTGTGTTTACTGTCATATTCATCACCCAAGCTTACAGTTGCAATTGATGATGAGCACTTCTGACTGACAGTGTTGGGGAGTAACGGAATACATGTACCGGTGGTACGTATTTAGAATACTATTTATGAGTAGTTGTATTCCGTTACAATTACCTTTTATAAACATGGTATTCAGAATACAGTTTCTTTCATAATACCATTGGAATACTTTTGTGTTTTCCACTAAACTCACTCACTTTTGGTCTGATGAACGTTATTATGGACTGACTCATTCTGCCGTTTGTTAACGGCGCTCTCTCACAGCTCTTTTTTTTTCAAGTGATGCCAGATTTCATTAGACTATCCCTGAGAAAAGCCTGACTGAAGCCATGGAGGTTAAAACGGGGGGAACAGATCAAATCTGGCAACCCTATTCATCGAGTCACACTGCTTCAGACTGTGAAATATGCAGGCAAACTCCAGTGATTGCTGGAGCAGCTATAATTCAATCAATCAATAATCAAGTAATGAAGCGGCATATTCGTATTACCACCTAAAGTATTTTTTGAAAACATTGTGATGGTGGGAAAGTTCTTACATTTTTTTGTGAACTTTGTTGCTGGGTTTCAAGAAGCTACGCTGCACATCAACAATGTCAATAGATACTTGAAATATAAAGCATCCGGCTGGCCAGCCTTTCAAGGTATGTGCAAGTCACTAAAAAATCAAAAAACACGGCAAAGATGTAAAAAAAAAAAAAAAATCCTCTACCACTCAAAACCAGATAACATGGTATGGTAAGCAGCAGTTCTGCTGTCTTTATCTCCCAGCCCCAGCTGGACAACCTGACATTACAGTATATTGTCGGAGACCTGCAGCCTTTAAGAAAAATGGAATGCCCAGTTTGCTCATAAACTTAAGTAAGGAATTGTAAACTTTCTTATTCACTTGGGCTAACTGTTGCATGTTATAACTAAAGTTCTAGAATTGTTCTTCGGGCAAATAAGTCAGAAAATACATTTACAGAAATTGAAAACTGACTAGAGTTAATGAATTTTTTTGCAGTTGCAGTATTGCACTATGAGGTGCAGCCTTAGTTTTTTATCCCACCATGGTTCCTACCACAGATTGTTAAATAATTCTTAAAAAAACAAACAATAAAAAGCTTTTTTATTTTTTAGAATATACTGCATGGGGTAAAAGCTGCAGCTGGGTACAAGTGTTGAGTGAATAGATGGCAAAAATTGGAAAATGTCAGTATTCTGAGGGACATATTTTTTTTAACCTTTGAACTTAGTTAAAAAAATTGAATTATGAACTATGAACTGAACTAGTTCTTTTTAAAATGTGAGAACTGAATTTTGAACTTTACCAACACTGGCTTCTAAAAACGCAAAATTTAATCTGAAGAAACACCTTAAAGTAAGTTATTTTTATAGACTGTGTCTGTCTAATTTTTATATTTTTTATAAATTAACATTTTCATCACAAAACTCTCCAAAATGGATATGATTGTGTGGAAAAGGTACACATCAAAAGTATCTAGCCTGAATTCAAACCTGTAACTCCTGATTCAAAGTCCACAATTTTACCAATGAGCCAACAGGTCTATATGGGGATGGAAAAGGCCAGGACACATTATCAATCGGAATTTCACATTAATCGGAACAATAAACTTGAAATCTAAATATGACATCACACAGTCTTCTTTGTGCAAAAAAGAAGACTGTGTCAATATATGGCCACCTTATCATATATTGACATGTTTTCCTTTTGTTGGTAGAAGGAGTAATTCAAAAATGACTTCAATAAAACAGCTAATACTTTTCCCCAACATTTTGCAATGACTTTTTGCAGTTGTTGGAGAGGATTTCTAGGCAATCAGAAGCACAAAAAACGGCATACCTAGCTCCCCATAAAAAAACCTCCAATAATGCGAGAGAACTTCTATCCAATCAGAGGCGAGGAAGGTGGTACCTGCCCGTAAATACTGATGATTCCATGCGTGTTTGTCAATGTCAAGGCGCCACGCGAGGCACCTTGCTTATGAGGACAAAGAAAAAACGCTTAAATGGAATAGGCTTACCTCATGTGAATGCGACTTCCCGTTTACGCGCTCTGTTTACATCTAGCCCATTGTAGTAGCGTAGTAACGTTCCTTCAGCCATGGAACTGGAAATTTATAACAAGCTCGAGCACAACCAACACGTTTTGCTTTTTTAAAAATGGTTTATATGTTGGTTAAAGGAGAGCAATTCAGTAGTTTAGCTACCTGAACTCTTGATGGACTTGACGCAGTATGGCAACCAATCAGAGCATCTCACTTTAGTGATGTCGCCCGACGTCGACGATGTCTAGCCAATCATGATCCGCTAGTGTTGAAAATATCCGGTAGAGAAAGGCTCACCTACGAGCTTTGCAAGCTTCAGCTTAAAAATGTATATACGTCAAACAACATGCGTCAGAAGCGTTGCTTGACGCAGACAAAGTGTGCGGTCTGAATGCTCCATTAGCTTTGAAACTAGCAGGTTTCAGACTAGTTATACATTTAACTATTGTGTCAACCATTGCATCAAACCACAAATGAAACGAACACAGGTGGTCCACTGGGGATGTGTAGGCTTATTCTCTGTAAGACTAAACAAAGAAACTTTAAATGCAGAGAAAAAATTTCTAATCTGATCACATAGTCAGAGTTTTTAAAAACTGAGAAAGAAAATAAAGTTTACACACACTGCATATCTTTGCTCTGCAGAAGAAAATTATCACATTAAAGGCAGGGTATACGATTTAATTTTAAAACACTTTTTTAAAACTGCAAAAAATGCTCTTCATATAGCAGTGGCAACCTATAAGTTAGGAGTTCTTAAACTTGACCGAGTAATTTTCATTCTTTCTGCAGCGAGAAACCCTGGGAAAACCTCATCCAATCAACTTCCACGGTCCGTCCAGGATAAGAGGCTTGTAAGCAAAGCTTCTGTGTTCCAGCACCTCCCCTTCGTGTGCACGCAATGCATGTTCTAGCCTGTAAACAGGTAGTGAGCTTGCGCTGCCTTACTGACAGATAAATTGATTACGCCAGCTACAGTAGCCGACGTGTTTGTTTGGCAAAGCATTTAGTTCGAGGTCAATGCAGATTAGCTTCCCAAAATGAATAGAAAATGCAAACCTCTTGTGGAAATAGCAACAAGAAAGAAGAAAGCTGATGAAGAGCGTGCCAAAAGCCGAATCAGCTTCGGAGCTGCTTCATTTACAGCTAGCATTTACAAGCTAAGGGCTTGCTAACCGATGCGTTGGTTGCTGATTTTCTCCAGGACAGGTAAGATCACGTTATATTTTGTGACTTTGGTGGAAATGGCTTGTGTCCTGCGAGTTGTTGACTGTGGCGGAGACCCAACGAGGCCATGCTGGCTGCGCATGCCTGTGTTATTGAGGCGTGGCTTAGGGGGAGAGCATGAAGCAAGGGGTGAGACTTTTTATTTCGCAATAACGCCCTGTGGAGGAGCGCTCCCACAATCGTTTACCCTGCCTTTAAATAATCTAGACTTTTGTGTCTTCTAGCCTTTCTTTTTTTTTGTGGGCTGATCAATCACTCTATAACGTTCCCTTCTGTCTCATTTTAGAAGGTCAGTTAGAGTTAATGTATTTTTTGCCATCTTTTTAGAGCACTGTAACTGTGACTTTGATTTTATGTAACTCACCCAATATATATATATATATTTTTTATATTACCCCTGCCCTTTTTAAAAATATTTTACCCCTTCCTGACTATCCAGACCAACTGAACATTTGTCTTTAAAATGTTTTTTTAATGTCATTTTAGCTGTAACTGGTAAATCATCATAATTGAGAAATATATGTACTTTGAAGTCATCAGTCTGTTTGTAATTAGTACATCTGTTGTGTTTCACTTTGGGATTTGAGTCACTGAAATACATTAATCTTTCTGTGATATTCAAATGTATTGTATCTGACTGATTATCATATAACACACATGTTGAGCAAAACCAAATATATAAACTATCAAGATCAGATTCCCATTTTAGCATAATTTTATAAGATTTGATGAGCAACCGTCATGTTATTTGGATCTTACTGGTGCTGTAGATAGTGACTTCTTTTTAACCGTCAACTTCAGCTAATATTCCCAGAGCTCCGATCTTAAATGCCCTTTTTCTTATGCATGTCTTTCTATTTTTGTTTGAAGTTTACCTAAACATGACCCCTCATTACATAAAAATGACCAATCACCATGGTAACCGTTTGCATCCCTGTCTTGCTACTGCACATAGTGCTGCAACGAGCCTCATTTTATCGCATGCATATTCATGGCATCTGGATGACACACAGACAGCGGATGGATCAGAGAGGGTGGAGATGAAGGGAAAACGTGGGGAAAGGAGGGATATAGGTGCTACACGGACAGAGACTTCTATAGGAAAAATGTCCAAACACACACACACACAAAATGACCGCCGTGCCACTCCTGTTGAATAATTCAAGAGAACAGAGGTGTTAGAGAGGGCAGCGGTCTGTGGAGTGCACTCTGTCAATCCCGCAGTAAAATAGTGTATTACTTGGTTCTTTATCCCAGAGTGTGCTATGAGATTAAATTCACTGTAGGGATTATATGTTTCAGATTCAATTTATTTAATCAGATATTACTCAAATCCATACAAGGTTTCTAATTCATACTGTCACAAAAAAAACCCAACAACAACTGCAGTCTTAAAACGGTTATATATCAGATCCGAGATTCTGATTGTGCAAGATTTATTTAGTGCATCTTACTCTAAAGATATCCCAGACCAAGCATTAAGCAATGCAAGTTTTTTTCTTCTTTTTCTTTTGGATTGACAGCCTATCAGTAAAACATAGTTTATATATCTGTCTGCAGAGGTGACAAAAAGGCTCTCCGACGGCTCTGCAAGGCCTGAGAGAGCAGAGCCCGATTTTTTGATCTGTCAAAGGCAACAGAGAACGTACGTCTGTGATTGGTTAAGTAGTTGAGTCCATGAGCACAACAGGGCGAATGAATAATTGCTTCCTTTCTTACTTCAAGCTGAGAGTCTGAAACATAGATACCGGCAGTCAGAGCTTGTAACAATTTGACTAAGACTAGCAAACTAAAGCCTAGTTTATGCTTCTCCGTCAGTAAATTTGAATTCACAAGCGAACATTCTGACGGAGACGCTTTTCTTTTATACTTCTCCGTTGGTGTGTTATAGAGGGTGACACGGGAATCAATTGTCACTCCCATCCCATCCCGATCCCCAAAAAATACTCCCGTCATGTCCCGATCACGTGACAGCCCCCCCCCCCAAAATCTTGTCCCAAAAAAATGCCGAGAGAAAGACTCCCGTCCTGACCCGAATCCCGTAGATTAGTAATTTATCTCCTATGGCACTCGCTCCCCCCGCCCCCCTTTAAACCATAGCCTAGCACAGTATCAAATATCAACTATTTAGCTTTATCCGCCATCTTTAACCATATCCTGCATTCTCGTTGTTTGGCCACCTTACCACATCATGAATGGACTCGATTCCTCTGACTACCAAACTATTAAGAAACATGCATTTTCAGTCGGATATCATATGCTTAACAGTTTATCCAGGTGGTGTAACAACAACGTAGCAGTTTCAGTTTTGGTGAGTGCAGTGTAGTAAACCTGATGGAATTCAACAAAAGATAGCGATCTTTCAGATTGCATTTTGCAGCGGAGTTATTAACCACACCCATTGGCCTAGCCTAAATAAGCCCGATCTGACAAGATGAAAGAAAAAAAAATGTTATTAAAATTTCTAATTTCCGGTTTCCTGCCCGATCCCGTGGATTATTTCCTGTCCCGTCCATATCACGTTACCAACAATGAAATTGACTCACGTCCCGCGGGAATCCTACAGGAATCTCGTGACCCGTGGGAATCCCGAAGAATTGTCACCCTCTACTGTGTTACTTGCTTTCAAAGCAATTCTCTGCCAGGACAGCAGGGGGTGTAGACCTTTTCTTTTGCGGGGCTGTTTAATATTGCAGTGACGTCTCTGGTCAACGACTGTTTATTTACTTTAGCTTGTAAACGCACATCCACTCAAGGAGAAATGGCCGACAGAGACAGAGTTTTGATTGAGCTGGAAAGCTTTTTACAAGAAGTGCAGCTCACTGAATTCTCTAAAAACACATTTAAACAAGCATAGTGGTCTATTCTGTTGTTCTGTACACCTCCTGGTGTTCAAAATCACCAAGACCATATCAGATATATAAAGCATCTAGTGCCCAAAGGCTGCATTGACTACTAATTACATCAGCTATGGAGCACCATTCTAGTGAAATGATATGGGGCTGATGTTGGGCTGACCAATCACAGACTCTGTTGCCGATGATGGAGAGCTAAATATTTGGGCTCTACTCCTTCTGGCCTTGTTTTGCTGTCGGGTAGCTCTTGCATCGACAGATAATGGCGCTCTGCGTCTCCACCTCTGCAGAAGGAGAGACATAAATTAGGCTTAATTTTTTTTAAATGTCTCCCAAAAGAGCAGAAGCCTGTTACTGGTGGGCATTCAACTTCCTTAATTTCATCAACAGCACCATCGGTTATTGAAAAAAAAAAAACATTGCTGAAGATATCTGGCAGCAGACATGGACCAAAAGGAAAAACATCTTGAAAAAGATCATTTCTGAGTCTTCAGCGTCCAATACAACAGTGAAAAGTGAGGAGCTTTTTCTCACATTTGTCAAAATAAAAACATATTTTTAGTATTGAAAGAGGCACAAGGGAATAATTTTAGTTTAAAAATAAAGAACTGGATACAGATAACTCCCTAGAAAAGCACCACACTTTCCTGGTGGAGACTGACCAGGCAACGCAGAAGTATAAAAGGAAAACATCTCTGTTGCTGCATGTGAGTTCAAACTTTCTGATGGAGAAGTACGAACGAGGCTTAACATTTAGAAAACAAATTAATAACTTAATGAAACAGTCTTTACTTTGAATGGAAATATTGTCTTACAATAATGTAGCTCTGTGTTATGATCTTAAATTTGATCTATCACAGTTTAGTTGCAGTACTGTTTTTTTGTATTAATTTACATTTTCCGTTGCCCCTTGAAAATGAGTAGAGGTAGGTTAATGTTGAAATTGGTAAAGTTTTATTAATTCAGTAAAGCTGAACGTTATTTCCCTTTTATGAATTTCAAATCAATTAACCTCTTTTTAAAAGGCAGATAC
This sequence comes from Apricaphanius iberus, assembly GCA_028564705.1. Taxonomy (NCBI): domain Eukaryota; kingdom Metazoa; phylum Chordata; class Actinopteri; order Cyprinodontiformes; family Aphaniidae; genus Apricaphanius; species Apricaphanius iberus. The sequence continues at coordinate 640,665 of JAPXFQ010002555.1, read as the reverse complement.
AAATAAGACAGGTAGAAATAAGGCAGGTAAAAATAACATAGTGGAGTTAATTGTCTGTTACATTGCTGGGAAAGAAAATGTCCCTTTTAAGCTACATCCAGCCACATTTGAAAACCTATGTCCTTCAAAACTGTCCATAGAATTCTATCAGGGAATTATATGATGCTATAGCGTGGCAATAGATGATTAGAACTTTACTTTTCATCCAGTGATGATTAGAACTTTACTTTTCATCCAGTTAAACACTTAAATGTCAGACGTTACTATATTTACACTATTAACGAATCAAAAATATCGTTCAGCTTGTGTACAATGAAAAATATAAAGTTATGCGAAAATCTTTTTTGTGTAAACTGCCAAAAACCAGAAGAATATATATATATATATATATATATATATATATATATATATATATATATATATATATATATATATATATGCTTTTTCCAACAATTATGAACATAATACTGTGTGATAACTACCTAATCATAATCAGCAGGGGTCAGTGGAGCACTGCTATGTCATTTGGAATGGAACTGCTGCATCTATAAGGGAGATAAGCATTAAAGGACGATAAGTTTGTTCCAACCTGACTGTTAGATTGGGAGACATGTTCACTAAAATAGCCTGCTCATCCTAATTTGATGAGGTAATAATATTGAGCTGTGAAAACAGTCAAAGGCAGATTGTGAATTTATGCCTTACATATACACAAATATTATATTAACACATTTAGGAAAAATATTATCAAACAAATCAAAATAATTGCATGTCCATCTCTTCTTTGTGATAACTGATAAACATAATAAGCCTGACGCACAGGATCTCAGTTGACAAGTATGTCTGAATAAAGGATTTCCAAAGATTCTCTGCAAACGCTTTTGGATTTTGTAATTTGCTCAGCTCAGTAACTTAGAATGGTTATATTTGTCAACAGCACATTCAGTGATTTAAAAAATGAATTATATTCATACAATCAGACAATCAAAGAAACGCATTTGGACCCTTGTTAACTGTTACCCCTGTTAATAAAAATAATAATTTTTATTCCCTTTTACAACCACAAAAATAAAATTTTAGGATTTTTCTTTTATAACTAAACAACACTAACAGAAAGTAGGACCTATCTGAGAAATCAGATCCATTATGGAGTCAAGGGATAAGGGCTTGTGCTGAATACAAATCTATTTCATAGTTTCAGATTACTAGTTAGCTAAATGTTCAAAACCATTTATCACTCTTCTTTAAATTTAGAGTTAAGGATTTCTTCACAAGCAGATGTCTCGTAAAATCTCAACAAAATACATAGAGGTGTGTGGCTATAATCTCAGGAAAATTGAAAAAGGTAAAGGGTTTTGAATACTATTGCAAGGTACTGCACATACATATACAGACAAAACTTGAAAAATTAGAGTATCATGCAAGCGTTAAATTATTTCAGTTAGATAACTAATTGTATGATAAGCTAGAGTCCTTACATGCAAACTGATATATTTCAAGCTTTTATTTGTTATAATTTTAATGATTATGCCTCAGAGCTTTTGAAAATCCCAAATCCCCTTGTGTGTATTTCTGCACTGCCTCTCTAAAACTGGTATAAGCATTGTTGCTGCTTTTGCAAGCTTTACTCTTGTTTTTTATGGCAAGCTCTAATTTCCTTTTTGGCGATCATGTAAAACTATATTCTTTATTGCCTGAATTTATAGCCTACAGCCCCCTCTGCTGGTTGTCTTGGGTCATGGCATTGCATGTTTGCAATTTAATTTACACAAGCATAGTATTCTGTTTTGGCCAGGCCTATATTTAAACGTCCTCCATTGGTACCATACCTGAGATTACATTCCAAGTTGATGAAATTCATATTATTTAACAAATCAAAATTAGTCTTGGATCTAAATTATATTGGGTCTAGCTATAGACACATTGGAACGAGACATCATGCACACAAGCTCACATCTACTGCTAGGACATTTAACATAGAACACAATAAATATGTGTGGTTGACAAACACGATTAAGGCCATGAAATTGCTTTATATGAAAACTTGTAAATCAATATGTGTGACAAAACCATGTTGATAGTTAGTAGGTTCTTGTCCTACTTGTCCGGCTCAGCCATTTCATGATCCAAATAGTCCTACCTACACTCCTTCCACTTTTAGCTTCACACTATCGGTTAAACTGCCTAGGTATGTTGATAATCGGTATTAAAGATGTATAAACGCTTGTATGCCTTCTTTGCTTCTGCTGTGTAAACTCTAGGCATGGTGATCAAATAATTGTAGATATCTCCAAACTGAACTGCAGGCAGTCATATTTGAGGACTTTCCTGCCGTAGCTTGTTAGCTATTTGAATCAAGAGTGATCACTGCTTTCTTACGTGTTACTGGTTGTACAAATGACATTCCTCCACATTGGTGACCCCAGCGTGATCCAGTGTGAAGGAATGAAAGGACAACACAGCAATACTGCGTTCAGACCGCATCCGTTGGATGCATTGCTCGATACATGTCCTAAAAAGCATGCAATGCTTGCATCTGAGGAAAAAAGAACGCTTGGACGGGGCTTCTTCTGTTGCCGTATGTTCTGAACTATGGCGGATAGTTTCGAGAGAGTGGCTTGGCTTTATTTGCTAAATAAAGCTTAACAACGTCGACTTCGGCTACATCAAAGCCATTTGTAAGTTCACCCCATAATTCAGATGCAGTCTGAGTTTGGGGAGTTTAACCATTTGCTCCAGGAGCTAACGACATGGGCAATAACTACGTTGAGAAAAGATTTGATAACTTACCCGACACCCCGATCTCTTCAGTGATCTTCATCCAAGCAAGTTCCTTTTTACACTCCTGTCTCTCTTTTTCTTATCCTGCTTCATTCAAGATACGTCTATAGTGACATCACTACAGTGAGACACTGATTGGTTGGGGCACTGCGTTAACTGTGTTGGGTCCGTCAAAAGTCCATCTTGTTGAACTTCTGCATTGCTTGTGCTGCTACGTTGCCGTATTAAACGCAAGTGAAGTTGACGGAGTCAACGTACATAACGCGCCACAGAGCCCCTAACGGACCTCTGACGTACTCGACCATAGACTTTACATGTAATCTCTCCGCCACTGAACATGCCGTTTGGGGCGGTGTGAACGCAGCATTAGATCCAATCAGCTCGTTTAATCCACACCAACTGAGCCCCAAAGCAACGGTAAGAGAGAACAGTTTCAAAATTTGTGCCACAACCAACTTGAACATTTTTGAATCCAAACATAAACAATTCTAAATACAAACATTCCGTTGTCTGGGTGTGAGCGGAGCCCCCTGGTGGTATCATATTATGTGACCCTTCCATACCCTTTGCACAACAATGTTCAGCTCATATCAGATTTTATTAATGGCATTCATGATTTTTACAAAGTGGCATAACGTTTTGCGGATGAGTAATCAGCGAAACAGCACCCCCAAGAGTCACAGAAAATGGTGTAACACCTTTGTTTTTCACGCTGAATCGCGTGTTGCTGGAGGAGGAGGAGGCGAGGTTAGCCTGAGCTCTAGCAGACAGTACAGTGAATGGATCAATTGGCTCATTGCCCTATGGGTTTTAAAAGCACAAAATAAATTTCTCATGTGAGGAATGTCATGTGTGGCATGTGTGCGAGTGAAGACACGAAAATGCCTGTGTCACACGCTCATTGCATGAGGCTTGAGTACTATCACTGGGAGTTGTCCTAATGAATTGTATACAATGAATACAATAATTGTAAATATCCCCATACTGAACTTGTGGCTGTCAAATCTGAGGACTTCCTGTAGCTTGTTAGCTATTCTAAACGGGTCTGAAAGCTTTATGCTACATACAGTTAGCTTTGTGATGTGTCTTTTTCAGTCATCTGCCCAAAGATGGTTAAGGTTTTATTTTGTTAGTCTAATTATTCAACCGTGACCACATGGCTTTGGATTGCGGGTGTGGAAGCTCTTTTTTTCCCCCTCCAGTGTTGTACATGTGCAAAATTACCCGGAATAAAACATTAACATTCAACGTGTCTATACATGAGAAGCGCTTTGCATTTTCTCCATTTCATATTTCAGCTGAAGCCTTCCTATGTAGAGTTAAGATGGCCTTTCTCCAGATTCTTCTGTCTCCTCCAACAGTCAGTCAACATGCACGCTAGGTTAACCAATGACTGAACTCTAAACTGACTTTAAGAGTGAGTGCTTATGATTGTGTCTCTAGTTTGGACTGGCAATGTGTCCAGGGTATACCCAGCCTCACCCCTGATGATTGCTAGGATATAATCCAGCTCTCCTATGACCCTGAACAGGATGGAGTTAAAAAAATCATGAGGTGGTTGTTAAATTAATAAAACATAGATTATTGTATGTTTTAAAGTGTTTTACACAGTATTTATTTACTAGTAATATTAAAAACTAATTTATAACTCAATATTAAGAACTACAATTAAAGTCCTGACTAAAGAGACTCTCTCTCTCTCTCTCTGTGTCTCTCTCTCTATTTTCTCTCTCTCTCTCTAACTCTCTCTCTCTCTCTCTCTCTCTCTCTCAGTAAGACAATTGTCAGGTTTAATATGTTGGTCCATACAGCCCAGGACATACCATTGCCCCTGCTCGCCAAGAGCAGCAGATGGTACATCCACAGGAGTTGCCCAGGCCACAGGGCTTTCGTGTCACCATCATACAGTACCATGGTCAGCATGCTTCAGTGCACCTGAAGTTAACTTTTTTTTCTCTTTTCAATTATAAATTAAAATGCTCATCTGATTGATGGTAACAGCACAAAAAATGACATAAGTACTATACATGCTCCCAGACATTCTACTCAATTTATAGTATCTAACCTGAATGTTTAAATCCACGAGTCAATTGTTGACTAAGTGTTTAGAACATTTTTGTCTTGCTCCCCATTGCATATCTTGAAACATTTTACCTAAAGAGTGATACACTGCTTTTATTAATATATGTTTTATTAAATGAGCTTGAATGAGGCAATGAGGCAAGTAGAACAGTCATAATAACGAGTTCCAACAGGTGACATTAATGCAGGTAACAACTGGAGGATAGAAGAGCTTCTTAAAGAAAGAATTATAAGGTCTGTGAGGGCCAGAATTCTTACTCTTTTGCACCATTATACAAAATAAATTATTTAAAAATCATACAGTGTGATTTATCTGTATTTTTTTTTACATTCTGTCTCTCACATTAATATTTTAATATTGAGAAATAAAAAGACAATTAAAAAAAATAAATTTGTTCTGGCGAATAAATGAGATATCCAAGTTGTAAAGCACCCTGTTATGGTTACCAAATCTTTGGCTGAAATGAGAAAATGAGATTTAGACCATTACGAAAACAATGAGATCTTGGAAACACTGCATCCTATTCCTGAAGGAAGTTGGCATCTGCTCTGGTGTCCTTGAGTGGTTTTACATCTCATTATCTTGTTGGTTTATTAATTATTATTAATCCTTTTAATCTTAATCTTAAAAATCGCCTGCGTTAATTTTAAAATCATTCATCTCAACTTTTGCAAGTTGTGGTCTCCCTTAGTAGTGAGAAATATAAAAAATGTAAGATAGAAACGATATAAATTTAGCCAAAGGTGATGTCATAAAGCTCTGTCTACAATAGTTTGTACGAGGTACACAAGGTTACTGATGTTCAGTGTTTATTTTTACAGTAGATATTGAAAGATTAAAGTTTGTTGTTTTCCATTTAACATAAAAGAAACCTATTAAACTTGAAGCATTTTAATTCAGCTATATGAAGGTTTCTTTTTGTGTAATATTAAATGTAAAAATAAGTAACAAGGAAAGCAGACAATTTTGAACTTTTTTCCATAATAGTTTTTCTTTATTTAATTTAAATTATACAATGGTTTGGGTGAATACTCGATTCTGATTGGGTGGAGGGTGTACATTAAAAAGTGATAATATACACATAGGAAAGGCGTCTCGTCAAATTGCATGATGACAGTTCTAAATTATTGCGCTGGCTCAAATGGCAACGGAGTCTCAACGTTATTTGCATCATCCTCTGGACACACACAAGCAGTAAGTAGTGTACTGGCCTTCTGAAATGATATTTTGTATCACGTAACGTAAGGTAAAGCCATCAACTCACTTCCCCTCACTGATAAATCGCTGCGGTCGGCTCACTCTGGCTACGTTGCTTGGCAACACCTCTATACGGGAGATATTAAATACTGCGCTCGACTTATTTAAAAAAACCTCGGGATTTTAACTCTAAAACACATTCAAGTATCACTAACTGATTAAATATGTCTTTCTTTCGTAAGTGACCATGGTATAAGCGGGATAATGCCCTTCAAGCTGTCCATTATCAGAAAATTATGGACTTCGCCGAAGCAACCAACCGACGCCTCCACGTCGTCCATTATTTTCTGATAATGTACACCTCGTCGGGCATTATCCCTTACATATCTTCATCTTTATTTTAATTTTCTATTACATTATTTTTAGATTGAATGCATTTTGTACAATAAATGTTTTTTAAATTGTATTTTAAACCGTTTGAAGTTCTTCTGGAATGTCTGTGGAATGTGAGGATGTTCAAAAGTTGTCAGTTTGACATATATAAAGTTAAAAAAGGATATATTTCAATACATATTGTTACCACAACATGCTCAGATTATATTGCATTATAGATTTGAGGCCATATCGCCCACCCCTAGTCTTCCTCAAGAATCCATTTTGGAGCCAGTTTCATGGTTTTTTGATATCAAAAACATTAAAACCCATTTACACTACTAATTAAATGAATAGTTTTGCCACATGTAATATTACAAATGTAGATCAATGTGAGTCCTTTCATGCTGGCATTGGTAAGTCCATCCTTAGATCACAATAAACAATTAATAGTTCTGTAGAAATTGTTATAATAAAAATTTTTTTGTTGTTGTATTGCTTCCAAAAGAAAAAAACAAAACAAGGTTTTATTTGTATATTTGTTGATATATTGAATTGTAAGACGAATGAGAAAATGACAAGGCAAATTTTTTTTGTTTTTCTGTGATTTTCTTTATTTCCAATACAAATCTGACTATTCAAGTAGCTTTAAAACCACTCTTAAACTTTCACACCACCCCTGAGTGATCAGTCGGCATAGAGCCTGAATAATTACCATTTTGCTCTTGGATATATCTCTTAACTCTGAAACGTTCCAGCTATATGTTTGCTGTTCTATATGAGTCATTTGGAGAGATTGTGATTTGGCTGTAGCAGCCTCAAATATCTGGAAGAGCCTCATGATGCGTAATGGTTTCAATAAAATCTTCACTTGCATTAATTTGTGATTGCATTTAAATATTTTGACTTTTCAGTAATGCTCATTTCCTTCTTTTAGTATTTATTTTTCTGTGTTTAATTTCTGTTTTTTTCTGTTTTTGTTTTAGATATATATTTCTCTTTTTCTTATGTGTGTGTGTATATGTGTGTTTTTTGTTGGGGGAGGGGGGTTATTTATTTTAAATATTTATGTTGTTTATAGCACTACCTTTTATTTAATTTAACTCTTTAATCCAAGATCCATATTAACTGTGTTGAGTTTCTTGCTCATATCCTTTCTTTAAACTCTAATTAAATACAATAACATTTTAATGATCTTGTTTAAATGTATTACTCACTGCTCACTGTCTAAAGGCTCACTGTTATTCTCTTGCCAATCTGGTTATGAATGATTACTCAGGCTTATGCTGCTTTTTAATTTAGATATAAATTACCATTTTAAAATTAATCTCCATATTAATATCTAAGTAAATTTACAAAGTTTATCCACTTAGGGAACACATAGTGTAACTGTTGTCTTGCCTTGTCTTGCCTCAAGTACACCTTTATCAAGATAATCTTTCTCAGTCAAATACTCAGCTCAATTTACAACTGCTAGAGCACGGCAGCAAATGTCACCATTACCCGTCTTGACCCCAACCTGTCTATTTCAACTCAAATCCTTAACCTCTCTTTAGATAGCTAGATTGCCAGTGATGACGAGAAATTACAGAGCAGACAAGTACAGACTGTTAAATGTCAAGAGAGACAGGGTTGGGAGGGAACGGGAGGAACGAGGAAGGATGTGTGAGTGTGGTCATAAAAATAGAAACTACCAATTGCAAGACTTCACTCACCTCAACTTTGTTTCTCACTGTTCTGCAGCAATAGGCTATGGATGGAGAATAATAAGTCTTCTAAAACACTTCCAGGATAGGTCATTATTTGTCCTAAGATTGGTAGTGACTCTTCCTGTCACATCCATCATTTCACTGTGTTGAATGTCTGTAAATGTACTGGGCAAGAAGGCCAAAATAAAAGCAAAAGACAATAAATGAATACTGACTCTTGTTCTGCTGTTTCTATAAAAAAATGAAATAAAAATGCCCACTGCTTAACTGCATCTAGACACTGAGGGCCCGGGGTGGGAGATGGGAGTGCCTGGCAGCATTTCCATGCCCCACCCTTCTGTTCTAAGTGCATATTAGAACAACACGCAACAACACCACATTGGAGCAGGAGGAGAGAGGCTGGGGTCTTCCCACACCCCTGTTCATTTTACCATCAGGGGTTGGAGTCCGGGGGTTATATCAGGCCAGCTGGTTGAGGACCTTGGCTGGTGAACTACTCATGCCATGGTGGGGGCTTTGGCGGTCTGGTTGTCCCCATCTGGTGGGAAGGGGGTTCATCTCCTGGGTGAAGGGGGCAGGTTGCACTATTGGGGTGTCTGTCCCTGGGCCTGGGAGTATAGAGTATATATGGGGCGTATGAATTAGTGTACAGCGTCTCTTTTCGGGTGTCCTGTGTTGCTAAGAATGTGTGTGCATAAGAGAGGAGGTCTTTGGCTGCCCTCTGACCTGGTGCATCTCAGTCCCCATATCCATTTGGGACTTTTTCCCCTCCGTCACTCCCTGTCAGGGACGGATGCCCCTGCCCGCTGGTCATTGGTAGCTATCTGTATCCGGGGCTGTGTCCCTCCTGCCTTGCGGCGGGGATCTCTAAAATCAAGAATAAAGTTAAATATTAATCAACCAATATTGGCTCACAATAAACATAATATTACCAGGCCTGATAGCGCTCCGGCGCTATGCCGGATTTCCGGCATACTGAAGTGTTTGAGAAAAAAACAAAATCAGGTTTGCCTGATCTGAAAATTCCCAAGATCTGAGAGGCGCTTTCATCTTAACCACACCTCTGTAGGCCTACTTAAGCCTATCGGTTATAGGCATAGGTTAAAGGGCAGGGGCTGGTCTTGGGTTTTCAATCAATCAAATAGATGTAGCATTTACTCCATGTGCTAATGTTATGAGGATCTTTGTTGACATCTTTGTGCGTATGAGCGAGTGATTGGGTCGCAGAAAGCAAACAAAATTTACGGCGGCTATAGAGACGCAACAAACCCTTCTGGCACGGTTAGCAGGCAAAATCTCCAATATATAACCCCTTTAACATTTGAAAATTGGGAGAACTTTAGAGAGAAAACTAAAATCGCAATTGAAGGTTAAATAGAAGTTATTTATAGCGCCTTTTAGATATGTGAAAGACGTTAGTTTGATTCACCGGCATCCTGGCCACAAATCCGCCAGGGACATTTATCACTATTCCTAAACCCGACCTTTCACACATAAAAAGTTTACGACTTTGAAAAGACTGGAGGCCTGAGATTATGTTGATTAAAGGGGAGTTGGGCGGATCTCTGCGAAACATAAAGCCATGTTTGTGCTAAAAGCGGAGGTCAGACGAGCAGATACAGCGTGATTCGTATCAGCTGTGAGGAATTGCAAAGGAGAATTGCATAATCCTCAACACGACTGCAAAGCTGGGTAAGTCCTCATTGATCAATATCCTTATAGCCTTTTTTTCTTTTATATATATATATATATATTTTTTTTTATCCAACGTTTTTTTTCCCATTATTGCACTGCACTGAAGCTCAAGCCTCCTTCTTGCCTGAGAAGTGGGCAGGCCCTTCTTGTCACCTGAAGGGGGCAGGTTTCCCCAGCTGTACATAGTGCGTGGAAGGATCACGTTATTCCATCCAGATTCTCCCCAACCCTTCAGGCGCCCCAGTCAGCCAGGAGGAGGCAGTATACAGCCCAGAACTGATCCATGTTTTGGTGGGAGTAGCTCTCATTAGCTACTCAAGGAAGCTTGGGGAGACATGCAAACTCCACACAGAATGACCCAGGGTGTGGGTGCTGATGATATGGAGGAACTAACACACCCTCAGCACCCACAGCGTCCCCGGCAGGAATCGAACCCAGGACCTTCTAGCTGTTACCAGCTGCGCCACCATGCTCCCTATAGCCTTTTTTAGTGCAATTGAATAATCTCCCAATCAAACACTGCCTGCAGAACCCAGTTAAGTTAGAAGAATCTATTTAACAAAAATAACAATTTAGTTAAGTTTGTTTTTTGCTTCCTCATCCCTTCTCTGTTGCTGTGTGGAGCAGCTGTGTCAGTCACCTACCCTCCCATCCCCGACACCTGAATATCACTCACTCATCCGTGAACCTCTTGAGTAAAAGCAGCTTTTTGAAATAAGGTCTTTCTTGCTCTCGAATACAAATATTTCTTCAACTATTTGTTAGAATTAGGTATTCGTAAAAAGCACGTTATTTGTGCCTTTCCGAATGCTGTATTCGGGGTCGGCCCCACCCTAACTAAGGTGCTTCTAAACTATGAAATATATGTTTGACAAAAAAAAACAAAACACCCTGCTACGTCAACAATGATTGCATTAACTCTCTCACATATCATGTACAGTATACTTAGCAGCAGTATATAGATTTGGGTTGTTATAGGGTTGAAATGGAAAGAGATACTTATTAGCATCATTACCTTTCTGATAATTTTGGCATTGAAAAGCATTGAAATTTAATTACCATCTGATCATTAGATGCTTTATATTGAAAAAAAAACTCTAAAACATATAGTGATATCATAAAAAAAAGCAAGGGACCCAATCATGAAGCAGTAGAATACTGTGAATTCCTACCCTGGAAATCTAGAGGCCTTGCGAGAGCACAATTTGAATTGTCTCTGCAAGATGCTCTGGCATCGAGCAATGATACTTTTACTGCATTATATGAATAGATTGGAGAACCAATCAATTTTGGTGCCAACTAAACTGATGACGACAGCCCTGAGACGTCCGGAGTCATTTAGTAAACATTGAAAAATGGCTACAGATGAACACCAGCTGTTTGAAACGCCTTTGGCTACTACAAGGAAAGAATTAGACTTGGCTTTTCATCTAAAAGACAAAAAGAAAACCACGCTCAAATCGTTCAAGAAGTATGTTTTTGCTGTTTTGCTGAAATAGCCTTGACACTTCCCTGCCGGCCTCCGCTCGATGAATTGGGAACATGCAGTTATCAGGACTTTCCAGTCAAATTACCCTGAAGTTCCAATAGTAGAAATGCGCTTAATGATGAGAAAGTTTCTCATACTGCATTGCTTCTCAAATAGTGGGACTTTTTGTTTTTATTTAGGCTTGACTGATGATCAAACCTCCAGCCACTAAGTGGCAGCAGTACCCAAACTTATCAACAGGCTGCCTGTTCACCCATGCAGAAGAAGCAGTCTATACAGACAAAGCAGAACAAGTAAGGGTGTTTCTCAATGCCCAGGAACCTTGCCTTGATGCCTTGGTCCTGCCCCGGTTCCCTAGGAGATACGTTATCAGGGACCGCCAAGGCATGTTCCAATGTTCATGTGCTACGGAGGAATCTGTCCTCTGTTTAGCTAACTGACCAAGGATACATCAGAGAAGCCTTCATACCGCCAAGGCATGTTCCAATGTTCATGTGCTAGGGAGGAATCTGTCCTCTGTTTAGCTAACTGACCAAGGATACATCAGAGAAGCCTTCATACCTTGTGACAGTAGCAACTGCGGTCACATGAGATAAGTCTGTTCCAAACCGTTTTCTGTGACCAACATAGGACAGTGTCATCGTAAGCAAGGCTTGCCTGGGTAGGCAAGGTGCCTTGACATTGAAAAACACCCTAATGCTGCGTTCACACCGCCCCATACGTCAGCGTCAGTTGCGGCAATATTACATGTAAAGTCTACAGTCGAGTACGTCGGAGGTCCGTCAGGGGCTCTGCGGTGTGTTGTGTACGTTGGCTCTGTCAACTTTACTTGCGTTTCATACTGCAACGCAGCAACGCAACTAATGCAGAAGTTCAGCAAACTGAACTTTTGATGGATTCCAACGCAGTTAACGCAGCGTCTCACTGTATTATGTCACTATACACGTATCTTGAATTAAGCCCAGGTCCATTGAAAACATTTTCAACAAAAGCAGATTTCAAAAATCAGAAATAACACGAAGACAGATGGACAGGTGCTCCTAAGGAAGTATAGAGCACCTGTAGTTGGTGTCCTGGTAGGAGATTTGAGCTCCGATGTGGCCCAGGAGGTCGTAAAGTTAGGCGCAGGGCAGACGGAAGTAGCACTGAAAGCGAACCTCATCTATAAGCAGCTCCTGGAGCAAATGGTTAAACTCCCCAAAGTCAGAACACATCTGAAGAATGGGCGCTGACACAACCGATGTCGACGTTGTCTAGCTTTACCTAGCAAATAAAGCATAGCCACTCTCTCGTTACGATCCACCATAGTTCATAACGTACGGCAACAGAGGAAGGCCTGCCCACGCACTCCTTTTTACTTAGAAGAAAGCTTTGGAAACCAAAAACTACATGCGTCAACCTTCATCCGTTGAGTCCTTTGCCTGACGCCAGACAAACAGTGCGGTGGGAACGCAGCATAAGACTCTATGAAGTCCACGGTTTGGTAAAGGTGGATGGTATTGCAGAATTTAATGAACAAAATGGAGTACATGTCATCAGTGCTATGAGAGATAAAAGCCACATTGGTTTTAATATTCTGTTACTATAGATCAATCTCTCATTCTCTTATTACCCTATAATATAACATGCATATAACATCTGTAGTTTGATATAATGCATCATATTTTCAGAGAACGTTATTCCAGAGATTTCTAATGAAGATGTTTTTTTTGACTGGTAAACTTACCTTTGTACAAATGATGCTCTACTTGGAACATCTCAAGATTCTTTACCTATCTCTAAGTGAACTGGACTTGTAACTGCTTCATGGATCTGCAGTTACTAAGTACTTCATGAGTGTATGCACTCACAATTAAAATCATATAATAATCATGCTGCCTAATTAATAATTAGGCAGCATGGGATAAAATTCCATAGTTACGCAGATGATACACAGCTATATCTATCCATAAATCCTGATGAATCCAATCAGTTAGGTAGACTACAGGCATGTCTGGAAGACATAAAAACTTGGATGACTCTAAACTTCTTGCTTCTAAATTCTGATAAAACAGAAGTTGTCGTCTTTGGACCAGAAGCTCTGAAAAAGAAACTACTTAGTCAGCCCCTTCACCTGGACGGCATTAAATTAGCCTCCAGTAATAAAGCAAAAAACCTCGGTGTCATTTTTGACCAAGATATGTCATTTAGAACTTACATTAAAGAAGTCTGTAGGATTTCCTTTTTTCACCTTAGGAATATTGCAAAAATTAGAACCATCCTGTCCAGGAATGATGCTGAAAAACTAGTCCATGCCTTTGTTACTTCAAGGCTGGATTACTGTAACTGTCTATTATCAGGTAGTCCACAGAATACAATTAAAAGTCTTCAGTTAGTTCAAAATGCTGCTGCTAGGATTCTGATGAATATTAAAAGAAGAGATCACATTTCCCCTGTTTTAGCTTCTCTTCACTGGCTCCCAGTAAAATCTAGAATAGAATTCAAGATCCTCCTTCTGACATATAAAGCCCTTAATAATCTAGCTCCATCATACATAAGAGATCTGATTGTTCCATATGTTCCTAACAGAGACCTTCGCTCTCAGACTGCAGGTTTACTGGTAGTTCCTAGGATTTCTAAAAGTAGAATGGGTGGCAGATCTTTCAGCTATCAGGCTCCCCTCCTATGGAACCGGCTCCCAGGGTTGGTTCGTGAAGCAGACAATTTGTCTATCTTTAAAACTAGGCTAAAAACTTTCCTCTTTGACAAAGCTTACAGTTAGAGATATGTTTATAGGTAGTTAGAGTCAGGTCAGACAGGTAGATAGGAAGAGACAGGTTAATGTTAGTAGTCAGGCAGAGTGTCAAAAGTTAGGAAGAGATAGGAAGAGGTAGAGTAGCTAGGTAGAGATAGATTAATGTAAGCCAGGTAAAGATCCGGAGCCGGTCGCGGCTTACCGCCGCGGAAGAAATGTGCCCCACAGGGGCCAGCCAGCGCCGGAGAGAGGTCCCTCAAGGGGATCCTCCCGCACAGTGCGGCCGCCCATTACCTGCCGGGTTGAATCCCCCGGGCAGACTGTGCGGACCCCACCCGTTTATCTCTTAAACGTTTCTCGCCCTCTTCAACTCTGTCCTCTCAGTTCTGTCTATTTTTCCTTAAGATAGTTGTCGACTATCGGTCTCGTGCCGGTATTTAGCCTTAGATGGAGTTTACCACCCACTTTGGGCTGCATTCTCAAACAACCCGACTCCGAGAAGACCCCGGCATGACGGGGGCCGTTACCGGCCCTACACCGTCCACGGGTCATGAGGACTCAGACAGAGTGTTGGTAGCCAGGTCTCCTAGTAGCTAGGAGACAGGTTAATGTTAGTAGCTATGCTGCTTTAGGCTAGGCTGTTGGAGGACATTATTAGGGTCTGTTCCTACTTTCTCTCCTACTTCTCCCCAACTGCATGATGTGCTGTCAATTCAAGCACTAACCTGTTTTCTATTATAGTAGGTGCTCCGGATTAGCCCTGCTTGACGACCCTGACTAAGATGGCATTGCAGTGACGGAAAATTCTCCACGTCCTGCAACAAACTTGTGCATCGGTTCTGTTGCTCTTTCTGTGTCTCTGTTGTGTATTCTCCAAGCCACAGACGGTCGCGGCAGATAACCGCTTGTGCTGAGCCTGGTTCTGCCGGAGGTTTCTTCCTGTTAAAAGGGAGTTTTTCCTTCCCACTGTCGCTGCATGCTTGCTCAGTATGAGGGATTGCTGAGAATTCCACGACGCAATCTTCTGTGGTTCTGTAATTTCTACACTAAACATTGTATTGTAATAACTCTTTTTGTAAAGTGCCTTGAGATGACATCTGTTGTGAAATGGCGCTATATAAATAAACTGAATATATTTGTGCGTGAATGGTTACTGGTGCTCGAAAGACTAGAACATGATGCAGTGTTTGGATTTTGCTGCCACTTGTACCTACAAAGCAACGTGCGTAATACACATGGTCTATCGATCTCTATTAAAGACTCTTCCTGTAGTGTTTTGGTGGCTGCAGCTCCTGTACCTTTTAGATGGGGGTTTCTCCTCTCCATATAAATAGAATAAACCAAACAGCCATGGCAAAAAACCAACAACGAAAAACAACCCACTGAAACACCAGCGTCTTCCAAATGATACAAAAAAACAACTCTAGGCTTAGCTCTAAGAGTTTTTTATGTGGAAGTGAGCACAAACATTTATTGTTTCCAGTTTCTTTATGGGACATTGTTTGGTGGTGAGAGATTTTCTTTATACAAAATGTGAAAACGTTCGATTCTTTGTTTTGCAGGTAATGTTTTAGTCTTTAAAAAAGATAGGGAAATGCTAACAGTAAATGTGCCTCTTTGGCTATTGATTTGGTAAATTGTTCTCAGTCACTCTATAATTACACAATATTGGGATTAATAAATATGGTTAAAGTGGAAAAAAGAGGAATTCAGGAAAAAGAGAGTGGAATTTTGAAAGGGAACAAAAAAAGTTTTTAAATAAAGAGATTTCATTGGGTTTCTAGAGAAGTTTGTGACAGTTGAAAAGAAAAACGATGGAGGTGATGGTGGCAAAGAAGCCTACCTTTTTGAAAAGTAATACGCTGATGAAGCTGACCAGCAACCAATATTTACAGTTAACAAAGTTTAGAATTTTCTGGTTTGGTCCAAAATTGCACACCCTGGTGAATCATTTTAACTATTTCAGCTTTAAATATCTGTGAGCAATCTTGATTAAATCTTACTGAGTTAACAAAGTGAACCTGGAAATTGTGTTGATTCTTAATACAATAAAATGCTCATGTTGCTGCTCATTTTTATTAATCTTTGATAATCAGTACATTATCAAATACAAATATTGATTTACATCAATATTTGATGTAAATCAAATATTTTTAGAATCTCAATAGTGTTTCAATTCAGGAATGATTTTCTCTATGGGGCAAAACTCTGAGTATTAAACATGGTTAAAATGAGAATATTTTATTAGAATAAATTCTTCTGACAGATTAATGAAGGTTGCTATTTTACACTGTGACATATTTATCTGGAGCTCATATGACTCCAGGAGGCCTGAAGAAAGGTTTTGTGGCCTAATTCTTGACAGAACTCTACTGGAGGTTAAATTTGGGAAAGAAGAATGTATTATTCCTCAGAACTAGGTATGCAAAGATACTACATTGTTCAAACTGATACGATACCGATACTTTGATCTGAGTACTTGCCAATACTGAGAACCAATACCGACACTTCTACTATACAAAAAAGGCAATTCATTGAAATACAGGTTATATTTTATTTTTTGCTTGTTACAACAAATGATTGTGAATTAGATACAAAATAAAATATTAACAAAAATGACCACAAAAGTAAAATTCCAAGTACAAAATGAAACATTTTCTGTGACTTTATTGTTATTGTTTTTATTTAAGTATTGATCATGGTATGATATGATCACAATCACTGATATGAGAACATTAGATTATTATTGGTCCCAATACCAGTACTGGTAATGGTGCATCCCTAATACACATTTTTCTTTGTCTGAGGTTCAGTTAGTAGTTTCTACATTCAGGGATAATTAAGGAAGCCAAGTGACCTGGTTTTGGACTGATCTTTTTTTCTTCTTCCAAAGTCTGGGTTGTAAGTCCAAGCTCCGAATGCTGGACCTGTTAACTTGATAACAACCAGCATTGCTGAAAACACCAATAACTATATATAATGACCATAATTTCATTGTTTTTAATTGGTCAACAAACTATGCCCACCTAACCTCCATAGAGAACCTGCGGGGTATTAGCAAGAAGAAGATGAAAAACACCTGATACAATAGTGCAGATAACCTGAGGGTATCCAAGTATAAAGGAATCATTGCTTTTTTTTCTAGTTTCAGTTTAGCTGTGCTCCTTTCTCTTTAAGAAATCAGCTTTGCCTTGAGTCACATGACTACGCACAGTAGTATTTGAAAGAAGATTAAGGAAATTTGGCCATAACTGGACATTGACTACAGAAAATGGCGGGGCGGGAGGGTTGGGATGGTGGGATGGATTGGGTTTGATGGTAAATGGACTTTGCTTTTCTAGTCTTGCTGACCACTCAAAGCGCTTTGCATTGAAGCCACATTCACCCATTCACACACCGATAGCCAACATGGCTCGGTAGGAAGATGTAGAATTTGGGGGTTAAATTTGGGGTACATCGGGAATTTGGGGGTACATCGACATGTGACTGGAGGAAGCTGGAATTGAACCTACGACCCTCCGATTACAAGCCAACTACCACTGAGCCACAGTCGCCCACTTTGATGTGGTCCACTTACTGTTATCGAGGTGAAATGTTCAATATACCGTGATATTGCCCAGCCCTATTTAAAAAAAAAAAAAATTATTTGAAGTTCCAGCGAGCCATTTGGAATGTTCTAAAGAGCCACCTGTAGCTTCCGAGTTACAGGTTGCAGACCCCTAGACTAGACCAATGTTTTTTTTGTTGCCTATTTTTGTTTATTTGGAAATAAGAAGTGATCAAAAGTCTCTGTACCATTATTTTGTGCACAATGCAGCTGTCAAGATGTCCCAGCAAATAAGGCTAAAGCTCTGTGCAGTCATAACAATTGGCCATTAAAGTATCATCACAAGCCCAAAAGAGCACAAGTCCCTCCGCGATAGGCACTTGGGAGTTCTCTTGGAGCGAATCTCCGAGGCCCACAGCTACCCTAAAGCTGCCAGATGATGAAGCAGCTTTCTCCGCCATTACAGCCTAGTCAGAGTCCACTAATCTGAGCTACATAGCCAGGGAAGAATGCATTGGAGTGGATCCAGAGTTTCTCCAAAGACAGAGAACTGTGTGTGCAAACTAATGCAGCCACCCGTCGCTGCCTTTTTTTTCTTTTATAATATAGTGTACACGCGACTCATGAATAATACATGTACCAGGTGGTTAGCTGTCATGTGTGTCATGTGTGATACTCAAGATGTCTGATGCAAACACCCGGGCAGATGCACACACACACCAAACAGGAAGCACTGATCTACAGTATAAAAAAAAAAGCTCCGCGGCTGAGTGCAGAGCAGGCTCACCACTTGACCCGCCGACCTTCCACCAAAGTACCATTTAACCGTGCTGAATTTGTTTAGGGAGTGTTTTTATGTGTCTTCCGGTGCGCACGCACATTGAGTGTGAACGCTTCCAGGTAAGCCAAGACTGTGGGTGGTGGGGGGTGTATTGTTGGCTCTGCTTTGTAGAGCTGCATGTGGTAATATGTGTGGGATAAAATTCTGTACAAGTGTCCATTTCAGCCTCACAGAAAGAGAGGCGTGAGCCTTTTTTGAGCGACATTAAAATAAAAAGATTTCAAGAGAAGGCTAATAACCTTTCTTAATGAAGTATGTAGATGGATAAAAAGTAATATTGCTATTTTTGGCAGCACAGACATTATTGTGTGTTCCATTATATTCCAGTTTATGGCGGACAAGAATTGGTAGCTAAGCTACAAACAGCAATGCTCTAAATATAGTCAGGAAAAGTCTTCCACCATGAACACCGTTGCTGAGTCACATGTCTGATATTTTACTTAGGGCCATTTTCATTGATCTTATCGAAGGAAAATACATGTTCTATATTTTAATTAAATTTTTTAAAGAAATAGCAAAATGATCAGCGTGAAGACTTTAAAAAAATACCTTGTAAAATCTTAAACCCAACTTTTCTTGTCTTTTTCAAAGCAGGAGAGTAATCCCACTGAAATAACTTTACCCGCTGGAATGTAGAAGTCGGTAATAATAAAGAGGCAACTTGATACCTTCTGTTTGAAACGTTCTCCTACTTCAGTGATGCCTCTGGAAGTATATTTGCAAGCATCATACTTACCAAAGACCACCTGCCTAATCTAACCTGTATTGCTCACCACATACAATCACATAGTTCTATAACTATTGAATAGGGCTATTATGATTGGAAAAGATTGCATTCATGCTACTTTGGATTTAAAGGCTGTCAAACCTCGATTTACTATATTGTCCAAGCTAAAGTTGAGAACATTGACATATGTCTTGCATGCTTCTCATCTGGCTACTCTAGAGCTTGATGATATGGCTTGAAAATAAAATCTGAAATTGTTTTCACCCCAAATCTTTTGGCTGATTCTTAATTGACTTCTTTATTAACTTCCATCTTAAAAAGAAATCACTAATGACAGAAAATACTTTCAAAAACATGCATTCATTTCAATCATCCCTTATAGCAGTTGATCTGAATTTAAAGTCCAAATAAATTTAAATTGTGGAACATGCTTACACAACAAAAATGTTTGCACTGGGCTGGCTGACATCACAGAACTATCAACGCCTATGAAGTTGGGGAAAGAAAATCCAGATTTTTCAAGATTTAAATCTTCAGAAACAACAATCTCATTTAATTGATAGAATCAATTTAGCTCCCAGCCCTAGCTGAAAATTCCTTTTACACCGTGAGTTGTAGATTTGTACCAGAATGAAATAGAAATATCACGATTTCTCAGTAGCTCAAATGTTTATAGACAAAAAGTGAAACTTGATCTAAGTTAATTTAAAAAAGAAGAGATATGATTATTACATTGCTGCTGTAAAATGAATTCATCATTATCGTGGTTATAATATTGTTTTAAATTATGCTTTTCATTTTCGTATGTTTGTCATTTAACACTAGATGACGCAAGTGGGATTCGGCAGCGTAGCTAAACGGCGGCCATCTTACTCCAGTCAATTGGCGAGCCGCTCTCTACGCTTGCAGATGAAAGGTGAGTGATCAGCTTACATAAAAATACTCTTAACTCAATAAGATATGAAGAGATTTACAAAGGGTTTGCTTTATATCAAGCCTTACTATACATAGGCTTGATAGAGGATACTTGTACATGTTGAAATTATCGCTTTTGCTTTCAAAAAACGACTTTATTGTGTACCATACTTTTGTCCAGCCTATTTGAAGGCTGATCAGGTTGAATGAAAATACTCTTAACTCGATGGAATATATACAGATTTACAAACGGTTTGCCTTATTACAAACTTTATTTTTCATAGGTTTCAAGATTTTTTTATGTTAATACAAATATTGCTATACAATGAAATGAAAAACAAGTTGAAGGGACTTTTCCAGTCGATTTCTAGGAGAGGGAGGGGCAGCTGCTCAGAGAGGAGAATTCAGAAGGATTACTCAGACATGCGTGAATTAAGGCAAAAACCACTCGGGTTTTTTTTATGAGAATATTGCACTACCATATGGATGAAAACTCCCATAACTTGATTTTGCATGATATAGCCCCTTTAAGAGTCAGCAAAAATTTAACTCTATCTATCTATCTGTCTGTCTGTCTGTCTGTCTGTCTGTCTGTCAATATTTTGTGTGGTCAAGGATTCATAGGAATCTTTTTTTTACTATTAGAGTGACGACAATGTTAGTAAGAAGCCTCTTAAGGACTGCATGAGGTGTTCAAAATTGCTCATTACTTCTGTTCATACCTTCTTTTATTGGTGTTGCCATACCGTAAAACAATTAATCATTTCATGAGGATATTTAACCCTCAAGGTCACTGAAAATGACCCGAATGACAATGTGGTGATTACTCTTGTTTTTCCCCATTTGAACCAAACATCCCCCTGCCGAGACATTTTAATGGTCTATTAGGCAGACGCATTGCTAATCATTCCAGAGACAAAATTTGCAAATAATTTAAACCAACCATTTCACAGCAACGAGACAAAATATCCATAAAGAAGGACACTTGAAGAAACCTTTGCTTCAGCGGCTGCTTGATGACAACAAGTAACACGTAGCTTTGAAGATGAAAGCCTTGTCAAGTCAAGATCTGAGACTGTCAGATTGTTGCAAACACATTGTCACATGGGGGTGAAGAGGTGACTTTGTGGAGGACAAATGGCAGCCGGTCCTTATTTTAATGAGGAAATCTCTTCAGGAGGCTTTTCTCAAAGTGTGATCAGTGGCTTGGAGCACGTGACTGGCATACTGTTTGAGTAAACACGAACGGATTGAAATAAAGGCAGTAATTCAAGGCACAAAACCATTTTTAATGCATAATAATCAATTCTGTTTAGGCTTCTAAAGATTGAAATTACTTGATGATTATTTGCCAGGGCAGGCCTGTTTAGAAAATAGATTAATTCTGGTAGCAAATTGTTACATTTAGTCTTATTTAGGGGTATGTAAGTAAAAGAAATCCAAATTAAAATGCTAATTACATTTTATTTGTAAAAATAAATGAAAATAAATGTTTATTTCTTATAAACAAACAACAAAACATGCCCATTCTCTCATTCTGTTTTAAGTTGTCCTACTCAGTTATACATTCAAATCTGACTGTGCCACTTTGTTTTTTAAACAGTACTTGGTTTTGTCATTTTTGTCCCTAATCTACATGTACTATTCTTAATTATGTTTTTTTTTATTTTACTTTTTCTATTTTGTTGCATGAATCTAAATGCTTCTAAAAACCTGTCAATTCGCTGCTATTACAGCTTTATGGGACAACAAAGGACTGTTCTATTCTACTCTATTCTAATGTCCTAATCTTGTTTTAAATCTGCTGATTCCTTTGTGACATTCGGAGGCAAAGCAAATTTAGTGAACACTTTATACTGACACTGAAAGTACTTTACTCCGTTCTAACATAGAGCATAAACATTACCTATTCTAAGTAGAGACCTGGCACCAGAAGAATTTCGCTTAGGGAACTATGACTTATTTTTAGTCTTTTTAACTAACCGCTTCGCAATTGTATGTCTCATTGGTGGTACGTTGCATACATCCGGCTCACATCTCCCATTTTTTTTGTGACACCCTTTCCATGTTCATATTCATATTAGACATAATTTAAAAGATGAGATTAGTAGTGGGCAATATAAAAGGTATAAGGTAGAAATGATACAAATTTA
Source organism: Apricaphanius iberus (assembly GCA_028564705.1). Classification (NCBI taxonomy): domain Eukaryota; kingdom Metazoa; phylum Chordata; class Actinopteri; order Cyprinodontiformes; family Aphaniidae; genus Apricaphanius; species Apricaphanius iberus. The sequence continues at coordinate 618,422 of JAPXFQ010002555.1, read as the reverse complement.
GCCAAAGGTAGAGTTTTTGACTATATCGCCATTCATTTCTATGGCATCATCAAGCGGTGACTACATACTTTGTACCAGGTACTTAAGTATACTGATGTTCAGTGTTTGTCTTCACACAAGATATTGAAAGATTAAAGTGTGTGCCACTGACTGTTATGGAGTTTTGACCAGAAAGTAACTCAATGCTGCACTTGCCTCTTTAAACTGGTGATGTATTAACATCTGCTTTTGCTAACATTGCTCTTGTTTTGATTGAGTCATCCTCTAATGTTCATTTTAGCATACAACTGGATCAAAGTATCTTCTTTTGTCATGGTTGACATAGTACTCAAATTCTTCAATTTTAACTCTGAAGCTATCTGACTGTTTACAAAAAAAGAAGTCAAAACTAGAAAAAGGCAGTGATTTTTCTTCAGAATCCAAATGTTTATTCCAGACGATATAAGACAACCATTGAGTAAGATGATTAGCGAACTGATTTTCACAGGCGATACATGTCTTTTTGTATTCTTCTTTAAAGAAAGGTAAACACCCAATGTATGTCACATAACACGTTTCTAGATCATTCCATTGGTTCTCAGTTTTCTTAGACCTTACGCATTCATGATATTAACATAATGGGAGGTCTTCTCTTCAAAGGTTTTTAAACAAAGTTTGTGATGAAGTGCAAAACTCTTTCAGACGAGGATTTTATTACCTTGCAAAAATTCACAAAACGTTTAAGGAGGTCTTTGGTAGAAATACATATGGTAAAGTACAAAGAGACAACGAGGGAATTTAAAAACAAGGAATGAATGTATAAGGAAAAGGAAGAACAAAATATATTTTTTTTTCTTGACAGAAATGCATGCAAAAGGAAATATATATAGTTTGACACAAATACATGTTTAAGGAAAAGGAAAAGCAGTATGTATTTATTTCTGCTCTTTTTTTTAATTATGTCAGTTACTTATCTGCTAACCTATAAATGTGTCTACAGATGCATAAACCAACTCCATAAATCTCACTCAAGGAAATACTCCTTGCTCAAAACAATGAATACATTATGAACCCTCTATCTGGTCTGATAACCTCACAACTACAGATTACTTTATCTAAGTGTTTAAAATATAGACACTACATTTTACTGCCCCCAAAAGTCCAAATCAATACCTACACCACCCTTTAATGAATGTAATTAAAATCATATTTATTTTCTGTACAACAGTTTTTCCATTTTAGTTAACTTTTCTTTCTTGACTCTGTGAAGGCTTTTATGTCGGGGTTTTTTTGCTTGATTTTTCACATTTTGTGTAATTGTAATTTATGTTTAATTGTGATTTATGTTGTTAAGCGTTTTGTGACTTTTGTGTCTGTGAAAAGCTTTTTATAAATAAGCTTTATTTACTTACTTTGTTAAATACCAGAATTTGCTCATAAAATTATATTTTTCTCCATCTGTTGACATCATCGGTTACTCAGTACATAAGTAACCTTATTACAGAATACATTTTACTATTATATGAGTGATTTATTGGATGGCTACTTCTTACTCTTACTTTAATAAAATATATTAAACTAGTGCCACTCTCATGAGTACAGATTTTGGCTACTCTCCCTGGTTAAAAAAGTTTACTTTTGCGTTGTTATGCATAAATAACTCTTAACCTATAACCTTGTCTTTATATCTACACAGATTTGCTTTATATCTAATTTAATTCAATTCAGTTTTTTATATAGTGCCAATTCACAACAGATGTCATCTCAAGCCACTTTACTAGAAAAGTCATTTTAATGCAATTATACAGATATTCAAAGACCTTCCTTGCCACTTTTTTGCACCGTTTTGTCTGTCACCTGAAAAATTATATGTATTTTTTAAGGCTTCATTTTCCTTGTTTCACCTTTGCTCTCCTTGAAAGTTTACCTCAGACAAGAATTCTTACAGGATGCTTAGAATCAAAATCAGTCAAGGCGTATTGTTTTACTGCTCCTTGCAATATATCACTGCACCCACCATGTTCCATTACTTGGTCCTTTTAGTGGTATGAGAACCTGTCATAAAAAGAGACAATTGAGCTTTGAGGAGGCAGCTTGAACGTGACCAAGGTACACAATAGCTGATTTTATTTCCTGGGTAAGACGTTCCGGGGTGTCACGGACAAGACTTGACCTTCCCTTGTCCTTCTGGCAGTAGGAGTGGACAGGGTTTAATCCAATGAGATGTCAATATATCACGGTGTTCTTTTCTCTTTATTTTTATATCATCACAAATAACAAAATAAAGAGATTCACAACAGAAAGGTCAGTTATTTTTATATTTCTATTTGACATCTGATGTGAATTGGTGCTATATACAGTAAATTAACTGAATATATATATCACAAGTTCAAATACCTTAAAATCCCGAAAAACCCCAGAGCGTTAGTAATTCAGAATTTTCAGGATTTTCTTAAGGTTATAAACAATACAATTCTAGACATGGTCCACAAACTGTTACGAATCTGACAACAATATGAGCTTAAAGGATGTTTTGATATTTTAAAAGTATAATAAGAGTTTAATTTTGGCAATATACATATTTTCATTGCAGAAGGCAAATAAAACTTAAAGACATGTCATTTTCTTTATATATATATATATATATATATAAAAAAAATAAAATAAAATAAAAAAATATACATATATATATAATCCCATAAAGTGTTGGTTAAGTGTTTTTTTCCAATGTCAGTATTTGAATTAGTTCAATAAAGGGTAACTCTTGCCAACTGAAAAGGCTTTTCTCCTATTTGTACTGTTAAAACGTAATGTATAGGATTTGTTTTTCTAAAGATAACAATTAAAGAGCAGGTGCTAAACCTCTTTTTTTGTAAAGTCTGTAAAAGTCTATGTAAAAGTCTATGTCTGTGTAAAAATCCATACAATTTCAATATTGTTTCTACTGCAAATGGGTCTCAATAATTAAGATTGTGACTTCAGTAATATTTTGAATCTCTTGACATAATATCACCACAGATATCCCAAAGAGTTGAGCTTTCATAAGTGTGATGAAGTTGAGATAAGATAAAGAAAAAGTTAGAACATTTAGGTCGGTGAAGTGGTGAGTTATGGTGCATTCAGACTGCACGCTTTGTCAGCATGAAAAACGCTCACATTACTTTAAAAGCGTCAAAAGTTCAGCTAGCTGAACTTCTGCATTGGTGGCTTTTGCCGCTTTACTACTTGAAGTGCAGGAGACTTTTCAAAAATTTACGCAACCAATGCACACAAAGCGCCACAGAGACTGTGACGCCCCTCTGACTGCCTCAATCATAGACTTTTCATGTAATCTTGCCACTCTTGACGTTTGGAGAGGTTTGTATTACATAAAAAACAACAGGAATCTTCTGCCTTGGCCATGTAAGTACCTTGATTTGAACTCAGCTGACTCAGATCAGATCAGACTGGGTTTATCAGCTCTCACTAAGTGTTAGGATTCTGGGATTCTGTTGCTGTGTGCTGGTTGGTTGGTGCTGTTTTTACTTACCTCTCTCCTCAGGGTGTGATTGGTGAATGCTGCTCCAGTTGTCTTCAATCAAGCTTCATTACAGCTCCAGCTTGAAAGAGGAGCGGATCCTGTAGGCTGAACGCCAGATGTTTCTCGCTTTTTAGTGTGGTACAAGGCCAAACTTAGTCTGCTCCCTGTAGCAAACGCTTCCTTGCATTTTCCATTTATACTCAATTTACTGTCACCCTGCAGCTCAAGTCCTTGCTTCCTCCTGGTTCTGTCATCAATCCTCATCCTCCTGCTCTCCCGGATTCCACCTGAATACAAACATGGTGGGTCCAGAACAAAACAACCAGCAAGAAATCAAACCATACTCACCTCTGAATCGGGTCCCCTGGAATCATGACACCAATGGTGCGTTTAGACCGCAAGCTTTGTCAGCATCAAGAAACGCTCATAAAGCGACTAGTTCAACGCATACATACAAGATACATTTTTAAGCTGAAGCTTGCAAAGCTTGTAGACTGGTCATTCTCTACTGGATGTTTTAAACACTGGCGCATCGTGGTTGGCTAGGCAGCGTTGACGTCGGGCAACGTCACTACAGTGAGACGCTCTGATTGGTTGCCACACTGCGTCTGCTGCCGCTGATTCAGAATGCTGCTGCTCATGTCCTCACCAAAACCAAAGTAGAACACATTACCCCAGTTCTAAAGTTCTTACATTGGGTCTCTGTAGCTGAGATAATAGACTTCAAAATACATGTACCAGTTTATAGTACCAAAATATGTAAAGATCCTTTTTCGTATCAACCTTCCAGAGCACTTGGTTCTTCTGGTTTAAGTCTACTCCAGAACCAAACACAGACAACCAGCATTTAGTTTTCATGGTCCTCTAATCTGTAACAAACTTCCATAAAAGTACAAAACTGATCAAACATTGAATTGTCCTAAACAAATAAATTTGACTTGACTTCAATGGCGTTTTAGGCAAACCGGTGAAGACACTGTTGCTTTAATGAATCTGACTGAAGATAAACGCATGGATGGATTTTACAAGGTCCCGTTGCGACATTTGTTCTTTAATCTAGGATATGTTCTTCAGGCGATATAAAGCTGACCTTGTGGTTGTCTTTATATGTCTCTAAACGCTTCGTGTCTGACTCCATCACTACCCACAGATTCTGGGTCTGATAAGTAGTCTAGCTGTATTAACTAAAGCTTTTTCTGTCTCATGATCTCATCATCATATATTACAAGATTTATTGGAACATATTTCCGTGCTATAAAACTTCTCGAAATGATGCAAATACCACTATTAAGTTGCTCGTGCAAAAATTTGGCTACCTGTATAAAATTATGATGGAAAATTTTTTGAAAAAGGCAATTTTTTTCTAAGAAAAGTCACTGTCCCTGGTTCTGATCTGAGATTGGTTTTCTGAAAAGATGATTACCATATTTATCTTGTAAATTTGTGCGTGTGTGTGTGAGAGTGTCCCCCTCACAGTGCCACGCGCGCACACACGCACTTGCTCCTTTCCGTGTCTCTCAGCGTTCACGCATGCCGTTTAAATATTTATTTGCTGCACCTCAAAGGGCCTTCTTCCTCCCACCCCACCTGTATCCACCGGCAGAGACACCAGCGCCTATAGAGTGGGAATAAACAACATCATGATAAACTAATATCAGTAAATTCACATCAACTACTACTGGTCGTTTTATACATCATTTAATACCACCGTTGATGTGTTAAATCTTTACTTTAGACATTTAACAATAAAATACCTAAGAGGAGAGTGTCGCTCAGACGGTCTTTTAGCTGAGATGAAATCACCCACAGAGCGCTTCCCTGCTTTGTACTGCGCACTCTTAACGATTGCTGGTCAAGTCCAGCGCTTTGAAACGTGCACTGGGATCCCACAATATAATTGCAACAGGCGGCTGAGATATTTAGTATAGGATACGTTCCGCAACCTTTTCAGATGTAGTGGGGGTTTTTTCCGCGTTTTTTTCTTCCCTTTTTTGCCGTCTTTACAAAGGAATTCCCCGAGTTGGCAGAGGCGAGTCCTGCATAGATGCACGTTCAAACCAACAGACGGCAGGAAGCTGCGTTCTCTCCGCGTCACAGAGCCCAGACATATGAGGAGCCTTAGGATCGGGAGATCGAAGTTGGTGATACAGTAAAACCCAAAGAGGCTGTGCCACGAGGAGCCCTTTTATAAAATCTTGATTTTTATTCTTTCCTCCTTTCTCTTTCTAAAATGTTGTTTTCTGCTGCAACAACACAGATCTGCCACCCCGAGACGCGCGTCAGCTCCCCAATCACCGGGGCGCTGCGCGTCAGCCTGCGCTGATGGAGCTCCCTCTTTTCAACTTGGATACAGTTCTCTTCTCCGGTCTTATCACTGAAGTTTTGGCTGTTGCACGAACTGAAAACGGACAAAGGGAAGAGGGAAAGTGAAGGAAGAACTGCGGTAACCAAACGCGCACCGTTACTAGTGGTTTTAATGCGCGTCGGTATCCAATTATTTACCCTCTTTCACCGTCGTATACTTATACTCTATTATGTAACACATTTCTTCACTAAATGACAGAAAACGACTGGGAAACAATCTTCAGGACTTTTTGAACACTGGGACTACTTCGGTCGGGTATTGGGCATTGGTTGCGAGAGGAAGCTGTTGGAATATCAAACCTCTCCAGGGGGAGAAGCAGTGTACTGGCTTCTGGAGTTACAGTGAGCCGTGGGGGGAGACGAATTTGGAAAGTGGCGCTCACGTTTGAGGATTACCTTGTTCTCCTGCATAATACAGACGTCCAATTTGATGTCTGAAAAGGTAAGAAGAATCAGCACACCTGCCTTCGCTTCCTGTTGCTTTTCATTTAATTTCATTAGAACAAGAGTTTAGCTGAACATTTTGTTGGAGTAAAATCCTATCAATGCTAAAAAAAAATACATACCAATAAAACATAAAAAAAAAAACTGCTCCGATCCATATTAGTATGGGTCTGTTGCGTGTTTCACTGAGGCCTTTCAAATTTTGGGGACATTACATCACTTTTAACATCAAGGTTGTTTTTGTTTTAAATTATTAATATTATTTTAGCTGAAATAACTGCGTGACGAACAAAAAGTATTGCATATAGACAGCAAAACAGGCTGGTTTGAATATAAATTCGAATCAAAATGAACCCATAATAAATTTGTCTAATTAATGGAACCAACCCCACGCATTTCTCCCCCTTTTTTTGAGTACAAAGTCCACGCAGTACATGGCGTTCAGGATTTCAGGATATTAAATGGAATCATAAATTATCTTAACAGTTTAACTGTGATTTTACAATATACTGAAGGCTTGCTCAAGATTGTCATTTATGCTATATTTTTATTTTTTTAATGATACCCTGGGTCAAGCATATCTGCTTTGCCGAATCATCCAAATCAATTAATTTATATTCAACTAAATTAAATTAAATCCCATTTCTGATGCAAAGCAGCTGTCAACTGGTTGTGTAGCAGAAAAAATACTAGTTTGGACCTCTGTCTGGGTTAACTCATGACAAAAAACTGTTTCACATTCAGGCAGAAGGGGGCGTCCTTTCAGCTGATATGTGTCCTATAATTCAGAGAAATCCACCGGGCCTATTAAAGGTTAGAAATAGGATCCCTTGATAGAAAGTATTTCTAAATTAATAAGAGGGATATTTAGCTTTGATAGGTGCTTATGGGGATTGTCGCATTGTAATAATCTTAATTGTATTAAATTAACTCAGTTACATAGAAAATGTACCTGGCAGATAGATAGATAGATAGATAGATAGATAGATAGATAGATAGATAGATAGATAGATAGATAGATAGATAGATAGATGAGTTTTCATATTCAATCAGGGGTCTGTGTTACTGTGGTTTTGCAGGAGCTTCTGACTGAAGACACTGTTGTTTGAAAACAGTCTTATGTAGGGAGCCCTAGTCCTTAAAGCAACACCGCCCTGCATGTTTTAGATGTGTCCATACTTCAGATGATTGCAGTTCAGCAAAAGCCCGTTTACCAGCCATCAATCGAAATCAGATGTGCTGAAGCAGGGAAATGGCTGAAACATGCAGGGCTGTGTGCCTTAAGTACCAGAGCCGAAAAACATAATTCAGTTAGAGATCCATCATTGGTTTTCTTACTTATCAAACTTTGTTTTGTTAGTTATGTTTTGATTTATACTTTAAATTTGAATCTTTACTATTTAGAACTAAAAAAGTTGTTGATTTTTTAAATGTCGCTTTAGAAAATGGTTTTCCCAATATAAGTAAGAACTCTCCTGCTCAGAGGGTGGAGAAAGAAACCCTCGAAACCATAGTTCAATATATAATGAAGGAATAGACAATATGAAGATCTTCATGGGATCGTAACAGGTGTTAACTTTGTCAACACAAAAGACAAAAAGCATGTTGTTTGATGTCTTAAGAAAATGAATACTAGCAGGTTTTCTTCATAGATGCCTATTTATATTTCTTAAGGTTTTGATATCACAATGAAACATTTTCAAAATGATATAAAGCAGCTTTAAGGGGCCAATATCATGCAAAATTAAGTTTTTGGAGTTTTCAACCATCTGGTAATGCAATTTTCTAATAAAACCCTCCACCAGTGTGGTTTTTGGCTTAATTCACGCATGTCTGAGTAATTTTCCTGAATTCTGCTCTCTGAGCAGCTGCCCTTCCCTCTCCTGATAAACAACTGAATGTTCAACTAGTGTCATCACTAGTTGAAAACAAGGGAGTGCTAGAGGTGTCTGCACCACCCTTGCAGGCAGAGCAGCTTACCCCTGCTAGAGTTCCAAACACACCATCCTCCTTCTCAAGTGCTCATTGCTGCTTCAGATTTTGGCAGCTTAAAAAACCTTTTTTGTTAGAATTTTTTACTTTCTCTGTGAAAACGCCCATTTGGGTGCATGGATTAAAGGATTTTATTCTACATTCCTAAAGAACAGCAGCTGGATCAAAGAACAGAGACGCCTGATGTACAGAGAAGTAAATGGCTACATGCTAATGCTAATGTGTTTTAGCCATTTATAACGCATCTATGTGATCTCATACTGTTTGAGATAAAGCTCAGCGCTGTTTCTCTCAGTCTGAGCTTCTGCGGCTCCCCCCGGTGGGGGGTTCAGGAGGCGGGATTATAGAGAAACGAGCCGTTTTACTTTGTGGTCCAACATTAACTACAGGATACAAGTTAAATTTGAAGACAAATTAATACTGTATAACACCAACAGTAACATTTTAGCATATATATGCTTATCCCAGAAGTTGAAAGCTGTAAAATAGCATGATGTAGTCCCTTTAAGTAGTTTTTGAATGGTGACATAAATGTTGAAAGGTAAAAATTAATAGATAGTGAAATATTAAAATATAATTATCAGACATTTATAACCTTAAGTACAAATATAAACTTTTCCTGTTGAGAATCCTAACCCACTGTGATGCGGGGTTAAAGGTACTGTATGTCATGGATTTGATGAAAAAAAAAAATCAGTTTTCAAGAGATTTGAGTTGGACTTGTGGCGGAACACTCAGCTCCCTGACCACCAACCTTCCCTGATCTCTAAGGGTGTTTTCACATGGTACGGGAGTCCGCACTCGGATACCGTATTTGGTCACAATCCACTTATTTCGTACCATGTGAACACAGACTGGACCGTGCCAGGATACGGCCAGAGAGACCAGCCTTGGTAGTATCCGAGCCCAGGTATGAGCGGCCACGGATCATGTGAACACAACCCGTGTTGTGTTCACATGATCAGATACACACAGTACCAGTAGACCAGTGTGTTTATATTCTAGGCTGTCACTCGTTTTATGACGTCGGTACTTCTCACTCCCTTGTTTGTTGGAGAACTACAGACTTATTTGTATACCGCCACTTGCTGTTTAGTTGTAGTAAAACACTGGATTCCAGTACGTGCCAAATATGTGCCATCTGAACAGAAGAAATTAGCATTTTCTTTGGCCATATATTCTGGCACGGCCACACATGTGAAAATGGCCATCGTCACACTGACTCAATACGTTTACATGCACATCCAAATCAAGCTAATAGCTTAACCAGAATGATAATCTTTATCCCAGTGTAGATGTCACTCAGAAAATCAAATTACTGAATGAATTGCATTCAACTGCAATCAACTCTTCAACCAAATTTAGAAATGAAAGACATGTTTTCTAACTTTCACCTCTCAGCCTCATTTAGATGTTGCTTAGATGGAAGAAACTGCCACCTTTTCTTGTCATCTCACCAAATAAACCTCATTTCATTTGGTAACCTCAGCACAAGTGATATGAAAGTCACCTCTGAGGATCTTCAACTTCCCCTAATTTTTTTGTTGTGTGCCTCCTATAGTTTTTCTCTTTACCTTCACAAGGGTCCAATTAATGTACTCCAACAAAATGGTTAGTCAACGCCTAGTCTTACAGCCACAATCCAAAATAATCTGCCGCACAAAACCATCATAATTCCTTCCTTGTGTGTCTTCTTCAAAAAGTTTTCATTATAATTATAGTTAGTATGCTCATATTAGCCTAAACGAGACACAGAAGAATTAAAATCATCTTTGTGATGTTAATTAGTGGCTAGCAACAAATTGGTGCATTACTGCCACCGACTGGTATGGAGTTTGGATCAGAATGTCACGCAGTATTGCACTTGTCTGTCGCTGACTTGGGACGAGTAGCATCGCCCCTGCTTAAGCTAGCTTTGCTTTTGCTTTCATGAAACTGTGCTCTAATTTCCATTCTGGCATCCAAAAGTATCAAAGTATCTCCTTTACTGTCTCCAAAAGCTCAGATTAACTGCCTACAGCACCCTCTATGAGTGTTTTAGATCAATACATTGCATGGTTGCCATTTAATTTACAAGGGTAATGTAATCTTTCTTGGGAAACACACATTGGCGCCAGTTCTACATTAACACAATAAAGTATACTTATAATACAGTTATAATATAAATGTAATTAGCTCACACAGGGATTGTTTGGTTTTTGGAGATCATAATGATGACCTTAGTCCCTTTCTCTGGATGATCACTCAAATATAAGAATTCCAAGGGAGACGGGGATAAAATCCATGCCTCTTTCTTGACTCTAAACCAAGAGAAGAAAACGCCTGGCGAACATCACCAAACGCTCACTTTAGTACTGCCTAACCTTTTTAATGTAAATGTTGCCAGAAAATGTCTGAGAACATTTTGATGATTGAACTTCAAATAGCTACTGTAAGTTTTACAGGGGTTTGTCAACTGCTGTGTTGTTACCCAGGTACAGATTTGGACGAAAGAAATATGTATAAAATGTGGTTCAAGTGCAGCTCTCTCAATTTGGCAGCAGTGTGTTAAACAACCGTGATTATCTCGTTAATAATTTCAGAGAGGATTAAACTAATGGTCATGAAAAGTCTTGTGAAAGAACAGAAAGCACTTGGCATTCCTACCTTGACACTAGCCTGCAGCGGGAACAACAAGACCCCCCCAAATGCTGCGTATGGACGAGCACAATCCACTTGCAGCTATACCCAGATGATAATAGCCTATAATATCACTTCACAGAACTAGAAGGAGCATTTTGGAACGCAAGAGAGCAACTTTGAGATTAGGAACAAACAATTTTTAAGGTCAAGCCTCCTCATACACACACAAACACACACAGTCATTCTGATGGTGAAGAATCCAATTCTGTGCAGAATGAACTTTGCCCACGTAGTCTCCAGAGGATGCTGGGGGTCTCAAGCCTCTGGCCATGAGATAATCACATTCAGAAAGCAACCTATAGTGTCTATCTGAACTGTTTATTCAAGGAATGTGATCTTCCTCGGCTTCATTTCCAAATGTTCTTTTCTTTTAATTTAATAATAATAATAAGGTGTTCTGCATGGCCTTGGCAGCTGCTAATAGTCTAAAATGATTTGGATAGACTTGGGGCTGCAATGTTGTGCTGCAGCATCAGCGTCCTGGATTCCAAGTCCTGCTGCATGTTGTCTGCATATTCTTCCTTTGAATGCACAGATTCCGTCCCGTAATTCCAGCTTCCCCTATAGTGAAAAATTTAGAATTATAATTGGCCTCTCTAAATTGCCCCAGAGGAGTCCACTGCTTTTTGTCCTATGTGTCTCTGTGTTCTCCTGCAGATGTTGTCCAGATTCATTATGTGCACAGAATATAGTTTAGGTGTCTGTGGGAAAATTATAATACTGCATGAAACTATAAAAGAAGCAATGATTTCTTTTATACTGGGGTGTAGGCTTTAGAATTAACCTTCAAGCTTCCTCTTGCGAATACGCCATAGATTCTCTGTGGTGGTTAGGTGGGCATAGTTTGTTGACCAATCAAAGACAATAATACTATGGTGATTAGACAATTATTGGTGTTTTAAGCAATGTAGGGAGTTATCAAGCTAACAAGTCCAACATTTGGAGCTTGGACTTACAACCCAGACTTTGGAAAAGGGAAAAAAGATTGGTCCAACACCAGATCACATGGCTTCCTAAATTATCCCTCAATATAGAAACTACTAACTGAACCTCAAACAAGGATTCATTCGAAAAACAAAAATTTGAAAGAGGGATGCACCGTTACCAGTATAGGTATCGGGGCCAATAACACTCTAATGTCGTCCTATCAGTGATAGTGATATAATCATGCTATGATCGATACTTAAAGTTTGGAAACTCTGCAATAATCTTAGTTTTGTGGTCATTTTTATTAATATTTTATTTTGTATGCAGGGTTTTTTCTGGCTCAAATTGAGGCAGAGGTGGCACCATCCTGACCATGCGTCAACACATGCATGTATTCTGTGCAATCAACTGCCAAACTTTTTTTAAAGGCAACATATTTTTTAGATAAGTGTTCTAATAAGAATATGATAATTATCATGTTAAAGCCTTTTTTGTATTAAAACAATATACATACAAACATAAGGAGCCAACTTTAAATTGAAAGTGCATTAAGATGGAGGGATTTATCCACACATCTGGCAGCCAGACATGAATTATTATTATTATTATTACCATACCATATTATTAACTTTAATTATTTAAATATTAATTATTCATAGCCTATTATTATTATGTTTCACTTGTCATCACAATAAGCACTGAAAGTATAAACAGGTGTTGAAAATCACACTTTTATTCAATTAATAACAGTTGAAAGCCAAAGGATTACATGTTTTGTTTTTCAAATGGCAAACATTAAAAATCCACATATAACACAAGGATGGCAAATTTATACGTATCCGCTCCAGAAGAATATGTGCAACAATAAAATGCGTTCCCTTTGCAACTTTTGCTTTTATTGCCCATTCTGTGCAGGGAAACTTCAACTTAATTTACAGATCCTACAACAGAACGGGTACCTGCAGCTAATCTGCTGCTTCAGGTGGACAAATCAAATCTCTCTCTGGGAGCGCTGGATGCCGAGATAGTGAGAATAATCGGCATTCAGCGCAAAATTGGAGAGATTTTCAGACATACTCTCTCCACACAATGGAAAGTGGGAGTCATTCAAAAATATAATATTCTGTAATATTTTTCACCGATCCACAGTAAAAAAAAAAACTTCCGCCAGACCCATAACATTTAGATTATGTATTTTTTCCATCTTCAAACGGTACCTGCAACATTGCAGAACGTCTGTAAAATCTTGAAAGTTGCATCTGCGCAGAAGGAAACATGACAGTGTAGTAGAGAGGAGTATTTACTGTTGAAATGCACATTTTTGTTTATCTACTCTTAACATTTAATAAATATATTTTCTCTTCCTGTTTCCCTGTGAATTAGACAAGAGAGCATCCTTTATTATCTCTATAATCTGTTCAGATCCACAAATAAAATAAATTTTTCTACAGTACTTTGTGTAGGAAAATTCCCTTTAGTTTAGCAAATAACTGGATCGTTCACAGCTCTCGCAAAAAAGTAGGTCAGACGCCGATACGATCACGTCATGGCGCTCTAAGGCTGGTGTGAACCAGGCTTCAGGTTTGGTGGGGACAAACCCGCCATAAAAAGTGCTGGGGACATGTCCCCGTGTGTCCCCAGCTAAAATGAAGCATATGCCTGAGCCAGGTAAATTGATTCAGCCACTGCTCTGTGTTTTTGTGAAACTGTCCTGTCCTGCATTCTGACCAGGATTCTGACCCAATCTCTGCCTGCGAACTATGTTCAGACCTGACACAATTTTCACATCTTGTCACAACCATGATTGCCTTTTAACTTTCTGTTACGATAATTTGTCTCCACTGTTTCACCTGAATTCCTGGCTCTGCTCACAAGGTCGCTTTTTAAAGTAGTGGCTGATTTTCCCAGGCCATATCTGTAACGCTAAAAAACATTAATGTTACTCTGAGACGGAGGATTTTTAAAAAATAAACATGACATGACGCTGATAGCACCAACTAGCGGGAAAACCCAATTTTTATACTCTATGAAAAACAATTTTCTCTTCTTTCTCTGTAATTACTTCAGCGCTTCCTGGCACACCGCTGCTGATACAGCGCCCACATAATAGATTTAACTGCGGTTAAAATAACATCCGTATAGCTGGGGGCAGCGCAATATCAGGCTGGGGCGGCAAAAAATCTGTTTGAGGCGGCCCGCCAGGCAAATTTAAACGCAGGAAAAAGCCTGGTATCTAATTCACAATAATTTCTTGTAGCAAGCAGGGAACAAAATAAAAGCTGGGAGAAGTATTGGAATTGGTATTCGGTATGAGCAAGTATTCAGATTCAAGTATTGGTGTTGTATCGGTTTGAAAAAAGAGGTATCGTTTCATTCCTACTTTGAATCATTGATAAACACGCTAGTCTTTTCGTTATTAGCCACCTGAAGTTGACTACAGCTCCGAAGTGTCTTAACATAAGCAATGCAGATGTTGTAGCCAATGTCCTGGATATATCTGTGTGATAAGGATCTTAAAGCATGGAGTCCAGCCACAGCTTACACCTAGTGAATCTTCTTTAAACTCTGTAAAGGGCTTTGGATCACAATCCCTTCAATATTTGCATTTTGGATATTTGGTACACTAACTTTACTTTGCTGTGTTGAATGGCTGTACATCAAATATTCTCAGAAGTGTGGCTGCTTGCGTTTGAACTGCATCACCCATTTATGGAAGTCGTTCATACTCTTGCTGTAGTTTGTCATAACATATTGGATTTCTCTCCATATTAATGCCTCGAGCTCTTTGAGGTATTAAGGGACACGGAAATTTGCTCTTTGGGCTACAGGCATTCACATAAAGATTTTATGATGTTTAGATTTGGTGTGAGGTCAACTTGGCGTTTAACCCCATCATGGTGTTCATGAAACATTTCTTTTCGAGCGTGTGCTCTGGGCAGTAAGCTGTAAAGTGTGATCTGGGAGCAACGTTAACCTCCTGTGTATTAAATTATATATAAAGTGACCTTGCAATATTTTTCTAGCCTAGTGACTGTCGAGAACTTGATGGCTTTATCATTGTGGATACATGAGCAGTAACGGTTCACTGTGAGTTGAAGACACCCTCTGGCTGTTTCTGAAACTAAATTTTGTAAGATCTGGGTAAGAAGATAAAAGAGAATCACATTACTTTTATATAGCTAAGGGTGGTGTGTCGTTTTGCCTTTGCCCGTTGATTTTGATTAAGGGTCCTGCGACCAACATGCACTGGGGGAGCACCTTGACAGATTTGTCATAGAGTCTGTCACAGAGGTGATGATCTACTTCATTAATTCCCTTTTTGAGCCAGTGATTTATACTTTGTCTTTTTTCGTGTGTGAAGCCTCCATCTGTTCCTGTCAGTGTCTTTTGACTCCCAGCTCCACTTTTCCTACCGTAAAGGGCTTGCTTTGTTAAATAAATTAGCAGTTTCTTTGACAGATGCACCTTCAGTCTGTGTGCAAACTACTTTTTTTAGCCTATCCTGCCTAAAGATTTTTGTAAACGCTTGAGAATTATGAAGGATTACTGTCAGACTTAATTAAAAGGCTGCCACATTCTGCGAGTTGACATTTATACAAGGAACTGTTAGCTTCTGAAACAGAACTCACACCTTTGAACACATTAATATTTCAGAAAAAAAAATTTTCAGAGTAATTTGATACACGCACAACATGCTTTTTATAACTGGCTTTGGGAACACATGCAGCAATGTGACAAGTATTTGCCCCCTTATAGATTTCTTCAGTTCTTGCTTTTGTTTTTTTTATTGGCTCATTAAGCAAATTTTAGCAGATTAAGATAACCTGAAATTATACAAAAGGTTTTCAAATGATGATTTAAGACAAAATAATAATAATAATAATAATAATTTAAAAAAACAACAATTCATTTAAGCCAAGCCCTGTGTGGAAAATATTAATAGCTCTTCTTCTGAAATCATAAATTAAAAGTAATTAACCCCGATTCTTGGTTCGGTTTCGTCCGTCACACTCAAGACTGATTACTGCCAGATCAATAGAAAGACTAAATCATCAAAATAGAACGTGTCTGACAATATTGAGTAGGCCAAAATATCTGAAACAATCAACATATCTTTCCTCGACCTAAAAGATGTGAAAAAAAAAGATTAAGAATGGAATTGACATCCATCATTCTGGGAGGGGTGAAAGAGCCTTTCTAAGACTTTTAAGACTCCAGAAAGCCTCAATGAGAGCCATTAGTGAAAATATGGAAAAGAGGTGAAGCTTCTCACGAGAGGCCTTCCTATCAAAATTACTCCAAAAGTACATTGGCGATTCATCCAGAAGTTCCCAAAAGAACCCAGAACAACACCTAAAGAAATGTAGTCTTCACTTGCTTTACTTAATATCATTTTTAAAGTTTCCGCATTAAAACAGAGAAAATGGGGAATGCACAAGCAAGTTCTAAACTAAAAACAACGACTTATTAAAACGACCAAAAACGCATTTCCCACATTTAAAAAAAATTCCTGATGACAATATTTTCAAACAAAAATATATTATGGACTGATGAAGACAACAGTTTAATATGTGCAAACCATCATGTCTGGCATAAAACTTACACGGCATTTCAGATGAAGAACATCATGCCTAAATTCACATAAGGTGTTTCCCCTTAAATCAATTAAAATATATTTTTTGCATTTACTTGCTTATCTTTGAGCAATTTTTAAACTTTCTAATATTATTCAAAACTTTTAAGAGAGACAAAAAGCAAAACCAAAATAGTCTTTATGGGGTATATATTGTTTTCAAAACGTTGACCATGCAAACAACATTTCAAAATGTCATAACTGTTGCTAAAATGTGCATGGAATTCAATTTCTGGATATCAAATTGAGCACTACGGTATGCTTTTAATAAATAATTTGCTTCGCTGTCTAAGAAATAACTCTAAACAAAACTCAGAAATGTAAGTATGTCATCTTTTTGGACAATGTCATTTTTTCCCCCCATTACATAGCAGTTGGAAATAAAAATTCCTTCAGTGTTTCGAAGTTTGATTATCTAAAATCCCATAACTGCTGTAAGTACAATACATTTAAGTGGGGGAAACACTCTAGAAATATCTTGCATATTGGCCTACTGAATACCCTTGAAATAACAGTCATCATGTCAGAGCTAAGTCAAAACAGTGTGCATGCAACTGCTTCAACAGTGAATCAACCATTTGGGCACTCTCATCTAAGCAGCTTGTCAGTTACTCCTACAACTTGTCAGACATGTCAGTCACGCCAGTAACATCCACAAACATAACTCCATTTGATGGTGATTACCCACTTATTTATCAGATTATGTCAAAGCAACCATAAGTACACTGATCAAAATCAAAGGAACTTATGACTTCACTTAGAGTAGAATCGACTTGTTACTAATTGTAAGAGAAATCTTGACAACTGTTTGAATGTCAAGTCAATTAGTATAGCACATTTCTACAACAAGGCAGTTTAAAGGGCTTCGCATGACAAAAACAACACAATAAACAAAAAAAAGGACATTACAGTGACCAAATGAAATGAGGTAATGAAAAAAACTGCAATCCACACTGGAATTAAGGGTGTTTTAGTGATTGCAGATGGGTCTTTTGCCTCAATTTAAAGGAACTCAGTGTTTTAGCAGTTGTGCAGTATTCTGGGTGTTTGTTCCAGATTAGAGGAGCATAGAAACGGAATCCTTCTTCTCCATGGTTGGCTCTGACTCCGGGGCTGGAGAGTAGACATGGACTAGAGTTAGGAATGTGAGTGTATCAGAACTAGAAATGTTGTTTGGCACAGCTAGAAGGTCAAACGTAAATCATGTCATGCTGTATTCAGCTAAAGCTTTCTGTAGTTTAACGTTAAATCTACAACAATACAACAAACAAGCTGAGCATAGGTCTGGCATTAGCAAATGATGGGGGTGGCTTCTCATTGGGCCTGAACTTTGAGTTATTCATCTAATTTAGCAACTCATTGGCTCACCACATTTACAATGTAATGGTAAAACTCAAACTTAGCATATGAAAGGTATTTGTCCACAGTAAGACCATTAAATGTGATGCTTACTTGCTTGGCTTGTACATTTCTGTAAACAAACAATAATCATATTTATAATAGTAATAATAATAATCCTTTATTGTCCCAAAACAGGGAAATTTGGCTTTAACAGCAGTGAAGTGACAAATAGTATAAGCATTCATGATCACACAAAAAATGTATAAAAAGTATAAAAAACACAATTAAGAATAGTATATGAACATTAGGGATACAATTACAAAATCCAAAGTATGGTGTAGTTATTTAAAATAAAGTTTCATACTCAGATTAGAATGTGCTGCTGAGTAGGAAAAAAAAAAGTGGATATTTGTAGAATGTGCATTTTTAGTTGTACAATGAAAAGCAAAAATTAAACCTGTTATTTACAAGAAGTTAACAGAATATAAACTGAAAAAGACAAATATGAAAATAGCAGCCGCAGAAATGTTAATTAAATAACAAGCATTGCACATTACAGCAGGGATGTAAACATTATTGGGTTTATTGGGAGCAGTCTAACAGCTGCAGGGAGGAAGGACCTCCTTCATGCATCTAGGATGCAACTGTTTAAATGCATTTGAATGATATATGTAGCATTTCTGTATGTATGAACAACATGAATGTTTTTAAATTTTGACTGCCAAATAAGGCTTGTTTCCGCTATCAGAACCTCCAGGTAATTTTACTGGAACTTCATAGTATGTGTGTCTCAACTTCACCAGGCTGGCCCGACAGGGCCATTTTTATAGCAGTTTCAGGAACAAATGGAGTACAAGTCATGCGGTATGTACTTGGAAATGGCCCAACGGAGTTGCTGGGTTGGAGCTGTGGTTAAGTCATGGTGATTAGTTGTAACTGAGAGTGAAATGAGTAGACGTAACCAAACAACTGGCTTTGTAAAATGAGATGGGTTTCTGGCAAAGCATTGTATAAATAATAGCTAACAGAAACATATAAACCATTCCTCTTATTTCCATTTTAGTCTCTTGTTATCATCTTCTGCTAGAAGGGCCTTTAGTGCCTATCAGCGCTCACTGCCAAAAAGGTTTTGATATAGGAACATCTTAGCTAAATAAAAGTATGGTAAGTTTACCCTGAAATTCCGATAGTGGAAATGCACTTATACCTGCACACAAAAACTTCATACAGAAAATCTTGAACAGTGTTGTGGTCAAGTCATCATTGGTCGACTCAAGGTAACATTTTAGTCCTTAGTGTTTGAGTACAAGTGCAAGTCCTAGTCCAAGAGGATTGGTCCAAATCAAGTCACTAGGTCCTACTGGCTAAGTTCCAGTCCAAGTCATTATCACCCACATATAAGTAAAAAAAAAGAGCACATATTTATAGATTTTAGGACTAAGTAAATGGCAGCCATACATGGTTTACTTTATTTAAAAATTGCAACCAATGCCCCCATGCTAGTACCAATCTAACAGAGTAGCATGTACAAAACAATGCCTGAAATAAATTTGAAACCAATATATAATCAGCATTTCATCTCCACACTTACAAAGTTTATGAGAAGTTATTACATTTTTCCAGTAATCAGATCTAATATAACAAGCAAACATTAGCATTGGCTACATGCTAGCTCCAACAATAGCAATTTATCATGTCGGAGCGCGAGTCCAAGTTCAAGTCCTGATGTTACAAGTCTGAGTTAAAGTGCAAGTCATCAGCATGCGGCTCAAGTAAGTTACAAGTCCCTGAAAAGGTACTCAAGTCCTCCATCTCTGTTCCTGACTATAGGATAGAATTCAGAGAATATATTATCTTTACTTAGTTAAAACAACAACAAAAAAGCCTGTGGATCAAGATAATTAGTGTATTTGAAAAGTCTATAAAAGGGTTGCCTAAAACCAGTTTTGTCCACTGATACTACAGCTAATGGTGGTTTTACCTGGTGCATTTTAGGGTATTGCTTATTGCTTACTATCCAAGTCGGCACAACAATTTATTTATTATAACTAGATGGATAATTAGGGTTGCTGGGATTTATTTGCACACTTTAGCAAAAATAGGGTGTCTACATCCTTATCATTAATAGGTTTCTAGAACAGTTTGAACCACTCATTTGGCTGAAAATGGCTCAGAAGCCGCTATAAATGGCCAAAACAACCCCATAATACAGCCCTAAAACCGAAAGTCTGGTTTGCTCCATCTAGTCGGGCAGGACTTGAATATTAAATGAGCTGGCTACTAAAAGGCTTCTTTACCCCAATGGTTTTATGACGCTGTCTGAAGCTAGAAATTCTAGGCTTGATTTATCAAGATTCCTGTTAATGACCGCAAAATTGCGTGCTGCATTAAAAATTTCCGCGAGTGGGTTGTCCTTAATTTGAGGGCAAACTACTAAGACTGCCTGAGCAATTCATGACATGCGCAAGTAGCAGCATTAAAATGAGCATTTTGCGGCCGCTATAAGCTGCACCACAGAGAGACGAAGAATATGAGCATGGTATCATTATGCATCTTTGACAAAATAAAGGGGGGGGAAACTACATAGGTACCAATTCTATGGCTGTTACAGAGTTAATTTATATTACAATATTTTTAATTAAGTTTCTCGTTTGTCAGTATTAAACTTAATGCATGCGGTGTACATATGCTGCTCTCTGCTCCATCGTATCCAGAGTCAGATATATATAAGCTGTAGCATGTCCAGAAAAAGGTCACTAAGATGTCCATATTTTACTTTTTTATTTATTTACTAATACTGAAATTTTTTTTATTTGTCATATATGATGCCAGTTATCATTGTGGTATTGTATATGATTACTACATGTTATAAATTGGACCCCAGGAGGGTTAACCACTACAGGGGAAGGTAATGAGGATCCACGAGAATTACAACTCACTGGGCGCTCAGATGCGCTGAGCGTGCAGTGAGTTATGAAGCATCTTTGAGGAAAAACAGGTAAATATTTACATAACTGTCAGGTTTATGGCCATTAGAGTGTTAATTACTCATTTATCATTTGTCAAAAGTAAATATATGTTGAATGTGGTTGCGCAAAGTTAATACCTGCCTTTCAGAAGTGCTAAAAATAGAAGCAATTTAAATTTTTAGCAAATCACATTGCGCCTGGAACGCCTAGTTCTTTGCCTGTTCTCCAAATATTTTGCGTCTTCTTACAGAAATGCCCATATTTGTTATTCAGATTAGGGAAATGCGCTCCGGGTTGTAAGTAAGTAAATCAGGCACGGTGTGTTTTTGCTATTTGCGCCGGTTTTAACAAGCACAAACCGTTGATAAATCAGGCCATGTACAGCCATTTCCTTTTTCATCCAAAAAAGATGTTAGTCGTAGCTTGGCGCTAACAATGTTCTGCAGTTGGCATACATTACCGCTACCAACATTTATGTACGGCCAAATTCGAATTAGGTTGGGATGTTGAAATTAAAGTGGTTGTGTCTAAGTGGGCTACAGCACCTAAAATGTGTTATCGATGCTTTGCTCAGACTGGTCCGTTTCTCTGCAGCCATTACAAGTTACGTATTTGCAGGTCAGCGAAGGCACAGACTTTTTTGTTATGGTACATTTGACACCCCAAGCTGCCTATATTCAACAAAAAGGTAAATGCAGTTTTGAATTCTAAAACCTGCATAAAGAAACAGTGTTTAATTTAGCTGTTTTGATTCTGAACTAAATAAAATGATTATTTTATGATTTTCAAAGGGGATTAGCATGCATATGACCATTCATGGTTCAAAATGTTACATATTTAGTGTAGTTGCAGTTTGTAAAACCACACACAAAAAAGAATCTCCAAACTTTCTCAGTGTAAGGACCACTTTAGATGGAAGCATTCATGAAGGTTGGAGTGAGATATTCTGCAACACAACAACAACTGGTCTGTCTGTCTGTCTGTCTGTCTGTCTGTCTGTCTGTCTGTCTGTCTGTCTGTCTGTCTGTCTGTCTATCTTATTTATTCTGGTTGTAAATATTTACAGAGGACTAGGTCTAATAGGGATAGATGGCCAGTCAGTTGTTTACAATTTTAGGAAAAATATTGTTGGCAAAAAAAGCTAGTACAAATTTCAAAAACATCTCAAGTCATCTCAAATTTTAATTACTCAGGTTTACTATAATTTAATATATACTTTACTTTTATATGGTCTGTAAGTAAAGTCACAAAAAATTAGCACTAGATTCAAATTTGGACACTGGGCTGAGGAGGACAAAACCATTTCCTTTTCTATAGACAACCCCAGGGTGTTTTTGCTTATATTGCACTTAAGCGACTTCCACATTGGCTTCAGTTTCAGTTTAGTTGTTGCTTTTAGATTTGCCATAACAGATGCTTTATGAGTCAATCACATCATTTGATGACTTTGAAGCAATAAATCAAAGGCCTATATATAACTCACAAGCTTATAACCAATTTTTAGAGCCCTCGATGAAGCTCACAATGTACTCATGAGGTGTTATGCTGGCTTTATGGGTCAGCTTGGTTGCTCAGTAAAATCCTGTGCTGCTGCAGTCATGAGAAAAAAACAAACCTAAGGGAAGAATATGTTCAGCATTAATTTTGGATGAAAAACTGTTAGGCTTTCCAGTGCACAATGGAGTACTCTGAGCACAATGATGAAGGGAGACTCTGGTCATAAACAGGTCTCAATCATTGCCAGACTCACTGGAATCAATATGTTCTAATAAGTCAGGCCTTCTGACCCTGACCAAAGATTATTGTTGCCCTCCAGAGACATGGTCCACACACACACACACACACACACACACACACACACACATACACACACACACACACATAAATGCAGACATTCTTCCTGATGCAAAAAGCTGTTGTCTATATCTCATGAGAAACATCAAGTCTATATATAATATTACTTTAATAAAGTAAAAACATTCCATGACAAATTTTTGATATTTTTACTCCACTAACACATAATTTTGTGATTCCACACTTAATATGCAGATGTGAATGAATTCTTCTAAACGATCTCTGAAATTTAGTATATGAAGTTTAATATTAAAGAGGAAAAATCAATAGCATTTCCTATTACAGAACACTAATAAGGTCATAACAATAGGATATAAGACTGGTAGTGACATTTCAGTTCAGTTCTTTTATATAGCCCCATTTAACCAAACTAATCTCAAAGCACTTTACAAGAAATTTCAATTTAATCGCATATTCATGTCAGTAAATCCTTCAGTTCATTTTTCTAATCAGGGGAAACCCAGCAGATCGGATTGATTTTTTTTTAAAATTCGTAGTTTTTGTTGTAGTGTTAATTTAATAACCATACCAAGGGGTTGTAAAGCAATGGAGTAACTCCTCTGATATTATCACAAACCATATTTTCATAACTTTCAAATACAAACGTTTACTTTAAAATGTTGTCATAGTTTTTATTAGTTACAGTGCATTCACATCAGCCTTGTTTAGACCGCTTGATCAAACTCAAGTTTGTTTCGCCAGCAAAGTCCGCTGCGTTTTGGGAGTTGTGGACGCACGATGGAATGCGGACCAAAAAAGGGAACCCTTGTCCACCTAAAAACTTAAGTAAAATTTAGGTAAACTCTAGTTCCAAAATCAGGACATGCACTATATCTCACTGAATCTGATGCCACTCCATGTTTGTTTAAATTTCACCGTAAGGGACATTCCCCTCTGTTGAATACTTCTTGAAAAACTTTGGCTTGTTCGACAGTGTTGCAATTTTGGTAACCAATAAAACCAATTCTACTGAGCTATCAGCTGTGAAAACAACCTTAATCATCAATAGGGATGTAAGAAAATATCGATGTGCCGATATATCACCATAATGTATCAATATTCAAAAGCAATGTATACGTTTTTTTTTTGGTTTTAGAATTGGAATGGAAACTTTAATGATGACAGTAATTTTTTATAGTAAAATTAAAAGTATGACTGGTAGCTAGTGGCTGTTTTCACCCTCTTCATTCCAGTGGATCAACTACATCTAGTAATAAAACTGGATGTTCTAAGTGTGAAACAGGTTGGAGTGTTTGGAATGCTGTCACATGCTGCTGTTCATTAGTGTATTCTTTTCATTTACGACCAGGTGACAACATCATAACAAGGCTGAAAATCACAGGATTTTGCACAATTACCTTTACATTTATTTTAATTTTTAATTTTCAGTCTCCAAATTAATATCTAATCATCATAAACTCATTTTTGAGCTGTGACAGTCGGTGCCACCAAAACAAATCTATTACTTTGTATAGAGAAGGTGTGTTTGAGTCTGGGGAATAAAGGTTAATCACGTGAAAAGCTGCAGACTTTTTAAGGATGCAAAGTATTTTATTTTTTTTCAACACCCATTTGATACCTATTTAGATTTCAGGTGGTTAAACTCTTTGCAAAACCGAAAAATGGTAATCTGACATTGGTAGTGTTTGTCAAGTGGTCAGATGGTGCACAGGAAGTGAAATTTGTAGGTTGGGCAGAAATTGAGATCAAAAAAGACTTTTATGCAAATGTGATCAAAGAAGAAAAGCTCTGACATTTATGTTCCAAAAACCAAAGGAGTAATCACGTACAAAATTGAATATTTGCCTCTTATTTTATCCTTAATCACATGGATTGATTGGAGTTGGCAATGTGTGTGTGTGCATGGGTCTCTTGAGGGCTCCTGCTACCTAACTGATTAAAAACACCAAAGCAAATAGATTTTTATGCTCATGTTATCGTGCAGTGGTGAAGCTTTAAGTAGCATCTATTTTTCTAAATCTCAGTCTGTCTTTTAAATCCCATCTACTTTTTTTGCTGTTGCGTATTCATTGTACCACCTTTTTCTTCCCCCGAGATGTTTGTTTTTTTTCCCTTCAACACTTGCTTGCTTTTTTGGGAAAGTGGAACACTGGAGGGAACACATAAATTCATTCTTCATTCATATGCATAAAAGTTCGATATCTTTACCATCTTTAAACAATCTTCAGCACACGACTCACACTACCATGTGTCATACATCTGAAAACGGGAAATATGATTCCCACAATGTTTGGAATGGAGCTATATGAAGTGGAGAAATTTGTCTTAGATTCATTTATCTACAGGAACTTCAGTGTAATTGTAAACTGAAACAGTAAAAAATACAAGATTTGAACAATTTTGTTTTCAAAATATAAATAAATCCTTTTTTTGCTATACACATTTTTTTTGAAAACCACATCTTTGTTTTTACATACATTAAAAGATATTTGTTAGTCGCTGTAAAAAATACATATAATATGAAAGTCTTATCACTAAAAAATGATGGCATCTACAGCTGTCACTTGGGTAATAATTCTGAAAGACTTGTAACCCATGAGAACCATTAATATGTCCTTTGCTATCATTGTTTCATTGTGGTGTATGGAAATAAAGATGCCATAGATTATCTTTGAAGTCTGACACTTCCCATGTGATGCAACACAGGGAGAACTCAATGCAATTCGGTGGCGCTGGTCTTGTACTGCAATAAAATCAGAGTGTAATACACACATAAATATGGATTACTATCAAGTTACAAAGAAGCTGTTAAATCCACATGAATAAATGTGCCCTTCAGGGAAAAAAACAGATGGTCTCAAAGTCACATTTAATCACATGTGGAAAATCTTTTACCCATGTGAAATTCATGGGAAAACATGTTAAAAAACGTGAGACATGTCATACATGTGACCACGTGTTTTTTGCACACATTTACCATCTTTTGAACATTGTCATGGGAATAAAATGTGAAACCCATGGACAACCACATGTGAAGCCCATTGGATAACATGTAAACCACATGTGAAACAATTATTTTCCACATAAAAGCTACATGTGAAAAAATGTGTGAAACCCATGTGAAATTGCACAGGAAGCCCATATGATTCCCATGTGAAAGATGTGCGAAATTCATTTAAACTAAACATGTAAATTCTATATGTGCTACACATGTGGTTTACCATGTACCACATGGGATAACATTTTCCCATATGAAGAACATGTTCAAGCCCATGTGTTTTCTGCGTACTCCACACATACGTTATATACTGTTTTTCTGCTTCCTATGAAAAGGACTCGTTGACTCCCGTCCCCTTTTGTCAAATTATTGTTCTCAATCCAGAAGCAGCAAACTAGGTTTTCCTCTCTGAGGATCATGATCCCAGACTTTCAGTGCTCATCCATCCTCCTGTACACTCAGACTTCCCAAGAGCCTGTTGATGCTCCCTGCGCCATGAAGCCAACAACTTTACAGCGTTGGGTAAAAAGTAAAGATAGAATTCACTAGGGGTGTAATGGTACGAAAACAAAAAAAGATGACTCAGTACTTATCTGGAGTTTTAAAGTCACAATTCAGTATGCTCTCTAATCAAGCAAAATAAATGCAAAAATTTTAACGTTTTTACTTTGATTAGCATTAAACATTTTTTTCCCCTAAATTTCTTCCTTTCAGTTCCTAAGATTAATTTGATTTTAATATGTTCTGTAACTTACATAAGTTTAAAGTATAGAACTGACAGGAAATTTTGTCGATTTAAAAAAAAAAAAAAAAAAAAAAAAAAAAAAAAAGATAAAATAGTACAAGCAGACCTAGCCAGAGTAGAACACAAGTTCTGGTTCGGCCTATCTTTATTTTTGTTTCGTAGCTTCTGGAGAAACCCTTAATGTTCCGAAATAGCAGAGTTTGGTGGTTGCTGGAAGTCCTCTCTGATTTGTTTTGGTGGCACTTTTTAAAGTTCCCCCTACGGAACATTGTATTACGCACGCAATTTCACACAAACAGTCTGTGCATGTGTTCAGGTAGAAAACAGCTTTTTTCGATCCTTGCACAAGCACATTGAGAGGATAGGGCCATATCAAAACATCTGAATACAAATATATGTACTGTCATAGGTCAACAAACACTGTTGAAAAAGGGTTACAGAGAGGAGACTCACATACAGACTAACACCTGCAAACCATGGTATAATGGTTCAAAGTTAAATGGACAGACAACGGCACACACCGCACCATAATTAGTTAATACAGAAAATGTGACGTTCTGATAACTAGATTTCTTTTTGTTTTTTTTACTGATGAAAAGAGATTAGAGGTGCTGCCAAGAGAGTAATGGCACCACAGAAGGATTATCAGCTATTTCTTCCAAGCACTGGTTGTGTTCTACATGTGATAACATTCTCCTGCATGTGTGGAGAAAACATTTGGGTTCTACCACACTATAGCCTTCTATAAAAACAAAAAACAAAACACTCAGCCTGTCCTTGCATGAAAATTGGGTAATCTCAGAAGAAACCAAAATAGAATGACAAATATAACATTGCGTACAACCAAAGAAACTCCATCCCCATGGTGACACATGGTGGCAACAGCACTGGGCTGAGACGGTCGATTTATTTTTGCCAAAGAAGACTGAATGCTGAAATTGAATCAAAAATGTTCATCAACAACGTATTAGTTTCAAAGTGTAATAATTTAACCAATCAGCACCTTGTTTGTACACTGTATTTGTTATATACTTTTCCCTGGCTAGTTTCTCTCTTAGTGGAATCTTAGGGAATATATTGGATGTTATAGCTGGAACAAACTTTGATGCCCAAAAAAACAAAGGCAGCTGTTATGTTTGTGGCCAAAACACAAAGGATATAGTTAAAAGCAGTAGTTTTCCCCACTGTTTCCATTTACAACTACACCAAGTGACCCCTAATGACAGAGGGCAGTGTAATCATGTTAAAGGCGCTGACATTCATTAGAAGGTTGCAAATTGAGAAAAAAAGAAATGGTTTATCGCTAGTTAACTTGTTTTGGATGATAGCAGAATTGTTTTTAAGAAATAAATAGCTATATGTGACTTGAGTTAATGTTGGCCTTAATTAAAATTAGTTGTTGTTTTTTTTGTTAATTTATGTGGGTGTTTTCACTTTCTAGAGCTGTCAATTTAACGTGATAATAATGTGTTAATGCTGCACTGCTGAGATGGAGAGAGTCGAAGAATAGGGCTGGACGATATAGAAAAAGAGCATATCGATAAAGGAACAGTCATATTGATATTGATAATTATCGAAAAATATCACAAAATGTAAAATATATGTTTTAAGTGCGTCCCTGGTCATTTTGTTATTCTTCAGTGAACAATTTTTAACTAAGAATTAAATTTATTAATTTTTCAAACACTTCTTTTAAATTGTTAAGACACAGAAACAAATCAAGAGACTTGATTAACATCAATAAGTAAAAACAAAAGTAATATTATAGCCATTATACTATACATATTTTTTAATTATGTTATTAATTTAAATTAAAGGCTTACCTTGATACTTATCAATCTTTTAAACATTTTATAATATTGATAGCTGAAACCTTTGGTTTAGTTTGTCAATAAAGTTTATCCAAATTAACTTCAGCTCTGGTTCAGCTGTTGGCTAAAGCTAACCAGCTAGTCATCAGAGTGTAGATAGAGCCCATAAGACTGCAGTCCAGTCACTGAGAGCTGAAGCGTGTTGTGTTTTTAAAATGCTTTTCGCTTCTGAGGACCGGGAGAATAACTGAGAGGACATTTTAAAAGCCACAGGTGTTGTTAGCAGCGCAACCTGGGTGCATTTCCTGTGTCTTTCTGTAACAGATTCGCAGTGCAGCGAGCCGGAGGAGGGGAGTCCTGCTTAAGACAGCTGATCATAATATTATATTTCGTTTATTATTGCTACGTTTAGTGTTTCAGTGCACCGAGGATCAGTTCAAAATGGGACGCAACATTTACCTGAGCCACTGAAACGTTTATCCGGAACAACTTCCTCCGCTGTGCCATCTGACCGACGTGAAGTTATGGCGATGGTTTGCTTAGGGACTATAAAAAAAATTCTGTTTCAGCTCAAAAAATTTAATCCTTTTTGTGGTTCGAAAGGAGAGAGTGGTGGCTGACAGAGCTGTGTGGGTCAGCGTTAATGATTTGTTTTGAGTGAGTAACGGTTGTTGTATTGGGCTACCTGATAGGCTATAATAATAAAAAAATGAAGGACACCTTTTTTTTCTGTCTGACTTTTTTTATCAACTCCTTTTTTTTCTATCGCACCACACGTCTATGGATCGATATATACTGCTATCAAATTATCGTCCAGCGCCAAAGGAAAAATGTGTCCTGCATTGAATTAAGTCCACTGTCCAGACACGTTAAAAAAACAACTTGTAAATCATCATTCATAAGCAAATTATTGAATTATGTGGTCCATAGCAGCAATAAACATTTATAAACAAATGAAAAATCTTGACACAATAGAAAATACAAAAGAAAAAAAAGTTCAACAATTTTCAATAATTCAATAATAAGTTCAATAATTTTTTTGTCTGATAAATCAAAAATTACTAGCATAGTTAAAATTGGTTTGTTTCAGAATTCAGAATCTTCAAAACTAATCGTGTCAAGATTATCTCGTTCAGTTTCCTGTATAAAGTCAAACATATTTTTTTTGGGGGGGTTGCATTAATAAAATACAAATTCCAAACAACATATTTTTTTAGCTTAGTTTAACTATTACCAGTGAATGTATTTTTTTTACACTTTTGAGATGCTGCACCAAATAATCATGTCATTTTAGTGATATTTTTTTAGATCCAGTGAACTTTCTCTCTTCAGATGCACTTAAGATACTCAAACCCCACCCACAGTGCCATAGCTTCAGATTATCAGAGATAAATTACAGCTTGAATACATAACTTCTATTTTTGTTATCCTATGAAAAATTAAATTGACTGTGATGGAATGAGGCATCAGCTACAATCTAACAGAACTGTACTCTATCGTCTGGGAGGAAATGTAATCCCCAAAGGCTTCTTTCATCATATCTGGAGAAGTTAACAAGGTTAACATGATCAGGATTAACATGATCAGCGCTTACCCTGAGCTGTTCTGCAGCTAATCAGATCACTCCTCAGTCCTCATGCTACCATACTGTTGGGAACAGCTGGAATGTGAGCAAACAATATCTGTAGTAGGGTTACTGTACAACTGTATCCCCATTTGAAACTTTAAATCACTGAAGTCTTTAAAGAGCATAGAACAATGACAGCCATTATTTCCATTGGCCAGTGTTAGTAAAGAAAGGCTGATATGAAGGGTAATAATTTAAAGATCAAATTAGCAGAGCAGTGGGACAGTATAGAAACAGGGACATAAAGTGCATGTCCCTATATGATTTGAAGTTAAATACCCAGGACTATCTTGAAAAATCACTTTAATTCTCATTACTTGCATATCAAAAACCGTGCGTTGCATTCTTTCTGCCTGCCAGTTTGTCTATTGGCCAAAAAGTTTCACAGATCATGTGACCTCCACATTGCAAACTGCCCTCCATTCAGAAATTAACATATGCACTCATCTTTTCCTTGATAACAGCTCTGTCTTAGAAAATATGGTTCTATCCAAACTATTCACAAAGCTCTTGTTTGTCAAAAGCAATGATTATGCAACTGGACTCTGAATCTTAGAGGCATAGATGGCAAATGGCTCGCACCTGAATAGTGTTCTATCAAGTCAAAGGCCTCCAAACCACTTTACACTACAATCAGTCATTCACCCATTCACCCACTGACAGAGGTAAGATACATTGTAGGCCCTGGAGCAGACAGGAAGTGAGGCTGGGCCCTCTGACCAACACCAGCAGGCACAAATGTTTCTTCCAAGGACCCAACGACAAAGTGACATAACTTGTTAGCCATTGTCACTGCTCAACTTAGAAATGTCACAGAAACCATCCTGTATTTTATCCTGCGAATGAATTTTAAAATGTTCATCCAAGTATGAAAAAAGACTGAATTCATATAAACTTATTACCTCATTAGCATGAAATATTTTTCTTGAAAAATGCATTTATTAATATAACTCATTATTTGATGGTAAAAAACGTATGACATTTTATTTTTTATATATTATGTAAGCTATCACACAATGCATAAAACTGTTCTTCCAAATGAAATATACATATATGTGTATATATATATATATGTATGTATATATATATATATATATATATATATATATATATATATATATATATAAGTGTGTGTGTGTGTGCAAGTTGATAAATGAGGTCCCAGGAAGGGATGATATGCACACTGTTGTACATCCTTCACACTTTTGATTCAACCAACCCACTTCAAACTAAACTACTGGCCAGGAAAGCGGGCACAAACATGGAATTAAAATGCAGTCTGAAGCATTCAGCATACAGATATTAAATATAAATATCTAAACTTTAAAGGTAATAAAATGAAGGATAAAAGGAACAGTACGCACATATATGTGCAGGCAGAGACCAGCTCTGAGGGCTGGATGTGCTTCTGTCTGGGTTAACTGTGTTTAATGCAGTTGATGCTGAAGTCAGACGTTTGCGTTCTCACTAACTTCAAATAAAGGAGTTCCAGAATTATACTGGAAGGTTGTACTGCATTGTAATTTCCATTTAGAAATAAATTCTAATGAATATTCAAATAAAACTTAACACAATATTTCCGCATTAAAAAAAACGGATGCTTCCCCGAAATCCATTGAACTCTATGAGCATTCTGTTGCTTTTTGTTATTGAGTCATAGCTGTTAACTAAAATCCTTCTTGCATCTTCACAGGATACCTTCAGTGCATTTGTGGTGTTGTTCTGAGGTCTCCTTAACTAAGATTGTGAGTTGTCTTTATCCTTTTTGTCGGGAGACTTTGAGATCAGTCTTTTAGATTTATCATTGCCAATGTCTCTTAGCAAATTAAGCGCATGGGTCTGGTGCTGGAATGATGGAGAATAAATGCAAACTGTCTTGTCCATTTGTCTTTGAGCTGTCTGGTTTTACTGTCAACTTATCTGTCAGTATATGTAGAACACAGCATTTCCCCCAATCCTAATAACTAATAAATAAGAAACGCCATTGAATTCCTCAAGTCACAGGACAAATGAAGCCAATAAGGACATATCAGTGAGAACTTACCCAGCTTTGCAGTCACAATGAAGATTTTGCCGTTGTCCTTGGCAATCACCCGAGGGTGATAGGAATCATGTTGTGACTCAGGTTGGCCAGGTCTGACATCTGCTTTTAGCACAACCACGGCTTTCTGATTCGTAGAGATCAGCCCAGCTCTCCTTGAAACGAAATAATCGCAGACCTCAAGACTGTTGAAACAAAAAATGTATCAGTGAAGGGTTCAGGGATTTATTTTAAATAGGAATAAATGTCTTCCCAGTGGATTTGGAGCCAGGACACCTGCAAATTGAAACAAAGTTCTTCAAAGATCTCACATGGGCTTTGAGTAACTTCAGACGTTAAAATTGTTATACTGTATACTTGGGATTTAACGTTTTAACTTTGTTTTTTCCTACCTCTCTTATTCTTCTCTCTTTTCCCCTCTTTATCTTCCATATCCATTTCTATATTGGGAAAAAAAGAAAAAATTCCCTAAAGTTCTAATAGTGGGCTTCAGAGCTGGATATAGGTGGTTCACAGGCCCTATTGAGTAGGGCTGATGTATTGCAACCTGGCACTGTAGTTTTCTGGACCACTAAACGCTTAAAATGGGGGGCAAGATAACCAGGACAGAATTGCCAGGAATCCACGACCTCCAAGGAAGCCACTGAACTATGTCCAAGAATCGAATTAAAGTAAAGATTTGAGTTTTCTTGTTTCCTTCCTCCTCTGTAATTCATTCCCACTCTGCTTCATCGTTTCTTCACCCCCACAATTAATCCTCAATTGCCATCTGTTTCCCACACATCTCAAAAGTCAGCACCAATGGATGCCACTACCACCGTCCTGTTTTGAAAAAGCACAGCGCCATGCATGTATGAGAGGCTGTCCTACCTAATATCATTTCTGCTGGTGTCTCCCTTTGTTTATGTTTATGAAGGCACATCATTTCAGTTCTGTTCAAGTGTTATTCCTTCTATCTTCCTTTGTGTGTGTGTGTGTCTGCGTGTGTGTGTGTGTGTGTGTGTGTGTGTGTGACAAATTTGTGTGCATCACTGTCATTCCACACCTGGTTGTCAGAAGTGGTTATTCAATGTCTTTGGCAGGCGGCTGATAATTAAAGCAGAGCTGAACAGAGATAGACAGACAGATGAGAGGGATGAGCAATGAAAGGAAACATGTGAGCATCAAAACAAAAGAAGTACACTGTCTTCTGAGGGAGTGAGACTTTGCGTGCTTAAGTTAAAGTGCCTTCGGTCCTAATTTTGCTCAGTTTTTTTGCAAAACTATCTAATTTAGATGCTTTTTCTTCCTCCCTGTGGAAATCCACCCACCTCTATTGGCTCACATCATCCTTTTATTGTTATTTTACTTTTGTGTTTGTGAAGCCAGTGTCACACTTTTACCTACACAATGTGAAACGACTTAGGATCTCAGATTCTACTTTAAGAAAAGAAAAGGTAAAGAAACAACTCCTATTCCAGATTTGATTATGTGGAGTGGAAAAAACACTGCTGTTTGAGGGGTTAGCATTTTCTTTAGATAATAAATGGGGTTCCAATGGATGCACTGGTTGGTGAGAAGTGAGATATTATATTCAGCTCTTGCAGTGAAGCGAAGCAGGTATAAAATAGATTTTATATGTGCATATTCCCACACACTTCAGGAGCCCACTTTTGATTTCTGCAATTGTACTTTCTGGAGTTATTTTCCTAGGATTCCAATGACAAGGGCATCAAAGTAGTCAAGATGGGAAGAAAAAAGGTCATGGACAATTTTTCTGCAACAGTGTTAGCAAGCATAGGGACACAGCCTGGCAATATTTCTGAGTAGCAAAGTTTAAAGTTTCAGATTTGATCTTCAAATGTGAGCGGAGGAGCGTTGTAGTGTGGGTTGCTGCTTTTACGTCGATTTCTATTATGAAAAGGAGAATTTAATCTCAATAGTCCCTTGAAATTTTTACCTGGTTAAATAAAGAACATTGATAGATCTACGTAGATGAAGCCAGCTAGCCAGCTAGCTAATTTGCAGATAGATAGATAGATAGATAGATAGATAGATAGATAGATAGATAGAACCTTAAACAAAATGTTGAGTATCATCTGCATAGCAATACAATACGATGTCACAACAGTGGATCGTTGCTGGATTCAACTTCTCATTCTCTCAAACTCATTTCCAAAGAAGCTATGTAGAGAATGTTTCCAACATCAAGATTATATTTTTTTTTTTCATTGCTTCCTTACAGTAAGCTAACAGTGACATACCACAATGCCAGGAATAAATTATGACAAAAATAAAATTCCCCAGAAAGAAATTGTGAAGCTTTGGTGGGCTAGTTTATTGGTATCCTATGACTATTGACCATGTTAGTAAAGTATTGTAAATACAGTCAGTAAGTTTAAATATATTTTCTGATGAGGCTTGTTTGTCAGATTAAACATAACTTTTGAAAAATAACCTTTAGTGTTACACAGTCTTCATTAACATTTATGTATTATAATTTTTTTTACTTGTCTGATGTAACATTTTAATCTTAAAGTTGGTCTTTTCATTAGCTGTAAGTGAAAAATCTTCATGGTAACATAAATAAAGCTAGAAAATTAAGTTTTTAATAATATTTTTACTTAATAGATGTAAAATAAAATTTGATATCTGAAAGCAGTCCAATCCGAGGGTTTGCTGAGCTTCATGCTTTTCCAAAAGGTGCCTCACAAATCCAATGTTGCACAATAATAATGAAGGCTTTTTTTCTGACCACACTGCTTGCAGCACTGCCTTTGGTCAGACTGTAGATCCTGATTGGGAGTTTACACATTGGGATTTAATCATTGGGATTTAATATGGCCACACATGGGGGTGTGCTGGACCTTAGGCGGGTGCTGGTCATGCAAACATTGCAGTTGGACTTCAGAACAAAGTGAGTTCAGTTTGCCTTAATGTTTCCTTCAGTCACTCAAACCAAAAATACAAACAACAACAACAAAATTCTGTGACTAGAGGGAAAATTATAATAAAGCATTTTGGTGAGTTTGTTTTCACATTATTTGGGAAGAGGATTTTGTCATTCATGGTCCCTGGTTAAGTTACTTCTATCAATACTGCAAATCCAATTATGTTCAGTTCTATTCATCAGTTAATTTTATTAATCTAATGTCATAGCACTGCAAAATCATCACAATTTACTAATCAGGCCCAATTCATATGTGTGTGTGTGTCTGAGAAAGCAAGTGAATAACCTCGAATCAGCTTCACTACCCTTCCTCCCCTTAGAATGTCCTTTCAGTAAAGCTTGTGCTGGTTATTATCAACCTGTCAGGATTTTAAAGGAACTTTAACATGTTCCCACATGAGCTCTGGGCTGCCTTACTGTTCCCAATATGACATAAAATAGCTGCACTGTGTAGTAAACCAAATAATCCTCTCAAGAGGAAACCTTCCTCAAAATCTGCCAGCATTCACTGTGGTCCCAAGGTGTTCTGCTGGCAGACAGTCAGACACAAAAGACATGAGACACTCTTAGCTCAGTGTTAGGACTGAGTAAAGTAAATCCTGTAACATCGACCGTGCAACAAACTGCAGTACAGGGTTAATGAGGTAAATGTCACACTCCAGATGGAGACACTTGACTCTCCTTACCTCTCTGACAATCAGCTATGCACATTTGTAATCACAACCAATCATGGATGCACACACTACTAAAAGCTAGGCTGTGGATTCAGACGCTTGCCTTGATCCATAAAACTGGAGACACACCGTTTAATCTTCTATTTACATTTTTTGCCTGACTATACCTCCCATTTTCAGTTGGAATAAGTCTGGAGTAGTTGCAGTCAGTCAATAGAGCATGTTGGCCGAAAAGTCTGTTAGTTTAAGAGTGGATGGAGACTGGAGTCAACAACGGTTAGAGGGGAATCAATCTGTCCTGAGCTCAGTTGCAGAAGCAATGAAAGCTGTACGAACAGTCTATTTTAAACAACGATGGTTCTCCAATTAATTCTTGCACGCTAGAAGAAAGACAGATCAGCATAGTAACAACGTGGTCTGTGTCACACCAAGACTTACAACAAAGTTTTATACACAGATACTGACACCCCACATTCCTAAAAAGATGTAACTTTCCACTAAAGCCTAATTTACGATTATCTATCAGCGGGGGTCCCGAGACTCACAGAGCCAATATTGGTGTACACAAACTCTCTGCGGTGGGCAGAGGGTGAAGAAGACATGTCGGAATTTTAAAAGTTGTTTGTTGAACGCTATGGAAAGTGCACGCGTGTGATTGCTTAGCACACCACTTCCAGTAAATTTCTCACCAGCACTGCCATTTCCAAAAGGAACAAAAAAAAGAGTGCTGAAAATATCTAGCAGCACATATGGAGCAGATTAAATAACTTTTCCATAAGACAATTTATGAGATTTTCAGCATTCGTTACCATGACAACTGATGAGCTTTTTATCATATTTGTACACAAAAAGTCTTTTTGAGTATTGAAAGAGGCTGAAAGTTGTTTAAGTGAAGACTTTTGGATTTGTCTTTGTAAGACTCCCCAGGCGGAGACCTCTGGAAGGAGAACGTCTCTGTTGTGCATGTCTTTGCAAACTTGCTGACACAGATGTATAAACTAGGCTTAACCCCAATCATTGTGCAGGGAAAACAAGTCCAGGAAGCATTTTTCACACTCTCAGACGAGCTGGACCCTCACCTAAACCAGAATTCACCCTGCAGCTTTGTTTGACTTTTTCAATCCAAATTTGGGCACAGTTCAATGTGAAAACGTATTAAGATTACTTTTTAGGTTATAAATACAATAATATCTTTCAAGAAAAAAATTTATTTATGTATTTATCACAAATTCTTAAAGTTTAATTGAGCTACCCAGTCATAATATTAAATTGTTGATGTGTCCAGTTGGCTTCAGTTGGTTTGATAAATACGTATGCTATCCCTCAGCAGGTCCAGTTGTGCGTGATACCCAGTTAGTGTGAACTCGTCTTTTTTTTAATTTTATCTGTGAAGACTGTGAAATAAGTGTTTAGTGTCTCCGTGTTAAGTTTAGTTCATGTTTACATGTGCTCATGAATACGTCTCTGTTCTCCAGGTTTGCCTAACCGGTGACTGCACATAAATCACGGCATGCTTGTGGAAAATGGCCGTTATCCAGCCAAATACAATCGCTTGTATTTTTATGCTTGGGTCATTGTGGTAGTTTTTAATGTACTGCATCTGCATTGTTCTTCTTTTTGTTTTTGCCATCTGGCCTAATATGGAATGACCGGGAGAATGAAATTAGAACATTTTCCGTAGAGACACACATTGCTTTAGACAAGACTTTGAAACGATATGTCAGAATGGATGTATTTGCTATAATACCTGTTGGAGAGAAATAAATATGTCTTTCATTCTACCTGTAGTCTGTTAACAGTCAGCCAATATAAAGCAACAAAAAAGCAAGCCCAGCATTCCTTCTTGGTACAGTTTCTACTGTGGAAATTCATTTTCGTTTTACTTTCTGTCCAAATAGCCTTTTTCTTCTTATTGTAATTACCAATATTCCAATCTGATAAAACATTTTCTCCTGTAGTTGTAAACAAACGTCTATTAGGGATTTTTTTCGGGTGTTGACGAGTGTAATAAGCCCTTTTATGATAGATAAATGTCTCCAATCATTTAAGAATGACTATAAGGGTCACTTAATAGTTTGTGTTTGAAAATTAGAAATGTCAAACAGATCTCTGCATGAATTGCTGAGTAACACTGATGAACAGAAAAGAGAATAAAGTGTGTAACACTTTGAAATAATAGTGTTTCCACATATCCAATTCAATATTCTTGTTGAATTATTGTTGTGTGTTTCTCACAATGTGAACACATTTTTTTTTTTTTATGCTTCAAGCCATTGTCTGCGTCTAATCAGAACAAAATGTAAAACAGGTAACATACATCCCGTTCTCAGGTGATGGTCATCTTGGTTTTTCATCTTTTGCTGTTCCGGTCATTTCATACCTGACTTTCCCTGGTATTAAAAGGTACAAAAGGTCCGTATCGGACCTTTTGTACCATTCTTGTCAATCATTACCGTATTTTTCATACCTGCTTTAAAATCCTGGAGCTGTTTTTCTTTTTTTTTATTGTATTCGTACACAACTATAGGAACATTGAGTAATGTGTCTTGTTTTAAATTACAGAATAAAAAGCAAATGTATCTTTTTATCCATTGTATTTCACTGTATTTTACCTGGCGTTCTACAGGGTTAGGGGCCAGAGTCAGCCGTAAATACCTGAAGTTTAAAAACACTCTGGGCACCCTGTAAAATGATTATACCAGCCTATTTTAACAGCATATTTTGCATATTATCACACACAGTGTAAACTGTTTTAGCACTAATGCAGGAGCTAACATCGACAGCAGTGTTGCCACAGTTTGAAATAGTAATCTTATTACTGACTACTGATTACTCCTTCTAAAATTAACTTAGTTACTTAACTGATTATTTAAAAAGTAACTACTTTAGATTACACGTTATATTACTATTTACTTTCAGCAGCTTACAACAACATTTTCCGCAGCCTCAACATGAAAACAATAACTGTTTCTACCAATATTCACTTTATTGCAACTGCATTTTAACAGTAAGGCTGGAAATATACTTGCTTTTTTACCTTAAGTTGACACCATCAATGAGTACTGCCAGTACAGAACTCCGACCAGATAGCGTGTAGGGAAGAAACAAAACAAACATGGCCACCGTTGAGGAGATAATCAGCTGATTAATTTTCAGATTACAACAGAAAAAGACAACAGCAGTGTCATAGAAGGTATGTAATACCATATTTTCCCGCTATTGTTCCTTGTTTTCCTTCTGCTTTTGCAACCATGACCCCGTTTACCAAATAAATATTTTTTTCTTAAGAAAATTACAAAATATTAAAGCACAGTGGCTTGAACAACTAACTTTCATTTATGGAAATAGTAACATTTTAGATTAGGCTTCACTGAAAAATTTGTCATATTAGCACTAGTAAGTAACGTTTTTACCAGCATCAATGATCAACAGTTTTTTTTTAATCTCTGCTCTTGCCAGCCAATCAGCATCCTCCTAGACTGACTGCTTTGCAAACTCCAGCCAATAGCCTGTCAAGTAGTATGGCAGTGTATTGTGGTGTTCCAGCCTCTCAAGCTGATTTTGTTTTAAATATTTTAATAGGCAAATTTTCTTTGAATACTTTTGAGTTACTTTACACAGAAAAATGTGAAAATAGATTCATTTTTCAATTCGGGTTCTCAATATGCCTAGGACCATTGTATTTCTAAAGATCCATGTATAGCCCTGATTTTATAAAGTATGTAATGCATGCTCAAAATATTTTTTTTATGTATGTGTGAGGTGATTGATTTATTTTCATGTTTATATTTAAACTTTTATGTGAGACAAATTTGCCCAGGATTTTTAATATAAAGTCGCCACAACTGATGTCTCTCCAACTGTCACTGAGAGTTATTTAGGCTTGATTACAGGTCATAAAGTCAAATTAGTCTGTTGGCTTAAATGGGATTTCAAACCACAACTGGTAGAAGGAAGGTGCAACAAAAAGCTTTCAGCAAATAATACACAATTTAGTTAAATTAACTTAATGATTAACTATTTATTTATTTATTTTTCTATACTACCTAGTGAAATAAACCATTGCAGTAGTTAAGTTCATGGGTGCAAAATAGTTTTTTGAAAGGTAGGGTGACATCAGGTACAGACCAATGTTTTTACGTCCATATTTTTTGGTAATTGTGATGATTTTCTGCTTAAAGCTATAACAAACACATTTGAAACTAGAATATTACATTAGAAAAAATACAGAAGTGTTTGCTTAAAAAGTTTATTTAGTACATGCTGAATCTTGACGACCAGTGAGCCTTAGGAACGTATATTAGTATTAGTATTATTAGAGTTATTTAATGCGGCTGGACGTCTAAATATGATACTGTTCAAAGGAGATCCTTCTCCAAATCAAATTGGGATACATAATTTCTGCAGTTAGTCCTGAGTCAATCCTGGGGATTCTGCAGAGTTGTAGTTGATACATTTCCAAATAAGGATGACTGGAGGTTTCCTTCCCTCATCCCTTTAGTCACTGGGCAGCTGAGAAAAAACTGTAATACTACTATTTACCTTTTTAAAATCTCTAAGCTTTTTCTTCCTTGTGTAAAAATATAAGGCAATATATTCTGTGTTTTTTAGGTCTCATTGTGTATGTCAGCTGTTTTACTGGACAAAAGAAAATACATTTTCTTAATAGTTCCACATAAACCTTTTCACTGAATAACATAGCCTCAATTCTATGCAGTTTTATTGGGTCTTTACCTTTTTTTTCCACTCTATTTCCTCCTTATGTTATTACTTTAAAAATAGGCATTAACGCAAAAAAATGGCCTCCAGTATTGTTGGTTTAGTTACTTTTCTACAGTGTTTATTGTGAAAGTTTTAGAAAGATTATTGTAGTCACAAAAGGTGTTAAATTGACCTCATGATTTGTTTTCCTCTTTTTTTTGCTTGAATTTGTATCAGTAAAGAGAAACATCAATTCAGTCAAGAGGTAAAAAGGTTTTGTTTTATGTAAAGCATGATTTCAAATTTTATGCACACCCACATATTAATCAATGGCTTTTGCGTAGTTCCACTCCCACAAATACTGATGCAGCAAGCTCTAAGCAGAGGCGTTGAATGTCAAATATGATTCAATTTAATCTAGTGCAAGAACTTACTTGCAAATAGCTCATCATATCTGTCAAATGACTTTCATTCCTGGATATTGATATTTTGTTAAGGGAAAACAGCAGGCAAATATGGAGCACTTATAACCTGTTTATTCCCAAATGTTCTCTACAAAAGATCCGGACTTATGTTTATATCTTTCTTATCCTCCAAATACCCTGCTTCACCATTATATATCTATATTATACATCATTATATACTGTATGTGTAGAAGACTATTTAAAGAAAGTATGTACAAAATATTTCCGCTATAATATTTTTTTTAAAGTATTTTAGTCACCTCCTCTTGTACAAGTTTGAAGTAGACACATCCAGCACTGCAAGGAGGAAGTAAATGTGTCTGGTCATGTGATCGTTAATACTAGCCACTTGAAATTGACATTGTTTAGAGTAGACAACCTATTAAAAACAAGAATTAGCCACCCAAAGCCAAAACTACCCTTTTAGAGCTTCCAGAGCTAGCAGCCAGCGATGCAATAATACCACTTTTTCAAACCGATACGATACCAATACTTGGATCAGAGTATTTGGCGATACAGAGTGGCAATGCAGATACTTCTACCATGCAAAAAAAAAAAAATGCAATGAATTGGAAAGTTTTATTTTCTTCTCTGCTTGTTACAACAAGAGAGTGAATTACATGAAAAAATAAAATCTTAAAGTTCTCTTTCACTGGCGTTTTTAAAAATCTTTTAGTTTTCTCTGGTATGAAAGAATGCCGTCTGAGTTGGTTTCTGTAAAAAAAAAAAAATAATTCCCAGTCTTTTTCAGTTTATGCAATTTCAGTGTGGGAGTGGGCGTTTAGACTCAACAAGATTAGGGGGCTTGCTCATCAAGATTAATGACATGCAAGTTTCTGTCCTCTAAGTGTAACACTACTCTTACACTGTCTCTGTTTACTAAATTACAATTACATGAGACTAAAATTGTTCCGGGATTTATGTTCGACGGAGTTTACCACCCAGTTTAGGCAGCATTACCAAACAAGACCGGACTCCGACGTGCTACCCACCTACCAGAGCTACAGTCTTCAGGACGCCAGATGCCGTAGGCAGAGAGGTATTCGGCGCCACTGTCTTCCTCTTTGCTACTGAGTTAATCCTTGACCATTTCTTCTCCTCCGTTTAGCAGTATGCTTAAATCCAGTGAGTTGTCTTGTCTGATTTGAGCGGTTTGTGGTTTGAAGCGTGGCTTACGTTTGAGGATAGTTAAAAAAAAACATCTCTGGGTGGATGTGGTCAAAGATATTAGCTGTTAGCCAAGGTAATGTAGAGCATGTAATTGTCATGGCACCTTTGAATGCAATATTTGAAAAGTAAAACATTGGGTGAAAAATCAAACACTACTTTGAGCCTGGGAGCTGGTGTTCCATGGTTGTGACAGTACATATCCTTCTTTTAAGTTCAACCTGGAGGCAAAGCCTGTACTGTAAGGTCTGTAGCCTCTACCAGCTGTAAGAGGCTCGGCTTTCACCTTGCCAGAAACAACATTCCCATGGGCGGTCCAAAGCTAGGTAGGTGAGGCCATGATTGCTAAGTTAACATTATGACGTTAGGTTGTTGGGCTTTTTCAAACTCAGGCGTTTTCTGGTCTCTTTTCTTCATGCAACTGATTCAGGGATTGGAGTTTGTATAAAATGTTCACATACAGCATGCTTTTAGAACACAGAGTGACTGATTTTAATGAAAGCAAACTCAGTTTTTCAAGATCTTCAGTAAAGGAGAACTTTAATAA
The DNA here is from genome assembly GCA_028564705.1 of Apricaphanius iberus. Classification (NCBI taxonomy): domain Eukaryota; kingdom Metazoa; phylum Chordata; class Actinopteri; order Cyprinodontiformes; family Aphaniidae; genus Apricaphanius; species Apricaphanius iberus. The sequence continues at coordinate 576,052 of JAPXFQ010002555.1, read as the reverse complement.
AAATGACCACAAAAGAAACATTTCAAGTTAAAGTTGAAAATTTTCTGATAAATTATTGCAGAGTTTCCACATTTTAAGTATAAATTCATGGTATCGGTTAACTTTAACCGATACTGATACGAGTACAAATAGATGGCCGATATCCGATACCAGTATCGGTGCATCCCTACCTAGCAACTATCATTGCTGGTGGGGTTAAACAAGTTTGTTTTTCATACATGTTCAGCAACACGGCATTTCAAGGTGCCCAGCATGATTGGCGAAAAATAAAAAAAACAACAATAAAAACAGAAAAACACAACATTGTAAACATAAATAACATTGAAATATAGTACAATCGTTTTGACCTTTCAACAATTCAATAAATTAATTTAAAGCAGGGGTCTCCCACCTTTTATTTTCTGTAAGCTACTTTTACACCATGAAAGTACAGAAGAGTTACTACCGTCACACAATTCATTCACATCGTTACTTTCCATGTGTGAATTTGCTTACAATGTACAGTATGTAAAATGTTTTAAAAAAAGTTAGTGAACATACAGCTTATATTACTGTAATATGTATTATATTCACCACTTGCTTTCTCTGTTTTTCAATACATCAATATTGTACAAAAAATACAACAAAAATTGTGACATTCCTGTTTTGAAACACAGCTAAACACATCATAGTGTGTTTTCAAAATCAACCTAATTAAATTTTGGATACTTTCAGATAACATTGTGGCAGGCTGAGTCTTCATCCCTGCCAGAATTTTTATCCCACCCCTAATAATGGGTGGCTATCCCACCTCCAAGTGTTTCAGTACATATTCAGCCTGTATTATGACCATTTGATCCTGTAAATGTGAAGAGGTTTGGTCAATGAATATAAAACTTACCATGGGGATAAATATTATTATAGATCTACATATTGTAAAGTACAAAATTGGGTCATACATTCTCTAGTTTAAATAATGTAGGAGCCATAATTAAATATTATGGGGCATACTGATCACCTGATTGTCACAGTGAGGGGTCACAGGGAAGCGGCGACAGTGAAAAACAGGCTGTCAGTCAGTCAGAAGGTGGTTTCGACAGAGAGGAGGAATCGGTACCCCTGTTTTTTATCATTAGAAGCTGACAACGCACCAACGTAACTCATCCCCAGCCTCGACAGCGATAGTGCAAGAGTTAACAAAGTCTTTATGAATTTACTGAGCTGAAAATATTGTGAAACAAAATCGAGATTGCATGCGCAGTGTGCAGGAGTAAAACGTCTAGCGCCTCATGGACACATAAAAGCATTTAAAAATTGTTAAAACAACCTGGATCCCATTTGAGTCAAAAGTCAAAGCTTATATATGGCGATATAAACAATGTCACACTTAGCTTCCTAAAACATAACTTCTTCGCTTATTGATTGAGTAATACGGCGGAGGAAAGCAGGCCGGGCTTCAGTGAGGGAGTGCGTGCTCCTGCTTCAGGGGATACAATTTCTGATGGGGATAACCACTTTCGCACAACACCTGGGTCGGTGTGTTGGCCTTCTTTGTTGCTTTTGGTAAAAAAACATTGTTGCTTTTGGAGAATACTTCAGCTTATTTACCTTATCTCGACGAAGGCTGCTTCCAGCTGGGAAATGTTGCGAAAACCTGCCATGTACTTTAGTGAAATGACTCCATGCTGAATCTTTTACCGACTGTCTGTATATTTTTCTATCACTTGCTGGTTACTTTCAAGAGCTTCGGGAGCTACCAGTAGCTCGCGAGCGATGTGTTGGAGACCTCTGATTTAAAGGCACTTCTTTTCAGCAGCTTTGCAATGGTATGGAATTTTGTTCCACATAGGAGGCTAAAAACTGAAAGCTGCTTCTTCAAGTGTGGTTCTGATTCTAGGAATGTTGAGTAGGCTGGAATTAGAGGATCTGAGTGGCCTGGGAATTGGTATAAAACAATAACACCAGATCTTTAACATACATGCTGAGCCATGCAACTAGTTATAAATTAGCTAAAGTATTTTGAAGTCTATTCTCTGAGCTATAGGGAGCCAGTGTAAGGACTTTAGAACTGAGGTGATGCACTCAACTTTCCTGGTTCTAGTGAGGACGTGAGCAGCATCATTCTGGATCAGCTGCAGCTTCCTAATTGTTTTTTTGGCAGACCTATGAGGACGCAGACAAAAGTCTGAACCATTCTGTGTCAACGAAAGTAAAAACTCAGACTCAGGAGTTTAAGTTTGTCTCAGAACGGGAAGCTGGTCAACATGGGGCATGCAGAAAGCAAAGTATGAAGAATAAAGGTAACGGAGGGTGGATGACATTTACCCAAAATGCCAAAAGTTCTGAAAATGATTGGGTTGTTGTGGTGGACACATTTCTTTAATGGTGCATTGAGGACTGGGGAAAAACCTGTAAAATGCCAAACTGAGGTGTTGCTCTCAGTTTTTAAAAGGGAGAAAATATACTGCAGTAATTGAAGGATGCTGCTTCAGATTCCCTTGAAAGGTTTACTGTTGGTTGCTTAAAAAGTATGCTGTGAGTGGGCTTCAAAACTTTATGTCAGGGTTGGTGTGGTTTCCAAAATGGCAGTGAAACAGTGGACAAGGTCTTTAGATCTGGTAGAATTATTGATGGCTACATGGGAGTTTTTGTTGTCTGGTGCACATGTGTTTTGTAGTTTTGGAAAGTCTTAACCGTGACCTTCAAGGTGTTTTCAGATGGCTGTTATGGGAATATGTGGTATCAGGTTAACTTTTAATTACTAACCACTTCTTGCCATAGTGTCTGCATTCTTGGCAGAAGGACACGTGTTTCCAGTACAAGTTTGACTCAATCCTCCTGATTCTGTTCATCTTGTTCAGAATCTCAAAGTATAATTGTGTCATTAGCCTTAGAAATGTGGTCGTTACTCCTGTCTGTCTTGACACAAAAAAAGGTGTGCCCGAAAAAAACTCATTTGAATCGAATTAATTTTTTTGGCACAGTTTATTGTGATGATTCTTTTTTTCTTTTTCTTTTCGTGATGAAAATGATTTGATTAACCAGTACATCTACATTTCCAACATTAACGATGTTCAATAGATACAGTACGGATCATGACCAAAAGAATGAGATCCTGAATCTGATCAGAATTCCTTCTAAATTTCTTAGGTATCTTGAACACCTTCCCTTGAAGGATTTTTTGAATGAGGAACCCCAAAGAACAGACCCAGAACCTGATGGTGGTACAGTTTATCCCTCCAAGCCATGGTCAGTGAACTCTTTGGGATCCCCCAGAATGAGCTGTGATTGTGCCCTGGAAAACCAGAGGTCTCGCGAGAACACAATTTGAAATGTCTGCAAGACGCTCTTGCATCGAGCAATGATATTGTTACTGGATTAAATGAGCATTTGGGGAAACAATCAAATCGGTGCATCTGGTATAGGCGGGTCAGAGGTGAGCTAAAGTTATTACGACAGCGCTGCGATGTCCGGAATCATTTAGTAAAAATTGAAAGATGGCTACAGATGGACAACAGTTGTTTGAAATGGCTTTGACCTCTAGAATGAACGAGTTAGACTTGGATTTTCATCTAACAGCCAAACAGAAAACCGTGAATCATTCCCTTTCAAGAAGGAGGTTTTTGCTGTTATGCCCACTAGATACGGCAGGAGTTTAATGTAACAGCTTGCTCCGCTGGCAGCTCTGGATACATCACACCGTGTATTGTTGTGATTGGTTGTGGCATTATCCAATTGCGTGCAGTGAGAGTTTCAAATGCAGGCTTGGTTCCGCCCTTCAAGTTTGGCCATTTCCATTACACGTTTACCCTTAATCTTAATAGAATAGAGTCTGGATTTTTCCAGGCTACTGTGGTTGGTCATTGGAGGGAAAACTGTCTGGGTTTCCCTTCAGGGCCGGCTTTCCCTACTGACTTGCTCTTAGAAATACTGAACACAACTGAAAAGTAATCAATGGATGGTATTCTCCTGAATACAATAGCTATGATTCATTTAATTTTATTTCACTATATTTACTTTTTTTGTGGAAAAATCCCCAAATGTGTATTTAGAAAAACAACAACCTTATAGCCCTTGTCAGTTGATTAACCAGGAAAAGGAGCTACTACTTAGAGAAAATAACAAGTAGACCTCATTAACTGGCTGTGTTTCAGGCTCAGATATGTTTTGTTCTATGTCCAAAATAAAGGTGAGGCTTATGCAAATAATTTTGAAAATGTAATCACTTGTGTGAGGTATTTTCTTTTCTTTCCTTTGTTTATCAAGTACACCCTATTCCTTTTATGTGATCATTAATTTTCTTTGTTCAGTGTGTGTAATCTCCATCTGTTTGTTCCCTTCCCATACCCACTGCCATATCCATGTTGTTGTTTTTGGCATATTTAGCACTGCTTTATTAGTTGTACAGTCCAATATCCCTAAATAATATCACAAAGCATTCTTTTACAATACAAGACTAATGACATAAAAGAAGCACTGCCCCTATAATAAATTATATGTGAGATTTCTGTCTGTCTAAAGTATTACCTTAAATACATAACTACCAAATGCAGTTAAGTAGTGTGAAATTATTATGTACATGTGTAAAAACTATTTTAATTACAGATCAAAACAAATGTAAGTACAGGCAAAGTTGGTACAAAAGGTAGGGTATTACCGTATGAATTAGAAAAGAGCTTAATTAACATAGTTCTGGTTTCATTTCTAGAAGTTCCATAAAACTCACTGTGTTAATGGCAGACGCAAAAAAAAATTATTTAGTTACAGTGAATGCAACAGCCAGACTTGTATTATGACTGAAATTCTCAGTTATAGCTGTCTAATGCTGAAATAGAGAATGTACAATGCTCAGTTAATGATAACCATCATGAGTTACATTGTCCAGATGGAAAACACTTTAATAGTATAATCTCTTGGCCTTCATGATCATATTCAAACTTTTTATAAACAGCAGAAAAGGTTTTGTCAAATGGTTTATTAATTAAAGATTACTGTTGATAAGAACATGGTTTAAAATGTTATTCACTGGTAAGAGAATGTGAAATTTAACGTGTTGTGCTATGATCTAGATAGATTCTATGAGCAGGACAGTATCGGTGCCCTTTCACATGTTGCAGCCGTCGCCCATGAGAATTCTCTGACATTTAACTGTGTAGATCATCAGCTATTGGAAATCCACTGTGTCCCCTTTCTCAGGTCTCAAGCAACACGATATAGCTGGAGTTTGCAGGCAATATTTCAGTGTACAAAGTAAAAAACAAAACAATTTCTTCTGTTTTCTGTCACCTTTTTGTTGTATAACAGACAGCAATACAATACATTGAAGTATGCATTACTGATGCGTTTCCTGTTAACTTGTTCCACTTGCACTGGGGTTATCTCTGTCCACAGGTCCTAGTTGTTTGTAACAGTGAGCTTATTCTCTTACAGCTGGTAAATAGTCTCTAGCCTGGTATTTACAATAGTCTCTTTTAAAATTTTTGTCACCTTTTCCTCCAGCTTTGTTCAGACTGAGAAGATAGATCAAATTGTTGCTTATTCTCTAGATTTTTATAGTCTATACTATTCTGATATGACTACACAATCTACCTTCTTTATATTTTCTTTTGATATTTTCCAAACATGAATGCAGTGCAGATGTAAATCTGCAAGTTAATTATTTATTTCTCATTCAGCTGTGAGTAGCTATTCATTGTCCACTTTTCATGGATTCTAATTAATGTTAAAGAGAAACGGGTAGTACAATAAAGGAATGCTGTACAATTTTTGAGAACCTTCTAGCATTGGTGCTGTTGGCAAGGTTACCAGTACCTTGGTTTAAAAACCTCCGTTGCAAGATCTATAATCTTTAGTGTCTAGGGATTTTTACAGCACACAAAGTTCACAATTTGGTGCCTATTTAGGGTTTTAATCACAGTTTGGTACATTTTCGGTACACTTATATAAAATATATATATATATATATATATATATATATATATATACAGGGATGCACATAAGTGGTGCGCAGGTGCGCATGCGCTACCCAATTAAATAATGCGTACCAGATGAATCGCCGCAAACCTCATTTGCGTACCTTAGAAAAGTACGCAATCTGTGCTGTTGAATAGGCCTCAGAATGTCAAAATGTCGAAGAAGCAAGCTCCATTAAGCAATTATTTTGGTGTTCCTCCACCTCCAAAGAAATGCCAGACTGAGTCTGAACCACAAAAGAAGCGCGTGTTCTCTGAAAAATGGTTGCAGGAGGTCAGTTGGCTTCAGACGAATGCTGAACGCACAGAGATGTGGTGCAAAATATGCCGTGGAAATCCCTCTCTGGCGGACAAAACCGGCGCTTTTTATACTGGTACCAAATATTTTAATCACCCAGCGTTTGATAAATATGCCAATAGCAGAGAGCACCAGAAGATAGTTCAAGCAATTGATAATGAAAACAGAAGCAGCCAGGACCAGAGGCACAGTGGTCCACTCGACAAATGGAAAGAAAAACTGAATGAAGAACAGCATCAAGCACTGTGTAATGTTTTTCTTTTAGCCTTTCACAAAGCGAAACATGGACGTCCCATGCTTTCATATGAGGAAGATATTCCGCTTCTGAAGAGGCTTGGGGTTAATGTCGGGAACGCATATCATTCTCGAGAAGGGGGAAGCCGCCTCGTCCAGTGCATCGCACAGACAATATCTTCAGATTTGAGAGACAAACTGCAAGCAGCTGAATTTTGGGGTGTGCTCTTCGATGGATCCGAAGATATAACAAAAACGGAACAGGAAATCGTGTACATTGTTTCTGTTTCAAGCAAAGGACATTACAGCTCAGATTTCCTTGGATTAATTAATCTGGGGGCCAATAGAACAGCACAGGATATAGTGGATGGACTTGTTCAACTGTTCCACGAGTGCAGTTTAACGGAGTGGAAGACAAAGCTGGTCTCGGTATGCACGGACGGAGCCGCCGTCAACGTTGGCATGTACAACGGGGTCGTTCCCAAATTACGTCAGATGGTGGACATCAGGGATTCCCTTGTGCATATTCTGTGCACCGCCCACACCCTGGAGAACTGCGCCAAGTCGGCTGATCGCGCAGTCCCATACTGTGAGTCATTTAAACAATCCATAGTCCAGTTGCTAAGATTTTATTTAAAGAAAGGGGGTGCAAAAAAAATTGCACAGGTAAAGGTGATATGTGAGGAGAAAGGCATAGCTTTTGCCAAATTAGGAAAGTTTCACAATATCAGATGGTCAGCGTGGAGACAGGAGACTCTCTTGAAAATATGGAGAATGTTACCAGCCATCCAGATTCAAGTGGCAACAAGTGATGACATGAGCCTGCAACATATCTGTACAGAGCGTTTTTGTTGTTTCCTGGCCAACATTCTAGATATTGGAAACATTTTACAGATCACCTCACTCAGGTTTCAGCAAGATAAACTAACAATTGGTGAATGCAAAGATGAGCTCATGGTTGCTGTTGGACAGTTTACTCTACTGATGGAGAGGGAAGGCAAGTACAGGAAAGAGACTGGGTCACATGCTGATGCTGACAGGGACAAAAGCAATGTATTGAGAGCTCTTATTCATGAGTTTGAATGCAGATATGAATCCCTAAAATCATGTGATCAGTTTTTGATTTTTGATCCTACAACTTGGCCTCTTGAAATGAAAGATCTCCACAGTTTTGGCAACACAACTCTCAGTAACATCTTTGAGAAATATGAGGCCAACTTGTTTGTTGACAGAGATTCCACTTTAAGAGAGTGGATGCGTTTAAAGCAAGCTGGAAAACGCTTGGCAGCCTCTTCTGTGCATGACCTGGTGAATGTAGTGAAAACAAGCAATCCTGACAGTTACTCCAACATTCAGAAGGTCCTTCTCTTGTCTCTTACACTACCCTTGAGCAGTGCAGCATGTGAAAGGGGATTTTCACATTTGAATATCATAAAAAACAAGCACAGATCCCGCTTATCTGACTCCCGCCTCTCATCTCTAATGCACATTCTGTTCTCTAAGTTTACAACGGAGACATTTGACCCGAAAGCAGCTGTTGACTTGTGGATGCAAACAGCTAGTCGCAGGCTGAACAAGAGAGAAAGGAGTAGGCCTGGCGCATCTACATCCTCTGCTGTTTGTGAAATAGAGGAAGACAGTCAGAACGAGACTGAAGATGAAGATGATGATGATGACATTCCGTAAGACAACCTAACCTTCGGTGTTTTAGGATAGTAACTCTTGTAAGCACTTTAAAGTTGGCATTTGTTTTGTTTTCAGAGTTAAAAAAGCAGATATTTGCACATTTAATTTCCAGAGCTTGAAACAGTTATGTTATTTGAAAGTTACATGGTTTTAAAGATCAGGCATTCTGTTGCACTGCTTCTGTTAATTTTCAGTTGAAATTAAAGTTCATGTGAATCATGTCACATTATCCATGCATCCCTCTAATTTGTTCCTCCTGTAAAGTGGGTTCAGGAAAAAAATGCATATTAAAATGTGAGGACCAAGCAACAACCCCAGGTTCTCCCCTGAGAACAAGACCAAAAATGTTATGTGCACCCCTGTATATATATATATATATATATATATATATATATATATATATATATATATATATATATATATATATATATATATATATATATATAACTTTAATCAGCATTATATTAAGAACAGTTTTACCTGCAATTGATGTTGTTATGTTCTATAACCCAAAACATTTGAAAGTATAGAAATAACAGGAGATTTGATTAGATTTTTTAAAACATAAATAAAATAATACAAGCAGACGTTAGCAAGAGTAGAAAAACAATTTAACTACTAAATCTATGAATTGTCAATGTTTAGAAATCCTTGAATAAAAATTAGTCCATATTTGATAATAAAACATGCTTTGGAGTTTGGATATTTAGATCTCTTAGTGTCCCAGCTGCACTCGAATTCAGCATTGATAGTTGTTTTGAACGTAATTTCTCCTCATAGGGAATTCTGGCAACCTGAGTAGTATAAGAAAACAAAAACTTTGGACTGACTGGATACTACTGGTAGCCATGTGGATATCCGCTGTTTTTTCTCTAGTATCAGTGATGTTTATATTCAGTGGGACATTTTTTGAGGTGAGTCATTAAGTTCAGTACAGAGCTTTTTATGGATCTTATAGATGTAGAAAGATGCGTTTGTTCACAGACTTCTAAATCAGTCCATCTTTCTTTTTCTACTGTAGCTGCATGAGAAGCCATTATATACATACACATAGCTGTTTAGCTGGGAGTCTTATCTATTTTGTAAGTTGCACCACAGAATGTTGCACTGCGCTCTGAATTCAGCACATAAATATTCTATGCATGTGTTCAGGTAGCAAACAGCTGTAGACTATTCGTTCGTTACACACATGGCTGTACTAAAACATCCAAATACAAATACATGTACTGTTTAACCAAGTAGACTAATACTCATATTGAGCTGTATTCGTTCAATACAATTGTGTACCAAACTAAAAGGGCCATGGCAAAGTTCTGAATATGAATTCATGTACTGTTACACCCCTAGTAGTGTCTAATGTTTTTTCTGTCCTGGATTTCACTGATGTGTGAAGTTAGGGGAGGACCAGTGTGGACTTGTATTTGTATCCCTATGATGACGCTAAAAAATAAATCTGTCTCTGCATTCAGTCTCAACTAATTAAACACAAAACCTACTCAAAAATAAAGTTGAATTGCAATTTTTTAAACACCTATACACAGCCCAGAGGCATTAATAACCATACTGCTCTGAAAATATACGTATGGAAAAAATCAAAGAAAGACAGACAAATAGGCAACATGAAGGACAAACCAATGAGGAGAAAAACTCAGCAATTTATTAGGACTGTACAAAAGGACCACGGGCATAAATACAAAGGAGGCTGATTGTAGAACAAAGAAGAGATGTGTCTCATTAGCTAAATTTGATCAAACTATATGATGAGCGTGACTGGTGGAGCTGAAGGAAAATGGCTAAAATGACACATAATGGACGCAGAAGAGCAGTAATCGGACCAGAAAAAAACAGCACAGCCATAACTAAGCATAGCAAAACATGAGACCCCATTACAAAACATGGACATTTAAGTTCATCTTTCCGAATAAGTAGGGCAAGTGTTGCTCAGAAGGACAGCAGGAACACTCAGATCATAAATAGGGGATATCAATATATAGGATTATCTCGACCGACATTTGTGTTCCGAGGACAAATAAGCATGCAGCCTTGGGGCGACTGTGGCTCAGTGGTAGAGTTGGCTTGAGGGTAATAGGTTCGATTCCAGCTTCCTCCAATCACATGTCGATACGCCCCTGGGCAAGGCAATTAAACCCAAAAATAACTTTTCTACCGAGCCATGTGGCTGTGGGTGTGTGAATGTGAGTGTGAATGGGTGAACGAGGCTTCAATGTATAGCGCTTTGAGTGGTCAGTATGACTAGAAAAGCACTATATAAGTTCAGTCCATTTACCATTTGCCTGTTGAATGTGAGGTGTAGCCAGTCTGAAAGCAAGGTTACAGGCAACGATACGTTTTCAAAGCATTTATTATTATTTCCAAGCGTCGGCTCTTTTGACTGAAGTCCAAAAACGCATAGGAACAGAGAGTCAGTCAGAGCAAGGTGTGCAATGACGCTTCAGAGTGAGAAAAAAAAACTCACCTGCACATTTTTTCATAGGAGGTAAAGCCCATGTTCCTGCTGTCCCCACCCCTTTATGCAACACCTTTTATTTCTTTTTCTTTCTTTTTTTTCCTGTTGAAAACTAGTCCAAAAAAACCATTGCCAAAACGTCCTCCTCAGCCGCCAAGTTTATTTAATCTGATGTCACATTTTATCTCATGAGGTTTTGTGAGATTTCCCATCTGAGCTTGAAATTTTCATCATTTTTGTACCACAATGGGAACATTCAAGTGTCACAGCAGTAAGTTAAGTCACAGCATGCATGTTTACACAAAGGTAAAAAGTAGGGATGCAACAATAGCACTTTTATCAAACCAATACAATACTGATTCTTGGATTTGAGTACTGGCTGATTCGAGTACGAATACCGATACTTCTACCTCACAAAAAGACTGATTTTATTTTCTTCTCTGATTGTTAGAACAAATTATGGTGAATTAGATAATATATATACAGTACAGAACAAAAGTTAGGATACACCTTCTCATTTTCTGAGTTTTTATGTTCTTCCCGTGCATGCGTGGGTTCCCTCCGGGTACTCCGGCTTCCTCCCACCGTCCAAAAACATGACTGTCAGGTTAATTGATCACTCAAAATTGTCCTTAGGTGTGGGTGTGTGCGTGCATGGTTGGTTGTCCTGTCTGTCTCTATGTGGCCCAGTGATGGACTGTCGACCTGTCCAGGGTGTACCCCGCCTCTCACCTGTTGACAGCTGTAGATAGGCACCAGCCCCCCCGCGACCCGTGGAGGACTAAGCGGTTCAGAAAATGGATGTATGTATATATATATAGATATATATATATATATATCTATATATATATACATATGAACAACCATGACCACAAAAGTAAAGTAAAAAAAAAATTTTCTGTAAAATGATTGCAGAGTTTCCACATTTTAAGTATCGCTTCATGGTATCGGTTAAAGTTAACTGATACTGATTCAGTACATAAGGATGGAATCGGCCCCTTGTAAAAAGCAATGTAGCAATAAGGACCGACAACATAAGGAAAATAATCATGTTATTGCAGTACATTGTAGTATTATAGTACAGATATTGAAAATAGCATTTTTGAGAGTAATAGAGTTTATTAGTGGTTAACAAGGAGAAACAGCACCTCATCAAACAGAAAGTGTCAGTCCATTTCTAAACTAGACTGCCAGTTTCCTATGCACTTATACACACTCTCTTCCCTTTTTACTCCCCCTCCCCTACTTGCTCAAATCCAGTTTAAAAAAATTCTTGTCACTGTCTTTGTCTGTTTCGCCAAAAGTTTGTTTGTTTCATCTCGCCCTCTGCAACTTGCGCATTTTGGAGACCTTCATCATAAACCACTTTTGGAATTCTGCAACTCGCACTTGTGCAGTGCATCAGCTTAAAATGTTCCATTACAACAGCATATTCAAATGAAAAGAAAATGTGCAGCTCAGAAGGATGATTTGAAGAACAAGCCGCTGGGAGGAACGGCCTATGATAATGCTCCTTTGTGCCCCCAGCATGAAGCGGCCCCTGCAGAGTTCTCCAATTCAGCAATGGTTTCATGCCTAGGCTGGAAGACACTGTCCATCAGTGATGTTATTATAGTCTTTTCCCTGTCCCAACCACCTGCACCGGGTCGAAGGGGCCTCCTAAGAGCTGGCCTTCCAGGCTAAACGATCAAATCTAATATGTAATTCAATAAGAAAGGGATAAAATTGAGATAGTTAGATCACAGCATTTTGAGGCGTTCTGTCATAAAACGGTTTCATTTTTCATTGTTCGGTCCCATAACTCCTCATGCACTTTACTTCACTATTAGACTCTGGAGTATCTGTCTACAACTTTAGGAAACATGTTAATCTAAATCTTCTGCTTGTTTGATTAAGTGTATTCAAGTCTATACAACTTTAAACAACCTGAAATCATAAAACATTGAAAAGAGAGCAAAACACAAAGGAAAAGATTAGTAATTTACCAAAACAATAAGTGGTACTAAAAGATATGAAAGGTGGGAAAGCAAAACTGAAAGCGGATCAAGGGGCCATTGTACTTCAACTTTGGAGATCAACAAAGGTGAGCGTCAAGAGTGGAAATGGAAAGCACAGAGATAATCAGGGAAACGCAGGAACAAGAGCTGTAATGAGCCGAGGCTTTTGAAAGACTGCAGGTGAATGTGTCACACTCTCTAATCCTAGTGCAGCATTTTAATTGAGCCGGAAACACATAAAAACACTTCACAGATGGTTTTCAAGTACCCTCGCTGTGTCTTTGTTTTCACCATCATTTTGTCTTGTACTGTATTAATAGAAAGTGCTATCCCTGGGTTTCTTGATATGCTAATATTCGTGGCTGAACGTAAAACTATTGGTATTGGGTACTCAAACATGCAGATGGAAGATTGCCTTTATCAACAACAAAAACAAATATATAGACTGATAAATTTGCTGTTTCTCTTGTTTCCAGAAGGTATTCTTTAGTGTCTGCTTCAGACTCCATGGTACTAGGCATTTTGGGTTTCAAAACAGGTATCTGGGTTAGGTTAGGATGAATGTGTTATATTTTAACGTGTCAGGTTTAAAAACTGCTGCAGTTATATTATGTAAAGAAAGCGAATATAGAAAAGTGCCTGGAACCTGCATTCGTATTAGAAAGCTTGGCCAGAAATACCCCCAAAAAGCGAAGCATTTCTTGTTTCTTTTAACACATTGATGTCTTTTTTTGGGTTACATTATATCACCGCTTAAACTAAGGTGCGCTGACTAAATCATAATCTGCAGTGATAGATGCAAGAACATTGCATATTTCACCGGGAGCAGATGGAAGGAAACGCAACACTCTGCTTGGTGGTTAATGGGTGATGAAATGGCTCCACATTTTCTGCTACATCAAACTGAGGGCGAACATTTGACTGTGCCTGCTGGCGTTAGACTGATCTTAACACATGCATTTGTTTTGTTTTTGTATGTTGTGATAACAAAAGGAGAGAGTAACACTTTATCCCAAGAGGTGTGGATAACACTGGCAAGGGCCATGAGCATATTTGTTTGTGTGACTGAGTGCATTTTTCCAAGTCGGACATTAAGGCAGCACAGAGTCATCATGCTCTCAAAGCAATCTCTTTTATATTTTAAACATTCTGTATCTTCAGTTATTAAAATTGTCTACCCAATCTTACAGTCTTGAAACTTCTGTTACAAGGTGACAATTCCTGTTAAAGTTCTGGGCATACTTACAATAAACTATGATGCCAAAAGTAATCATTAATCGCTCCAATTGATTGAATTTAGGTGTTTTCATCCCTTCTTGGCCACGTGTGTATAAAATCAAGCAATTGGGTTTTGCAGATTGCTCTAAAAACCCTTACCAAGAAAAGACTGTCACTGAAATCCAGAATGATACCGTGAGAGGAGTCTGCTTGTGAAAAGTTTATCGCTATTAAATTATCTTAGCCAACTTTTAATACAGTCGATAACCAAGAGTCTCAAAAGTTCAAATAGCTTTCAGATTGGCTTAAAAACAGTGGGTATAAAACTCTATGGAATATGTTTCTCAATTATATCTGAATTACAGTGAAAAGGATTTGAGGTAGTGGTATAAAAGCACAATGCTGGTGGACTTTAGAGGAGCGGAGCCATGTCCTCTAAAGTGACAAATCACCCCGTCTGTTTGGTATTCCAATGGATAGGACCTTTTGAGAACTGCCTGAAGAAAGGCACTGGTCACTCCACGGTGTGCCAGGTGTTACGTTTGTTACAAAGAGAATTCTGATGTAGCTGAAAGGAAACCTTAATGTTCCAGTATACCAAAACATGTATCTCTTGTTTATAAGTACTTATTAATCCAGGGTCATGTGTATACAGTGGCTTGCAAAAGTGTTCGGCCCCCTTGAACTTTTCCACATCTTGTCACGTTACAGCCACAAACATGAATCAATTTTATTCCACGTGAAAGACCAATACAAAGTGGTGTAGACGTGAGAAGTGGAACGAAAATCATAGATGATTCCAAACATTTTTTACAAGTAAATAACTGAAAAGTGGGGTGTGCGTGATTATTCAGCCCCCTGAGTCAATACTTTGTAGAACCACCTTCTGCTGCAATTACAGCTGCTAGTCTTTCAGAGTATGTCTCTACCAGCTTTGCACATCTAGAGACTGAAATTCTTGCCCATTCTTCTTTGCAAAACAGCTCAAACTGATGGACAGCGTTTGTGAACAGCAGTTTTCAGATCTTGCCACTGATTCTCAATTGGATTTAGATCTGGACTTTGAGTGCCATTTTGGTCTCATCTGACCAGAGAACCTTCTTCCACATGTTTGCTGTGTCACCCACATGGCTTGTGGCAAACTGCTAACGGGACTTTTTATGGTTTTCTTTTAACAATGGCTTTCTTTTTGCCACTGTTCAATAAAGGCCAACTTTGTGCAGTGCACAACTAATAGTTGTCCTATGGACGGATTCCCCTGCCTGAGATGTAGATCTCTGCAGCTCGTCTAGAGTCACCATGGGCCTCTTGGCTGCATTTCTGATCAGCGCTCTCCTTGTTCGGCCTGTGAGTTTAGATGGACGGCCTTGTCTTGGTAGGTTTACGGTTGTGCCATACTATTCCATTTCTGAATGATCGCTTGAGCAGTGCTCTGTGGGATGTTCAAGGCTTGGGAAATATTTTTGTTGCCTGCTTTAAATTCCTCAATAACTGTATCCCTGACCTGTCTAGTGTGTTCTTTGGACTTCATGGTGTTGTTGCTCCCAACATTCTCTAAGACAACCTCTGAGGCTGTCAACAGGGCAGCTGTATTTGTACTGACATTAGATTACACACAGGTGCACTCTATTTAGTCATTAGCACACATCAGGCAATGTCTATGGGCAACTAGCTGCACTCAGACCGAAGGGGGCTGAATAGTTACCCACACCCCACTTTTCAGCAATTTATTTGTAAAAAAATTTTGGAATCATGTATGATTTTCGATTCACTTGTCACATGTACACCACTTTGTACTGGTCTTTCACGTGGAATTTAAAAAAAATGATTCATGTTTTTGGCTGTAATGTGACAAATTGTAGAAAAGTTCAAGGGGGCCGAACACTTTTGCAAGCCATTGTAGCATCATTGCAAACAGAAATGCGGTACCATCCCTGCTTCTTGCATTAATCGATCTCTGCTGCTGTGGACACCTTTCGGAAATCAGTGACACCACTCACTGCTGAAACGGTTGTGGCATGCTGAGGTCCTGGCAAATTCTTTAAAGGGCCAGCTTGGTATCGAGATAGAACAGTTGTAAGGACCGGGCCAATGGATTTACCCCCATAAGATAAAAGTGGAAACAAGCCTAATCATGCATACACACACTCACAACTAAGGACATTTTAGAGTTTCTATTTAACGTAAAGATTGGTTAACTTAGAGACAAGTTAACTTAACTCTAAGGCTATACCAAAACATTTTGAATAATTTTATTCTACCATTCGTGTGGCGACAGTTAATGTATCACACCTTCCTCTCTTATTATCACTGTTCTCAAAGCAAGGTACAGGAAAGGAAGGAGGAGCTTATCTGGAGTTCAAGAACTTGAGTGGTCTGGAGTGTTCTGAATTCAACAGCTTCAGAATTATTGAGAGTGGAGTCTGTAAACCTGGCCTTCTCATTCAACATTAGCGTCTGACCTTGCAGACCTTTTGTTGGTAGAGTAGTTAAACTTGTGAAAAAGACACTTCTAAATCATGTGAAAGGGCTTCTCAGAGAAGCTGAAAGCTGCAAAGAGTGTGTTGAGATTGTGTAAACCCTATAGATTAAAGAAGTCATAACCTATTAAACCATGGATACCCACACTCTTTTATAGTCTTTCAAGCCATTCTACAAATATTTGAGTGATAAAAATACATTTCCCTTTTTTCTAAGATTACGTCCGATATTTTGGCTGTAGCCTACTGGATGATTAACATCCCAGCATGCTTAGCAGCTCCCTTCACTATAGCCACATTAGCATTTAGCTGCTGTTAGTTATACACAGTAGAGTAATAAGACCACAGCCTTACCGTTTTAATTGCAGGCAAGTCTCTAGACTGTTGGGATGCCCCCCCTTTCCAAACGAATCTTCGATGCCATCTTTGCCTGATATTCTCCCAAGTTGGCAAAGCATTCTGCCTTACTCCAAATCCGAATTCAGTAATTTGACTGAATATGAGGGTGAGAGAGTGGGTGGGCTTGCAACAGGTTTGGTCTGTGATGGCCATATATGATATATCCTGCTCATTTGATGTCAAGATAGGGGAGAAATTAAGAACTTGTATGTGAGAGCACGTGCACGTGGACTGGTTGAAGAAGCTAAGGGTGAACAAACGCTCCCCTTTTAAATATTGTCTGACTGGCCAGTGTAAAACCATTAGGCAGCCATAATATACATGTTTTCATGTGAAAAAAGTGACAAATTCAGGTGATGACTCCTTTAAGAATGGGAAGTCACTCAAGTTCTTATATGTGTGAATTGCAGATGAATAAATACTTTTGGTCATATACTGTATGTGTTCCTTTTATGTTATATCTAAGCGACAATTGTATTAAATTTGGTTTGTATTTTAAAAAAAACCCATATATATACAAATAGGTAAGGAGGAATAAAAATTCTTGTAGAATTGTAGCATCTGTAGAATCATGACATTTTTAAACTTGATATCTCAACAATTGTTTAGTTGTTCCTACTTAGGTTAAAGGTATTTAATCTAGTTGAAGATTGTGCCTCTAAATTACAATCCCATTTAGATGTGACCTGTCCAGGATATTCTCATCCTCTTCCCGGGTAATTTATATAATAAAATTGCCGACTAACTGTTAGCAATTAAATGAGTATAAAAAAATCTAATTTAATAAAAAGATTTATAGATTGACATCACTTTGGTAGCACACTAATACATTATGACATCATGTATCACTAACATCCTCTCAGTTACTCAGCAATATCAAACCCATGCAAGTGTTGTGGGAGTCTTTTACATACTAATGAAATAGCTTGTTAACCTGAGCTCTTCACATGCCATTAACACTCACTTTCTCACCATTTGTGATCTCTTAACAACCTTAGGCTCATGGTGCTTTCCTGCTGTGGAGCAATACTATTGCAAGTACAGATAAAAAGTACACAGATTTAATAATATAACAATAATAGTTATTTCGTTGTTAATTTACAATGTTTTGTCTTGTTAATCTTGGCCAATGATCCCTGGAGAGATTAAGCCCACCATGGCCTTGGATGGATATGTGAGTACAGACAATGCTTAATAGACAAGGCATTTTTATTTGTATAGCAAACCATGATGAAGAAGGCAATTCGATGTGTTTTTGGTGATTAGAAGATAAAATAAAAGACCTAGGAATTAGCTTTAGACTACAGAAGTAGCGATCATTATGTAACTTAACAAGTCAGACATATGTAGCAGGGATAGACCGATATATCAATTGGCCATAATATTTACAATTTTTTTTATATATCGCCATCGGTCAAAATACCTCCTAGTAGAGGTGATTTCTTCTGTTTAGTAAGTGGTTTCTGAAGGCTCAAAAAAAGTTAAATCTAGCATTTCTTTTTATTTACTCAGTCATTTTATTGATTTGTTTGATTAACTTTAGTTAAATGTTTTATTTTTATTTCAAGAGTTTTGTATTGAAAACGGATTAGGTCCAGAAATGCTGTACATCCAGTGTTGTTAGTGGGAAATTTTAGCATGCTGGTAAGGAAAAAAACAAAAAAATATGATATCCGGCATAAAAATCTGCTTAAGCAATCGGCAGCACACATCGGCCATGGGTTGACTATGACCTCTTCATATTGGCAGCTGTAATAGAAAAACCCATACCAGTAAATTTCTGCTTTGTGGAAACTTCCTGTCAGCTTCAGGAGGTAGCCCGCTGATCACTGTTAATAAGTAAAAAAGGACATTCAGCTCATCTTTGAATATGCCGATTTTCAATGTTTTCCAGTGATACAAAGAGCAATTATTAGTCCCAGTAGCTTCAGCTATGGAAAAGCTTACTACTGTGCTGTACTAGAACTTTGCCGGAATGAAGCTGCAGGATGAGATATTTGTAGGTCATTGTACTTACTAAAGCTCCAAATGTCATTAAAAGAATTAATGGTGAAAACTACATTTCACAGAAAAATAAGAGGTGAATCTGTGAATAGTGATAACTGTTTAGAAGACACATAATACACCTTTTAAAAATGTCCTTTTGACTTTGTATTTGTATGGGTTTACTGGTAAATTATAGGACCGAAATTAAAGCGGATATGTTATGCAAATGTATCCCTTTTGAGTTACTATTTGGGTCTCTGCTGCCTCTACACTAAGAAATGAAATTCTGGATATATTTACACTAAACTAGGTTGTTTAACTAGAACATGAGTATTCTAAATTCAATCAACAAAATTCAATAACCTCAATAAAACTCAGTGCTTATGAATAAACAGTATTAAAGTAGCATAAATAATTTATAATAACATTAGGTAAGTTGAACAGATGACTTTACAATAAGCAAAATTTGCTTGTAACCGATCCTCCCCTGCCAAACCCCGCCTACCAATGAAAGGGACTGGGATCGTCAAGAATTTAGTTGGTGAAATCGCCTTATGTGTAAGTGATAATGTGCAACAAACTACATTAACATGTTTTTGTTCAGACAATAGACCTATTATAACTTTAATATGTCACCTTTCACATCAAAGCACGGACAATAGCATTTGATGTGCCAAAACTGAGGTATATGGCAAGCCGATTGAGCATTTATTCTGATATCTTGATATCAAGCATAAATGTCATGAACATGCAAGCCATTTTTGTCCACTAGTTCACTAGTGAGCCATGTTTGTGTGAACTAGTTAACTAGTGAGGGTCAAAATATGCACACTAGTTAACTAGTGACAAGAAAAATGTCCACTAGTTAACTAGTAACCTCATTTTGGATTCACTAGTTAACTAGTGAGAGCCGGAAATGTCCACTACTTACCTAGTAAAGGCCAAAATGCATTCCAGTAAGCTAGTTGTAGGTTTTTTTGTCTCACTAGTTAACTAGTGACAGCCAAAAATGTGCACAAGTTTACTAGTGAAGGCATAACTCCTCACTAGTTAACTAGTTGGAGTATGTCAATGTCACTAGTTAACTAGTGAACCATAAATGGCTTACTAGCTAGCTAGGTGATGGCAGCAGGCTCACTAGTTAACTAGTTGATGGATCCTAGACAACTAGTTGACTAGTGAGGTCAAATATGTATACTAGTAAACTAGTTCAAGTCTAAATTCACGCTAGTTAGCTAGTGGCACAGAATTCTAACTAGGAGACGGAGAATTCCTCAAATTGAGGTTTTCTATTGGCTCCCTATGTCCAAGTAAAATATGACAACCAATCACAGTGCAGAATTTCCCAAAATCCCACCCAAAACATTTGCATGTGGCACACAAGCTAACATGCTGGCCAAAGGAACTTTAGCTAGTAAACTAGTGGTTTCATTGTGAAACTTACGTACATGTAAACTAGTGAAGGGAGAACTGCTCACTAGTTAACTAGTAAGACAGAAAAACCTTTAACTAGCTTACTGGTATGCATTTTGGCCTTTACTAGTTAACTAGTGGACATTTCCAGCTCTCACTAGATAACTAGTGAAGCCAAAATATGCTCACTAGTTATATAGTGGGCATTTTTTCTTTCACTTTTTAACTAGTGTGCTCAAACATGGCTCACTAGTTAACTAGTTGACAAAAGTGGCATTTATCAGAATAAATGCTCAGGGGCTCAATGCTGGCCGAATTATGTAGAATTATGTGGGAATTTCACATTCAGTAGTCAGCTAATGCCATTTTTGTACCTTACTAGTTGACTAGTAAAATATAAACATATTTTAAATAGTTAACAAGTGCACATATCAATGTGCAGTAGTTAACTAGTGAACATGCTGAGCAATACTATTTAACTAGTATGACATGAAACATATGAACTAGTTAACTAGAAATAATTTGGGTCTAACTAGTTAACTCGTGGACATTTTTACTGTCACTAGTTAACTAGTTCACACAAACATGGCTCACTAGGTAAATGGTGGACAGAAATGACTTGCATGTTCATGAAATTTATGCTTGATATGAAGATATCAGAAAAAATGCTCAATCAGCTTGCCATAGTGGGATGGACATAGTTTCACGTTGATGACTAAATCTGGGTTCGATGACCAATGACCATAGAACCATATGGAGTGAGGGAAATGGACAAATCGTATCAGTGTTGTATGTGATAAAACATTACTCCTGGCATTATGAACTGGGGAGACAAACATTCTGAATTTAAGTCATTTTGGATGATTTTGAAAAAATCAGAGTTCAGTGATGGCCTGTACCTGTATGTTTAAGGTCCCCTTGGACATCAGCTTAATTATTCAGATCCACACATGCGCTCATCTCAAATATCCTACTGCTGTTGAAATATCAAATAATAAAGAATACAAAAATATTTTCAAATGGCTTTGCTTTATCAAAGTTCTTTAAGTATAAATTTGCCATGAATCAACATTAAAATACAGTAAGTACCAAAACAATAGTTCTAACTTACACATTCTTCACCATCACGCATAACCAAATACTGGGCCAAATACCTGACAACGTAACCATAGCTTAGCTTGTGAGTGCAACTGCTAAAATAAACAGCAACATCTGCATTGTTAATCGATGTAGTTAAGGCATGTTGCTCTCTGTTCGTCTGACTTGCCATGGATGATGAGCTGGATGAAGAGTAGAAATGCTCCAAAGTCTTACAGACTTTTCTTGCCGAGACGCTATGATTCCTCACTTAAACAGTAACATCGTTTTTCGAAACTCTCCCTTTACTCGTTGATTACTCCGACATGCTAGCGTTTAAGATGCTACATCATCACTGTCATACTCCCATGCCATCCCCGGTCTGACTTACAAATGTTGCAGGTAACAAATGTTTTTGCGTTGTTTAAGGTAAAAGTGCTCACAAAGTTTTGAAGTTTTTATTTTGTTAGTTCTACCTGCTTCTGCCATGCTCCGCTGCAGCCTACAGCCTATTTCATGAGTTGCTCGCATTGACTGTTAAATAAAGGGGACGTGGAAAAAAAAGTTGTGCGGCTGGCGACCACATAAGACGTCGTAATCACGCTATGCAACAAATCGATGACAAAATGTATTGCCAGTGTTTCTTATAATTGAATTTTATCGATTTTATCAATTCGTTGTTGCAGCACTAGCGCTAAACCTTTTAGTTCATCACAGCCATGTTTTTTTTTAAACTAATGCTTACCTTGAAAATATGTAATAGAGCCATTTATGAAGAGACAGAGGTACACACTCGCTAAAACTGGCTATTCTAAAAAGGTTAAGTGGTGAGTTTTAACACCTTGTCCCTGCTGTATGACACCACAGCATACCTGAAACTTGAAGCATCAGAAAACTGCTAGGGTGTTTTAAAAAAAAAAGACAGCATTCCTCTGTTAAGCAGATGGTAAAAAAACAAGCGGAACAAGTCTCGTGTCTCTTTGTCCCCCACCCCCGCCCCATCATGGTTTCCCTACGGCTTTTTCTTACTGTCTGTCTCTGCCACTTTCTTCTTTTCACCTCAGTGCTCTGCAAACTCTAAGCTCCCAAGGAGTGGGTGTGCTTCACACTTACATAAAACCGGCAGGTTACACAATTTAAATGCTCCCCATATCCATGAACGTGTGCACACATGTTCTCTGTATGTGGGCTAGTGGGGCTAAAAGTCTTGACTTAGTCTAATAAAAAAGGAAACTACTAATGATATCACTGCATGTGAGTGCGTGGGCTTTTTGTTGCTGTGCAGTGCTGTGTATATTTGTCCTAAGTGTGTATGTGTGGGAGAGAGCGAATTTCCTTCCAGAAAAGAAGCGCAGCTTCCATTCAGTATGTGTCCATATCCACTTTGTGGTCTGTGTTATGTTTAAAATTGATGCAAAGCTTTGATTATCCACGTCATGATCCTCACAGCTGCTTTTCTGCACATTTGGTGTAGGAATGTAGAGCTGTCCTCTCACTAAGCTTACACACTGTCCAGTCCTGCATGAGTGAAGCTGTGTTTGGACAATAAATACTCACCATCCTTATGAAGGTGTTAAGCTGAGAAGACAAGATGTCTGAAAACCTGTGGCTAGAAAGTCACAGAAGACCTTGTGTCACAAAATGTTTTATTTCAGCAGGTGTTTCAGAACTCTAAACCACAACTTTTTTGAATTTTGGTTTGAAAATGATTTTTGTGATAACTCTTTATAGTGCTGACCATCATTTCCAAGTACCGAACTACATTTGGAATGTGTTTATGGTATGTGGTGTATTCATCATCATTTGGGTTGGCTCTAGCCCTGAACATTATTCATCAAGTCCCAAATGTATTTTTTCCACCCAAGAAGGAAGATGTGTACATTAACCGATCCACCCTATGACATTAATGAAGAAGGCAGTTTTGTAATTTCCTGGCTTCCTCTGTGTTTTATTGGCTGACAGCCCGACGTTTAATCTAAACTGTGGAATATTTTGAGTGGTGCAAACAGAACATAGACACGCAGATGCTTTTTTGACAGAAATAAGAAGGAGAGTACTTCAGCTGTGGTGGCTGGGAAGATTGTGGGCCAACACATGAAACAGGCAAACAAAGAACTGCCTTACTTTCAGGACTATAAGGCACACCTGAATATAAACTACACCAGCCAATTTTAGGGAAAAAACAGAAAGGTGTACATACACAAGCTGTACCCGATTATAAGTCGCAGCTGTTTTAACGTTTAAATAACATATGTAAGGGTTTGTGCACAGAGGGGTTGTTGGGAAAGTGATCGGAGTTTGGGGAAGCTTTGATTTTATTAAGATTTCAACACGGTGGAAACAAGTCTTCAAGTTTGGGCAATCTGCTTTTATTACCTCTGAAAGCTTTTTTCATATTTTTTCACTGAGACAGTTTTTCACATTGACGTCTCCAAAGTCTCACGATTGATTCATTGCCACCAAGGGTGACTGAAACCACTCTATTTCCTTCTTTAAAAGCCAGCTTAACTTTAAATTAAACGTGGCATCATATCTATTTTTTCGTTTGGTTTCCATAATAAGGGTTTGTGCAGGAAAACTTGTTTTGTGCAAACTGTCTTGCTCTCGTAATGTCTCTCTTTTCCACTTGGCTTTCATTGTTCAAGCAAACTGCCTTTTTTAGTCTTTTTAGTATCCATAAAGGTGAAGAACATAATCTGCAAAATTCCATGAGCAAACTACTACGATGTCTAGCAAATCACGATCCAGTAGTGTTTAAAACATCCGGCAGAGAAAGGCCTGCACACGTGCTTTGCAACTACGAGGGCTGGCTCCAAAAAGGAGCAACCTACCATTGACTCCCATGTGAAAAAGGCCAACCTCACGACACAAATAAACATTTACAGGTTTACAGGTCTGGTCAGGTTTACCATCATGACAACTCTGAGGGTGTTGAATCTTTTTCCTAACTCCACATTTTACATGTAATTTATTCTTGAAATTATGAATACAGTGGAGATCGAAAGTTTGGGCAACCCAGGTAAGCATTTGTATTAATGTGCATAAAGAAGCCAAGGAAAAAAGGAAACATCTCCAAAATGCATTAAATTACAGATGAGACATTCTTATAATGTGTCAAAAATGTAAGATTTTTTTTTCATCATTTACACTTTGAAAATAACAAAAAACAAAATAATAGTGTCTGCAAAAGTTTGCACTGCCCTCTTTGGCAAGCATCACAGCTTGTAACTGCTTTTTGTAGCCAGCCAAGAGTCTTTCAATTCTTGTTTGAGGTAAAATGCGATAATGCTACCATGCTTGGATTCGAACCCACAATAACAAAGTTATGAACCCTGCATCCTGACCACCATGCTAATGAACAACATGGACAGTTAGGACCTCTTATCAAGCAAACAGAGCACCACACGGTCACACAGTTTATTAAACCGAGGAAACGGGTTAGTAATTAATGCCTACTGTTTAATAACCTGAGGAAATGGATTAGTAATTAGTAATTAATGCCGGGGTCCGTACGTTCGGCCCACAATGAGGACGGAAAATGTTAGGAGCCATACCATTGGCTGAAAGCAAACATGGCTGGTTAGTGATGAATTTGATTGACACATTCCTTAGTCAATGGTGACATTTGTTGTCTCTTCATGCTAGGTGAGTCTCAGAACTCACCACATGGAATTCTCTCACGAATGCAGAGAGGTTCACAAATGAGAAGTGGTGGGTTTATTCACATTCAGGGATTTGTATGATCTGTGAGTATATATTTGGAGCTTTTCTCAAAATTATGTTTGTGAAAAAACTTGTGTGCATTTCTGAAACAGTTCGTGTGCATTTTTTAAAGAGATTGTGTGCATTTTTTAAAGAGATTGTGTGCATTTTTGAAACATCAATTGCGTTTGTGAAACAGATTGTCTGCATTTTTGAATTTATATTACAAGTGTTTCTGAAAATGATGTATGTGAACCTGAGCATATGCATTTTTGAAACAGACCATGTGCATTTCCGAATGAGCATATGCATTCGTGAAAAACCCTGCATTAGTTTATTTATTGAGACTTTTCCGCTTCCATACTACCATACTTTTGTAATTAGTTTTGAAACACATATTGCAATTTTCAACTTTAAACAAGGTGCCACAACGCTCCAGAAAGCTTTAATAAAAAGCCTTTTTACTGCATACTTTCCCCCAGATTCCTTTTACGAGGGTCCGAGCGCTGCCCCCAATGTTCTCAGGTCCAGGAAGCCAGGGGTGTAGCAAGCTTTTCAAAAGTATGGGGGATGGATGTGTGGGGTTGAACTCTCTGCTCCTCTTAACAATTTCATCTTCATCCTTTTCCTCTCTTACCTCTCATTCACTCTGTTCTTCCTGCCTGCCTTTTCCTCCCTCCTCGTCTCTGTCTTCTTCACTCCTGGCAACATGCTCAAACTACTAAAAAATATTTTAAATGAAATTGTAAATTTGATATAAAAACACCAGACACGTGTCTTGGATAGAAATAAACACCACCCATAATACAAACATGATCTCTCTTCCTTCATAGTTCTCGCAACTTCACTTGAAAAGGGTGTAAATCTTTTCCTACCTCTTTCTTCTTCTGAATCTTAATGATTCTGCGTGACAAAAAGATAATGGTAAGCTTGATAGTGACATGGGTCTGACAGGACGGTGACTGCTAAATATTGCTTACTTGCACCTTGAAAACGGGAGATATCAAGAAACACACCCCCGACACACCCACTGAATGCTGCATATACAACCACATTAAGCTAACTGAGCTGCTTAACAATATTCCAATTAGTCTAAAAAAAATAAATACAATACAGAAGAGACTCAACTTATCAACAAAACATCTTCCCAAACGCAAACCAAGCTTATTTCAAATACCTAAAATATATAAACAGTCATCCAAAGTACCTGGAAAAATTAAACATTAAATCTGCCTCCTCTCCCCTCTGTATGAAACATACGGAGGGGAGAGGAGGGCAGGGAGAGGGGAAAGGGGAGAGGCCTTTGACTGTGGCCAGCTGTTCTGCTTTAAATCTTGACTCTCATGGTGTGTTGGATTTATCTGTCAGCTCATGCCGAGGGGGCGGGAACTTATGCGCGGCCACAGAAACAGAGGAGCAACTGCTGTAAGTAGTTTGTGCAAAACTGCAGAAAAAGTGTGGGTCACCGGGAAAAGTGTGGGTGTTAGAAAAGCCAACATCCCCCATGGGGGCGACACCCCTGCAGGAAACGCCCCTGGACCGCAACAAAATATTCTAGGATACACACCTGGAAGATGGGAGATAAGCTGTACTGTTATATCATATACTGGATGTAGTAATTGAACGCTAAGGACTCAAGTGTGACTTGAGCTAGAACACTAATGGAATAAGTGTTGAAGTAGCTCCATTATTTAAATCATGACATCTAAAGATTTTTGAACATCACAAACTTCACATGGTCTAGTTGTGGGTTACTTTAATCCAGTTCCAAGTTTATGTCAGCAATGCCCAGTTTCTTTTTTTAAGACACAACAAAGAATAAGAGCAACTCTAGCACTATTTTTTCGGGAATAGGTTAGTGCTGTGTTAGAGACTGAAGCAGAAAAAGCTGTTGGTAATAAAGCACCAGTTTTGTGAATTAACAAAAAGTTAAAAAAAAATAAAAATAAAAACAAAATTTTCTCGTATAACCACTGATTGCTAATAGCATATGCCATTTGATATTACAAAATTAGGCTGTATGCAGAGAGACATCTTTGGTCATTTCTCTTTGTACAACTCTATGTAATTCAGAGTCTGGGTTCTCACTTATACACCTCATCCAACAACTTTACCATAGTAGAGGGAAGGAGATGGCAATGGGAGAATGTTAATTATGTGTCTATGAATGTTTACTGTGCTGATATATATTATAAGAAACTGGTAGATGAATGCTATTGGTTCATTTGGGGGTGAAGCTGAACGGGACTAAGTCACAGGTCTGTTGTTTTAAAAAGGTTGAAAAGTTCTGTGACTAAGGAACACAATCATATACAGGATATATGACATACATATGTGTCACTACTGTGAATTTACTATAGTGCTACAAAAACGTGTTAAAACAATTTGCTTTAATCTCATAATATAATATGCAGACACTGCCCGTACTAATGAATGAGTTGCTTTGGATATTGGAGTGGCTACATTTGACTTACTGCCTCCAGCATCCAAACCTGATTCAGAATAATTCAAGAGTGACTAACTTTTTTCAACACATGCATCAGTTGATCTTCAATTATATCAAAAAATTACCCTGAGACAGTGATTTGAACCTATCACATGATAGGGCATCATAGGGTATGCTGAATTCCACACTGTTTCTCCACCACTTTACAATATGTGAGAAAATTGACCACCAATAAAACTCCTGAAGTTCAGAGATGTGGTATATTGATTTTCTTTCCATTTCAATGCTCAGACAGTGGTTCAAATGTTAAGAGAAAGACAGAGAGTAGAGGGTTAGATATAAGTAACCTTGCTGTCATCTTAGGTTCACATTGTGTTGGTGGAAATGTTTTTGTTTGTTCCTCACATTCTAATCTTACACCCTAGCACACCTTTTGTCTCTTTGCTGTTGCTTTTTCCTCCCCCTTACCCTTGTCATCTGTCTAATCCACCTTAGGTCTCTTTTTTCAAAAACCCACTTATCTCTTTTTTCCCTTTGTGTCCAACTGTCTCTCCCCACCATATAATGGTTGCTTTCACTTTGGAGTGCCATCCTTTCTCATCCTGCCTGCACTTCTCTCTATGGCTTCTTATGCTGAGAAACATCTTCCAGAGCAGCACAAATAAAATACACGTGCGTATCAACGTACACCCTGTTTCTTGTGCAACACATGCTCAGTCACACAGAACTCAAGGGTGCTCCTGTGTAATTCCAGTGATGAGTTATTTTGCCTGAGGCCTGATCTTACTAACGGGGTATCTGTCACATCTCCCCCACGCACCCTCCCCTTTTATCCCATATATCATCCCATGCCTCCCTAACCTCCACCGCCCTTCCCGTCTCTCATATGCATACAAATTTCATCTTGCTTTATTATACCCATCCTATTCCTACACCCTCTCTTGCTTCTACCCCACCACCATCCCCTAATACTTCACAATTTCAGTGCTTTGCTCCACATCATGGCCATATAATCTCCTACTGTGAAAAACAGTTTTCTTCCATTGTATGCTTTCGGCTGTCCATCTGCCTATGTTCAGCCACCAGGGATTTATTCGTCTGGATGTAAAGGGTGAGCAGCTTCCTCCTTTGAACTCTGTGACTGATTTGATATCAAAAGCGGTTTGTGTCATTAACAAATGTGTGCCGGGACGGAAACCAAGCAGTTGGACCCCCTGATGGGGAGGGTGACTCACTGATCGAATGAGATGGGATTTGTTACAGGAGAAGGCTTGCTCATAAGAGTGACACAGACAATTTTTATTATAAAAGATTATATGAGAAAGGGTTGTGCCTAATCATCAACTATTATGTTAGAGCTTTTTCTTCTGGTTATTCTAGTGAGGTGTCATTTGGGATAGTGATACATGTATATGATTTGACTGCTTTGTTCTACAAGGCTCAGATTAACAGGATACATAATAATTAATGCATGCAGGTGTCACGCAGGTTTTAGTTCCTCCCTGTCTACGTCACTCCCTGTCTCCCTGTGTTTACCTATTATCCTCAGCTGTTTCTTGTCTCCCTCATTGCCTTCCCATTGTTGCCCTATAGTTATTTAAGGCCCCAGTGTCTCATCCAACTGTTTGTCAGGTTCTCGTCATTCCCTCGTCATTTCGCCTCTCTTCCTTACGTCGTCATCTCATCCTGCCTTCCTTTTGCGTTTTTGGACAGTATTATTATTAAAACGAGTTCCACAAACTCTAATCACCTCTCTGTATCTGAGTCCTCAATTCAAACCTGACAGCGGGTTAAAACCCATAGTTCAAAGTAGAGATGCCGCGATCAGGTTTTTTTGTCCTCGAGTCCAATTCAGAGTCATTTGATTTTGAGTACCTGCCGATACCGAGTCCCGATACGATACTTCTTCTAATATGAAAGAAGTCAAGAAACAGATCCAAGATGTTCCTTTTTTTTATTCACCTTATTTGAATATTCAACAATTCTGTTAACAAACACAGCACTTCTGAGGTAGCTTGAACAATTAATTAATAACAATTAATCCCATTTGGACTTATAGTGCAACAGTAAATATAAAAAAAGTCTAATATAAAAACAAATAGCACCTAAACCTAAATAAACCTAATACTGAGAATATATATATATATATATATATATATATATATATATATATATATATATATATATAAATATCAGCGGTTGCGTAAACTGAATATTTTCTGTATTAGACCGCTCTTTTAGAATGGTGATTGAAAATTTTGAAAGCTGTCGGTCATTTTTACAAAATAGTATTCACACTGATTATTTGATATAAATACTTTTAACCTTAGGCACCGATTCCAGATAAATAAATCAATTTAAAAAAATTCTCAGTCACTTTGATCAAGGCATATTACTAACTGAGAGGTGACAGCACTTTGAAAAGTTTCTGAGATTTTAGAGCGCGACTATCTTTGCGGCTGGTTAGACCCGCTACCATGTGACCCAAACAACAGCACCTGCTGCTGCTTTCCTCCCAAGGGCTTTTCTCCCACTAAAGCATAGTTTACGCATCAGGAAATGGTTCGTTTCAGAATCTTTTAGATTTGTGATCGGTTTAATTGGAGAAATGGTTCCTCATTTTAAAACTTTGGCTGAAGCAATGTAACTCCAGTCTCCAGTGCGGCAGCACATGGATACAGCATCCAGAACAACACGTGCAACCCCATGAGAACCAATCCGTCTGAAGCAAAATTTCTAAACCACATGCACATGGCAATAACCTCTACAGCAATCCCACAATTTGACTGAACACAAATTGACATGGATTACGGTTCCATGTGGAGCTGGAACTGCAGCAGGTGGATTGTAAGGTCATCTGTTTAAGTTCACTTTAATAAGTAATTCTCTGTTCAGCTTGTTTGAATTTAATAATATTAAAGTGAATCAAAGATAAATACTATTGAATATGTATTAAATCATGGTACTAAAGATAAGTACTATCCCCCACCAACATAGAATAAAATAATTGACAGGTACATATATATCTGATTCCTGATCAGGAGGTAAAATCCGATTCTGATCGAGTCTGAAACCACACTTGATTCGGTCTGATTTTAGATCACGTGATCGAATCGTGACATCCCTTGTTCAAATTATCTCTTATTATCCCAGAGGACTTCTGAATTACTGCCAGCAGCAATACAAAAGGCTTGATCATGTGTGCAACATCTCACATTTTGAGCTGAGCAGAAAGCATCCTATCTTCCACGCTGAGATCCCAGAAAGACCAACGAAAACCCTCCCTCCTCTAAAAGGAGCCCTATCTCTTATACTTAATCATTGCGTCACCAAAGGGAAACATCTGGTGTTCTTGGCCAGCGCAACCGCTTGGCTTCGACATTAGTTTATCTTCAGGCGCCTATTTGTCTGGTTCTGAAGAGGCCAGAAAAGCTGGGAGCAAAACATTTCCTAGAATCGCTTAATGACAAGTCTTTCGTGGAAATACCACGTACATCTTCTCAGCTTCTCAGAATTGATGCACGTGTTGATTACACGTGCCACGCAGGCCCAAATTTTGGCTTCTACATTCCCCGGTTTGATGCCATTAGGCATCACTAATTAGCTACCTATAAATGCAGTTAATATGAGTATTATATGGTAAGTAAACATCAATATGGTAGGATATACTGTGGTAAATGGGCATATGACAGACACATAAAAGTAACATTATAATGGGACTTATGCAGGATTACACGTGTCCAAAGTAATGGTGAGTAACAATCAAACCTATGTCAGTTGTGGTCCGTTGTGTGGGATCAAAAACCTGCCGCTACAAGAACAGGGAAAATTATCCCACTGCCCCTCCGGCCAGGCGACAACCTTACGGTCCACCGGACCTTCAAGCGACATGAGGCATAATCTTTAATATAGCATTACCAAAATGTGATTAAATGCAATCCTTAATAAGTCTGACACAAGTGAGAGTAAATGGCACAAATGAGAATAAATGTAAACATTAAAACATTCAACTTAGTTATAAATTCAAATTACCAGCTGGCTTATTTGTTGTAACATACTAGAAATAACATATGAAACACATAACATATAACAGATGAGAAAATGTTGATCTTGTCCATCCCGGGAAGGTATGATCGATATGGTGTTAAACAGTCTCGATAGTCCACATATAATGAACACAATGAATAGAGTAAGAGTATAAATCCTTCTTGAAGGTTACGATGAGGGATGAAGGGGTGATGAGGTGATGGTGTCCTGGAGGGGAATTGTAGTCAGAAAGCACTTAATTGAGCTTGTTTAACAGTCTTGGCTTAGATACTTAGACATGTTGGGGGGCAGAAGGATTGTTCATTGCGATCACTTCCAACTGGATCAGCTGGGTTGCAGCAGCCAGGTTCATCTGTTTGATCAGTGTCCTTGTCCATACTCTCCTCACCGCAGGTATGACGAGACATGTCAATAAGAAAATTACAATTAGAACTATGGTCGCACTAATTGCCACCTTAATTAGCATTGCTTTCCAATCTCCTAAATTTAGGTCTAACCACCCCCCAGACCAGTCATTCTTCCCAGCATTCAAACTAAGTTCTTCTCTAAGTGCTCTAAGTTTTGTCATTGCGGCAGTAAAGGATCCTTCGTTAGAAGTGTGTGATGGAATATACGCGCAACATTCTGTATCTTGAAATAATTCGCAGACTCCTCCTTTATCTGCCAACAGCCAGTCCAAAGCCTGTCGATTTTGTAGAGTCATCTTACTAGTCTCATGTAATTGTTGACCTAACATTCCAAGAGCATCTCCAGTATAATTAAGGATTCGCTGTTGATTATAATAAATATAATTAATCCATTCTACATTCTTATTTATAGTAATTTGAGGAATTATTGACTCAAATCCTGCTTTTATTTCATGTCTTGCCTTGAATTCATTTGGAATTCCTTTGGGTTGTCCTATTATATCAAGATAAACACTCTGATCTGGCACATACTGTCTCTTTACTCTAGGATTAGCATTCAAACGATCAAGGTTAATTATCTCATTCACACCTTCATACAACATTGTGACAGGTATTTTCAATCTTACCATGGTGCACAAACCTATCCATCGTGGTGGCAAAGTGTTTCTTAGGATGTCATCTCCACACATAAAATAACTATCTGCTATTGCCCAAGTTTGTTCACTCAGAAAGTGTAGAGGAGGGAGTGTCATAGTCATATTATCACAGGTCTGACTCAGGGGTTCAGGTTTTTCATACCAAACTGGTGTGGTAACAAAAATAGGTGTCACGTTAGCATGTGGAAACCATGATAGAACCCAAGTTACCTTACAGTTGACTGTTGTGTTACCCATCAAGTTTCCTTCATTCTCAGAGAAGCCTCCGCTAGCAAAACATTCATATTCAGCATCATAGTCTACTTTATACGTAGTTGGAGGACCATTTTGTGCTGTTGAAATGTTAAATTCTGCACATTTATCTCCTATTTTGTAACCTCTATGTTCGTCTAAATAATTATGAATTCTTCTCGACCCATAGAGTAGTCTGCATTTAATTCCACACATGGAAAATCTGAAAAATAATGGTGTACCACTTGCATTGTTGAATTCTCCTAATTTACAAGCTTGTTTTTGTACTGAAGCACATTCCTCAAAGGTATATTTTTCTGGAATTGCAATTGGAGGAATTCTTGGTGAACCAGAACATATAATACATTCTTTGGAAGTCATTTCTCTTGCTGTATACCATGCCCATAAATACCAGCTATTTTGGTTAGCTTCTTCCCAAAGTTTATCTGTTGTTAACTTTGTCCTTTTTGCTCTGGGGATGATCACATTAATTGATTTTGTTCTAATCGGTTTATAGCTAGGATCATTTGTATTTTGATATTGTGATCCCTTAATTGTATCTAGTCCCCCCTGACGACGGTCAGAACTGACCTCGTCACCTGGCTTAATCATACTTTGTGTAACTACATTGGTTGCCTGTTTCATGGAAGGCTTATTATTAGCTACAGGTGGGGTAGGAGCAACTGGCGCTGCTTGATTAGTTGTTGGCTTGTTAATTGCTGTTTGTACAGGTGTTGTCTTTACTATTTCAGGTAGCACAATAGGTGAGAGTTTTTCTGTTACCAGTGTAGGTGAGTCTACTAATATAGTAGGTGCTTCAATAGGTGGGGGTTCTGTTGGTGCGGGCAAAGGTGCAGGCATTAATACAGTGGGTGCTGCAATAGGTGGGGGTTCTGTTGGTGCGGGCAAAGGTGTAGGCATTAATACCGTGGGTGCTGCAATAGGTGGGGGTTCTGTTGGTAGCTCCCACACGATCTTAAATCTATCCTCAGGTTTCTGTGCTAGTGTAGGTAGTTTAACTTCCTTAACATTTTCTGTTTGTCTACGTGTTCGTGAATGAAGTGTGTGTTTTAGACTATTGAATACTGGTGTCCTGACTGATCTGGTGCGGTGTAGTGACATGTCAGCGTCATACTTAACTTGTGGTGTTGTGTCTTCTTGCTGCCGTCTTCGCGAATGCTCTAGTGACCGGGCGTTGCCTTCTGCTCCTTTGGGAATTGTCTTCACCTCCTCCAGGACTAATTCCTTCATCACCAGCATTCCTGCCACCATCCAAGATAGTACAGTTATAAGACCCACAATCTTTTTCATGTTTTTCAGTTTTTTCTTTCTTATTTTCTCGATGGGTACTCTCCTGTTTTGTTTCTCTGACTTTGGTGCAGTGGCTCAGATGATACCACGTTGAGGAACCGTCAACCTGGATTGCCGTGGGGGTTGCCTGAACCACGAGAAATGGTCCCACGCGCCTTGGTTCATGCCATTTCCTCCGGAAGACCTTAATATAAACCTGATCTCCAGGAGCCACTGGACCTTCGATATCTCTGCTTATGGCAGCCTCTTATTCTTTTTCCTGGAAATAGATTGCTTTGTGGATACTAGTTAGTTGCCTGACATAGCTTTTGAGATCTTGCTCTGCTTGCTCAAGTGATGGTCCCTTATGGGGACCACAAAACTGTGGGACCGGCATTGGCCTGCCTGTTAGAGCTTCATGTGGAGACAAGTGAGTTACTCTGTTTTTTTGCATGCGGTAAGAAAGCAAAGCAAGCGGCAACGCATCCACCCAGTTTAGTTTGGCACATGCACACACCTTCCTGATCTTAGTTTTCAAGGTCAAGTTTACCCGTTCTATAATTCCCTGGGATTGGGGATGATAGACTGCTCCTAATCTCTGTTTAATCCTCAACTGCTGCAAGACTCCCTTAAATACTTTATGAATGAAAGCTGGGCCAGTGTCTGATGAAAGCTCTGTTGGAATTCCAAACCGAGGTATAACCTCTCTGACCAGAAATTTCACAGCAGTTTCTGCGCTCATATCCTTAGAAGGGATTGCTTCAACCCATCGGCTGAATCTGTCAATCACAACCAACATGTATCGCTTTCCCTGCACTGTTTATCTGTTGAGCAGGGGGAAGGGGTTGGCTTAAGGGCGACGCCCCTTCTCTCAGTTTGCTTCCGCCTGCTGAACAGAACAGATCCGAGCCCTCTCTTACTTGCTACCCCAGCAATTCAACTTACAGCCTGCAAACCGAGCAATACAGCCCTCTCCGGTAAGTCGTGAATTATCTTTATCTGTACTTAGTTAGGTTGGTTTTAATGCGTATGTGTCTGTGTGTATATGACAATCCTTGTTATAAGCTTGTTGGTGCGATAGTTTTAACACTTATGACATCAATTTAAGCTGTTCACTTTTGTTTTAAAACAGAGATCAAACGGTTTTCTGGCTTGTATATTTCCTTTGACGTCTGCAGAGGGTTGCGCAAAAATGTGTGTGTGTGTGTGTGTGTTAGCGTGTGTCTGTGCGTGTGTGTGTGTGTGTGTGCGTTTGAGTGCGCCTTCAATAACAGGAAATGCCTTTCTTCTCTTGCAAGCCAGAGAGTTGAAAAAAGAAAAAATCAAACCAGATTTTCAACAACAACCCAACAGAGCTCTGTTACTTTCTAAAAGCACAAGCTTTTGTACTTAAACTAAAACTTTACATAAATATTAGTGTTTTAACTGTTTGCTGTTTTACAGATGTTTAAAGCTTGTCGCCAAGAACACTTCCGAGCACAGAGAGAGGAAAAAGACAACAAGCTTCACAGTTTGTACAACGCGTAAAGTATAATCCACTCTGAATTCTTAGCACAGCGCTAATTACAACATTATCAATCTTCTTCAGCACAACAACGTATTCTAAGTAGCCTCCTTCAGCAAGAATATTCAAAGCAACCTCAACACATCGAAATTGAACTAAAAGTGTAAAATATAACAGTGAACATAGCAATCGGCACACAGCACAAAACTTGTCATTGATTTATATGCAATTTATAAGCAATTGAATCAACAGCATGCAATGTCATTCAGAACATTTCTTTTGCAAGTAGTGTGCAGCGGCAGTTATACACACAAAATCATTATTATAGCAGATCTGTCAAACCATGCATTTGTCAACGGTCACGTCAATGTCCGTGTCTATTTACTTTGAAATAAACTTTCCCTATTCTCCCAGTTTGGTCTGTTGTTTTTTATTTGTTTAATTGTTGTACTTTAATGTCCTAAATTTTTAAACCTGCAGGGTTTTAAATCCAATCCAAATTAATTTATTTTTTTATTTTTTATAATATGTGCACTTTATAGTAGTAATTATTATCATTGATTATTATCATTACTACTCTTTTTACCTTTTTACAGTCGACTGTCTTAATTCTTTAACTCACACAATAGCACACTACTGCTATTTTCTCTTTATGAAGCTTCAATTTAACTCTTTACTCTTTAACTCTTAACTCTTAGCGCTATTTTCTTTAACACAGTTTCACACAGAGTATTCTTTTTCACAAATACTTCTCAAGAGGTTTTTTTTTTGTTACTCTAAGGGTTTTTTTCCTTTTTTTTTTTTTCC
The DNA here is from genome assembly GCA_028564705.1 of Apricaphanius iberus. NCBI lineage: Eukaryota > Metazoa > Chordata > Actinopteri > Cyprinodontiformes > Aphaniidae > Apricaphanius > Apricaphanius iberus. The sequence goes on along the minus strand of JAPXFQ010002555.1, from coordinate 539,756 downwards.
AAAAGTTCTTAAAGCAGAACTTTTTATTTATTTATTATTTTCTCATTTATACTATTTTTTTTGTTCTTTCTTAAAACTAAGGCACAGTTTCTTTTACCTCTATTTTCATTTACTCTGTTTTCTTATATTGTCTCTTTTATCTCTTCTTTGTCTCTTCTTTTTCTCTTTACAGCTGTCTCTAAGTCCAATTTTGGGTCTCGTATCTGCTCAGGGTTCTTTTTTCCTTTTTAACACTTATAAGCAAATTTTAGACAGCTGATCTCCCGGGAGATATTGGCTGCAGCGTACTTCCAGATGAGAAGCTGATAATGCCTAGGAACTTCTTCTGACTTTAGCATCCAGACAAACTCCGACACCAGAGGAGAAAATGTAAAATTATTTTACCTTTAGAAGGATCTATTTTGGCCGGCCTTTCTCCCCTGAAGCCGGGGTGCGTTCGGCTGCCGTCAGACCTTGGCTAAGCTCGCCAAATGTTGTTGGTGTTCATTACATGCAAAACATAGATATAGATATATAGTTATAATGAAGACTCAAGACAACACAGCTTCTGTTCTAGAAAGTAGCTTCAGCCGGGTTTTATTGGATCTTCGGTCCTCAATACAATGCTACAGAGGTCATTGACCTCGATATCCAACATTCTGTATCCATTGTCTGTTAACAATTGACATACCTTATCTCTGAGCAGAAAGCATCCTATCTTCCACGCTGAGATCCCAGAAAGACCAACAAAAACCCTCTCTCCTCTAAAAGGAGCCCTATCTCTTATACTTAATCATTGCGTCACCCACGGGAAACATCTGGTGTTCTTGGCCAGCGCAACCGCTTGGCCTCGACATTAGTTTATCTTCAGGCGCCTATTTGTCTGGTTCTGAAGAGGCCAGAAAAGCTGGGAGCAAAACATTTCCTAGAATCGCTTAATGACAAGTCTTTCGTGGAAATACCACGTACATCTTCTCAGCTTCTCAGAATTGATGCACGTGTTGATTACACGTGCCACGCAGGCCCAAATTTTGGCTTCTACACAACAAAATATTTACTTGATTTTCCATTATTAGGTTCATGACCTTGTCATTTGACATTAAATTAATGTGTCATAAAGTATCCCTTCTGCTGATGTTTTCCATTGGTCATAGAAGTACATTTTTTTTGACAAGACCTTGTCTAAAGCATAGTTTAAACTTCTACGTCTACGCAGTTGTGGAGACACGCATTGCCATTTTCCATCGACCAATGTTTGGTCGAACACAACAAACAGTTGGTTAGACCAACATCAGCCTCAGATCATTTCAGTAGGGGTTAGGGTTGATATAATTAGTAGTCAATGCAGCCTCTGAACTCTAGGTGCTTGATACTCCGAGGCCACTTTATCGAAAATTGTCCATTGGGGATTTTGAAAACCTAGAGAAACAACAAAATCGACTGCTGTGTTTGTAATTTAGGAGTATTCAATGAGCTGCAGTTCTAGTTATAATCTCTCCAGTTCAATCAAAACCCGTCAGCCATTACCCCTTCATCGGATTTACGTTTACAAGCTGAAGTAAATTAATTCTTGTCAACCCAAGACGTCGCTGCAAGAGTCGGTATATCTGCCAAAAGAGGACAGCACCCCCTGCTTTGCTGGCAGAGAATTGCTTTGCAACAGTGACACACCAACGGAGAAGTATGTAAAAAAAAACTTCTGTGATGTGTGCGCGTGTGTTTGCAAACCCGCTGAAAGTGAAGTATAAACTAGGCCTATGTTGAGTAAAAATGTTTGTCGGTTTTAGGTTGTGTTTACTTTCTGGACTTTGAACTGATGATTTAATTAAATAAGATGTGTTTATTATTGCAAAACATTTAAAATATGGCTCGGGTTTCACATTCCTTCCAAATGTGTCTTATACCTAAAGTTGGATCTGTTTGTCCCACAAATTCTTTGCAAATCATTTACTTCTGGTTTTCTTCCGAGATGGGCTTGTATTTAGCTCCATCTATCATCCCATCAACTATGAGCATTTTCCACGTCTCTGTTGAAGAAAAACATCCACATGTAATCGCCACCATGTTTCACTATGGTGTGTTCTCAACACACCAAAGTGTGTTCTGTAACGTTTTCCTCCACACATAGCATTTTGCATGTGTGCAAAAAAACCACTAAATTTTGGTGTGATCAGACGAAAACAGATTTTTCCATGTTTGCTGTGTCCCCTTGCACCAAACTTTATTAATAAAGCCATTTTCATACAAATAATGCAACTCAAAGTGCTTAACAGATTAAAAATGACCCCACATAAACCACATATCAATCCCTCCATGACAGATTAAAAAGCATGATCACATGTATGCATTTAAACACATGTCAATTCACTTCAAATTCAAAAATACTTTATTGATCCCAGAGGGAAATTAAGTGTTGTTGGAGTCTCTCCAGGACCTTCATGATGTGGGATGTCAGGGCAAAAGGTCTATAGTCATTGATGACTGATGGGTGAGTTTTCTTTGGTCCTGGAACAAGGCAGGATGTCTTCTATTTAAATTTAAACCATATTTCTCTCTACTGACAAGGTACCAGGTTAAAATTCTGAGGAAAATGTGCAGCAGTGATTGTAATATTGAAAGGAATACTTGCTATTACTATATTATTATGTAAATATTATATTTATTGTTATTATTCCCTGAGTAAGATGTTCTTTGGTAAAGTGAGTGGTCTTGGTCACCTGTATGGTTACTTTTGTAAATTTCCTGCAAGCAGTTTAAAATCTGAATTATGAGCATGATATTTGATGAATTTGGCAACGTGTTGTATTTAGTCATTTGTTTACTTGCTTTTGTGCTGAGTTAAATTGAAATAAGTTTGTGTTCTGTTTGATAATGTGTTTTAGGATGAGAATTGTTTCAGCCATTAGCTGGAGAAATTCACCGCTAAGATCCTGTGCATACATCTTACAAAGATTAATGAAATCAAAGGAGATCCCTAACACTTCTGGGAAAATAATCTGTGGCTTCCGGAGGCATAAATATGTGACATTTCTGAAAACTGCACATCTCATTACATCCAGGGTGAAACGGACAATCCATATCAGGATAAAAAATATAAATACATTCAGACCTCAAACTCAAATAATAGAATAGAATAGAATAGAACAATACTTAATTGTCCCATTAGGCGAAATTCAGTTTTAACCAAACAAACCAAACATGGTGTTGTTGGCGTTGGGCTGCTATGTCTCTCCAATACTCATACAGTTGATGCCGAGTCATCAGGGTGTGACTTTATGATTAGGTACATTAATGCAAAGGTCCTTGGAAAGTTCCCCCACAATGTCTCAAAAAAATTTTGTTTTATAGTTGAAAATTGAATACTTGTACTTGAATACATTTCAAATGATTCGACTTTCAAGGTCATACCAAGGATTAATTGTGGCACAACCACTTAAATGGTGTAAACCATGAATATGCTTTCTTTTGGCTGTATTGAGTTATTTTTTTAATTTCAGCCTTTCGAAAAGGGCACTTGTAATAATGAAACATCTTAACCCCTTATGACTCCTACATGCCGGTCCTGGGAAATACACTCAACAAAAATATAAACGCAACACCTTTGTTTCTGCTCCCATTTTTCATGAGATGGACTTAAAGATCTAAAATTCATTCAAGATACACAATATTACTATTTCTCTCAAACATTGTTCACAAATCAGTCTAAATGTCTTATAGTGAGCACTTCTGCTTTGCTGAGATAAGCCATCCCACCTCACAGGTGTGCCACATCAAGATGCTGATCTGACATCATGATTAGTGCACATGTGTACCTTATACTGCCCACAATAAAAAGCCACCCTGGAATGTGCAGTTTTGTCTCACAGCAAAATGCCACAGATGCCACAAGCATTGAGGGAGCGTGCAATTGGCATGCTGACAGCCGAAATTCAATTCAATTCAATTCACTTTTATTTTTATTTATATAGCGCCAGTTCACAACAAATGTCATCTCAAGGCACTTTACAGCAAAAGTCATCTCAATAAAATTATACAAACATTCCAATCAGTTAAGTTTTCTATGTAAGGAATCCCAGCAGATTGCGTTGAGTCATCGGCGTGAGGTTGTGCCCGGATCATGCAGACTCCAACCACAGCAATTCCTCAACAAACCCTCATACTGAGCAAGCATGTAGCGACAGTGGAGAGGAAAAACTCCCCTTTAACAGCAGAACCCTGGCTCAGTATAAGCGGTCATCTGCCACGACCGTCTGGGGGTCTGAGAAGACAGAGAAGACCCAGCATGGAGGATGCTCGGTGACTTTGAGCATCATCTGGACCAACGCTCCCTATCCAGCAGGGGGCATTATAGCTGAGCAGGGTACCAGTCCGTGTAGAGCTTCTATGAAGAGAAAAACACTGAGAAAAATATATCTGGAGAGTAGTAGAAAAGAAAAGTAGAAGGTGTGTTAGGAATTTTTTTTTTTTCGAATTCTTAAGTCTATTAGCAATGTACGGTGTGAGGGAGATGGAGTTGAGGAGGGCTGCCGGACCAGGCTGCATCCTCCCCTCGCCGGAAGAAGGAGGTAAGTGGGTAAGTATTGTAGTGCTTATGCATCTCTTTGCTCATAGGACGGCGCCCTCTCCAGAATCTATGTATTAGAGAGATAATATTATTGGTAAGTGATGTAACTGGAGTAGATAAAGGCCCACTCTTCCGAAGACTCTGGCATTAATTACCTCGATGACCCCCCCTGACCGGCCAGTTTGGAATAGGGAGACGAAGGCAGTGCTCTGACCAACGCACGCTGTCAGTAGCCTGTTTTTCCATCACTTTCTATCCTTAAAACCTGGTGTAAATCTGTTTCTGTCCTGATTCATGATTCAACCTTTTTTCAATTCTCTAATCATTTTATTCTGGTAAATTAATACATTACTGTTAGAAATCGCAGAGGGATTATAAGGTCTAGTGTCTATATAAGTAACTATAAGCTTTATCAAAAAGGAAGGTTTTAAGCATAGTCTTAAAAACAGACAGAGTATCTGCCTCACGAGCTAAAGCTGGGAGCTGGTTCCACAGGAGAGGAACCTGATAACTAAAAGATCTGCCTTCCATTCTACTTTTTGAAATCCTAGGAACTACCAGTATACCTGCATTCTGAGAACGAAGTGCTCTGTTAGGAACACATGGAACAATCAGATCTCTGATGTATGATGGAGCTTGATTATTAAGGGCTTTTTACGTAAGGAGGAAGATCTTAAACTCTATTCTGGAATTAACAGGGAGCCAATGGAGAGAAGCCAAAACAGGAGAAATGTGATCTCTCTTTTTAATATTCATCAGAAATCTTGCTGCAGCATTTTGGATCAACTGAAGGCTTTTGATTGCATTTTGTGGACTTCCTGATAATAAGGAATTACAGTAGTCCAGCCTCGAAGTCACAAATGCATGGATTAGTTTCTTTGCATCACTCCTGAACAAGATGTTTCTAATTTTAGTAATATTCCGAAGGTAAAAGAAAGAAATCCTAGAAACCTGTTTCATATGAGATTTAAATGTCATGTCTTGGATGGATGGATGGTTAGATGGATGGATGGATGGCTGGAGTTACGACATCTACATGGGGGTTGAGTAGACCTGGCGGAGTTATGCTCTCTTAGGTGACACTTAGGTGCCTTGAGAGGATAAGTTGTATCAAGACACAAGTCATTTCAGTTCAATCACAAATACATTCCAATCAGTTTTAAAAAGGAAATCCCTTGCCATGCGACCCAGAATGTCCAGACAATATTTTGTGTCCATGTAATACTGCACCAATCCCGACTGTGCCTTCAGTTTATCAATGATGCCCACAGCCACGTACACTGCGCTCTGAACTCTGTAGCCAAGATATTACTATCGATCAAAATAATCTGGATAGTTTAGAAATAGTTCAAAGCTTTAAAACAACAAAAAGAATCAGAGAGCACAGAACCCTGCCAGGTCTACTCAACCCCCATGTAGATCTCGTAACTCACTCCAAACCATCCATCCATCCAACCATCAATCCATCCATCCATCCATTTTCTTTAGCTTATCTGACCTCGATTTGCAGGGACAGCACAGAGAGATCCAGGCGCCCCCTTCCCCTGATCCATATATATAGATGGCGCAGGCCTTTGCACACTTTACATGATTAATTTAAAAATAGTTCAGTGTGTTTTAAGTACAAAACAGCTTCATACAGCTAGAATTGAAGTTGCATCTATCCATGTAATTTTGATATCTACAGACATGGACAAAATTGTTGGTACCCTTCATTAAATCAAAGAAAAACTCATAATGGTCAAAGAAATAACTTTAATCTGAAAAAAGTAATAATAAATAAAAATTATATCAATGTTGACCAATGAAAGTCAGACATTGCTTTTCATCCATGCTTCAACGGAATTATTTAAAAAATAAATGCATGAAACAGGCCTGGACAAAAATGATGGTACCCACAACTTAATATTTGGTTGCACAACCTTTTGAGGCAATCACTGCAATCAAATGATTCCTGTAACTGTCAATGAGACTTCTGCACCTCTCAGCAGGTATTTTGGCCCACTCCTCATGAGCAAACTGTTCTAGTTGTTTCCGGTTTGAAGGGCGCCTTTTCCAGACAGCACGTTTCAGCTCCTTCCAAAGATGCTCAATAGGATTGAGATCAGGGCTCATAGAAGGCCAGTGTTTTCCTCTTAGCCCTTCTTGGGTGTTTTTAGCTGTGTGTTTTGGGTCATTTTCCTGTTGTAAGACCCGTGACCTGCGACTGAGACCATGCTTTCTGACACTGGCCAGCACATTTCTCTCTAGAATCCCCTGATAGTCTTGAGATTTCATTGTACCCTGCACAGATTCAAGACACCCTGTGTCAGATGCAGCAAATCAGCCCCAGAACATAACCGAGCCTCCCCCATGTTTCACAGTAGGGACCGTGTTCTTTTCTAGATATGCTTCATTTTTCCGTCTGTGAACATAGAGCTGATGTGCCTTGGCAAAAAGTTAAATTTTTGTCTCATCTGTCCACAGGACATTCTCCCAGAAGCTTTGTGGCTCGTCAGCATGTAGTTTGGCATACTCCAGTCTGTTTTTTTTAATGATTTGTCCTCTGGCTCAAACAGCGAAGGATGTTCCGATCTGAAACTGATGTTCCTTGAGCATAAAGTTCACCTTGGATCTATTTTGAAGTCTTTCTAGGCTCTTTTGTTACCATTTGGATTATCCGTCTCTTTGATCTGTCATCAATTTTCCTGCTGCAGCCACGTCCAGGGAGGTTGGCTACAGTCCCATGGATCGTATATTACTGAATTACATGTGCAGCTGTAGTCACAGAAACATCTAGCTGCTTGGAGATAGTCTTATAGCCTTTACAGTTAACATGCTTGTCTATGATTTTCTTTCTCGTGAAAAATTAACTAGAGAGAACTACATGCTTTAGCAGCAGCTATAAAACAATATTGTTTGCTGGATACTCTTTATATTTACAAAAACGATATGTAAGGATTTTGGCATTACAGGCTTGTACAAACAGTCTTGTCTCAGCATGGAGATGACTGCGTTAATTTTCTTGTTCCCACGCGTTATTATTTCGTGGCCACGCATTAAGTATTTCGTTCCCAGGAATTAATAAGTTGGGGCCACGCATTAGTGTATTAGTAATGCGTGGCAACGAGTTATTTATTTTTTTCCTCCAATGTCACCAGAGGGGCCCCGTAGGTTTCTTCTGATAGGCAAAATAGATCAATTTTATTATCACATTTCAAGTCATTTACTAATAAAGTTTTTGAGGAGAGGGATATTATGTTTAGTAAACCACATCTAATTACTCTATTTTCCTGTTTGGTCCGAGTCTTATTTATTTTAATAAGATTTTCAGAGTTTGCTTTCATCAGGTTAACTTTTAGTCTGTTTGATTTTGGCTGTGGGTAAGACACTGTCTCAATGGGGTATTGAGTGGGTAACAGTACAGAAGCTGCAGAGAGGTGGGTTGAACTACGACTCTGCTTCCTGGTCTGGACCCTGTTTGTCAGTGTTTTGAATGACCAATAAATTTATCCAGATTCCTAGAAAGAAGAGCTGCTCTATCCCAAGTGGGATGGATGCCGTCTCTCCGGATCAGACCAGGTTTTCCCCAAAACGTTTTCCAATTATCAATGTAGCCCACATTGTTTGCTGGACACCACTCAGACAACCATCGATGAAATGACAGCAACCGGCTAAACATGTCACCACTGGTCCGATCGGACAGGGGTCCAGAAAAGATTAAACAGTTCGAAATTTTTTTCGCAAACTTACACACCGAAGCAAAACTAATTTTAGTGACCTCCGATTGGCATAACCGGGTGTCATTTCCGCCAGCGTGAATAACAATCTTACTGTATTTACGCTTATCCTTAGCCAGAGGTTTCAGGTGGGATTTTATGTTGCCTGTTCTGGCCCCTGGAAAACATTTGACTATGGTCGATAGTGTCTCTAAAGCCTCGTTTTGGACTATGGAACTGCCAATTACCAGAGTCTGTTTCTCAGTGGGTGCGTCCCTGAGTGGGGAAAATCTGCAACACGGGCAGGTTGGTGGTTCCCTTTTGGCCGGGAACCATCGTTTCTACGTACCGTCACCCAGTCGGCCTGAGATCCCAGCTGCGTGGGTTCAAAAGTCATAGCACTTTTCCAATAAGTTCCCAAATGTTTTCCAAATTGAATGAGTTTGAATAAAACATAGGACCCTCTAAAGCACATGGACATAACCAAAGAAAAAATGATGTAAAGAAATTATTTTTACAGATATACTTTTCAAATTTGAAATTTGAGTAGTCAACAAGTTATTCTGTTGCCACATAGTGCGTTTCAGTTCCCAACTACCCATTGTAGCTATCTGCACTTATATTTTCACAAAAAATTAAGGCAAGGATAAAAAAAAAATATATATATTTATTTCTGTGAGTTATAAAGTGCATAACATTTTGCCAGTCACGCTTACAGTGATTCTGACTGCTCTGGGTAAAACTAGAGGGTGTTACCTTTACAAAGAGCCCAAATATGTATTATTCTGCAGAGGATTCAAAAACAGCAATAATTCTAATTTTGAAATGTCACATTACATGTGATTTAGCCAAAATGAATCATAAGGGTTTAAGAAACCTGTATGGAGATATCAGATTAAATTTTATAAAAGTAAACAACAGGAACAAAAACAATAAAAACAGCAAAAACCATTGCAACTTGATTTAAATCTGGACCCACAAAGCATTGAACACTTCCAAAAATGTTGGTCAAACACTTTTAAAGGCAGTTTACAATAAATATAAGGTGTATTTTTGCTCTCCTCTGAAAACTTCTCATGCATCTGTCAATATTTATTTATCCCAGGAAGGGAAAGACTGATATATGGTCACTTCTCATCTCTCTCTGGACTGTAGACAGACAGATTGTGTTAGGAGTAGTCTACAGAGGACTACAGCTGTATTACAATCTATTTTTACCAGCCATAGATCCTAGTGGTCTGATACTGTCAGCGCCTCACATCTAGACTAATGGGGAACAGACATAGAAAAGCACAGCAGTTATTCACCCACACAGTATAAGAACTGTGTGTTTACAGAGAGTAAAAAACAAGCTGGCACATATTGATTTTCGGTTGATCAGGATTGATCAGTAAATCAGACATCCGCAAATCAGTAATCACTATAAATTAATAAAATTGTGCATAAGGAAAAGGAACCCGATAAAAAAGGCATTTAGATCAAATAAAAAAATAACTCTTTGGAGTCAAATATGGGAGCGAGAGGCTTGATCAAGAGCAGAATGCAACTGAACTGAAAATATACTACATATGTTCATTGGCATTTCCACAAAGGTGAGTTCTAGGTGTGTAATGGTACACAGAAATTACGGTTTAGTACGCATTTGGGGCTTTAAAGTCACAGTTTAGTTGTTTTTACTCTAATCAACAAAAATAAATACAAATGTGTATAGGTATTTTACTTTGATCAGCATCAAACAAATACCCCCACCCCAAGTTCCTTCCATTAAGTTCCTGAAATTTATTTAGATTTTGCTATGTTGCATATCTTCAAAAAGTTAAAAGGATAGAACTGCCTGAGGATTGAATTGGATTTTTTTTTTCATGAACAGAATAGTACAACAGAGATAGCCAGCGCAGGAAACAATATAACCAGTTTTAATGTTTAGAAATGTTTAAATAATACTTTGCACATATTTGAGAATAAAATATGCTTAAATCACGTTGGAGTTGTTTATATATTTTGACAGTCTAGTTTCCCAGATGTAATTGAATGCAGCATGGGAACCTGGATTCAAGAAAAAGTGTATTGAACCTACAGGCTGCACCAAAGAAATCTGAATAAGAATGAATGCAGCGGTATTCAAAATCCTATCAATTTTTCATTCTTCATGTCATTGCACCCATTTGCTAAAGTTTTTATTTCTCATTAATATACACTCAACATCCCACCTTGACAGAAAAAACAAACAAGTAGAAACTTTTGGAAATGTATTAAAAAAAAGAAAAACTGAAATATCACATGATCATAAGCCTTATGATTCATAAGTTTTCAGAACTTTTGCCCAGTATTGAGTAGAAGCACCCTTTTGAGCTAGTGCAGCAATGAGTTTTCTTGGGAATGTTGCGACAAGTTTTTCACACCTGGATTTGGCGAACCTCTTCCTTGCAGATCCTCTCCCGTTCTGTCAGGCTGGATGGTCATCGTTTTTGGGAGGCATTTTCAGGTTTATCCAGATATCCTCAGTTGGGTTTAGGTCTGGGCTCTGGCTGGACCGCTCAGAAACACTAATAGAGTTGTTCTGAAGCAACCAAGTTAGTTTCATTAGCAGAAGTAGCTATATCTACAAAGCTAGTTCTGCTAATGAAACTAATTTAACTCTAAAAACTTAACTTTAACTGAATAATGAATATTTTGACACAATAGTAACTCACTATTAGGGGTGTCATGATTCTCCAAATGCTCAATTTGAATAGATTTTCAATTTTAGGTTGGGTTCGATTCTACTCTTAATTTTTTTTTCTTCCTTTTGTTACAGTACAAAGCCCTATGCCATTTTTAGACTCATCTAGTTGGCAATCATTGGTTTTATTTATTTAGCTACTGTGCTCTGAAAACGTGTTCTTTTCACAGGGGATGCTCTTATTGTTATACAACAGTTAATGTTACCAGGTGTTGTAAGTTGTATGAGAAATGGTAAGAGTTACTTGTTAGGGAAAATGCAATCTGTGGTTCCTTGTGATGAGGAAATCTGAGTAAATAGAGGGTTTGCCTGCTAACTGTTGCTACAAAGTCAGATGCTAGTCATGATACAGTGTGTTAGCATGGGTGTGTGTGATTGCAACTCTCTTTTGGATTTCAATGTGCAAGGTCGTGACGTACTTTCGATCAATTTCGACAAAGAAATCAAGATAATGACACCTCTACTCACTATAAAATGTACTGAACAGTAATACTGCGCTTTTATACTCTTGTTTTCCTGCTGATTGATCTTGATATTTGGCTGATTAGATCCAAGCTCTTTTACTTCAAGCTTCTCCTGGTATGTTCTACTCTCAAACATTATTATTTTGATTGATATAACTGAATTATTATCCATTTTGCGTCTTTTTTCGTTCATCTCCAACTTCCACGGTTTGACCTGTCAATCACCCGCACTGTATGTCAGACATCTGTGACGGTTTGATGTCAGCCCTTGGAGAGCTAAACGCAGCTCATAGTTGAAAGGGGGGTGGGGAAAGGGTGGGTATGGAGCGTCCTTCTACCTTCACATCCAAGGATGTATGTTTGGTCTAAGCCGAATTCCAATTGACAAGAGACAGGAGATGATTACTTTTCCCTCTCGCCTTAGTGTTCACCGAGTGGTGTCCCTTCCAATAGCCGGATTAGGGGTCATTTTCCTTTCAGCCGGATTGACAACTTCTCTGAGCTGTTCCCAACACAGCGAGTGTGAGTCCAGTTTTGCTAAAGAATCTCAAGAGTCTGACCGTTACAAACAGCCAAGCAGCTTTCTGTAGCCCAGGCAGCCTGCCAATTCCTGCCTTTAAAGCCATAAATGTACGATACCTCAGAAAATCCACGATGTGATACTCGGCAGATATCTAGTTATCATGAATCCAATTATATGGATGGTGTCCTAATTGTCAAAGTGAGAGACCCAAGATCCTCCAGAGTAGGGCTGGGCGATATAGAAAAAAAGCTTATCGATAAAAAAAACAGTCATATTGATCGATATCGATAATTATCGATAAAAAAAATCATATAATGTAAAAACTATATTTTAAGTGCCCATTCATTTTGTTATTCTTCACTGAACTAATTTTAACTAAGAATTAAATTCATTAAATTTTCAAACACTGCTTTTAATCATTAGCAAGTTTGTAAGACAGAAACAAACCAATAGACCTGAGTAACATCAGTAAATACAAAGAAAAGTAATATTATTAACCATTTTATATATATATATATATTTTATTCATGTTAGTAATTTAAATTAAAGGCTATTTTTTATTCTTTTAAACATTTATGACACTTTATAATATTAATGGATGAAACCCTTAAAGTAGTTTGTCATTAAAGTTTAGTCAAATTCTCTTCAGCTTTAGGCTAAAGCTAACTAGCTACTCACCAGTGTTGATGGGCTCCAACACTGCAGCTCAGTCACTCAGAGCTGAAGCCAGCAGGTCTATCCAACCCCAGTTGTGTTTTTTTAAGCGTTTTTTCGCTTCTGAGGACCGGGAGCAGAACCGAGGGGAGATTTTAAAAGCCACAGATGTTAGCAACGCGACGCGACCTGGGTACGTTTCCTGTGTCTCTGTAAGAGATTCGTAGCGAGCTGGAGAGGGAAGTCCTGCTTAAAACAGCTGACCGTAGTTTTATATTTCGTTCATTATTGCTACGTTTAGTGTTTTAGTGCATCGAGGATCGGTTCAAAACGGGACGTAACCTTTACCGGAGCCACTGAAACATTTATCCGGGACAACGTCCTCTGCTGCTTCTTTGTTGTTACGTCTGAGCGCGCCGAAGCTACGGTTAAATTCTGTTTCAGCTCAAATCATTTCATCCTTTTTGTGGTTTGAAAGGAGAGAGGGTGGCTGACAGAGCTGTGTGGGCCATTGTTAATGATTGGTTTGGAATAAGTAATGATTGTTGTATTAAGCTGCCTGATAGGGTATAATGAAAAAAAACGAGGGGGAAATCTTTTTTTCTATCGAACTTTTTTATCGACCCCCTTTTTTTTCTATCGCACCAAACACCTATCGTCGATATATATTTCTATCGAATTATCGCCCAGCCCTACTCAGTTCGGCACTCCCTTATTGGCTTCTCTGGGTGAAAAGTCATTAAATTGCTTTATGGGACTATCTGACCAGTCCATATCCAGATCCACAGTTGATTCTTTCGAAGGAGAATGCAGAAAGAAGCTCCATAGCTGAAGACAGACAAAGGACTGTGAAATAAGACACACTAAGGACAGAGAAAGATGAAAAGCGTCTGTCCTCGCTTAGTGGCAGGAAGAGCAAAACACCAATTGGACTGTACTCAAAACAAGGAGCATTCCCTAAGGAGCATTCTCTACAATGTGTTCTTAAATCAATTAGTTCCACGTTAAAAATCGAATTTCAAGTAAATAAAAATGAATTTAAAAAACGGCTATTTTACTAATGTTTTCAATTCATGATTTTTTTTTGTCTTTAAATAGCTTCTTGTCTGACACAAACTGAATTGAGAAATATTTTGATGTGTGACATCTGGGGAGACAGAAGGACCTGCAAAAGAATGCAGATGTTTCACAATTTCTCACATTACAACACTTTTTTAGACTTTATTTGCAAACATATAAAATGTATATATAATTTAGTTTCAACTAAAGAATAACAGGCTAAACAACTATATAATTTGAGGATTTCTTGTGGACCGTTGCAATGTGCATTTTGTACAACCTACACCTGTGGATGAGACATAGGCAGAAACACTCATCGATTACCGGGACATTACACATTTGTTTTTAGTTTGTGTTCATTTGTTGCATGAAGTGCCATATACTGGTCTTGATACAGTGTTGATTTGACTGTTTCACTGAAATATAGTGTAATTTCTAAAAGTATTGCATTTGTTTTGCTCTTTTTGTGACAGCTCACTGAATTTTTCTGTCATAATTGAAATGGCACTCAAGCAAAACTTAGATCAAAGTTGGTGCGCTGTAACCTTTGCAAATGACAAGATTTGTATTATGACTTTTGAAGCAACCACGGTTTTCCTAGTATGATTACATTGCTGTCATTCTTTAGATGTTAAAGTAGTAAAATTGCTGAAACCTGATATTTACAGACACTGCTTAAGAAAATACTTAATCCGATTTCTGCCTCTGTGAAGGAGTATCCAGACTAGTCAGTTCAAATGACCAAACTACTTTAAATGCTTTTGATCCCCATCAGTTTATTATAGATATTTTTATTTTTTAAAATAAATCCCCATACATAAACTAAAATTTTACTTGTTTTTCCCACTTTTTCGTGCATGTTTTGCACCTGTTTGCACTGTAATAACTTTACAGCATAGAAACAACATTAGATTTTGGCACAGTGTTCACCATGCTCAAGAGACGATAGCATTGAGCAAAAGATAATTTTTGAGTGTTCAGCATCTGTTACAACAGCACGTGAGGTTTTACTTTATCACATTTAATGAAATTCTCTTTGAAGTATTGAAAGATGCTGATGTTTTTTAATGTGAAGCATTTTGATTCAAAAATGAAGAAGTAAAAAAGTAAAATACATTGGTGTCTCCAGAGGCCTGACTGCAATGGTGGCAGGACCCTGCTCTCATTCATTTCTATTCTGTATGAACTGATGCTTTCAATTGGTTCTTGTGAAGTGCAAAGACTGACAACTTTTCCCATAAACATCAAAGAGCACCTGGAGGAGTCCTAGTTGAATAGTGGTTGAATGTGAGGTATAACAAAGTCTAAAAAGAGGCAATTGAACAAAGATTGTAAGGATACAAATCTCACACAATGTTCAGAAACAGGTCTGTCACAAGATACAAAATAAATAAACTAAGTGTATGATGATTTTCAGTTAATTCAAATTACTGGAGTCACAAAAATTTCCATTTGCACACATTTTTGTTTTCCTCATATGTCTCTCTCTTCCTAATAAAGAGACTGGATGAAAAAGAGCATATATTTTCCAAATATCCTTGGTGGTGGAGTAAAATAGGATGTCTTGTTTTATTAAAACTGAGTATTTTTGTTGTTAGTTTGTAATTTTAGTTTACAAGGCTCCTAACTAGTTTTGTCTGTTTTTCTTGTGTGAGCCAACTGTTTTTTATTTTTTTGATAAGTTATATTGGATATTAAAATGTCTTTCAGTTGCAGTGGTAATTTTTTTAAAAGAAATTACTGTTTATTGATCATTCAGAGGGCTTACATTATTTTTGCATTATTATTACATTAATTGAAACGGGTCAGAAAATGACAATACTATCTTTCATTGCAATACATTTCTGGGGCAATTTATTGTTATCGTGACATGCCTATTTTGCAATTTACAAATCCAAATTATACTCAGATCAAAAAAATGTCCCTAATGAAATATGTTTTGCACCTAAATAAACACCTGATAATAATGTGTTTGTGTAAGATAGAAATTGTGAAGGGTAGCAATTCAGTCCGTTACTTCCTCATCAACTCATTAGAAAATAGCACACTTAGCTCCTCTTCATTCCATTTTCTCTCTACCTTGTCCCTATATATTGGAAGTAAATAACATTTTCTCCTCAAATTAATTTCCTCTGACCCCCCATTGCACTTGCTCATTGTCTCCACTAGGTTCATGGGTTAACTTTCCAATCAAATAAAGGCTAACTCTGTTAGCTGTCGTGTTTGGAGCATAGGGCATATTTCCTCTGCTTATGAAACAGCAGATCACCTTAAGGAGGTGTCAGCTACAATTACTCTCACATAGACTCCTTCTGAACTGCAACAGAGCATGGGCAAAATATATAATTAAATTTTAATGCAAATTCAACTAAGTTCAGTTTATTTATAGATTACTAATTTACAACAATTATCATTTTCTAGCTAGATAGCCAGCTGCCTTCTTGATCGATAGAGAGATGACTGTTTTGTGTTTTATTAAGATTTTTATTAATATTAGTCTTCTGTGATGTCACAGAAGAAAACAATCCTTTTGATGCGTTGCTTTAAAATATATCTATTAATATAAAGTAAATACAAATTTCTGAATTAGGATATCAAAAGTATACCAAAAAAAACTATTTTAATGTCTTGTATAACTTTGCAAATTAAAATTATATCACACTAATTGCTTCATAAATGCCATGACACCAAAAAGTATACATCTAAATGCTAGCAGGAGAAAAAGTATTCTGCTAAATTACATCTCATTATTCTGTCAGGTTCTAATATGTAGAAGTTTAAAAAAAAAACTTGCACTTAAAACTCCCAAAATGTAAAACTGATTTTTAATTTTATTTAAAGGGACTATATCATGCTATTTTAAGGCTTTCAACTTCTGGGATAGAAATGTATAAGATAAAATGTTACCGTTTATGTTATACAGCATTAATTTGTCCTGAAATTTAACTTGTATCCTACAGTTTATGTTAGACCACGAAGTGAAACGGCTCCTTTTTCTATAAACCCGCCTCTTGGACCCCCCACCCCCCTGCGCTGCAGAGCCATTAGGAGATCAAACTGAAACAAAAGTGCTTATTTCATCACAATGAGTACCAGAATGAAACTCTGTTTTATTAAAGGCTCAGACGTTTGGTTTTTTTAGTAAATTTTTTGTAAGGAAACAGACCCAATAAAGCTTATTTCATTTGCTAAATCTCCAGGCTTTAGACAGAGCCCAAACCAACACAGCTGCGTCCACTATGGAAATCTTTCCAGCTCAGTATATAACAAAGCCATGGATGCTGTTTGCCCCCGTTTACTGAACATTCTGAGATGCTAAAGAGCAGTTAATTAACCACACAACGCTTTTATAAGATCATATAAGCGGCTTGATAAAGGAATTTAGAATTCAATCCTGTAATCCATGCAGCCAAACAGGCGTTTTCACAGAGAAAGTAAAAAAATCCAACAAAAAAGTGTTGTAAGCTGCCAAAAACCGAAGCAGCCATTAGATGTGAGAAGGAAAAAGGTGTGTTTGAAAATCTACCAGGAGTAAGCCGCTCTGCCTGCAAGGGTGGTGCAGACACCTCTAGCACTACTTGTTTTCAACTAGTGATATCACTAGTTGAACACTCAGTCGTCTTCTAGGAGAGGGAGGGGCAGCTGATCAGAGAGCAGAATTCAGGAAAATTACTTAGACATGCATGAATTAAGCCAAAAAACACTCTGGTGGTGTTTTTTATGATACAATTGTGCCACCATATGGTTGATAATTCAAAAAACTTGATTTTGCATTATACAGGCCCTTTAAACCAATGCATGTTTGTCAATGTAGAATGCATGTAATTCCACTTGTATTAGCAACAGTTCCACCCAGGGGCATATGCAACTGGAAACACAGACAGGCTTGCACATATTTAAATTAGCAGAGGCAAAATTTCATTGGCATACACACACACCAACCACTTGTGGCTGCATTAAGCTCTGCCAACTACTGAGCAACAACTACAGAGTTGGCATACCTACAACATGCACATATAGTCTCCCTCGTGCCTGAACAAATTTGAAATGTATTGTAAAACTAGCTCTAACTAGTGTTACTGACTGTCTGAATAGCACAAATACACAGGCCAACATGGGGGTTTCTGCTTACAATTGCAGAAAAGTGTGGAAATCCTTTATTCCCTTAATGGCATCTGCAGCAAAAAACCTCTTGTTGCTCGGCAGTACTTTTCTGCTTCAGTCTGATGGGGAGCTCAGCTAATTGCTGTTTATGGCAGGAAGCCTAGAGGAAGAATATGAGAATGTAGATACAAGGTGGTTGGTTGACACAAGATATGGCTAACAGCAGATATAATCCAATCTGCATCTGGGTTGGTATAAAAGCAGTTAATCCCTTTTGGGCATATTTAATTAGTGAGGTTAACATTTTTACACTATGAACACCGTCTGAAACTTGCATTTCGGAAATAATTTGGAGATTTCTTGCTTTGTTTTTTGAAGTTGCTGTGAAATAGTTCACTCCTTGGATGGTAATATTTCTGATGCGGACATGATAATCAAAGACGTTCTGGAGAATGTTTATAGATTTTTTTGCAGATTTTACCTGCGGTTGCTGGTCATGCACCTAATGAAAATGTACTGTCTGAGGGTAAAATACACGTACGGAGTTGCAGGTGAGCTACAGTGGGAAAAAAGGAGTTGGCAGCCACCAATTGTGCCAGTTTTCTCACTTAAGGACACAATCCATAACTTTGGGGATATTTATCCTCTGTCACCCTATCAAGGCTTGCAACATAACATCACTGTCGTAAAAACAAATCTCTATGGAGTCCATCTAAAAAAAGTTTACTGACAGTTTTACAAACTCAGTAGCCAATACAACAAAACATTAAACCAATGGTGTGTCAATTAGTAAACTTTCAAACAGTCTCCTGGCACCATATTACATCATTATGCTCGACCAAACACAAAAACCCTGGAACGAGCATTTATAATATAACAATCCAGTAGCTGAATGGCTAGTTCAGCATCCATAGTGCATTCTGTTGTATCCTTAAGACCTCATTCACAGTGGCTGTGCACACAAAACTAAATATTTTAACACTGGGTTTTAGAAGATAATCCTACTTGGGTACGTACATAGCTTTGACCTAAACTGAGCAAAAGTTTGACAGAATTAATTTTTCACAGCAGCAGAAGGTGAAAAAAGTGTTGTCTCACCTGTGTTATCTTGTGTCTTGCTGCTCTATTAGGCAGCAGGAGGAACATGGGGAGGTGCACTGTGACCTTTAGGCTTTAAGGAGGGGAGCAACCTGGTCATGAGTTCAGAAGTTGGCGCATCTTCAGCGTTCAAATCCGCGGCTCTGAGGGTTTTACTTTTCTTAACACAGTCTTTTCTGGTGATGAAGCTCCGGCAGCTTTCAGCTTAGGAACTGGCCTGCTCTTGCTATATCACTTCCTCTTTCACTTTTCCTTGCTTCTTCTGATTGTGTTTTTTGTCTTCTTTAGTGGATCTGCCAAAACCAGGCGTTTCTTTATATCATTTGTCTGTGACCTAATGCCGTACAGCAAAACTCAGTCAGTACATTTGGGAGACGACCCGCAAGAAAAAAGTTGTACGATGCAGATTTCCGCAGCGGTACCCTCCCATGCAGTGAGAGTTATAAACTCAAACCCTCAAGGCCACACCACCCCCCAACAATGATATATGAACTACTACACCTATGTACACAGCACTTAAATGCAATGAAATTACATACCGGTGCATCCTCCGAGAGGTCCCTTCCATTAACAATACACTCAAAGGTCTCAAACCAAATAGCCAGAGCCAGACCACAAAAAAAAAAAAAAACACCCCATACTGCATGTGGGAGAACAGCTCATAATTCCCATGGATCTCCAATACCCCCGACCACCAGTGACCGACAGATTTAGCCTAGAAATTAATTGTGCGATATAGTCCCACAACAGTACACAACACCAGAATATGCATACAGAGATCATCATCCCCCAGTACCAGCCTGGTCAGCGGCGAGCATGAACTGATGAAGCCTCTTGGATAAGAGGTGAAACGTCTTCCAAGACAAATTACCAAGTCCAGTTGCGTTCGATTTAAATTTCCTTGAGATAACCATGACCTGGATGAATGAGAATATTCACAAGCCCCTTACTGACCAGTTTCCTCTTTAGCTCTGGGATGTTTTCCCACCATTCTCATGATCCTGTTTGACCTACGAGGTGAGATCATGCATGGAGCACCGGGTAGAGGGAGATGGTCAGTCATTTATTTATTTGAATCTCTAATAAATGCTCCAATATCTGAACTCCTCTTATCAAGCTGCTTACCTGTTGTAGATTGGCTCATCCCAGTCTAATTAAAGGAGCAGGGGGCTGGATTTCTAAAATAAATTATATTCATGTTCAGTTTTGTATTTGTTTTATTGTGTACTGTGGTTCAGTGGTAGAGTAGCTGACTTGCAATTGGAGGGTCATATGTTCGATTCCAGCTTCCTCCAGTCACATGGCGATGTGCCCCTGGGCAGGGCACTTAACCCCACAAATTCTACATCGTCCTACCGAGCCATGTTGGCTATCGGTTTTTGTATGTGAGTGTGAATGGGTGAACGTGGCTTCAATGTAAAGCGCTTTGAGTGGTCAGTATGCCTAGAAAAGTGCTATATAAGTTCGGTCCGTTTACCAGTCCATTTAATGAAGTGTTTGGAACTAAGTAAAATGAGCCCACCTATGTGTAATCCCATTATCAGCCTGTGTGCTGCAAAATACTCTGCGATTCGGTGACCGAATTTCCCGCGCTTACATGCGGATGTAATGCCAATCTACAATTCTTGCGGGTTCTCGATTTAACAGGAAGAAGGAAGAGTAAGAACCCAGACTTAAGACGCTGTCGATTAAACACTATTACTTACTTCGTCGCTAGACATGTGGCTTGTTGTTTTACAGCTGGCGATGTGCGCTTTGTGTGGTGGCTTGAAAGTACGCTACCTCACTCATTTATTTACTTTCTGTACACACTCCCACGGTGGCTGCAGTTACTCGCCACGGCGGCCGCAGCAGTCGTGAGTTCAATTTCTTCAATCCGGCCCCCTGCTCCTTTGAGGGGTACAATCTTGTCCTTGGTGTCTCTAAAGAAGTCTATGGTCTTCGCTGTGGTGTAGGTTTGATTCCGGCTGTTTGAGGTGTGGACAGCTGCCTTATACAGTATACAGACAAGTTCAAATAGGTGTTATTAATGCAGGTCAAGAGTGGAGGATTGAAGAGTTTCTTAAAGAGGAAGTAGCAGGTCTGTGAAGGCCAGAAATACAGTGGGGAGAATAAGTATTCTATACACTGCTGGTTTGTGAAGATCTCCCACTTATAAAGCATGTAGAGGTCTGTAATTTGTATTAAAGGTACTCTTCAACTGTGAGAGACAGAATCTAAAACAAAAATGCAGAAAATCACAGTGGAATATTTTTAAATAATTCATTTCCATTTTATTGCATGACATAAACATTTGATTGCCTATCAACCAGTAAGAATGATCATCAGTTCTGTTGCTCTTTCTGTGTCTCTGTTCTGTATTCTCCAAACCACAGATGCTCTCGGCAGATGACCGCTTGTGCTGAGCCTGGTTCTGCCGGAGGTTTCTTCCTGTTAAAAGGGAGTTTTTCCTCTCCACTGTCGCTTCATGCTTGCTCAGTGTGAGGGATTGCTGAGAATTACACGACGCAATCTTCTGTGGTTCTCTAATTTCTATATCAAACATTGTACTGTAATAACTCTTCTTGTAAAGTGCCTTGAGATGACATCTGTTGTGAAACTGCGCTATATAAATAAAATGAATTGAAAATTGAATTGAAATTGAATTAAGAATGTAGGCTACTACAGACCTGTTAGGTCTTCTTTAAAAAGGCCTCCTGTTCTACACTCATTACCTGTATTTATTGCACCTGTTTGAACTTGTTACCTGTAGACAAGTAAGACACCTGTCCAAACACTCAAACATACTCTAACCTCTCCACAATGGCCAAGTCCAGAGAGCTGGATTGGGATGGGCTACAGGACAATAGGCAAGGAGCTTGATGAGAAGGCAACAACTGTTGGTGCAATAATTAGAAAATGAAAGAATTTCAAGGCAACGGTCAATCTCCCTCGATCTGGAGTGCCATGCAAGACCTCTTAAAAAGATCTCTTAAAAATCATCCACTTTTTTTCTGCATTTTTGTTTTAGATTCCGTCCCTTACAGTTGAAGAGTACCTTTGATACAAATTACAGACATATACATGCTTTGTAAGTGGGAAAACTTCAAAAATCAGCAGTGTATCAAATAATTTTTATCCCCACTGTGCTTATATTGTGTGCCGTTATACAAATAAAATATTTAAAAATCATACAATCTTATTTCGGGATTTTGGTTTTACATTCTGTCTCTCACAGTTGAAGTGTACCTATGATGAAAATTAAAGACCTTTTTCATCTCTTTAAGTGGAACAGCTTGCATAATCTAACACTTTTTTGCCCCATTGTAGAGTACAGTGGAGGGTATTGCTCATTTCACTTTACAACAGGTAAACAATGTCAGACGAAATTTTTTTGTGTCTGTTTTGTAATCATATTTACAGCATTTTTTTTAATAAATGGAAAAATATTCACATCTTGAGAAAGCTGTATCATCTGCTATCAGCACACACACTCAATCGCTTAAACTTTAAGGGTGCTGCATTTGCACGGTGTCTCTGCAGCAAGTCTGCCAGAAATTTTACTTGAGGGCTAGTTGTAAGACTCTCCACAGGTTCGGAACAAATTCAGCTGACATTTGTAGGCTCACATGCCATCCAAACCGAGACGTTTCTACCGAATTTCAGGCCTGCAGTGCCTGTGTGAAAATGGTTTATGTCATGTTCTTTAGTGACAGTACTGCAGTGATCAGGGGCTTCTATCAGTAAAATGTTAGGGAGATGGCTTTTCAGGTCAAAACATCAAGTAAGAAAATTGAGAACATTGCTGTGCAGAGTTGAACCCACAGAAACATACATATAAACTAAAAACTCCCTTTTTTAACCATTCACCAATATATAACAGAATAATTGCCCTAATGTTACTTGCCAGTGGTTATCAAACATTTCATAACAAGTCCCTCTTCAAAATGAATAAATACACTGTAATTATCTAAGTAATGACATGCAATAAAATATTACACTGAATCAATCTCACTTTATTTTACCCAGAAACCTTTCAGAGATATAACTCTACTTATCCTTTAATCATATTCACTAATTGGCATAATTTTAAGAAGCCATCTCCAGGCAACAGTCTTTGAGACAAGTCACTGCAGTTACAGTGTTGCCATGTGTGTTGGCATATCCATCTTATTAGTTAAAAACATAAAGAAATAAACTATGTTTTATATCATTCATTAATTGCTTCCACTGTACATTGCTATAAAATGTGTTTTGAAATAAACTTTAAAATTTACAACGTCTTACTGGAGTAATATGCCACTATGTCACCATTTTTTGTCACATTTAATGAGTTTGGTTCTGTATCATAACTTGTGATTTAGTTATTGCTTTAATGTTCCCAGATGCCTGTGTTTCACTTCTGTGGCTATTAATTGTTTTTTCCCCAGTCTCTCAACTCAGTTCTCAGACCTGAAGGAATAGCGGAGGATTTTTCCCAATTTCTGGAAAGAACCACCCTCTCCACTTGTAGAAAAAATAAAAGCACAGTCACAACAACAAATCTTCCTGTGAAAGTTACCATATAGCCGTAGATAACTTATTCTAGCAGTAATCTGAAATGCATTTCGCCATATAACATACCAAACTTACCACGGTAAAGATAGTTGGATATATGATAACACATATTCAACACATTCAACAAAACAATGATTCCCTCCAACGTCTCCCTGAAAACTGTGCTCATTGAGCAGATACATCACTGCAGAAGGCTCGCTCCTTATGGCAGTGGTTTGGGTTAGGGACCGTTGTTAAATGTCCATATATCACAGAAAAAAAATCAATACCTGTGTGATCTCCTGACAAGTAACCCCAAACTCTAACCTACCAGTTCAGTAGAAACTTGGCCATAGAGGAATCAGTGGGGAGCCCAACCACACTATCATTGTAAATACTCTCCTCAAACCACTCTGGTCTTGTTTCTCTCTTCTGAGCCCTTTCTCATCTTCTCATACACCTTAAAGACTCTTTTTCTCTTGCGACTCACAGCCTTTTTCAACACCCGAAGATAACTGTTAGGGATAATGAATTGATAATGGCGTAGCGCGACGGATGAACATGTGAGAATGAGCATGCAAACTCTTATGATGATTGACAAAGATAAGGACCAATAGTGTAGAAGATCTGCCTGATAGAAAAAAAGATCCTCCATCATACCTTCAAGTTTCCCTTGCCATTTCCAGTGGTCAGACTCCTGTTTCTCTCCCATGTACGGATAAGTTAACTCCCAGTGTCTTTAACTACTGTCTTCCTCTTTTATGTTGGTAAATACCTTTTATGTGCATCCTGGTCCCCGCATTATCACTTAACAATAGAAATCCTCATTCAGCAGTATGACTGGGTTACATTTTTATTCATTTAAAAAAGTTTTTTTTTAATTGATTAGTTTCTAAGAACACCCACCAGACATTTTCTGTACCAAAACAGCTAAACCAAGTTTTAAAAAAATCTTAGATTACAAATTACAGATTAATAGAGTTTAATGGAGTTTAGTGGCACCAGGTTAAAAGTGGTGCTTTCTTAAAAGCACCAGTTGTAACCTGACTCACTGTTGTCCAGTAAACTTTTATACAGAAATCCTGAACAAAAAGGGAAAAGCAAAATGTTTATTGTCTGAAAAAAAAGTAGAATAATTGGCCTTCTGTTTTTCTCAAGGAACTTTTTTTCTTGAAAGGCAACAAAAAAGATCTAGAGACAATGATTGTCTATTAAGTCATTCTGAGAAGAAAAAAAAAATCCAGGCAATGTTTGAGCCTTCAGGATGTCTGTAGTTCCCTTTAACAGAAGAAAAACTTTCTAGAAGACAATGTTTGCCAAAACAAAACAAAAATTCTATCTATTTTTTTTTTCTCTTTACTTACTATTCAAGGTCTCCGTAGTTTCCAGAGTTTCCTGATATATCTTCTTCTGTTCTTTTATTTACATCAGTCTATTGCGTGTTTGTACCACATTGTGGTTGAACAGTGGGCGAATAAACAGTCTCTACTTATTAGCCCACCATAACAGTTCATCTTCTGACTGTTAATGAAACTACCATTGAAGTAATAGAAATACAGCAAATATTACTAACATTACTTGGCTGTATCCCCAATTTTGTTTGCAACTAATTAGTTATGCCACAATTCAATTGCGGAACAATACATAAAATAAAAGTAGACATAGAGTTGTTTTCAAATGTTTTGCTTTTTTGTGTTCTGTTTTAAATACAGCAAAAGAAATGCATGTCCTTATGAATGAGTCAACTAATCACGTTTGTTTCTGATTTCTGGAAAAAAACCCATCACAATTGTGACGCCTCTCTACCACATCACTCTCAGTTGCTCTCTTTCAACAAGATGTTATTATATCGAACACTGCCTGTAACAATGTGTGTTTGTAAGCAAGTAGTAATTTCCTGAGGGCATATTTGATTAAAAAGCAACAGTTTATGTAGCACCACAAAAATCTTTTAGTTTGACTAGCAGTTGGCATCACAATAGCAGATTTAACGATCATGAGTAAGGGACTCCTTATTCAAACAAATATGTCTGCAAATCAAGTTAGATAAAGTCTGTCTCAATTAATGTGTGGAAATGTTATTTTCATCATTTTTATTTATCAAACCATGATTTCTTTCCCCAACAGTCTGTGACAAACAAAATCTCATAATTCTTGTGTATCTGCCTTTCTTGTCTCATTTTTAAGTTTCTTCGAAGTTTGTTTCCGTACCAGACAATTTAGCAAACTCTATGCGACATGGAATCCTTGCTCATTTGTCATCTTGTTTATATATCTGAAGCACCATGAGTCAAAGGCTGAAGGAAATGTCAGGAGGGGATTGTGGGGGCAAAACTGTGTTCTGGTGGGCCTACTTAAAGCTTTTCATCTAAGGTAGCTAACACCATTATTAGACTGCTATGTTTGCTTTTTGCTGCCCTGAGCTTGGATGTATGTATCCGACTGAGGAGATGTTCATGTGGTTCAGTCCTAATGAGTGTGTCCGTTATTGTGTGTTCAGTGTCAAGCAAGTTTTCTTATTTCAGTTTTATGTTTAAGATGATGGAAGTGAAACATAATTATAGTATTGTATAACCAAAAGCAATACCTTTGAGTTTGTAGGTACATGCAAATGTATCTAGGTGAGGTGACAGACCATTAAGCTTTCTGTACATGTACTAATGAGGATCTGTGTCACATCACAACAAATAACTGTTCGCCTATTGTTAATGATAAACTATGTGGGTTTATTACTAGGTTTGACTTCTGTGGTAAGTTGAATACAGGGTAATTGACACTTGCCACCATGCCTAATTAGCTGCGAATATTATGTATCTCTTGGTCAGGTCTTCATACCCACTTCTGACATTGGCAATTAGTAGGGGTGTGCAAAGCAGCCAGTATTTGTATTTCTTGAGGGGGCAAAACATTTTTTTTTTCTGTGTTACACTTTTAATTTGTTATTTTTAATTATCCATTCTAATAATTGTAAATATGCGATATTGGTTGATGTTTTTCATAAATCCAGCAATGAACATTTAACAGGAATGTCATTGAAAAGAAACCGACAGGGGCACAACATGGCTGTGATCATGATTTGATGCTTTTGGAGGATTTGGCAGACAGTACCAGGATAGGTTGCATGTAATAATGCATAGTGGATAGTGAAAGATGTTTGATATCTCTGCCTCTGCTGATTTGACTTGGAGAACCAAAAGATGGCTCAGCAGCCAAACAAACACCTACACCAACTACACAGTATTGATTTCCTTTTCTATTTGGTTCCCAAAATCCATGTGGGGAGTTTCAGCTACGTTAACAAATGACTGGAGCTTTGTTTCAAACTTTTTAGCAGAATGTTAACGTTAATCTGTCAAAAGCATATTGTTTAGATTACCATGCTAACAGAGCTACATAAACATAGTAATTATGAGAGTACCCAACTGCAGACGTTAATACTAATGCAGCATAATGGAATAATCTTCCGATCAAACGCCTCTTCACAAAAGTTATAAACTGTCTTCAGAGCCCAGTTAAGGTCCAAAAATCTATTCAACAAAAATAGTGAGTTGTTAAGTTTATTCTCTTCTTCATCCCTTCTCTGTTCTGTTGCTGTGTGGAGCAGCTGTGTCACTTACTCACTTACTCATCCGGAGTGAATGCATTATGGTCTCATGAGGAAACACCGCTTGTTTCTATATAGTTTTTTTGCTCCAGAATATAAATATTTTTTAAAGTATAAGTCTTGCAAACAGTCAGTCTGTCTAGACTTTGAGTAGGCCATTCAATCTTATGAATATGTCATTCCATTATATCCCTGGATGTATGTTTAGAGTTTAGGTTAAACCCTGCCCTTTTCACTAGTGATTTTCAGTATCTAGCAGGCTTTGTCACATGATTGATTTAAGTTTTGGCGGTATTAGTTTGCCCATCAACTCTGATCAGCTTATCTTTCCCCACCGTATAACCCCTGCTTTCCTTTGGATGCATAAGCGGTGTGAAACGTTGTAGACATGTTTTACTCGCAAATTCAGCTGAACCGCGGTGCATAAAGTAACAGAGGTGTTTTACTCTCAAAAGCGTTACACCTAGCTGGGAGATCACAACATCACGGGAGAATTACAATTGCATAAAGTAAATGGTAGCCTGAGGGGAAAAAATGCAATTCTATCTTCATAAACTCACCATCCACTCCCAGAACTGCAGATATTTCTGTCCATGCCTTCTCCTTTTTCATGTTGTCCTTGTAAAAATGATCACTGCTATCATAAAACCTGGGTGATTCTCCACTTCAGGGATTGAATTCTTGTCATCCATGATAAGAACCAATAAATTAGATCAATTTACCAACTGGCATCAACCTTGGTGTAATAGGCATTGATTATATGTTTTTGTTATTTTTTCGTATTCAATCAACCAGAAATCGGCACATGTCCAGGTTTTTTACATCGCTCCCATGTTGTGTCGTGAGGTTGTAGAATCCTAGGGCATAAAAAGTAGGTAAGGCAATGCAATTTTATTTGTATAGCACACTTTCAACACAGGGCAATTCAACACTTTGGAGTCGGATTTGTGCTTCTTGTGCGTGGTGGAAACGGTCCAAATCACCTTAATGGCAGGTATCAGCTTGGCATTGCGCTTTACAGATGGTACACCATTTATGCATCAGATGGAATGTAGGGGTAATGCTACCCTCCAACGGTTCTTACCTGTATGGAAGCAAATATGTACCACAAGTCAAATTGAAACACATTAGCATTAGCAGAAATACTATAAATAAAATCCTCCAAAGTGCTCTTCAGTTTTCTTCAAAATGCTCATTCTGACTTAAAGGAAGCAATTAAGGAAGGGACTTTCCTATTTCGTTTTCAGGCCCACCCTGCAAAAAGTATTCCATAATTCAAATGGAGATTGCAAGCCCAAGAAAAGTGGCATCAGTACTAGCTCATCTTCTGGATTTCCTGTTGTATTAGCTGCTTTATTTTGCCCTTTATATCCTTGTTGACTAAAAATTCAAAAGCTGAAATCAAATAAATAGCTTTGTTTCTGTATTATGAGAGACACTGTGGTGGGTGCTTCTTGCTTTCAGATTCCCTGCTGCTGCCGATGATGTAAAGGAAAACAAATATCACCAAGTAAGAATCCTTTTTAATACAAATAAATACAGTCTGAAGTAGTCTGCTTGTACTTTTTTTTTTCAATGAGAGAACGGCACCAATTAGGGACATCATGCGCTCCCCCTCAGCTCATCTATCGTAGCTAACAGCAACACATATTAACACAAAAAGACAACAGCCAATCCAAAAAAAGAGCGATCACTAACTGCGCTGCTTGGGAACGGCAACTCCATTTGAATTAGGGAGCAATTTTTGTGGAGAGGACCTGAAAACAACAGAGGAATGTCATTTTCATTATCGTTTGATTGAGTCACAGAATGGTTGATTTTAAAGAAGAAAATGAAAAAGCAGTTTGATAGATTTCATTTAATTTATAAGGAAAAAATGCAGGTATAATGTGAAAATGAAAAAGGATTTCTGCTAATGTGCTTTAATGTAAGATATGGTACAATTACTACTATGGCAATTAATATGTCATGTTCTAGAAAATGACCATGTCAACCCTGATTATGATTCTTTAGATTTGAAGATTACAATCTCTTCCTAAAAAGTTGGTTGTAGATAAAAATAAGTTGGATGTTGAGAAGAGCGTTGTGACATAGGATCTCTTGCTATCCATGATAATTTATCATTCTGATACAGTACCATATGGAGCACCATTGTGGTGCTCTAACTTCTTTTGAATTATCCACCTGTATTGTTGTATACAGTTTTTAGCCCCACAAGTCTTTTAACCAGGTTTGAGAAGATTAAAAATGGCTCATCTACCACCATGTGTCTCTTGTCAGAGGGTGATTAATGACTCAGAATTCTAAAGCCTTTATTTCAGTAATAGGATCTAATATTACTTCTTTGCTCTTTAAAATCTGAATTTTAGTTTAAAACATGTTTAAAATACTGTGGTTTTGTTGTGAAAAACCTTTTCGCTTTGACTTCATGTTTTGTATTCTCTGTAAATGACTAAATAGATTTCAATCATTTAATTTTTAGCATGTTCAGTAATCTCTTATGTGTGGAAAATGTTGCATACTAATACTTCATACATATCCCATTCACACCTGGATAATTGGAACAGCACTGTTAGTATTTTTCCCCTTAATTTTTCAAGTGACTTTAACACAATCAATTCTCCTATATTTATATTTCTAAAACTCAGCAGAATACAAATGGACCCCTGCCTGCTTGCTTCAGTTTCCAGCTACCTCACTGAAAGACCACAGTTAGTCAGGTTGAAGGACATAATGTATTACACTATGGTTAGCAGTACTGGAGCTCTGCAGGGGACTGTGTTGTCCCCCATCGTCTTTGCCTTCTATACCAGGGACTTCTGTAGAGCCTCCAAAACATGTCCAATAGATAAGTACTCAGACGATACAGCCAACATGGAGTGTTTCACAGATGATGAAGGTGAAGATTTATTGAAGTCTGGTGAAGAACTTTGTTGTCTGGTGCCCACACAGACAGCCTTTAGTTCATCACCTCCAAGATTAACAAACTAATCATCACCTTCTGGAGGGACCAACCCAGTTTGAGACCAAGAAGGTCGAGAGCAAGATGTAATTCCCGAGGAGATGAGCTCTTTTAACATATGCTGGAAAGTGCTAGGCATGTTTTACCAGGAAGCTCCCAATGTTCTGTTCAATGCAGTTGTGTGATGGGGTAGTAGAGCCATGAAATCTTACCAATGAAGGTTTGGATAAACTGGTCAGGCCAGCTGGCGCAATGGTCAGTATGAAACTAGACCCTCTGGTAACAGTGGCAGAGAGAAAAACACTGCACAAAGGCAATGCTATTATGGTCAATGCTAGCCACTCTCTATACACTGTCATCAGCAGCCAGAGAAGCTTGGTAAGTGGGAGGCTCCTGCCATACCACATAACTAACAGCCTGAAGATCTCATTTGCCCCCTGTGCAATCAAGCTTTTCAACTCCTTACCTAGAGGGAGGAAGGCTAACAAAAGCACAAACAAAAATACAGAGGGGCTATGGTACTGCAGAGTGTGTGTGTGTGGGAAGTTTTGTAAGTTAGTCATTAATCAGTCAGTATGATTACTGTTTTGTGTTTATTTTTAATACTTTAAGGGTTTTTCATGCTTGTATGTTTCCCAGTGCCATGGGTGATGATGGAGATGGAAATTTTCCAGAGGGAACAGCTCAAAGGGACCATTCATCCATCCATCCATCCATCCATTATCCTCCGCTTATCCAGGGTCGGGTTGCGGGGGCAGCAGCTTAAGCAGAGAACCCCAGGCTTCCCTCTCCACAGCTACCTGGGCAGGGAGGAATTCCAAGGCATGCCCTGTTCAGCTGAGAGACATAATCCCTCCAGCGTGTCCTAGGTTTTACCATGGGCCACCTCCCCGTGGGACATTGCCAGAATACCTCACTAGGGAGGTGTCAAGGAAATATCCTGACCAGATGCCCGAGCCGCATCAAGTAGCTCCTCTCGATGTGAGGGAGCAGCGGCTCTACCCTGAGCACCCTCCATATGACTGGGCTTCTCACCCTATCTCTAAGGCAGAGCCCAAGAAACCTACACTGTAAACCCAGATTTTGTTTCTAGTCAAACTTCGGAGTGATCACTACTTATACCGTTAAGTTGACTAAAAACCTGCTGTCATTACTAAACAACAATGGTTGATTGTACTATTTAGCTGAAAGATCAATTCTACTAATCAGGGGCCGTATTCACAAAGACTCTTGTCCTACCGCTAGGTGTTACTCCTAACTCGCGCTAAAAGGTCTTACGTAGGAGTTGTCGTCTAAAACCTATTCACAAACGCACTAAGAGCTACTTTTACGTAGGACAAATCCCTAAAAGAAAATTAAGAGTGACGTCCCGTTGCTGTGGAAAACGTCATTTCCTATGCATGAGTAAATAAACGGACAGCAGTGAGATTGGTTGTTGAATGACACGTGTGAAACC
The DNA here is from genome assembly GCA_028564705.1 of Apricaphanius iberus. Classification (NCBI taxonomy): domain Eukaryota; kingdom Metazoa; phylum Chordata; class Actinopteri; order Cyprinodontiformes; family Aphaniidae; genus Apricaphanius; species Apricaphanius iberus. The sequence goes on along the minus strand of JAPXFQ010002555.1, from coordinate 508,354 downwards.
AAGAAATGGACAACTTCAATGTCGATAAAAGCATAATTATGAACACAGAGCGCTTTAAGAGTTTGGTGGATTGATTGGCTGATAAATAGTTGTGATATACCCAAGTCGTCCGCGTTGCAAAGTTGCATTTTCCCTATGGCTAAATATCTTGGTTTCACTAAACATTTAATTTCTGGACTGATCGGGTTGTTTAGTTGGAGACGTGATTGCATCCCGCACCACATCTGCAATAAACGATTTAGTCGGTATCGTTTGGTTAATTCCAAATCATCCAAACACATTGCGTCTGGCTCATTCTTTTGGTCACCACCCAGAGTGCGTGATTATAGATGAGGGTAGGAACGTAGATCGACCGGTAAATCGAGAGCTTTGCCTTTCGACTCAGCTCTCTCTTCACTACGACAAATCACTACAGCGCCTGGATAACTGCAGACGCCCAACACAAATCAACCTATCGATCCCCTGCTCCATTTTTCCCTCATTCGTGAACAAAAACCCCAGATACTAGAACTCCTCCACTTGAGGAAGAACCTCATCCCCGACCCGGAGAATGTAACATTGAACCAATGGAAATAAAAATTATCTATTGTCTGTCTATCTGTCTCTGTGTTTTGGAAAACCATGCGATACTGTATAAGCAAGCTGCTGACATGACTTGTAAAAGCCATTAAAATAATTCTGCATTAATATTTTTTAACATACTGTAACACCAGCATATGCAGGACATTAGCTATAACTAGCAAGACCCATTTCTGTTTTTAAATTCTGACAAAACAGAAGTTGTTTTCTTTGGATCACAAACTCTGAAAAATAAACTGCTTAGTTAATCACTTTGTCCGCATAGCATTAATTTGGCTCCTGGGAATAACATAAACAACCTCTGCGTTACTTCTGACTAAGACATGACTTGCAAATTCCACACTAAACAAATTTCTAAGATTCCCTTCTTTCAACTCCAGCATATTGCTAAAATTAGAAATATTTTTCAGTAGCGTTCAGTTGACCCAAAATGCTGCAGCAAGATTACTGATAAATATTAAAAAGGGATATCATATTTCTCCTTATTTAGCTCCACAATACCCACAATAGAGGTTAAGATACTCCTTTTTGCATATTGTCCCGTATGTTCCTAACAGAGCACTTTGCTCTCAGATTGGAGGTTTACTGGTAGTTCCTAAGATTTCTAAAAGTAGACCAGGAGGCTGATCTTTTAGTTATTAGGTTCCTCTCCTGTGGAACCAGCTCCCATTTTTAGTCTATGAGGCACAAGCCCTGTATATTTTTAGGAATAGTCCTAAAACCTTCCTTTTTGATATAATATAGTTAGATTGGCTTAGGTTATCCTGAGCTATCTCTGTTATTATGCTGCTACAGGCAGACAGACACTTTTTCTTCATTCTGCTACTTCTCTACTATTCTCCAGTTGTATTATTTTTCATTATTTCAACTGGTAACCTTGTTTTTGGTCAGTGTTTTTCTCTCCATAGAAGCTACTCCTGCCTAGCTGTAATGCCCTGTTAGACAAGGGGTATCTACTGGGATGAAGCTCCCAGTAACTGTTCATCATTCATGCCCTGTTATCATCTTTTTACTGTCTTTAATATAGAAAGTACTCTTACATCTGCTCTTTTTGAGTCTCTGCTCCGTCTTCTCAAAACCCCAAACAATTGTTGGAGATGGTCGCTTGAAATGAGTCAGGTTCTGCTGGAGGTTTCCTCCTGTTAAAGGGGAGTCTTTGCTCTCCACTGTTGCTACTTGCTTGCTCAGTATGAGGGGATTTATGAGAAGATTGCGGTGCTTGGAGTCTGCATCAACAGGCACAGCTACAAATCAATGACTCAAAACAATCTCCTGGGATTCCCTAAATATAAAACTTTTAAACAGATTATTATGTTTGTATGATCGTATTAAAACTACTTTTCTAGTAAAGTGCCTCGAAATGACATCTCTTGTGAATCGACGCTATGTAAATAAACTGAACTGAAAGTAAACAAGAATTTGACTAGAAAAATAAAACAATATTTGCAACTGCCTATTACTAGGCATTGTACCTAACATAGCTTGTCATATATTTCTCCTCAGAAATTTCAAGCGATAACCATTGAAGAGCGACTGTTTGTTGTCCTGGTAGAACATAAGCGAACATTCAACATTGTAATTCAGTAACATGAACCATTAGTGCACTGCCACTGGGGACACAGACCGTGATGTTCTTAAGAATTACTTATTAGTTTTCCTGGTCACAGGTAGCAGTTGTTAAGTGAATGTGTGACAGTCATCTTCTCTGCTTGGCCATTTAAATTAATGGTTTTTCACTGCCTTTTGAGAAATCTGTTGCCATTTGTATTAAAAAGACCAGACAAAGTAATTTCTTTTCATAATTTGAGGGTGACTAAAGTCACATTTCAGACACATGAACAGAAGCCCCGAGCCATAGATTTAGTCTTTAGTTAACCTTCTGTCTAGTAGGTTAATAACTCTGAAATTTGCAGGTTTGAGATTATTGCAGGTTGAATACTTCTAGAGGTCTCTGTTTCTTTTTCGAAATATAAATATTTAGTTGGCTAGTAATAAGTAAAAAAAACACCTAGTGTTGTTTTTATTGTATGTATTTATTCTGTTTTTAACATTTAGATAATGTAATACAACCCATCACTGTTGGCAGAGGAGTTCAAGGAATGGAATATATCTGAGCTTTGTCATTGAACTTTATTATTATTATGTGTCTTGTTAGAAAGAAAAACATGCTTGAATTGTGTCAGCATACTCTTTAAATAAATTGCAAGCATAGATTACACATGATTTATGCAATTCTAGACAGTAATGGTGTGACAATAAGTAAATCATTTAGTACTTTACTGCTCTGGAGTTGACAATACGTGCAACAACAAAGACCGACGTTGGAAAGCATTTGCTAACAAGCACAACACCGTAGAGAACAATTAACACAGCATGAAATCCACAATAGTATGTTGATGTGGTCGACAAACAGAATGTAGACCATCTATTTGGTCCTAATGAGCAATATCAAATCTCCTTGTCTAACTTTTGACATTTTAAACAACCATCACTAACACAGGCTGGTGTATTCAGTGCTTTAAAAAAAAGGGAAACAAGTCACAAGGGACTAGCGGGGATTTTCGTTTCTGTCAACTCAATGGTAAATCTCCTTTGAATCATCATGCTGAAGAGGAGGGATTTTTGTTTTGTTCAGAAAAGCATATGAAACAAATCTGAGTTTGGCAGAACAGATATTCAAAAAATAAAAATAGAGCTACTTATCTGGCAGGAAATTATCACAGCTTATGTATATACATCTTAAACATGCCTCATACTTGCCAAATGCATCTATTCACCATATGAAAAAACTTTTTTTTGAGTTTTTATTTGAAAATCTTTTTCCTAATTTTTTTTTTAACAAGGAGGATTTTGGAACCAGTTGAAACAGCCATGAGGTACCAATCAATGTAGGAGAAGGGTGTGTTGTAAACCTGAAGATTGAATTTTTAAATATTGTTCATACAACATAGATAGATTTAGGTGTTTAGTAAGCAACTTGGTGAAATTAGGTGGAATTAGGAATAAACCTGACCATGCTTGGGTTTAGGCCTATGCTGTCAAAACAATATTTTGTATGTGTCGAATTTCCATCAGCTGGCATTAATGCAATATACACACCATCCTGGCTGCATTAAGATGGGTCGTTTCTGGTGCATTTGCTACAGTAGTTGTCTAGAATGAGTTTAGGCAGACATACAAATTGACAGAAGACATATATATATTTTTAATAGTATGATCATTCCTGTTAACGTGCAAAAATAAATAAATAAATAAATAAATTGAGAGTTAATGAGACTTACTTCATTCCCAAAAGTAACTGGAATTTCCCATTCAATTGTAACAGGCTTTTGCTTGAACTTTCTTCCAAAGATGCAAAAAGAATCAGAAAACAGTTTTGTTTTTGTTTGAAGGGTTTCTGCCAAGAAGGTCATTTGTTGTTTTCCTCGTCTAAAATTTGATTGGGTGAATTGCACTACGTTCATGGTGTTGTGCCATCTGCAATGAGGTATTTATTATATGAACAAATTTAACAGATTAATTAAAACTTTATTTGCTAATTAGTTTGTACCTGTTCTTTAAGTTTTACCACAATTTAGAATGCCTTTACCAGAAAGCTGATAATTAGCATTAGTCCCAAACCCTTTTTAATCCTTTAAGCAATTAAAAAAAGAGTTTAATAGATTAAAATACTATATTTAAAAGAACCAAATACTTGTTTTTGTCTTCACACTGTTCTCACTCAGTAGCATTTAGGGAACAGAAAAGTGTGTTCTGTTCCCTCATTTTGCTGTTGCTACTCAGGATCTTTTCTGCCTCTGAACCTACACCAACTACACAGTATTGATTTCCTTAAAGCATCTAAAATTCCTCTCAACAGTCTAAGCTTCTGACGGAACTACTAAACTCTTCATTCTGACTCTCTGCTTACTCTTTCAATCGCCCACAAACTTTTCGGTGCTTTTTAGTTTTTCATTACTTGTCCGTAAAGCCATAACTGCTAAATATCACATTTCTAAAATAGTACTGAATTTGAGTGCTTTGATATCCATGCCTTAATTGTGTGTTTTATGTGATTTGAGTTAATCTCATGTTTACTTAGATATAATCAATTGTATGTTGGTGGGTCTATTTATCTTTGCCTTAAAAATAGCTTATTTGTATAAGTTTTTAAATACACTTTCACATGTCCATAAGAGAAGATGGTATACATGTTAATTAACATAGACACAGATAAGATGCAATGTAGTGAACTTGTACATGTTAAGTGAATAAAAATGATTGTATCTTTGGAGCTGTTTTGGTTGCATATGTAAAGCAGCAAGTGATCATTATGTTCTCAACGTTGATGTGTAACAAGCAGAAAACTACAAAGTTCAAGCAGGTTTGAAAGTATTTGACCTTTGGGTCGGAATATCTTTAGTATTGCTGCTCTATAGGGATGTTCCCACTCTTTCAGTATTCGTGTATGGAGTTTGGAAGGAACATTTGTGAACTGACAAGGTGGTCATTGATGGTAAAGGGTTATTTTTTGATACGGGTAGTAAAAACAATGTTATAGAAATGTATAGTATTTATGCTAGAAAGCTCTTGAAATACATCCTGCTATGATGATATCAGTCAGAATTAAACACAATTTTTCTGAGAATTTTCTCTCTTTACCTTACTATATTGTTCCCACCAATGTCCCATATTTTCTTATCCTCTAGTGAGGAAATCAAGAAGGGCCAAAAGGAAAGTTACTGCACATTAATCTGGTTATATACAGTTTATTATTGACAGACAGCACACAGGTGCCTGACATTTCAAGTGCAGTACTGTATATACTAAATATTGGCTTAGGGTTGGTTAAGCAATAATTTCTAATTGCAATATTCCACAAAATGCAACTAAATAGCTAATGTCCACTTTTAAAAGCACCAATAATGGAAACTGGACCACAAAGTAATAGAAGACAGTGCCCTGGAATGATAAATTCGATTTTCTTCTACGTCCCATTGATGACAGGGTCCATACACATCACTCAGCTTGGAAACATGTGGTATCACAATGCTAGATGAAGCTGGCAGTGTGATGGGCCACAGGTAAAAATCTGGTTCTTACTAGTATATATATATATATATATATATATATATATATATATATATATATATACATACAAGAAAAGTCTTGCTGTGGAAGTCAAAGTCTAACTTTACCAATGCTAACAACTCCTTAGGCCAGTTTCTCTCTGATAATGAAAATATGTGGTTTTAGAAACTTAACCATAACCCTAAGTTAATCTTTCAGTCCATTTTCAATATGAACTTTGATTGACGTTTGAACTTTTTACTATCTATTTTACTTTTGTTTCTATTTTGTGCTTTTCTTTGTCCACAAGCTTGTGCTCTGCCTATAAAGTCAAATTCTTATTTCCGTTTGTTCTGTCTCTCATCTAAGTCTCCTAGGTTGCCATGAGTGAGGAGGAGGAGGGCCTTGGTGTTGCAACATCAACATCAACAACACAGTCAGCAGCACCAACCACCAGGGTAACAACAGCCGTAGCCAGAGGCAGAGATGGTGTCGTTTCATCCTCGTCTCCGTGCAGGCCCTCTCCTCGCTATCACCTGTATCCTGAGGAAAACGAGGCAGAAGAGGAAGAGAAAGGGATCATTCAAGAAGAGAGGATCGAAGAAGAAGAGAAGGAGCTTAAGGTGGTGGAGGAGCGTGATGGTGATGATGACGATGAGGACGACGACGATAGCAGCAGTGATACCAGTGTGTTAGTTGTGCCCTACCCTGAGCTGGTGCCTGTGGTCTTCTTCTGTCTCAAACAGACAACCTGCCCCCGCAGCTTGTGCATCCGTATGGTCTGCAGCCCATATCCTTTAAATGGAATTCTGTGAGTGATGATGGTATGGGTTGTCTGTAACAGTCTTCTCTTTCAGTATCTGTATTCATCATATTTTATTCAGTCAGTACTTATTCATTTCTATTTAAGGATTATCCTTATTTTAATGTTTTTTACCTCTTCACACAAGGATAATTTAGTTTGAGATGGAGAAAAATGAATGAGGCTGGAGAAGACTTTTAAGTCTACAGTAAAGGTATTAAAACGTACTACTCCTTTCCACATTTTTTCACAGTACAGTCACAAACCGAATTTACTTTAAATAATTTTTTGATGATAGACCCAAACATATAGTGTTTAAGCGTAAAGCACAAAAAAAACTGTCTGTCCCTTTGGGTCAGTGTTATGAAGAACCACCTCTTAATGCGATTGTGGCTGCATGTCTTACAGTGTGTGTTATGTCTACCAGCTATGCCCATCTAGGCTTGGGCATTGGCGTTCATTCTTCTTTGTAGAGTAGCTCATATCACCCAGAGTGGATAAAAGGAATTCTTAAACAAGTATTTTCAAGCCTCACTACTCATTGCCAGTGATATTTATATCTGGATTTTCACTGAAACATTCTAAAAGATATATAAGCTTTACTTAAAATCGTTGTATTTTAGCTCAGACTGTCTGTTTTAGGTCATTCTACTGCCGGAAGATAAACCTCTACTCCAGTCTCAAATCTTTTACAGTTTCTTGAAGGCTTTCTACCCTTTCTTTAGCACCAAATTCCAGCTTCTTGATAAGCATAAGTCCAAGACGTCTCTGGTAGAGGGAAGTTAGTGGCATGTTTTGGTCAGGTGTGATGTTAACCGGTTCTTCTACAGTACATACCTTCAATGTTACAGAGGTCCTTTCATAGCTCTCTTGTCTTAAGTTCTTTTCATTGATTTTAAATTAGATATAAGTCAGATGATTTACTGAATCATTCTAGCAATGTTACTTTCTTTGCTAGTACCACTTTTACCGTTGTGTAATATGATTTTATCCAGTTAATATTTGTTTGCACATTTGCTTTGCAAAGCTTTCCAAAGTGAAACTTTTCAACTGCTTTGTTGGCTTTCATGCCTCATTTCTTTTCTTCATGATTTTTTCTTCCATGTCTAATTCTAATTTTATACGTATTACTTAATTTGTTGACTAATTTGCAGTTTAATCTTTATATGTGCGGATAATTTGGATTGTTGCCAACGGGTGTCAATTGACTTATTATAAATATTTATACAGAGAAAAAAGCTTTTTTTAATCATTTAATGGTTGGTGTGATACCAAAATACGACTATGTTAGCTAATCTGTAGCCTACTTAATAAGAAATCTGGTTGACATTGAAAACACAAATAATTATTTAAGTAAGATAGCGAATAAATCCTGATGTTAGACAGGTTTTGTTCCACCTTTTTTCATAGATTGGATTTCTTTTTTTCAACAACATATTATAACGGGAGTCATGGAAATAATCCACGGGATCGGACGGGAAACTGGAAATAATATATATATTTTTCATTTTATTTTATTTTTTTACATTTATCTTGTCAGATATCAGGGAATTAGCTTTAAAAATTGACGCTGCGATGCGGTGCCAATGTGTGTGGTTATTAACTCCGCTGCAAAATGCAGGGTCTACTACACTGCACGCACCAAAACTGAAACTGCTACGTTGTTGTTACATCACCTGGATAAACTGGTAAGCATATGATATCCGACTGAAAATGCGTGTATCTTAATAGTTTGGTAGTCAGACGAATCGAGTCCATTCATGATGTGGTAAGCTGGCCAAACAACGAGAATGCAGGATATGGTTAAAGATGGCGGCTAAAGCTAAATAGATGATCTTTGATCCTGTGCCACGCTATGGTTTAAAGGGGGGCGGGGGGAGCGAGTGCCATAGGAGGTAAATTACTAATCTACGGGATTTGGGTCGGGACGGGAGTCTTTCTCTCGGAATTTTTTCGGGACAAGATTTTTTTGGGGGGGCTGTCACGTGATCGGGACGTGGCAGGAGTATTTTTTTGGGATCGGGAGGGGATGGGAGCGACAACTGATTCCCGTGTCACCCTCTAGTGAGATGTGAAACAGACTTATCTTTGACCTGCCATGTTTGTTCCATGGCCTTCCCGATGTTATTTCTTTACTAATGTTTTCTAATTTTCTCAGACCAGCTGTAAATATATATAAGATCAGTAGCTTGTTTCAAAAGACAATGGCGCCATCAGTGAGCCCTTTGGTCGTTAATAAGTGGTCACCCTGTGACGGCAATGAAACGCGATCAAGTGTTTTTCACAAAAGATTACACGATGCTGGTATACATGGGGTTTGGGGTCCGAGCTGTCAATGTGTAAAGTTACAGTAGGTATAAACCGTCAGATCTAAGAGTCTGTGGTAAAATATAGAGAAAATAGGTTGAATGTTACTTGTTTTTTCATCTCGATTGAACTGCTCCAAAAGGTGACTGTCCTTCACATTCCCCTTGCGCTGTCTGGCAATCTGGTCTTCAAATCTAAAAACCAGAAGCTCCAGGACCTCAGCTTCACTGCAGTTTGCCACTTCAGATGATACAGAGTACAAAGGCTAAATGAACTCCCCGTGTTTACTTGCATTTCAAATGCTGTCGCCGGCCAGGGCTCAACCCACATACCACGCATCATCATGACATCACCATCTGTTGCGGTAAAGGTTGATCTTCATTCATATGTCCAGCTCTGTGGCTATAATTTGGTAAAATCACTATCAAGCTTGCCGACATGAATGTTGCTATATTTAGGGGCCCACTGGGGGAAAAATGAAAGGAAGCCATGCATCATTTTCCTTCCATACCACAATAATGCTAAACTTTATTTTGGTTTGTCATATAAAATCTCAATAAAATATACAGAAATGTGTTGTTGTAATGTAACAAAATGTTAAGGGGCGTGAACACTTTTGGATGACACTCTTAAAAGCCAGATTGCAGGTGTTCTGTGATACAACATGACACATTCAGCCCTTTAGGTGTGTTGCTTTTGCAAGAAACACACAACAATGATGACAATATTAGATGGTGGTTGTAAAGTGTTGCATCGTTTTATTCTATGTACGTGTTTTGGCTTTACTTCTGATTTGTAGCTACAGCGTATCCGCTCCTTCCTTGAAATACTTTCAGGTTAATGTCAACCTGAATCCAAAGGACACACGTCTTTGTGTTTTTTGTTATATGCTAGACTCATATCATAGCTATATGGAAGTAATGACAGGTGTGTTAGATTAGAGGACATACAGAGCATTGTGTCACACTGCCCCCTCAGATCAGCGCAGGGTGCTTATCAAGAGTCTTAAGAGCAACATTTACAGTGCAATAATGTGTGACTCACAGTTAGAGTTAATATATGGCCTATCAGGAGTAGCACAGTAAAGTGAAGAGTCAGAGTGGGTAAGATATGACCGACTGGTTCAAACTCACTGAAGCGGGGTGAGACATATGGACAAGGGAAACTGCAGAGATGGGCCCAAAAGGGAGTGTGAAGTGCTAAGGGTGAGAAAAATGAAGAGACAGCCTTGAATAAAAGGTGTTGTGATAATTCAAACAGGTTGGTTTCTTTTTGGAAGCAGTGATTTATTTGAAAGAATTAAATAAAATATTGCAGTTTAACTGATCTAATTGGTGAAACAACACGCATATTTTACGAAGGTGGATTTTATGAAATATCTCTGAGATAAAAAATGAGAGAGGCTCCTGTAGGGGGTTTGTGATGTCTGTTTGATACTTCAACACCAGTCAGTCACTCAAAGAATATCATGACCACAGACATCAAGGTGGCAGGTAGCTATTTAATCCTGTGGTTGTGTTGGTGGTGGGGGCTGCAGTACCAAGATGATGGTGGAGCACATGAAGCAGGAGGGAACCTCACAAAGCTCCAGAGACATGGTGAAAAAGATGTGGAGCAGTTGGGGCTTTGGTGCAGAATGGGGAAATACCATCATGTTGTGAAGCTTTCCTGGTCTTCTGATGCCGAAAGAGCCTGTTTACAATTTACACAGTCATCTTTAGTGCACGGGGTTGTAGAGTTGTTGGTGGTGTGGGGAGGTTAAATGGGTTGGAAGTGTGAGTGTCTGTTTCAAACCTTCAGAAGGGGTTCATCACTGCATCACTGCAATGGGACAGTGTGCAAATGTGAGTAATGTGAGTTTCAATACATGAAACCAAAAACACATTTTTTATTGCAGAACAGTACTTTTAATTTGAGATTTTTCAATGCACTATTTCTTCTATTTATTTTGTTGTCAAAATATGATTCTCCTGACTAACATTATTAAATATGGGCCAAGCCCCTCTTTTTTTTACAGGATTAAAGGTTCAGAATAGAGGGGGAATAATTACAGAAACACTTGGAGGTAGGGCTGAGCGATATTGGCGAAATTAAACCCCTGTTCATACCAAATCTGATTTCAGATTTGAATCAATTTTTTGCTACCTGAATTTTTTTTGTAAGAAGAAATTGCAAGTGATAAATATTTTCAAAAGCATGCTTTTATTTCAATCACCCTGTCCTGGACCTGGCTTGAATCTAACGCTTAGCAGACTAGAACCGAAGAAGAAGGACACTAAGGGCAATAGCCTCCAGGAAATACATCTCTCTATAAATCTGGTCACTTGGAAAGTGCCAGCTATGCTGGGGGTAAAGCAGTCGGTGGAATGAGAGCCAGCATGCAGGAGTAGTTCTACAAGGTGTTGGTGAGAGGTTTACGTGCTATAGCTAGCATTAGCTCGTTTTAGCTGCGTGACGTCATTTATGTGACACTTGATTTGTAGGCACTTTAATTCCGAATTTTTACAATCAAATAACTCCTAATCCCTTGACAAAGAGTAGAAATGTACATCATTAGTTATAATTTAAATTGAGGTACAACATATGTGTGATTCAGGACGTAAGCGGACCAGAAAATAACTTTTATCACTCCATTGACATCCATTCATAAATTTTTTGGTCAGGGGACCCCCGGCTGATTGGAAGGGGAGAAGACTTAGGCTCACCATGGAGGACATGCTTCTGTAATTAGGTAGCTTCTCCAAACTCCCCCTGGGTAGTTAGATGAGAAGCTGCTTTTAGGTTGCTTTCACAGCTGATAACCCAGTAGACTTAGTTCAACTAGGGAACAACATTGCGGCTATAGGCATGTTTCTGCTATCAGAATGTCAGGGTAATTCTACCAGAACCTCAGGGTATGCACATGTCTATAATACACCAGGGTGACAGTGCCGTGTTTGGGGGCATTTTGGGGTTTTGTGTTTGGAAATGACCCATTAGAGTCGCTGGTTGGGAGCTGTGGTTAAGTCATGCTGATTGGTTGTAATTCTGATGGAAATTAGCAGACGTCACCAATCAATAGGCTTTGTAAAAATGTTTACCATAAAAGTTACTGGTGAAGATGTAAATTTGCTCATTTGACATTAAACCCTTTTCTGATTCTGAAGCAGTTTATAAAAATGCAGCAAAAAAACAATCCCTGGTTCGTCCATGTCTACTGTTTGTAATTTCTGCTGCTGTCGGCACCTTTTGGTGTTGAAAGTGACTCTACTCACTGCCAAGAGAGCCATGATATGAGGATGTTTAACTAATTTCTTACAGACACACCTTTGTAAGGAGACATAATGACTGAAAGGAGCAGGCCAACAGATTTACTCTAATATGGAAAGTCTGGTCAAATTACCCTGAAGTTCTGGTAGTGGTATCCAGCTTATTGCTGTTTGACAAAGTGCAGTTTTGTTTACTTTCACACTGCACTTTCTAAGGCAGTTTTATCACACTTTCAACACAAGGCAATTCCAGGTGCTTTGCATGATTACAAAAATTTGAAAATTAAAACAATCATTAAAAGAAAGCATAAAATAAAATGTATAAAATAACATTTATGTAACATTATAAATATATTAACTAATGAAACACGAGTCAATTAAAACATTTAGCAATAATAGTAATTAAAATAAAATAAAACATTTAGTGATTGGTGCATGAAAGAAAATGTATGTGAAAAGAAAGAAACATTTTTATCTTCTTGCCTGATAGCACTCCACTAAGAAGCATTCAACACAGGTACACTTCTTGTTGAAATGTAAATAAATAAAGAGTAGCATCAGATTTGAACAAATTTAGGATTGCTCTGTTTTCTTTGGCAAAAGTGCCTGACAAGTACGTTGCAGCAATGAGCAGACAACGAAACGGAATTGATGTTCCGCTGTTGTTCTGGTTGTGTTTACCCAGAATCTCCTTGTGCTATAGTCCGCTTCCTTCTCATGGAGAATCCCCAGACCCACTTGGCATTCACATATGAAAACAAATCGCAACAGAGTTCACTTTAATCGAGCTGAAATTTAGGTTTTTTGGTGTACCAGATCTTTCTTTTTTGGTCTGTATCAGAGTTCAATTGCACATTCACACCTCCCTAAATGAACCACAATTTCTGGGCAAACAAATTAGAGTTTGATCTAAATGGGGCTGATGTGAATGCACCTATAAGATGCTTACTGTTCCTTCTCTTAGCTGCCCCGATCTTCTTGGTCAGTTTGTGTCTTGCCTTATTATACGTACAACACCTGCTTCCCACTGCCGTAAGCCTCTCATTTGGTCTAACACAGCTTCCTCAGGTGTGAAGTAATCCATGGTTTATGGCTGTTATAGCTGGTTCTTGGTCTATACTAACATGTCCTCAGAAAATGTGATGTATTTTGTCACAGTTTCAGCAACATCCTTTAGGTCAGTGGCTGAGGCTTTAAAACCACTCAAATATGTGTACATCACATTAACTTTAGGATAGGAGAAAGTTTGGAGTTGGCTCTTGTGAAGTTTTTTTTTTTGCTATTCAATGACCTTTAAAGGTCTCATTCATTAATTTTCCCAATTAATTTGCCGTGGCTTCTAGTCTAAAATACCTTTTTTGAGTTGTTTTTTGTGGAAAAATAGTCTCATGCTCCTTTGTCAAGAGGTTGAAGTTTGTGGAAGGAGTGGGTGGCAGGAAACTTTAGAATTACATGTTATTCATATATACTCATGATATGCAAATATTCTGCCTCTGATTCGCTAACAGCAACTTGACTGGCTTTTTCTGATTTGCTTGTTTTTTTTCCGGGTATTTAATTTCCGTTGCAAATGCAAGCAATGGGGATGGGCGAAAACTTTTAAGTGCTGCGTGTTTATTCAATTCAGAGTGCAGGATTGTATTTAAGAAAGAACAAGTGCATGGTTTCTCAGTGAAGGAGACTTTTCATTTAGTTCAGTTATTGACCTCTGCCAGGAGGTATATGTTTTTGTGACCTGTCTGTCTGTTTCTGTCTTTAGCAAGATAACTCAAAAGGTTATAAATGGATTTTGCTGAAATTCCGGAATAAAAATCCAGAAATGTCTGGAATAGGACCAGGAACAACTGATTCAATTTTAGGGTTGATTCAACATGAAGCGGATATCCACCGGGCATCCAGCAGTGGCATTTTGGACTCCTGTTCTGTCTAAGAGAGACTGTTGGACAATATGCACAGCAAAAATAATAAATAAAAAATTATAGCACTTTCTGCTGGAGTAGCACAGTGACAGCAACAACACAAACGAATGTCTCATTAACAGACATTTTATTAGAAAAGTACTGAAAGTATAATAGATCAATACAGGTAAGGTCTGTGCTGTTTGACTGTTTTTCTAGTTTCCTGCTTTTAGATCTTTTTACTTTTCTGACAAAAAAACAAAAAAAATAATCTTTATCCTGCAGTGTATTGGAGGCCATCAAATATATATTTATTAATTTTTTTCGTGCGAGAGTAATCTCACTACCAAAAGGACTGTGGATAGACAATTTTAACATTTAAATCTAAATGAAAATCTTTTGGACTACAGTGAATAGTAAAAAGTGTATTCCTTTATCAGTCAAAGTTTTTTTGTTAACAGGCTCAGATGGAGCCACATAAACCAAATATGAGTAATTAAAAGTTTATGTGGCTTTTGGTGAAAACCTCTGTACTTTATTTTTGTTTAACGCATTTTTTGGATATGCTGTAGAAGAGCAAAGACTACTTACACTTCTAAATGTTTTAGCTTTTGACATTTCTCTTTTTTTACATCATGAAGTCCTAAAAGGTCTTGTGATTCAGTGAATTTGTTCCCATGCAGAGTGAGAACAATCTGCAGCACATGGACTGTGCATCAATCTCACAACACTGAATATAATCAAAGAGACTGAATGAGTGGAAGCGTGCATGAACGTAACTGTGTGTGAGTGTGCACGGTAGTGCTAAAAAGTATGTGTGTCCATTTAACTTTCCCAAAATAAAAGGGCTACTATTGAACAACTCCACTTTCCCGCATTGTGTGGTCAGATTGAGTGGTGTAGAGAATTGATCTGCAAGAGAAGTATTCTTTGTTAATAAACCTACTGCGGCAACTTCTCTGCATGAGTGTTACCATGTGAGTAATGTGAGTTTATTTATTTTTTAAAGAAAGTAGGTTGACCAAAATTTATGTTTTCTCTTAAAATTTGATTGTCTTCTTTCAATTTATAAAGAAAAACAGAAATACTGATTGACTTAATTAACCTTTTCTCAAAGACATGCTACTATTTAGGGGCTTACTTTCAGTTAGAATACAGTATCTCTCTTTTGCTCTACTGTGTACCATATTCATAAATATATCAACAAACACAATTGTTTTGAATGTATACAATACTTAATTTAGGAAAACACCCTAACACTCACTGTATAGTTTACAGGGCAAAAGGGCATCACGCCAAACATACTCATCCTGTGTGACATCGTTGAAAAATTTATAGAAATAGACAACATTTTAGGTAGAGCAGGGTAGGAAACCCCTACCTTCAACCCCTACCTTCAAATTTTAGATGTATATACCTAAATAAAAGGCTTCAATTCCCTCATTAGCATTCTGTCAGGCTTGGTAATGAGGCCTTAATTTGATTTAGCTGTGATGAGAAGGGATGCATCAAAAAGTTGCAGGATGGCAGATCTGGGGCTGGGCACCCCTGATGTAGAGTATTGCAACTCAAATTGCTGTGGTCATCTGTTCCAACAATTAAATACAAATATTAATACATATTTCATACAGCTCAGGAAGGAGGTGGGGATCCATGCAGAATGGACTGAAAATAAACAGTATTATTGTCGTCATCCCGCCCACCCGGAGGGGTTTCAAAAATAAAGGGACTTTAAAAAAACCACATCAAAAAATTGGTAGGCAACTTGGGCTTAAGTGCCATATCAACATATGTCAGGGGGAAACTAATATGTACCTAAAACTTTCTCTTTAGGAGATGACTACATTGTAGGGATGCAACAATACCACTTGTTTCAAACCAATACGATACCGATACTACTGGATCAGAGTATTTGCCGATATCAAGTATCAATGGCAATACTTCTACGATACAAAAAAAAAATACAAAGAATTTGAAGGCTGGTTTTATTTTCTTCTCTGTTTGTTACAACAAATGAGGTTGAAGTAGATTACAATTTTTTAAATAAAATATTAATACAATGACCACAAAACTAACATTTCAATTTAAAAATTTACATTTTCTGCAAAATTATTGCACATTTTGTACATTTTAAGTATTTGTTCAATGTATTGGTTAACTGATGCCGATACGAGTACATTAGACAGTATCGGATCCGATACCATTATCGGTATCCCTGAATCCCTACTACATTGAGCCACAGTCACTTCTATGTCAAAATAACTGAATACATAAAGGGCCATAAAGGATGTTTTTGTTTTTTTCAAATCAACATTGACCATAAGAATAACGATTAAACATAAGACAGGACAGCAAAGCATTAGTTTTCGGGGGTACTGAGATAGAATTTTCCCTCATGTGAGACAATAAAGCTATTGATTCATTAATTAATTTATTCATTCATTCATTTCGAAGAGGCAGTCACAAAGCCCACATGTCAGTCCTATAGAAAATTGGTTGGGGGACTTGAAAAAGTGTTTGTGAGAAATGGTATATAGCCAGCATTTGTATAGTGCTTTTTCAGTCAGAGGACCACAAGGTGCTTCACACTACATTCAGTCATCCGTGCACATTCACACACTGGTGGAGGTAAGCATATGCTGCAGCCACAGCAATGGCAGAAGTGAGGCTGGTGAAGACACAGAACAAGCTAGGCATGGCAAGATAGGCTTTCTGCTGTCTGCACACATTGTATTGCAGGGTTAGTCTGATTAAAACTGCAGCTTGTCCAGAACTATGTCGCTAAAATGTCCTTATTCTAATAATGTTGTTGAAATGTATCACATTTAATCATGGCCTCTATTGAATGTCAAGTTGCGGTAGAGAAAAATGTAATTGAAAATATGTAATCTGAAATGTCTGAATTTTGTTTTGTAAAATGTCATATATAATGCCAATTAAAATTATGGTTTTATATATGATTAATACAATTTATTAATTTGACTCCAGGGAAGTTAACCACTACTGGGAAACTAATGAGGATCTACGAGGAACATAACTCACTCTGCGCTCTGCCCATCTTCACCAGGTGGAGACGTGCTGAGAGCATAGTGAGTTATGCTGCATCTTTCGGGGGGAAATGGGTAAATGTTTACATAACTGTCAAGTTTATGTCCATTAGAGTGTTAATTACCCCTACGTTATATTGTGTGTGAATGACATTTTTCATTTGTCGATAATAAACTCATGTTGAATGTGGTTGCGCAAAATTAAGACATGCTTTTCAGGAGTGCTAAAAATAGACGCTAAACTTGCCGGTGCAAACATTTTTAAGCTTAGTAAATCACACTGCACCTGGAACGCCTACTTATTTGCCTGTTCTCCCAATATTTTGCGTCTTCTTACATATTACATATTATTAAATATTAATCATATTAATCTACATATTACTAAAGGGGACAAGTACTAAATTGATTGAGTGCGTCTTGCTATGTGTTTAACAGGCAAAATGCTCTTTGCGCCATGTTGATAGACCAGCCTCAGCCTGTTTTTGCGATGCTGTGTTGTTTGCACAGGTTTTAAAAAGAGCCATTAATAAATCAGGCCCAGAGTGTTTAGTCAATGATGGAAGACTGCTTTGTGCTGGTTTTGAGTTTGATGGTGCCAGAAAATGCAATGTGAAACACATGACCTCACATAGATGCAAGAAACCCATGACATAAACAGTATGGCTTGTAAACAAGTTGAAAATAAAACGGGTGAACTCAGAGCTTAAGGAAACAAAAAACTATCCAACTTTAAAAAGTTGCCTTGTTACAGCAAGCTTAGCTTCCCTCTTTTCCTGGTTTAACCACTTAAGCCCGAGGCGTTTTTATCCAAAATTTGGTATACCTACACTCTGGAAGGTCTAAAATCTTTAAATTTGCTCTCATATAATAGGAATAGGAATATATGGGGATACTGTGAATGTGAAAATTCTCAAGAAAATAGTGGGCATTAGTAATTGAGGTTGAAACACAGAAAATATGAATTCCGGCTGAAAAAAATACACATTATAGATAATGAATAGCTTGTTTTCATTGTAAAAAAGCAAATAAACATAATAAATAGTAACTACTCACTCTCATTGGCTTTAGACCAACTGTTGGTGTCTTTGATAACAAATAATTGAAAGTTAAATGTGAATGAATCTTGTGCAGTTTCCTATTCTTTCAAATCATTTTTAATTTGCAGCTAGGTGCACTGACAGCCAATCCAGCAAAAACTGAAAATTGGTAAGTACTATTTAAGATAATAACTAGCAGTAAGGCAAAACAAACTTAAGATTTTTGCACTTGCATCTGGACAATTTTTCCTACTGAAAGAACTGTTTTACATGCCTTTTTTTCCTTTTTTTTCTTAATTTGCCTTCTTATTTTACCTTTATGACACTCTTCTGTGGGAGTAATAAATATAAACTTTCTGAAAAGCATAAAAAGTCTTAGGATAACATTCACAGTGCTGTGCAAAAACAGAAATACTCCCTACAATTTTCTCTTTTTTAAGACTTTACAAAAACAGATCTCTACAAAAAATGATCACATCAAAAAGCAGATCAAAAACAATGAGAGAGAGAAGCATTTGTTTTCAACACCTTCAATTATTTGTATTTCTCTAAAAACGTTGCAACTCTGAAGACTGTTTTTGAATGTGCAAGATTACTCAGTGAAAAGCAATTTTTTGTTGTATTTAGAGTGGAGCCAAAAAGTATTTTCCAACTTAAAAAATGATAGATGTCTGTCATTTTCACCATAGGTACACTTCAACTGTGAGATAGACAAAAAAAGAAACATTCCAGGAAGAAACATGATATAATTTTAAATAATTTATTTTTTATAATTGTGCAGAAAATAAGTTTATGGTCAATAACAAAAGTTCACCTCAATAGTATGTAATGTAACCTTTAATTGCAGGGGTCAGTATGTCTTCACAAGTCTTCCTTCTGGCGTAGCTGGTATTTTGGCCCATTCTTTAATGCAGAGGTGTGATGAACGCTTTTCTCTTCTCTCCCTGCCTTTTGTGTCTCATCCCACTGCTCCCTGTCCTGTCAGAGTTATTTTGGACACCTCTCTGCATTTTTCCTCTGAAGAACTGAATATGGAATTAGTCAGCTTGTCTCTAAATGCAATTGATCAAATATTCTCAGATCAGCGAGCTGTTGTGGTAGGGTCCTACTCTCTGAGGGAAAAGTTCCACGGAGGTTACATGATGGATTCCTGGGGGAAGTGGAAGATTATGTGCGTCTCCGAACTTTCCGTGGAAGATGTCGAAGATATGTACACAACAGGAGTTATGGTACACAAATTTCTACTGTTTGGGATGTGTGGGGTCCTGTTGTATCATAAATTTCAAAAGGTTTCAGCAGAGACTGGCAAACTGTGTAAGCAGCGGAAGGGAAGGGTTGCAATGCCTTAGACTCATGCGGTAAACAAACTGAGAAACTTTCAGCCGAACGTGATGGAAACTCACCTTAAATTTGGCTCTTTAGGAATATGGAGATGCAGACAGAGACACGACTAAAACTGATATGACACCAGCCCTTTAGGACTGGAGCTGAACACCCCTACTCTAAGGCAAGAGAAAAGAGATGTAGTCTGTACCCAAAACTAGTTCTTATTAACTTGAACTTGGTTCCCCGTGATCTTGGATGGCGAAAACAAATAATCTCCCCCAGGAAGATATAGGCTGAAAGTATTTCCTTACCTCCCTCTTCACATGGGACTGAAACTCTTATGGAGA
Source organism: Apricaphanius iberus (assembly GCA_028564705.1). Classification (NCBI taxonomy): domain Eukaryota; kingdom Metazoa; phylum Chordata; class Actinopteri; order Cyprinodontiformes; family Aphaniidae; genus Apricaphanius; species Apricaphanius iberus. The sequence continues at coordinate 488,714 of JAPXFQ010002555.1, read as the reverse complement.
GAGTAGAAGGACTTTTACTGATTACAGACCCACACAGGCATGCATGTTCACATCAGTTGCACACAGACATTTCCTTATCTCAACGCTCTCGATCACCCCTTAATGCTCCCCCCTGCCAGCAGGCTGAGAGAGCGCATTCAGAATGCAGCCGTCATGCTCTGTGGTGCAGGAGATCCCCTACCTTACATACCTACCACATGTCTCTCTGTGGCTGTTTGAATATGTGCTGAAATTAAAGAGATGAAGTACTCCGCTCCCCAACCTACTGTAAATCATCTTTCTTGTCTGCAAATGGCAGTGCCTACATATGGCGATCCCACAGCTTCTTCCTGTTACACGTGGATGTGCCCCTTGGCAAGGCACTTAACCCCATTTTGAGCACTTCATTGGCATACATATGTGTGTACATTTGTGAGTTGGGGATGGGTGAGTGTGGCTCCAGTGTAAAGAATTTGGAGTAGTCAGTATGAATTGAAAAGTGTTACACAACTCCATTTAACATTTACATGTCGAAAAACTGCGAGACACCCATGTGGAATTACATGTGAAGCCTATGTGTTTACATGCTAAATCCATGTAAAACTGTACGTGACTATATGTGTGTGAGATAGTTGACGTGATAACATACGATCCCATGTTAAGAGAATGTTCAATCCATTTGACTTTTCCGTAACGGAAGTATTAACTGTGCAAAGTAAACTGCAAAGCAATAGAAGACAAATGGCATCCTCATTCTACATTTACTCTCTCACTTTGCTGCAACAAATGGATTTTCTTACTAAAATCTGAAAATACTAAAAGACAATCAGTCTTTTTGTGTTTGCAATCTTTTTGTTATAGGCATTTGTAAACCCATCTAACAAAACATTGTGTTTACTTGTTTATTTGGCTCATTTTAACCTGGAAATGATTTTTTCTGTTTTCACACACCATAACATATTGAGATGAAGGTGCAGCAAGCAGCTTCACTATCTATATGAAATTGCTGTTTGCTTGTGCTGAAAAGTATATTCCCATGGTGAATTGTCTGCAAAGTCACATAAGAAATGAAATGTCAGACCTTGTAGATCATTGTGTATGTATTATTCTTTTTACCCTGCGTTTTACAGCAGTCATTTCCATCAGGGACTGTTGTCACTTTATCCATTTCTCTCTGACACCACTGTTTTTGAGCTGAGGCTGGGAGTAGGACTGAGCGTGTAACTGCGACTATCATATTAAGCTGCTCTTAGGCAAAGACACACTCCATTTCACACTGTTAGTGAAAGTATTCTGATTGGGTAAAGACAAAAAAACTATAGAGGTTAACTTTAGATGAGAAAATGTTGGTCTTTATATTTAATATAACTTCTAATTATGAATATATAAAGGAAGTTTAAGGGAGCTTATTGTGGAGAGGGAAGGAAGAAAAAAATCAAACAAGCTGCTTAAAGACTGGTTTATGCAGTCAAAATAGATTCTGCTCTGAAACAACTTTGATAGGAAGGGAAGGGCAGATTAATAGTTTTCTATTAGCTTTTTTTGCCTCTGGACTAACACATGTGGCCTTCTCTGCCTCTAGCATTGCTGCACTCCATCTCTCAAGAAGTCTCATATTTCTAATCATCTGCTGATTTATAGGCACAGTAATAGTATGCATGTAAAAACTCTGTCTGAATGTTTTCCATAGTTGCATTTTTTTTCCAATTAAATAAATATCTCAGCAAAATGTAGCTTAAGAGGACCAGTGAGCTCATTTTTTTTCTGGTCTGTATTATATAGCTGTGCTTGTTGTAGGCTGATACTTCTCCTATCATTATTTCATTATGCCCCATAGCTACAATCATGCAGTGGGCTTTATGACTGTGCTTCTATTTGCAGGTCATGTGATATGATGTCTGGCTGCTGAATGGTTTCGTAATTAGCAGCTATATAATGGTCGGTTATAGGTAATAAGCCTCTTGGACAAGCGTTGAGCATTAAAATAAATGGGGGTGTTCAATTGTAGCATGCAAGCATTGGGATCATTCAAAGGTTGTCTGGGTGGACATCATTTTGTTAAACTGGATTGTTTTTCTTGTGTTTTTTTGCATATTTTTCTGCAAAATACGCCAAACAAAGCAAATTCCTATAACCTAAAGGCAAAGTGAACATTCATGTATAGTTCCTTAAAAATCCTTTGGGCAATATGGTATGATAATTATTACAGTAATGTTGCTAAACTCTTCTACTTTTTGCAAGTTGTCTGCTCACCAAAAAATAATGTAATTGCTGCATTAATTTCATCCCATTGTCTGCAGGTGTTGCTTTTAATGGAGAATAACAGCAGATTTTTGCTGATATTTGCTAAACTGAACATGCATCTCATCTACTCATTGCCTGCTTTAGGCGAGAAGCACTAATTGGTTTATTTTTTAATTGAAATCTATAGCCTGCATCTGTAGTAACAAAAGCCTATACTCTTGGCCACAACAGAGTATCAATAAACTATGTGCAGTAGTGTTTCAATAGCGAAGTGTTTTTGCAAAGAACTGCTTCATGTCATACTGCACTGCACATTTCAAGTTTCAGTGAGTCAAGCTGCATGACGCCTCGCTCTAGCAGAACGTAACGAGCGCTCAAAAGATCTCTCTATACATATAGGCACTGGCAATGAGAGGTGAGACAATAGTGCCCAGCAAACATTTGGACGTTGAATGAATGTTGAAAGAACTTCAGTCCGAGTCCCATCATGGTTGAAAAATAGTTCCAAAATGAAAGTTAAACCGACATCTTTGACATCGTCTGGCCGTGAATTCCACGTCTTTTCTGTGTATCCCTGGACGTCAAAATTAATCTTCCTCTTGATGTTTATAAGGTGTTTTTCTGCGCAAAAATTGAATTAAAAAGTGACCGCTGATCTAGACGTTGCACAGCTACTTGACACAGCTTCTAAAACGGTACAAAATTGGTCCAGTCATACCTGAACATCTATTACATGTTATAATCACATGTAGATCAAACAACACTTACAATAATTTACAATACATTTAAGGAAACTGTAAAAAAAATTATCATTTTGTTTTAGTAGTTCATTTGCAGCTGAAAGATAACAGGATTAAATAAAAAGCCACAAAATTCCGCCTCACATTTATTTATTTTACAGATTATAAAACACAGGTTCACCCAGGAAACAGGAAAAACATGTTCTTTGTTTACGCAGTCTCTGATGGAAGATCCTCCAATTCTGTACACTTGCTGGACTGAAATGTGAAAACAATTGAAATAATGCTTTACATTAGCATCTCAAAGTGCTACAAATCATTTAATTAAAAAAAAATTCTAGATAAAATTATAATACAGATGATTTACTTTCTAAATGAAACTCTCAGAAGGCTACATTAATAAGTTACGGTAATAACTTTAACTGTATCATTCAAAATACTTTATACTCATGTATTCCATTGAATAAGTTCAAAGTAACCTTTATCTTACTAAGGTTAGCTAATATTAACCAAACGCAGTACATTTCAGTTGACAATGTGAGCATAATTTCTTTTGGTACATTCATGTCAAATAAGTAAAACGAAACAACATTTATCTAATAATACAAAATGTACTTATACCCAACAGTAGATTTTTTTTATAATATTGATAGAACTCAATTTCCCCTCTCTTGTTCTGAGTACTAAAGTTCTGGAGAATTCGTTCACGTCTCATTACATAATCAATCCTTTCACAGAATTATGTAATATATCAAGATCTTTTATTAATCTTATTGAAATAATGAATTAAATGCAGAGGTTTGCATCACTGGGAACTTTGTAATTATAATTACTTAAATAAGAAAAAGTAAATACATATATACTTTATATAAGAATCATGTATTTTATAGAGATCATTTCTTTTTTTCTGTTTTGCTTCACTACGTGTAAAAGACGTCAGTGGACGACTCACAGCCTTGATCAAGGCGTGCAAAGGACATCAGTAGACGTCTTAACAACCTCCCAAAAACTTGGCAAATTGAATTTATTATTGCAGTATTAATCATCCAAGAATTAAGCGCAGCTTTATCACATCTATTTTCACAGAGGGTCATGATGGACTACAAATGGATGTCCACTTACAACTAATTGACAACATGCTATATGTTGAACTAAATGTAGCAAAAAGACAAAATAACAATGATCCATGTAACCCCATATAACTTTAGACATGTAACTTTAAACATTTTTAGGAAAATGTCCTGTTACATATTTTTACCGATTCAAGCCATTTTTGGCCAGGGACACGATGTTGCCGTCGGATCAATGTTTGTTTGGTATGTGTACATAATTAAATAGTATTTCATTTAAAGAGTTGATAGCTAAAAAACCCATCATTATATTCCCTAGTGTGACATTTTTTTAATTTAAACATAATTTTTAGTGAGTGAAACTAAGCTAATGGAAAATTATTTAATCAACAACTGATATTATCAGATGACTATGAATGATCATAGTAGCTGTGACTATGGCAATAAAAAAGCTTTAGCTTCTTGACAGCTTGGAGCCAGCAGGTGTTTTTTATACATACAATCGCAAGGAGGAAATAAATTAACATAAATCTTAGAGATACTACTTCTGATAAATCTGAGTGCTAAAAATAATTCCAAGTCCATCTATCTACAACAATCATTATTCACTAATAGAGAAAGTTTAAGACAGTTAGCAGTTCTCTGAGCAGAACTGTTGATATATAAAGTTAGGACTGTTCAGTGCTCTAAAAAAAAAAGGTTAAATCCCAGAGCTAAATCTCAGGAGAGAAAAAAGAAGTTTATTACACTGCAGTTTGAAAAACACTAGTCATTAGTTTATAATTATATCCCAGAGAAAGTCCTTCTTCTCTATGCATGTATCTCTGTATTACATATCCCAGCTATCCGCTGCATATTACGCTTCTTCACAGACATCACGCACTGCTTACACGTTGCTAATGCGAGCTGCACCATGGCTAGAGAGAGGAGGAATAATGCACATGGATCTATGTTGCATCTTTGGCACAAAAATTGGGTTAAAATGCTGTGAATTCTGTTTTTTCTTTGTCAGTAATAAATAATTAATGCAGTGTACATGCGCTGCTCTCTGCTGCTTGAGCACATCGTATTGCAGGGTAAGACTGATTAAAACAGCAGCTTGTCTGAATTTTGTTCTTAAAATTTCATATATAATCCCAATTATCATTTTGGTATTGTATATGATTACTACATTTTATTAATTGGACTCCAAGAAGGTTAACCACTACATGAGAAACTAATGAGGATCCACTAGGATCATGTGTGCTCAGCACATCTTTACCAGGTGGAAACGTGATGTTATGATGCAGTGAGTTATGGTGCATCTTTGGGGGAAAAAATGTAAATATTTACATAACTGTCAGGTTTATGGCCATTAGAGTGTTAATAAACTTAGTTTACAATGTGTGTGAATTGCATTTTTTTGTTTTTTTAATAATTAACTCATGTTGAAGTGCTAAAAATAGATGCTAAAATAGACAGCACAAACATTTTTATGCTTAGTAAATCACACTGTGCCTGGAAAGCCTACTTCTTTGCCTATTCTCCTCCCAATTCTTTGCGTCTTCTTACAGAAACGCCCAGATTGCATATTCATCAGGGGTAAAAGCGCTAAATGGATTGGGTGTGTCTTGCTGTGGGTTTAACAGGCGCAATGCGCACTGCCATCATGGCTGCATCATACATCTTGTCACACCTGGAAATTGTAAAAAAGGACAAAGAGGTGGAGCTAAGATCAGGGCTGTGAGGGTGTGGGCAGATGATTTATACTCTGAGCCGATTTAGCAACGAGCTAACTGAGCTATCTAAAGCTAACGGAGGTTGGCTGGCACTTTTAACCAGAAAACAATGGTTGAGTTACTCTGCAAACGCTATGCCTTCTAGGCAGATTCAATAATTTTGTAAACAGAAAAAGTTCATGAAGCTTTGTTGGTCTATAGGCTTCATTAAAAATTTAACTAAGGTAAGTTCTAATGAACAATATTTTGTGAAGAAATGTGATAATTTCAACCCAATTTTTGACCAACTGGCATGCAACTAAATGCACAGCAGAAATATAATTTTATTATACCGAAAACAAAAATGGAGCAGAGAATTCTTCGATGGTCTGTTATTGCAGTCAATACCACCGCAATCTTCATCCAATAGATACACGATTAGCATCTGAACACAAATAAACAATTCAGACTAAAGAGATTGATGGTCAAGTTCGGAAAAACAATGTAGCCGTAACTGTAAACATGAGGCAGAGGCTGCAGCCATCGCTGGAACAAGCTGGGTGGAGCAAGCTGTTAGGCACCAATGCTAGCGTTCATGGCTCGTCTGAGACCTGTCAGTCGAAAGGACCTTACTTAGCCATAATATCCAATTTTGTTACTTCCGAGTTGGCATCACATTTTGCTGGGAGTGTGCCCCTTGGTTATGAATCGAACTTGGACGACGAAAATGTTCTGTAAGATATTTTTTTTTTATCATATATTGCTTTACTGTAAAAAAAATGGCGTCATAAGCACTTTAAAACTCCAAGCTGTCTAAATGTATACAATAGAAGCTAAGCTTAACCAGTTAGTAATTAAATCAGTGGGTGCATTAGGGTATATCGGGGTATCAAAGAGACCTGTGAAGATTACACCTTTCTGATAGACAGATAAATCACGAGTGTTAGTCGTTAATGATGTTAAGAACATGCCAACTTTCTACCCCGCCAAATCAATGAGATTTCTGTCTAAATTAGGCTTCCCCTCCAATTCTTTCCCAGGTGGCCAGCACACAGCTGTTACATTCATTTTGACAAGCTCTGCCCTGTTGCTGTGGCAACCAGTGCTCCTCAAAAACACTAAGATAGCTTTGTTATGTTAGCGTTAGTCTTGCATACCCTCTTTTAGCTCCAGAGAGGAGTCTTGCTGCATCTCTCACAATTGTCAAAAAGTAATAATGAAAATAAGAAAATAGAACAGAGCTAACCTCTCTATTTTTCCCATTCCATCATAATGGTTTGCAAAAGTCCCTGGAGAAAAGATAAATAATTAGACAGATTTGCAGTAATCACATGTTTTAAATAATTGATAAAAATGTGTGTATGTTTTCATTTCTTCTATAGCAATGATTAGGATGATGCTAAAAGTTTTAAAACCAGATTTAGGAAATGTGAGACAATTGTAATTCAAGATAAGCATATCATCTTTATTTAGACTGTATTCATGTGAGTGTTGTGCGTAGGGTTGGATGGTAATTCAGTAACAATACATATTGATTAATGTGTGGTACAATTTAAAAAAAAAAAGGGTCGACAAAGAGTTTCCATTCCTTTTTCTTATTACTATTATAGCCTTTTGGGTAGCTTACTGCTACAGTCATTATTACTCCAAACCAACCACAAACATAGACTTAGGCATGTTCTGTCACAGAGCTCTTGCTCCTCCAAAAACCACAAAAGAGACCATATGCTAAATGTAAAGGATAAACACTTTTTTTCCCTTTCTTCCCCACTTGTCTGCCTGTTTTCTGCACTCTTTTGTCTTGTCAACTATCTGAAGCCTCCTTCTGCATTCTCCTCTGTTAAAGTCAACTATGGATCTGGTTCTGGTCAGCTTGTCTCTTAATGCAATTAATCACTTTTCTTTTACCCCGGATAACGGCAGAGGGAGAGGTGAGTTGTCCCGATGGATCATCGTTGAGCACACACATTCACGCCCCAACCACAGACATGCATGCGCTCCTGGACTTCAAAATACTTATGAGATGTAAATATTTTTTTCCAATCTCCTAATTTTCCTCCCATCTAATGTGACCATTTCTTACCTGCAAAAGGAGCTACGCCAAGAAGGTTTGTCAGCATGCAGCATCTACCTGACCCTGTTGTTGGGGAATTTAGGGAATTCTCGTTATCCGGCTATAAATCAAAGGGTTTCTTATGGCAACCCAGAAAATGAATAATTCATTAAATTATCACAGGGCACCAGCTTTATTTTGGGTTTTATATAAAGAAATATTAATTATTGAACCAGATAATCAGTCTATCTGAAAGATGAGCCCTTTGACCAACATCTTGAAACACACTCAATAAAATAAGCAGATAGATTTAACTCAGTTTAAATAATTGAATAACTAAATTACTCACACAAACAAATATGGATTCAATCTCGGCTAGTTCGGTCACTCCTAACTGCTAAGTTAAAAGAGGCAATGCTAAAACTATAAAAATCAAAAGAAACTAGAGCAAACCTTTACACAACACATTAAACTGTTCGTAACAAACGTATGCATGCACAATCAATCTAAATTGGCTCCAACCCAGATTTAAGAATAAAGAATGTAATGTTACTACTTTAGTCCACGATCAGAGGCTGGGCGTAAAGAGGGGAAGTCTTGGTTCCAAAACGGGAAGAGAAAAAAAGAGTATAGTCTGTTCAACTGAGTTGTACAGGAGAGGCGAGCAGAACGATGACGATCGATCAGCGCTTGCAGAGTATACTGCTTGTAAGCAGCTGTGATCCATGGTGTGCAACTGGGAAAAGGGGATTTTTGACCCGGGCAGGTTTGAAGAGATCAGACGGTCCAGCCGCATACATCCTAAAAAAAAGGGAGGGAAAAAGAGATCTTGTTCCCAGAGTAGATCTTTCCTTAACCTTCCTTAACCTTAGCTGGAAGACAAGGAGCGATTCCCGATTTTATACTGGCATGATGTCGCCCTGGATGAATAAGCTCTGCCTTGGGGTTTACCGGATGCAGCTGGCCAATGAGTTTGGAGAACCTTTCAGGAGCTTGGCTGGCGCTTTAAGAGAGGTGGCATCTTTTTAAGAAAAAATTATCCTGAAAAAAAGGTTTCAGTAGTTAACCAGCAGGTACATGTCGCGTCCAGTACGCCATGCACATGAAAAAAATAAAAAAGAGGAAATACCCACTGAACCCGCTGAAAACTGGTTTTGCTTTCACGGTTGCGCACAACACACCCAGCTTGCTAACAACACTGCACTGCTTTTAAAATGTCCATCCGGTACTCTACCATGTCCTCAAAAATAAAATCAGGGGTAGAAAGACTGACTAAGTCACTGCACTGCACTCTAGTGTTTTGGGCACGTCTACACTCAGCCAACATTGAGTCACTTGTTAGATTCAGTAACTGAACTAATTTTGAATCAGCTTTATTGGCCCAGTTTCTGCTCACAAACTAGACTAAATGTCTGAGCCTTTAATATATTGTAGCTGTGACTAGGTTGAAACCACCCACCTGATTTCCCAGAAGGTTTTGCACTTGTTCTGTGCGGAAACTGTGACTGAAATCTATCTATGAAAGGAAGAAGTGCCTGCGGTGTGATTGTTAAGATTCTTGTTCTGCCACTAAACTGGTGTTATAATTGTCTACTGAACCTACAAAGGTTACAATATAAAATGTTCATAGAACCTCCAAAAATATGGAATAAAGCAAAGCCTTTAACTGAAATGACTAACATAGGAAAACATAATGTTATCAGTAATATAATAATTAATAACCTTAGTCCATTCTTTGTAAGTATTTCCTGATATTACTCAGGTATCTTAACTTGATTTGCTTTTGTTTCTTACAAACTCTCAGTTTCACTAAAGAATGTGTTGGAATAAATATTAGTTCACTATACATTAAATACATAAAACGACCAGGGATGCACATAAAATTAATTTTCTACAGTTTTTGATAGTTATCAGTCTATCAATCAACATGACTATTCACTTTATTGATGTGCCCTCTCTCTCTCTATAAATATATACTGTATATATACACTACCGTTCAAAAGTTTGGGGTCACATTGAAATGTCCTTATTTTTGAAGGAAAAGCACTGTACTTTTCAATGAAGATAACTTTAAACTAGTCTTAACTTTAAAGAAACACACGCTATACATTGCTAATGTGGTAAATGACTATTCTAGCTGCAAATGTCTGGTTTTTGGTGCAATATCTACATAGGTGTATAGAGGCCCATTTCCAGCAACTATCACTCCAGTGTTCTAATGGTACAATGTGTTTGCTCATTGGCTCAGAAGGCTAATTGATGATTAGAAAACCCTTGTGCAATCATGTTCACACATCTGAAAACAGTTTAGCTCGGTACAGAAGCTACAAAACTGACCTTCCTTTGAGCAGATTGAGTTTCTGGAGCATCACATTTGTGGGGTCAATTAAACGCTCAAAATGGCCAGAAAAAGAGAACTTTCATCTGAAACTCGACAGTCTATTCTTGTTCTTAGAAATGAAGGCTATTCCATGCGAGAAATTGCTAAGAAATTGAAGATTTCCTACAACGGTGTGTACTACTCCCTTCAGAGGACAGCACAAACAGGCTCTAACCAGAGTAGAAAAAGAAGTGGGAGGCCGCGTTGCACAACTGAGCAAGAAGATAAGTACATTAGAGTCTCTAGTTTGAGAAACAGACGCCTCACAGGTCCCCAACTGGCATCTTCATTAAATAGTACCCGCAAAACACCAGTGTCAACATCTACAGTGAAGAGGCGGCTGCGGGATTCTGGGCTTCAGGGCAGAGTGGCAAAGAAAAAGCCATATCTGAGACTGGCCAATAAAAGAAAAAGATTAAGATGGGCAAAAGAACACAGACATTGGACAGAGGAAGACTGGAAAAAAGTGCTGTGGACGGATGAATCCAAGTTTGAGGTGTTTGGATCACAAAGAAGAACGTTTGTGAGACGCAGAACAACTGAAAAGATGCTGGAAGAATGCCTGACGCCATCTGTTAAGCATGGTGGAGGTAATGTGATGGTCTGGGGTTGCTTTGGTGCTGGTAAGGTGGGAGATTTGTACAGGGTAAAAGGGATTCTGAATAAGGAAGGCTATCACTCCATTTTGCAACGCCATGCCATACCCAGTGGACAGCGCTTGATTGGAGCCAATTTCATCCTACAACAGGACAATGACCCAAAACACACCTCGAAATTGTGCAAGAACTATTTAGAGAAGAAGCAGGCAGCTGGTATTCTATCGGTAATGGAGTGGCCAGCGCAGTCACCAGATTTGAACCCCGTTGAGCTGTTGTGGGAGCAGCTTGACCGTATGGTACGCAAGAAGTGCCCATCCAACCAATCCAAATTGTGGGAGCTGCTTCTAGAAGCGTGGGGTGCAATTTCTCCAGATTACCTCAACAAATTAACAGCTAGAATGCCAAAGGTCTGCAATGCTGTAATTGCTGCAAATGGAGGATTCTTTGATGAAAGCAAAGTTTGATGTAAAAACAATCTTATTTCAAATAAAAATCATTATTTCTAACCTTGTCAATTGTCTTGACTCTATTTTTTATTCATTTCACAACGTATGGTGGTGAATAAGTGTGACTTTTCATGGAAAACACAAAATTGTTTGGGTGACCCCAAACTTTTGAACGGTAGTGTATATATATATATATATATATATATATATATATATATATATATATATATATAACCCAGACCTAGTTGTGCTTTTGATTGACTGTATTTCTAATCTATGCTTAGTGAACAAATCTTCATATCCTTAATTAGATAAATTGCATTGTAATCATTTCACTGTGCAATATTTGAACTGAATAATAAAGAAACTGAAATTTTACATGTCTGTTATGACTGCTTTTCATTCAACAAGACAATTTGGTCAGATAAAGTTGTTGAACAAGATTCCGCTTGGCATTTAAGTTCTTCATGAGCCTCAAAAGTTTTTTCACCAGATTTCCAATATATAATCAGACAGCTGCAGCTGATCCAGAACGCTTCTGCTTGCAACTTCCCTAGAAACAGGAAAGTAGAACACATCACCCCAGTTCTAAAGTCTCTACACAGGCTCCTTGTAGCAGAGAGGATAGACTTCGAAATACTGCTTCTAGTTTAATAATCAATAAATGGCTTAGCTCCAAGGTATACTGAAGAGCTGTTGTCATTATACTGACCCTCAGACCACTCAGGTCTTCCAGCTGTAATCTATTAATAATCCCTAGAATCCGAATCAAACATGGAGAAGCAGCTTTCAGTTTCTATGCCCCCCTTATCTGGAACAAACTTCCTGATGACTGCGAAGCTGCTGAAACACTGAACTGCTTTAAAGCAAAACTTAAAACTCATCTGTTTAAAGCTGCCTTTGATTAAGCTAGCTTTAAGTAAACAAATATGACACTTTATTGCTGTTTACTTTCTCTAATGTTTTTTAACCTTTTTATGTTTTATGCTTTTCATTTTTTATGCTTAATTGCTGTTTTTACTTTTCATGATAAATTGCTTTTTTTTACCCACCGAATTTATGTAAAGCACCTTGAATTATCTTCGTCTAGTGTGCTTTTAAAATAAAAATGCATTGCCTTGCTTAATGCAAAACATTTGAAATTGAAGATTCACTAAATTACAATCACTTATAATCACATAAAGAAGAAAGGACATTATAGAGTAAATTAAAAATAGTCTCCTAACAATCTTTCAATTGATGTTTATTAGATTTTTTCTGATTATAATACTGATATTTACATGCCTTTAAGTTGGGAACAGTAAATAAACTACACCTTGAAAGATTGGTGGAGAAAAATAACTAGAAATGGATTCTACTAACAGCTGCACCTCTGCATCATAGTTGTGGCTGGAAGGAAATTGAGACAAAAAAAGAGGCTGCAATTGCAAACAGCCGTCTGCTTTTACAAAAGACGAGAAAGCTCGTCAAATCTTCCCGTTTTGGCCATCTGGTAAAATCAGTTTTATTTCCCAGTTTACAGTCTGTTTTAACCATCTATGATTTTCAGATTCTTTTTCAATGTCTGTTATTTATTAGGAGATGGTAAATGAAATGGGCTGCTTAGGGTCTTGGTTTCCTCTTTAACCCATGAATACTGTTGCAAAGAATTTCTTTCATTCCTCATTGAGATGATTGTGTAATTTAAAGCAATGCCAAAGCAAACTGGTTGCTTTACAGAAAAGAAATCCTGCAGCACGTATTCTTATTGTATCAATTGTTAGGCTGTAGTAATTTTTCACCACTCTTCTGTGTCCAGTACAGCCACAGATGCGTTCCAAATCCTCCAGAACTGTCAGCTCCGGGAAAACCAGATACATATAGTGTCCAGGTCTGAGACAATACTCAGATCCCCTCATCGGAATAGTTTTTTCTTTTATTGATTCAGTTACCTGAACTCTATGCGTAAACTTGGAAATATCTTCACGCTTATACCAAGTGGTCAGGAGTGTGAATTGTAATCTGTCAAATGCGGAAAATATTCAGTTAAAGCAACCTGTGTTGCACCAAAATATTTTGCATGCTTTGAAACCATTGACTGAATTGCAGTCTCCAAAAGGGTTGATTGAATTCACAACTGCTTACTATTCATCACAAGTGTGAAACTCAGCAAAGTCTAAAAGCAAGTAAAAGTTAGTTTAAGTTAGTCTCCAATTAAATATCAACTAGTTTATTAACTTATTTATTTGTAACGGCACATGCATTGCTAAAAATAAACGGGAAATAACTAGCCCTTGATTTTCAGAATAAATGCTTAAAATGTTTTTGGTTATTTGATATCATTGTTATGTGACCTGAAAAAGGCTACATTAATATTCAATATCTTGATGAGAAGAACAACGCGTTGTGTCCTCAGGGACACATATCACTTTCAGTAGCAACGACACGGTTCCTAAATTGAGTTGCTTGTTTCAGAAAAAAACACTGACACACTCTTTCTCACATGCACACCACATTAACACATGCCGCAGTTCCCAAGATAGTACAGTACGGGCAACAATCACTGGAGGCAAGTGTTGATGCCACACTAATGACTGTCATTTACCAAATTTGGGGGAATGTCTTCATTTTATTTTGTGGGTTTCATATATATATATGTATATGTATATATATATATATATATATATATATATATATATATATATATTATATATATATATATATATATATATATATTAATATATATATATATTAAGACGTGGACAAAATTGTTGGTACCCTTCATTAAATGAAAGAAAAACTCATAATGGTCACAGAAATAACTTTAATCTGACAAAAGTAATAATAAATAAAAATTATATAAATGTTGACCAATGAAAGTCAGACATTGCTTTTCATCCATGCTTCAACTGAATTATTTAAAAAATAAATGCATGAAACAGGCCTGGACAAAAATGATGGTACCCACAACTTAATATTTGGTTGCACAACCTTTTGAGGCAATCACTGCAATCAAATGATTCCTGTAACTGTCAATGAGACTTCTGCACCTCTCAGCAGGTATTTTGGCCCACTCCTCATGAGCAAACTGTTCTAGTTGTTTCCGGTTTGAAGGGCGCCTTTTCCAGACAGCACGTTTCAGCTCCTTCCAAAGATGCTCAATAGGATTGAGATCAGGGCTCATAGAAGGCCAGTGTTTTCCTCTTAGCCCTTCTTGGGTGTTTTTAGCTGTGTGTTTTGGGTCATTTTCCTGTTGTAAGACCCGTGACCTGCGACTGAGACCATGCTTTCTGACACTGGCCAGCACATTTCTCTCTAGAATCCCCTGATAGTCTTGAGATTTCATTGTACCCTGCACAGATTCAAGACACCCTGTGTCAGATGCAGCAAATCAGCCCCAGAACATAACCGAGCCTCCCCCATGTTTCACAGTAGGGACCGTGTTCTTTTCTAGATATGCTTCATTTTTCCGTCTGTGAACATAGAGCTGATGTGCCTTGGCAAAAAGTTAAATTTTTGTCTCATCTGTCCACAGGACATTCTCCCAGAAGCTTTGTGGCTCGTCAGCATGTAGTTTGGCATACTCCAGTCTGTTTTTTTAAATGATTTGTCCTCTCCTTGTTTGTCTCCCATGTAGCCCTCTTTGGCTCAAACAGCGAAGGATGTTCCGATCTGACACTGATGTTCCTTGAGCATAAAGTTCAGCTTGGATCTATTTTGAAGTCTTTCTAGGCTCTTTTGTTACCATTTGGATTATCCGTCTCTTTGATCTGTCATCAATTTTCCTCCTGCAGCCACGTCCAGGGAGGTTGGCTACAGTCCCATGGATCGTACATTACTGAATGACATGTGCAGCTGTAGTCACAGAAACATCTAGCTGCTTGGAGATGGTCTTATAGCCTTTACAGTTAACATGCTTGTCTATGATTTTCTTTCTCATCTCCTGAGACAACTCTTTCCTTTGCTTCCTCTGGTTTATATTGAGTGTGGTACACACCACGTCACCAAACAACACAGTGACTACCTGGAGTCCTATATATAGGCCCACTGAGTGATTACAGGATTGTAGACACCTAGGATGCTGATTAGTGGACATACCTTGGATTAACATGTCCCTTTGGTCACATTATTTTTATTCTTTTCTAGGGGTACCATCATTTTTGTCCAGGCCTGTTTCATGCATTTATTTTATAAATAATTCTGTTGAAGCATGGATGAAAAGCAATATCTGACTTTCATTTGTCAACATTGATATAATTTTTATTTATTATTACTTTTGTCAGATTAAAGTTATTTCTGTGACCATTATGAGTTTTTCTTTTATTTAATGAAGGGTACCAACAATTTTGTCCACATCTGTATATATATATATATATATATATATATACTCTGAATAAAAAAAATAAACAACATACTTTTGTTTTGGAGACCCATTACTCTCAAATATTGTTCACAAATCTGTCTTAATCTTTGTTACTGAGCACTTTTTCTTTGCCGAGATAATCCCAACTCACACATGTGGCATATTAAGGTTCTGATTATACAGCATGAATATTGCACATGTGTGCCTTAGACCTGCCACAAGAAAAGGACACTCGGAAATGTGCAGTTTGACCACACTGCAAAATGTCACACATGTCACAAAGTTTGAGGGAGCATGTTATTGGTGTGCTTACTGCAGGAACCTCCACCAGAGCTGTTGCCTGTGAAATAAATGTTCATTTTTCTACAATAAACTATCTTCAAGGGCTTTTCAGAACCCCAGGATCTCCACATCCACCATGTTCACCTCCATGACCATATGAGACTAGCCACACTGACTGCAGCTACAACTGTTAGTTTGCATAACCAAAGAATTTCTGCACAGACTCTCAGAAACCGTCTCAAGGAAGCTCTGCATGCTTGTCGTCCTCATTCGATGGCATGTTGGAGAGGCTTTCTGTTTACTGATGAAGCCCAGTTTTCAATGTTCAGGAGAGATAGCAGACTGCATGTGGATGAGCGGTGTGCTGACATCATTGTTGTGGATCTAGTGGCCCATGGGGGTGGTGGAGTTATGGTATGGACAGTCGTATGGTTTGGACAACAAACACAGGTTTGTTTTATTGATGGGGTTTTAAATGCCCTGAGATACCAGATGCTGTTCCTGATGTTCATCCACAACCATCGCCTCATTATGCAGCATGATAATGCACGACCAGATGTTGCAAGGATCTATATATAATTCCTGGAAACTGACAAAAACCCTGTTCTTGCATGGTCAGCAAACTCACCAGACATGTCATCCATTGAGCATTGATATGCCACACCTGTTAGGTGGGACAGATTATCTTGGCAAAGGAGAAGCACTCATTAACACAGATTTATCCATATTTGTGAACAAGAGTTGAGAGTAATTAATCTTTTTTGTATTTAGAAAATCTTCCCTATCTTTGAGTTCAACTAATGAGAAATGGGAGCAAAACCAAAAGTGCTGCATTTATATTTTTTGTTTGGTATATTTTTTTTACAGCAATATGACTTGATTGGAAAGCCTCTTCTCTGCAAGCCACAGTTGAGAAAAGTGTGCTACCTGATGCACAGAGGAGGACAAAAAGCTGAATCATCTCCAGTTCGAATAAACAAAGCTAAATGTGCTAGGAGGAGTGTTATGATACCGAATTTCTGTTTTGCATCTCTATATTGGATGCTCTGCCTTAAATTACTCACTCTTTGTTTATATCAGCTCCATCTGCTCCTTCTTCCATTACCTAAATCTGCTAAGTGTTTGTTGAATGTATGCTTTAAATGAAAGCTGTGACAATGGAGATCTTACAGAGAATGTAACAACATTGACACTCTACATCATTGTTTGAAACTTACTATTCATACCTTAACAAAGTTCCGATTTTTTTTGTCGTTTTTGCTATTTTTTCAGAAGCACAAAAGTAAACCTCTAAAGAGCCAAAACTAAGCGGTGATACCATTCAATGTATTGGGCTTTCCCAAAATCACAATTCAAGTACATTAAGGTGGAACCATGCATTAGATTGACCCAAGATAATCAGCAGAGGGTGCAGTAGATTATTGACTGACACTTTCAGAGGCATTAGGAGGATACTTTTCTTTATTTATTTGCCAAAATGGAAATGACAACTTCTCTTAATAAAAACAAGCACAAAGCTAGCACAAGCAGGGATGATACTAACGGGTCTTATAGGCAAGGCATTTTTTTTTTTGTATAGCACACTTTTAACACAAGGTAATTCAAGGTGCTTTTACATGATTAGGTGGTAAGAAAACTAAACATATAATAAAAAATAATGAAAGCAAAAATGGCAAAAACATATGATAGAAGCATAGAAAGTAAGACTACAACAACTATTAGGAATAAGACAAAAAACCATGTAAAAGTATAAAAATAACACAAATTATGCATAAAAATCTAAATCTAAAGAAAACAGAGAGCAATTATAATAGTTTACTCAAAGGCAACTTTATACAAATAAGTTTTAAGTTTTGATTTAAAGCAGCCCATTGTTTGGCTGACGTTGCTGTCATCAGGAAGTGTGTTTCAAATAAAGCATAGAAAGTGAAACATGGTTCTCAATGTTTTTTTTTTCTGATTCTAGGGATTATTAGGAACTTAGAGTTGGAGGAGCTGAGTGGTCTGGGGGGTTGGTATAAAGACAACAGGTATAGAAGCAAGAGCAGCCTAACTGACAATCTGGTCCTCACTCCAGACCAGTTGTTGGTGCTAATGCAGCAATTTGTTGTTTGCCATCCACCAATAACAAGATGAAGAAGGATGGTATGTTTGTTGTAGCCTAATGTAAGCATGTTAACATCAGTTATGGTGAAAAAAATGTAAGAAATACAAACAAGGGAGATAACTATCAAGGTTTTGAGCCTCATATTATTTTGGATTGTGGACATCAGACTTTTTGAGGACTAGCTTTTTACAGGAAGACATTAACTGGACACTTTTGGTTGTGAAAATAATTTTTTTCTTCAAGATGACTCCATACTGTCAAAATATGTGGCATTGACAAATTAGTTGTATTTTTTATTTCTGTCTAAGTGGTCATGACAAAAGCATTTGCAGTGTCTAAACTTATGAGTGTATCCTTGATTGACATGCAGTATCGAAATCTCAACAATCTCACCTTTCAATATAATATATTATGTATAATATGTGTATGTACATATAAAGGCTGTCACAGAAAAGGCAGATTTGCCCTGAAAGTATGTAACGCACCACCATCGGGCGTAAAAACATAAAGCTGTTGAAAAAAAAACAAAAAAAACAGTTGGTAGCAACCAGGCAAAAGTAAGAAGCTTCAAACAAAGATGAATGTGGTAAAAAAGGTGAAAGATCGGTAATTCAAATAAAGGACTTAGAGCTGAGCAAAATACAGTCAGGTCTAACCATATACATATGCTGCCTTTCCAAATAATCTGAATTAAATCAATTCAATTTATTCATATATTTTTTTGATTAGTTGGGCACATTCGGGAAAACATCTCATCTATTCAGATAGACACTCATGCACTTCAATTAATTTTAGTAATTGTATTATTCCCAACCCAGACACTTTTCCCACCTCTAATCATTACGGGGGTTTTTTTCTACCCCTATCCTTGACAAAGCACTCATTAACACCATACCATAACCTGAAACGATGAATATAAAATAGTTTTTAACGGTCCTCACCTTACAGATGAAAAAAACCTGAAACGATGAAAAAAATATGATGGCTAGACAGGTTATTTTCACATTTACACACACACACACACACGTTTGTTTTGCTACCCATATTAAGACTGTCTATTGATTTCCATTGATTTTAGTAACTGGATTTATGCCTAACCCAGACAGGTTTCCTAACCCTAAACATTACTGATATATTCCTAACGCTAAGCCTAACTAAAATCCAATTCAGACCATACCTCTAAACTTAACCCCTAACCCTAAAAGGGGGAGTCTGCCGTATTAGGACCGGGCTTCGGTCCTAGCAAGGTCTATCAGTCCTTAGAAGGTTAGTGAATATCCTAAAACTGGTTTTTAAGTAGGGTAGAAAAACCAGGTACACACACACACATATACTCTGTGGCCATCTCTCCACAGGATACAGTGTGTTATTTCAGCACCTGCAGGCCCGGTGGGCGATGCCACAATGACAGTAATACATATTGGCAGCCAACAGCAGGAAGGCAAAGTAGCAATAGGCGGGAATCAACCGCACATGGCTGTTTGAAACAGAGAAAGTTAATGCAAAGGTGATCAACATGCAAGTAAGGGTTCTAAATGAATTTTTTGGAGTCAATATCTCTGCGTGAGATGACTCCTGCAGACGGTCTTATTATTTGCTTGACAGTAAAAGTATGCTCTAGATGTCAAACGCAATAATTATTGACATAATTAAATGTTGTCTTTTGGAGGACTTGGTAAATATTGGTAAAAATAAAAGATTAATTTTGACTTACTTGTGGCTGGAGTTTGGACATTTACTTAACTAAATGTAGTGTTATTTTTCAGCTTCTTATCACATTGGATGTCATACTTTTTTTTTTTTTGCTCTTAAGAAAGTAACACTGTTGATCTAACAAAATTATACTGTATTAGCTTAGGAATAGTTATATCTGCTCAGGTATAAAGCCTTCAGTCAGCTTCTCAAAAGGCTCATGACTTGGCAGCTGAAGTTTTTAAAATGGTCTCATTATAGAGAGCGATAATTTTAGCTTATTTTGTTTCCATGCCAATACTGGGGTTTTTCACAGTCAAAAACATATACAAATAGGCACCTTACCCTAAATTGTAAACCCAGATAGGTAGGAACTATTTGCATTTACTCAGTTTCATTTACTTGCATGACCCTTGAATAAAAAATTGAGTAGTTTTACTACACCATACTTTATATTTTAACTTGAAAAATAATATGTTGAAGTTTAGCTACTCCTACCTGACTAACATTTCTGGATACTATACCCAGTGCATGTAACTTCACTGAATGAAGAACATATTTTAACAATGAATATGTGAGACACAGAGGCAGTTGATATTGTACAGTAAAACTTCTTGTCTGTACACACGCTTTGCTTTTTTAATGTTATGTTGTAATGTATATATGTATATACATATAACATATATTCACATATCTACATGTTACAAAGATCTTTGGGGATAAATAAAGTATCTATCTATCTGTCTATCTATCTATTGTAAGGGATTTATATTAGGTTTTATATTGAAATAATTGAATTGGAAAAGTGATCTGTCCATAGCATCAGCCACCCCACAACCCTGCATAGGATAGACGGTATGGATTGATGGATGGATGGATGGATGGATGGATGAATGGATTTGGAAACGTTTTTCTTCTGCCTTAACTATTAATTATTATTATTATTATTATTATTTATTACTTATTTGTGTTCTTTATTTCATTTTAGTCTTTAAAACACCAGACATATCATTGCAACATCATTGTGATTTTTTCCTTTTTTTCACTTTTGCTCAAATGATTTCTTGAACGGCTACCTTTTACTTGTCATTGAGGGAAAATGTGTTGAAGTACTGCTACACGTTATTGAGTATAATTTTTAGGTACTTTACCCAACTCTGTAATGCCATATTCTTTGCACCAGCTGACTGGCAGTGTGCAGTTCTATTATACTTCAGGCCGAAAAAATTCTGGTCATTATTTCCCTGGTGTCTCAATAAAAGGATTTTGAACCATATAGTCACAGTAAGATATAAAATGTTTTCATACATGACCTTTTAAAGTCTTTGTATATCTTGATAATGGTAACTGGGCCATGTCCAAATGAGAGAAAAATATTCTTCAGTTGGCCCTGTGCATGTGGCAAACTACAAACTACAAACTACATTACACAACTAGGCAACCTTTTTCATTCATTTTTTAAAATTCTGTATTTGTTTGCCTGATGTAAAAAGTACTCTAGTATATAATAACCATGTCCTGTTTCTGTTTGCTTTTTATCTGATGTCACCTTAAATTAATCAGTTCATGTTTTTCAAAAGACTTGTTTGCAGTAAATACTGATGAGCACTGTTATCTTGAAGCAGAGGGAATTTACTAGCATGCAAAATTACATCCTAATGTTCAGTTCAGTTTATTTATATAGCGCCAATTCACAACACATGTTATTTCAAGACACTTTACAAGTAAAATAAATTCAGTTATACAAGAGGTTAAAAGTTTTCTATTTATGGTAACCCAGCAGATCGAATTGAGTCTTTTACTTGCAGCATTCATCCCTCCTGCACAAACGTGTAACCACAGTACACACCGGCATCGTTTGAAATGCCCGGTTTCATTTTTTTGTTGAGACGTTGTAAAAGAAAAAATTACGAAAAATTACATGTTTCACATACAGTTGAGATGAAAAAAAACTTCTGATAATTTACATGGTGAGATTTAAAAGAATGAAAAAAGTGAGAAAATAATCCAATTCACGCATATTGTCCTCTCACATACATCTCCACCAACAATATGCATTAGCAGTGGGATTTCCTGGCAGGCGCCTTGTCCCTGTCTGCATTACACCAACGTATACACATGTGGCCGTAAACACTTCAAAGGCAGAGGAGATAGATTAGACAGTGGAAATGTTGTTGGGTAGTATAAAAAATATTTTGTCCTGAACAGCTTTAGCTGAAATTTTTACCTTATAAACCACAGCAAAAGAAAAGTATATATTATAATATTTTAAAAGTCCAGACCATAATACAATAATGTTAGTAAACAACATATTTATAAAAACTATATATGATTTAATGTATTGAGGGAAACAGGACAAATCCTTATGGTTTGGCTGTTCATGAATGATGCTTAGGTAAAATGACAATTATTCGGATTCACCATTTCATTCAATCATTTCAGCTGAAGAATTATTTTAGCATTGTCAAAAAATGTAAGCTAAGCTCAAGGAGAACTAGAATATGAATGACACGAAGATGAAAGAAGGCATTTGATAAATTCATAGAAAGTTGGAGTTTTCTGACCCACATGCAGAAACAACAAGCAGACTCAGAATAAACGGTTCAACGTATCAAAGTCAGTTATAAGCTGCAGAAAACCAGGATGGATCAGAAACATTCATCTCCAACAAGGAGACAGCGATTCATTTCAGCTAAGGAGGACGGATGTGAAGAATTGCGGGTAAGGGAAGTAAATATGGCTCACTGATTCAAATGGGTGCAGATGACTTGAGGGTTCCATCAGGTCTGGAGATGAGTGAGCAGATGGTAGCAGTGGAGTGCGTTTGGAATCCAGGGGAAGGCAGGTAGGCAAGGATGAATGTTGGAGACTGGAGAGGCAGGGCGTCAGCTGAGAGGGGAGAAGCCACAGTCTACATACATAGAACTGACACGGGAGGAAGAAATTGGCTATCAGCTGGAGACAACAAGTGAGTGACAGCAGAGCACCACTGGCTTAAGAGCTACTCAACCATAACTTAGAACAGGATCTTATATGATCTCTGGCTAGACTTTACCAACAATGTTAGACAATCAAGCAAAGAGGAGACGTGCTGCAACTTCTCTTAAACCTCTCAGCCTGATGAGGAAATCCTCTACATGTGCATGGAATACAGAGGCTCGGCCATGCCTACCTGTTAAACCTGTTCAGGGAGGAAAAGGTCTCTTCCACGCACACAGACAGGCAGATTCTTACATTAGGCTTCTAAAGCGAATAGCCTTCAAACAAAAAAAAAAGTATGGATACTATGGTTTGATCCAAAGTACCTGCACAATCTTAGAGAAGATTGTGGATAACAGTCTTGAACAGTCTTATGACTACAAAGACAACCCATTTTCTGAGCTTCTCAGTCCTGCAGAGACAAGATAGATATAGACTAGATAGATGAAATAGATCAACCTTTCACTATAACTCCTTCTCTGGCTGGTAAGGACATTGTGCAGGGGGTGTTTAGTATTTAAAAGAATGCCCTGCAGCTTCTTTCTCATCTGTCTCTCCACCACAGTTCCCAGAGGGTCCAGCTCCTGACCCAGTGCAGGACTGGCCTTTTTGACCCATTTACCCAGAAGCCTGCAGTCTTTGTCTGCAGTACTACTTCCCAAGCAGACAACAGCATACACAAGTACACTTTCACTCACCATGTGGTAGAACATTTGCAACATGTAGACAAGCTTAGGTGCTCAGGAAGAAAAGGTCACTCTGTCCCTTCCTGTATCAAATCAAACTTTTCTTATAAAGCTTTTTTCATACAAGAAATGCATCTCCAATTGCTTTAATTACCCCACATAAACCATATTCCCACCCCTCCCCTGCAGATTTAAAAGCATGATCACAGTTATACCCCCCACCCCCCAGTCCAACTCTCATGCACACGCCCGGTTAAAAGCAATTGTAGGAGGACATTGGGTCGAGTTCAGATGAGCCAGGCTCAGGAAACGCCATCAATACGCCCTTGTATGCTCTGTTTCTTCTTGGTGGTTCACTCCAGTTGCTGGTCCAGAACCATACACAGGTATCTGTAGGAATCCACAGTCTTTATTTCCTCCCCACCTATGCATACTGGCTGTCTTCGGGCCGATTTTGCCCTTCTAACAAACCCTGGTTAATGGGATGGCTCTAAAGATAATCCTAACAGTTATTCCTGCTGTGTGGTGGTGTGTTAAGAGCGCTCAGGTCTGCTTGAAAGGACATTGGGAGTGCTCCAATCACAAATAAGTGGTATCCAACATGTTGTGTTCTGAGCACAAACAAGCATGCAGCCTGTTGAACGGGACGTGTAGCCAATCAGAAAGCGAGCTGACAAGCAAGGATGATCGGATGCACCTTTGAAGCATCAATTATTATTTTTAAGTTTTGGCTCACTTGATCACATTCCACCAACGCATAGAAACAGGGATTGGTCAGAGCAAAATCTGTGTGTATATTTATATATATGTTGTGTAATTATCAATTAAAAATAATTGTTAACGTAATGTTATGGTCTATCTGGTTATGAGAGGAATAATAAATTAATAATTTGTAAATGAATAAATAACCTTGTGGCCTTTATCGGTGAGGTTGCTTTCTGCTAACAAAGAATCTGGTTTAGAAACATGGGACGATAACAATTTAAGTGTCCATTCGGCTTGCGCGTCTCTGGGGAGCACACCGTGTGCGTGTTGACACAAACAATCAAAATAACGGGGGAAAACCCAAAACCTTATACAAACAGATAACTCTGCTTATTAAAAAAGGACTGAAGCTTACAATCAAACAAGGCTCAGATTACACACATTCTTAAAACTTGAGAACATGCATGCATGCAGAAATACAAAGAATTTCTGATTCACTCCACCCAGGCTGTGAATAAACTAAAACGGTCTTATTTTCTTTGAAGGAAGAAGCTGTTCCAGGTGCAAAAAAAAAGATGCAGCATTCTTGATTGTGATGGAAAAACACGAAAGACAAAAGGAAAAAAAAAATTTTTTTGATAACCGCCGGTCAAAGACTGGAGGATTTGGTTGCACAAAGGGAAAGGGGTCAAAACCACGTGTTGAAAAAGGG
Source organism: Apricaphanius iberus (assembly GCA_028564705.1). Taxonomy (NCBI): domain Eukaryota; kingdom Metazoa; phylum Chordata; class Actinopteri; order Cyprinodontiformes; family Aphaniidae; genus Apricaphanius; species Apricaphanius iberus. Next base: position 464,001 of record JAPXFQ010002555.1, on the reverse strand, counting down.
GATATCTTCTTTGCATTCCCAGAGGAAACCTTTTACCCACCAGAGCGAGTTGGAAGAGGAGGATCTCCTTTTAGTCCGAGGATCGAACCAGAGAGGACGAAGTTCCATTAATCCGGAGATTTAAACAAGGCGCCCGTGCTGTTGCCTCCTATTTTGTGCGGATGGTCCACTCACACTGCAAGGAACTGCAGCGGGTTTGATGGATTGGCGCTCCTGCAAATCAGTGTGATAGGTTCTCCAGCGCTCAGCGGCTTTTAGAGAGAGAGAGAGAGAGAGAGAGAGAGAGAGAGAGAGAGAGAGAGAGAGAGAGAGAGAGAGAGAGAGAGAGAGAGAGAGAGAGAGAGAGAGAGAGAGAGAGAGAGAGAGAGAGAGAGACGGATAGCCCTCCCATTGGTTATTGGAATGCTGGCATCATATTTCTAGGGCCCTTTGACATCATATACATATGGCTCAGACCCCAGCACACACACACACACATATATATATATATATATATATATATATATCTCGCTCCGCTGTACAGGCATTAATGGTCCGTTCACACCGCCCAAAACATAAACGCCAAGAACGGCAAGATTACTTGTTAAGTCTATGGTTGAGGCCGTCAGAGTCCCCACGGTGCTTTGTGTGCTTTGGCCATTGCAAGTTTTTGAAATGTTTGCTGCTTTCCAACCTTGAAAGCGGCATAAGCCAGCAACACAGAAGCTAAGCTAGCTGAATTTCTACCTCCATCCCCCTGTTGCTCAACCAACCAGAACATCTCACTGTGAAAATGAAACCATAGACGTTATGTCTACAGCTTTAAACTAGTAAGTTTGTGAGCGTTCTCTTAATGGCGACAAAGTGTGCGGTGTGAATGTATCATAATATTTGTGTTTGAAAAGTTTGTGTCTACGAAATGTTTGTGCTGCAAGGCAACAGCCTTGTCTCCCTTCCAGTTGGAACTATTTTTGTTCGCAGAGCTACATAAATTATTAAATATAGAAACAAATCATAATCTGTTGTCTTTTAATATATATAAATGTATTTTACATTTTATGTATTTATGTGTTCTCACATTTATTTAATCCCACATTGATTTATTTTTTTATATTCATTTATTAAAAATCTATTTCCTCACTTATTTATTTATTTATATCGACATTTATTTCGTTATTGTTAATTCTGGCAGAGATGGTCCTCCATACCATAGAGATTCTCTTTCAAAAATAAAAGAAAATAACAACAAATGTAGCAACGTGTTATGGTGTTATTTGAGACTTTTGGATGAACCATGTTATGCTGTTACTCTTAGGGTTCTCTCCCGTCTAAGCCCCTGAAGGCAACCAGTTTACACTGCAAAGCTGCAGCTGTATGGCAAGTCATTGCGATAAAAAAGAGGGTCTAAATTAAATGTTGGTTTAACTCATAATACACCTGGAGTCAGAGCCGATATTTACCCCACTGACTTCAGAACGCTAATGAACTGGGCATGCTCAAAGCAGAAGGTTGCATTCACCAGCAGGGAATAGTCACAAAAACAACAGAATGTAAATACTGGACTGCTTCTGTTCAAGTCTGTTAAATACAATAAATTACTTAATTAAACCACTTTTTTAATTGCATATATATCAAACCTTTGTTCAATTACTAGTGTAATGAATTCTAATTAAAATACTTCAAGATTAGGGTTTTTCTCAGCGATTATTAGGTAATTTTAAAAATTAGATTAATTACATTAATTAATTACAGATCATCATTAATAATATCAGTATTTTAATCTCAGCACAGTACTAATAATATATATATATATATATATATATATATATATATATATATATATTGCTTTTAAGTGTGTGCGTGCATGAGAGGGGGGTTGGGATGGGGGGGGGGGCATATAGCTGTGATGATGGTTTTATTTTTGGTTTGGGAACGGTGGGGGGATATGTTGGGTCATTTTAATCTGTAAGTACTTTGAGAACCTATAATAGTTTGAAGAGTGCTTTATAAATAAAGTTTGTTTGTTTGATTGATTGACTGAATGGTTAATTGATTGATTGACTTACAATTCCCTCAAACTGGAGGAATTGCTTTAGTAGATCCCTGGAAGAAAGTCAGACATCTCAGTCCAGAAAAGTGCATTACTTGGAAAAGCAAAGATACTACGCAGGACCCTCAAGCTCCCAGGTCTCTGATAGAGGACCCAAGCTGGGAATGGCTGGGAATACTGCCTGCGGTGGGGGAGAGGGGAATTTTTATTACATATATATATATATATATATATATATATATATATATATATATATATATATATACTGTATATTAGGTGAGGGTGAAGACTGTCTAGTGGCAATATAATTTTTACTAAATCTTTTTTTGTTGTTGTTTCCAAACAAAACAAAGGTCTCAGCGGTAAAACAATAACAACCAACAACAACAAGACATTCTTTTAGCAAAGTTTTTGTAGAAAAAAAAAGAGATCTCACTTCAACATGTCTGTAGATATGTGTCTGCATCAATAAATATAGTCAGAGTGGATAGAGTATCAATAAACTGTATTTAAGTCAGACCAGCAATACTTCTTAACAATATTACTTAAGTAAAATCAAAAACGTACAGTGCAGCAAAATTACTCCTAAAGTAAAATTTTGCCCAAAGGTTGTTCAAGTAAATGTAACTGATTAAATGTATCTAGTTACTAACAAATGCAGAATGGACAAAGAGTACTTATCAAGGTGCATGCATAAATTCCTTTTTTTTTTTTTTTGCACTGTCATACGAAGAGTAATGTTTTCCTTTCTAAAAATTTTGAACTTAAGAAATTGTAAGCTGACTTAACATTTTTTCAGAAATTCTGGCTGCTCAAAACACTTTACACTAAATACATTCACACTCACAAACATGCACACATTTACACACTGATATGCAGATCAGTTGGCAGATCAGGTTATGGGCCTTGCCAAGAGGCACATAAATACGCAGCAGGAGAAAGCTGGAATCTAACCTGCAACTTATCAATTGAAAGACAATTACTGCACCCACTGAGCTACAGGCACGTTAAGAAAAACATTATTTAAACTGTGAAATACAGTATATACAAAGTATGTCTCACTGTTGCATTACTAGGGATGAGCGAGTACAGCATTATCTTTATCTGTTAACGCATATGAATGATCTGTATCTGTACTCAGACTGGGCGGGACCTAATCCTGAAGTGAGTGTGGCTTAACCCAAAAGTGTGCCGTGCTATCTCTAAATGGGCGTGGCTTTAACCGGTATGTGTTTTTAAGCATGCAGTTGATATGGGTTGAACAGAAATTGTTATATTTATTGCTGATTAGAAAATTATTTATCTAAACAATATCCAGAACAAGTTTGGCAACAATGAATACAACACTTGCAGATTGCAACTTAACTTTCATTTTTTAACTTTATTTAAACTTGTTTTTTCTTGTGTGATATTTTTTTTGTGATGATTTTTTATTTATATTTTTTTAGATCCACACCAGATATGTGTGTGTAGCGAATTGATTTGTAATATAACTGTATACCCTAACTACCTTTATTTATTTTATAAAATAAATAACATTTGATGTTACAGTCCCAGACCCACCCTGGGCCCTTTTAGCCCCTCTTTATTAACCTCCTGGATACACCCCTGCTCAGCAGCACTAAATATTTAGCAGTAGCCACTTATTAATCATTCTAAAAACTCATAGGAGTCTCTGGGTCCTAAGAGAATTAGAAAGTCTTTTTTCGCACTTTGGTCGCAGCACAGCATGAAATCTGTTACTTTGTGTTCTGTCTGATCAGCGCGATAGCTGCGCTCTTAATGGGCCAAAAGAGCTGGAAAAAAAACAACTTGATCTGTTGCCAGAGTAACCATCGCGCAATCCGAAATAAAACTAAACAAGATGTGAGTTCGGTTGAAACATTTTTTAATCCTTAATATGTGGGAGGATGAAAAAAGTGATTGAAACTGCAGCTTCTGTCACATAAAGACTGTACTGAAAACTTGCAGCTCGCTGCTGCAGCGCATCATTACAGCTGATTGTTTTTTTCTCATACACAAATCACATAGGTGACCTATTTTTAATTCAAAACAGCAAATTTCGCCAACAGGTTAATATTTTTCATGACTGGAATGAGGAAACTGTACCCCAAAGCACCTTCCTTGTCAAAATAAGGGGTGGTAGTAAAAATAAAATATCATTTTTTCCCTGGGAGGCCCCTAAGCCAAGATAAATGCCCCAGTCAACATAATGTTAAGCGAGATCCAGGGGTGTGCTCCCCTGGGAGAATATTTTGATTATTAGTCCATTGCATTAAAAGATTCTGATTACTTTTGTGGATATGACTGGACATTATTCAGACGTGAGATGAACCAACCGAATACAAGCCTATATTACAGAAGTATAAATGTGTAGAGCACCAGGCAAGGCAAGGCAATTTTATTTGTGTAGCACACTTTCAACATAAGGCAATTCAAGGTGCTTTACATGATTCAGTGATAATGAAACCACATGATTACAAACAAAACATATAAGTTTAACAGTAATCAATCAGTAAGAAAAGATAATGTATGGAACACATTTATGTAATTAATACACAATCACTTAAAAAAGAAATAAAAAAGTAAGAATAGAAATTAAATTAAAACAGAAATAGAAATTAAATTAAAACAGATAAAACACTATTGGGTAAACAAAACAAAAAGTGATCAGAAAGCGTAATTTAAGATTCAAATGCAGCTCTGAATAGTAGAGTTTTTATCTTTGATTTAAAAGAGCCTAGCGATTCAGCGTTTTTGCATTCGTCTGGAAGTTTATTCCACATTTGTGGAGCATAGAAGCTGAAAGCTGCCTCTCCCTGTTTAGTTCTGATTCTAGGGACGATTAGTAGGCTAGAGTTGGAGGACCTGAGTGGTCTGCTGGGTTGATATAGTGACAGCATATCTTCAATGTACTTTGGTGCTAAATCGTTCAATGATTTATAAACAAGTAGGATAATTTTAAAGTCTATTCTCTAAGCTACACGGAGCCAGTGTAAGGACTTTAGAACTGGGGAGATGTGTTCTACTTTCCTGGTTCTAGTGAGAACACGAGCAGCAGCGTTCTGGATCAGCTGCAGCTTTCTGATTGATTTTTTAGGTAGACCTGTGAGGACACTGCAGTAATCGATCCGACTAAAGATAAACGCATGGATCAGTTTTTCACGGTCCTTCTGTGACATCAGTCCTTTAATCCTAGAAATGTTCCTCAGGTGATAGAAAGCTGACCTTGTTATTGCCTTTATGTGACCCTGGAGGTTCAGGTCTGAGTCCATTATTACACCTAGATTACGAGCCTGATGAGTAGTTTTTAGTTGTATTAGCTGAAGCTGTGTGCTGACTTTGGATCGTTCCTCCTTAGGTCCAAAAATAATTACTTCTGTTTTGTTTCTGTTTACCTGGAGAAAGTTATGGGACATCCAGTCATTGATTTGTTCAATGCATTCATTTAAGGTCTGGATAGAATCAAAGTCACCTGGTGATAATGTAATGTATAGCTGTGTATCGTCTGAATAGTTATGGTAGCTAATCTGATTGGCTGCTATAATCTTGGTTAGTGGGAGCATATAAATATTGAACAGGAGGGGGCCCAGGATGGAGCCCTGGGGGGCCCCACATGTGATTTCTGTTTGTTCTGATGAGAAATTTCCGATGGACACAAAGAACTTCCTATTTTTCAGGTAAGAGGTCTTGGGACCTTGGGCCTGGTAGGTCTGCTCAGGAATACATCCCTTACTAGTCACTTAACTAGGTATTGCTTGTATAGCATAGTGAGACCATGGATACTACAGCCATACCAAGAAAGGTCAGTAGGTGGCAATTCTAATACTCAAAAGTAACCAGGAATTAATTAGTAGCCTAAATATTGAATAAAGGGCATGAACAAAGAGAGACATTCATTTTTATGAAAAATATGCACAATTTATTTTAAATTGTGATCACATATTTATTATTTAGAGAATGTTTATTTTTTTTAAACGTGAGGTTTACATATTTTAAAAACATCTGTATTATATTGTTTTCGCATTCTGATACAATGTCCAGAACCACTATCAGCACCTGATTATTCACGCTGTAGCAGCAGCTGTAAATCCTATCCTAACACCTGCTTCTAATTTAATCAGCTGCAACATAACGGCATGTTTTTTTCCAACACTGGATAAAAAAATTAAAACAAGAACTGTGTAAGTGGTGATATTCGTTTTTTTGCCAGCGACGTGACGCCACTGAATTACTAAAGTTGTCACAGGACAATTTAACTTGTACACCAGAGACTATATTTCCATAATTAGATAAATAAATAAGTATAAGGACAATGATCAATGAGGACTTACCCAGCTTTGCACTTACGTTGAGGATTATGCAATTCTCCTTTGCAATTTCCCACAGGCGAAGCGACTCACGCTGTTTCTGCTTGTCTGACCTCCGCTTTTAGCACAAACATGGCTTTCTATTTCGCAAAGATCTTCCTAACTCCCATTGAATCAACATAATCTCAGATCTCCAGACTTTTGAAAGCCTTAAACTTTTATGAGTGAAATGTCAGCTTTAGGAATAGTGATAAATGTCACATATCTAAAAGGGGCTTTAAAAGCTTCTTTTTCGCCGTCGATAGAGATTTTAGCTTTCTGTCTAAAGCTCTCCGAGGTTTCAGATGTTAAAGTGGTTATATTGAGAGTGAGGAAGCACATGCCTATTTGGGCGGGGTATGAGTTGGTCGGCCGTAATGTAAGGAGACGCTATCGGTTGCCAGGGCAACGCCTTCAGAATTTAACAGTATTGACGCGACTAACATTCCGGAGCTCTTTAATTTTTGCGTGTGTATTAATTCGGCGGGACAGATCTGCAAATACACGGAAAGGAAGAAAGTAAAGCAATGGAGAGAGTCAAGACAAAAGAAAATGGACCTTACATGGACAAGCTTATACCTACGGTAAAACAGCGGTATTTGGAGAAGCTTTCATACATTAAACATACGGACCCATACGAGCTCCCTGCAGCAGAATGGCACAGAGACCTGAACCATTTGCCTCTGTGCACATATATAGATATAGTAAATTATCTTGTTTTTGGTGTGAGTTATTACACGTTGCAGGAGTTTAAAAGCCACAAATCTTTGGAAAGCTACAAGGCTTTCTGCTGTGGCTGTGTGCAGGACTTGGCAATCTACAAGCCTCCAGGTGGCGAAAACAGCGTTGTGATGGCAAAAGTAATTTTTCTTAACATTCATTTCAGTCTGTCATAATTACATTGCATTTAGCAGACACTTCTTGACCAAAGTGACAAAGTAATTTACTGCAACTGCTTCGTAAACACTAGATTGTGACGAGATGCTCAATATACACAAACGTTTCCAACATGTTTTGATGTAGGCTAAAGCTGTGTACCGTATGTTTAGGTATTTAGTTGTAATTTGATTTTGGCCCAATGACATACCAGGCATAGACTCTATGGCACCAGGTTTTTGTGTTGGTGGATGATCACCCTGGGTTGGCTGGGGTAGTTAAATGTGTGGTACTAGAGTAGTTTTTAACGCAGCAGTGAGTTCCAGGCATGGTAACACAGTGCAGAATTGCAAGAACCTCCTCTACTACCGAGTTAAAAAACACACAGTTTGCCGCTGGAAGGAAACCAAGATGGTGGAGATCGAGGGGAGGGGCTCTGTACCATGACGACAACTCCTCACTCTCAATATCGGGGATTTTGCCTTCTAACTGTCTTGGAAATGTTTGTTGCGTCTCTATAGCCGCAGTAAATTTTACCCCTCGCGCATACGCACAAAGATGTCAACAAAGATCCTCCTAAAACACATTTGCTCTTGGAGTAACTGCTACATCAGTCTGGTTGATTGAAAACCCAAGACCGGCCCCTACCCTATAATCGATTGGTTTAAGTAGTCCTACAGTGGTGTGGTTTAGAGTGAAAGTGCCTCTCAGATCTAGGGAATTTTCAGATCACACGAACCTGATTATTTTTTATTTATTTTCAATCTATTCTCGGATACTCGGCTGAAACAAGTATCCGGCTCAACTCTATGCATTACTAAACAGTATTCTATTTTGAACAGAAAGAGTGCTGTAAATAGACTTTTTGGACAAATGCAGAAATACGAAGCATAAATGTTCATGTGGGTAAACAAAATAGCATATTTTTGTATCGTTTTTTTTTATAATTTCAATTCCATTCAGATACTTTAGCTGATGATTTGCCTCTTTTGGCTGTTGACAAGTTGTTAAAGTTGATGAGTTAATTTCTCTCCTACACGTCTGTTTGAAAGCAATTTAAAGAGCAGAGGGGGAGGCAAGAGTCAGACATTGAGCTAGGGTCTGAAAATGCAATACCATGTAGAGAGCTATTAAGAATTCATCCAGCTCACATGCTTCTCATCTCTTTCCAGTTCTGTCAAGCAGATGCTTTCAGCACACGTGGCTCATTCTGGTAATGGTCCCCCATGCCACTGAATTCTGGAGCTTTTAAATTGTGGACTTCTTTTTTGTCAATGTGTGTGAGATGTAGTACTCTCTGAATATTTTCCCTGCAACTTTAAAATCCCTCTTAGACTGTATCTTTATTGTCATCAAACTTTGATTCTATTATTTTACTAGTCTTAAACTTTTTATTTACTCAGAAATTTGTTATAGGTAGTTGGGTGGACATAATATTATTGTCAAAAGCAAAATAAAGTAATTCGATTCAATAAAAAAAACCAAAAAACTTTATTAATCCCAAGGGGAAATTAATTGTCATAGCTCATAATTAATTATTTAAGGGTTTGTTGTTGATCATAATGGCAGTAGGCTGGAAGGATTTCTTGTGGCTGTCTGTGTTACAGCGAAACACATTGTACCTAGGTATCTTGTTTTACTAAGACTGGTGTCACATTACTAGCATTGGGATTGTTAACCCTGTGACATTTCCTCCTTGCTTTTCCTATCTCTAAACAAACTATTTTATACCCATGCATTTAAATCTTCTGAAGTACTGACATGTCCTATGGAGAGAAAAAGTAACAAAGCTATTACAAGCTCTCTTTGTACATTTTCAATAACCTTTATAATACACTTTATTTCAATTTATTTTGTTTCTGATCCCCAGTTGGATAAGCTAACTCAAATACAACATAATTGATTAAGACTCTTAATAAAGCTTGGATGTGTCTTTAAGGGAATTCTTAGTGGAAGATATTATTTATCCTGTAATCTGAGATTTAATCATGTGTTAACAAGAAGGCTGCAGATTGGCCACAGGCCTGCAGTCTAAATGTCTACTGTAATTTAGCTATTTATAGTGACTGACAGAGAAGCAACACTATTAAAGGAGTTCAAAATCCGACTGAGATTCTGTTAGTTTAAAATGTATTATCCAAAACACAAAATGGAGTGGGAGATCGACTCAACGCAATCTGCTGGGATTCATTACATAGAAAACTTAACTGATTGGAATTTTTGTATGATTGTATTGAAATTACTTTTGTTGTTAAGTGCCTTGAGATGACATTTGTTGTGAATTGACGCTATATTAAATTAAAGTGAATTGAATTGAATGTTTTGGTGCTGTATCTGCAGTGATGCAGGTTCTGGGTTGAAAGGTGAAGATGGGGTGAGAACCTCAGTCATCTGGAGGGAGTAGAGCCACTGCTCCTCCACATCAAGAGTTGCCTCAGGTATCTGATTAGGATGCTTCCTGGACGCCTCCTTCGTGAGGTGTTCCAAGTGGGTCCAACAGGGAGGAGGCCCATAGGAAGACCTAGGATATGGCTTGGCTGGCCTGGGAATGCCTTGGGATTCCCCAGGGCAGCTGGTACAAATGGCTGGGAAGAGGCAAGTTTGTGTTTCTCTGCTTAAGCTGCCTACCCCCTGGTGACCCTACAGAAGCAGAAGATAAGGGATAGATTAATACCCATACCTGTAAACTGTCCAACTTAAGTGATTATATTGAGAATGACTGACTTTCTGAATCAGAAATCCGATTATGACCCGTGGGGTGATAATCCTTTACACTCAGCTGTAAACATCTTGAGAAAGGTTTTCAAACCAGATTCCCTCCACTCTACAACCACCCCTTGACAACCTGCCCATTAACATCGCAAACAGGAAGAGATTTGAGTGGAGTCAGAGTGGAGTCCAGCTTGCACTGGGACAAGCTTGACCTTAGAGTGATAATGCAAACTCAGTTATTTTGGTCATTCAAGGAATGAGCCACAAATGCACAGCTGCTTACCATAGACTAAAACTATAAAACAGAAATTTTGCTTAAATCACTTGTTTATGATGGTGACAAAACATTTGTTGACTGATGGCTCCATTTTGAATCTGAGAGACTCACAGAAGAGCAAGAGCTCTAAAATGTAAACAGGTATATAATGACCAGTACCCTGTAAGGAAAATGGAAATTTTATATGTAAAGGCAATTCAAAGTGCTTTACATGATTACAATTATAACATAGAATCACTAAAAGAAAGCATAAACAAACATTTATAAGCAATTAAAACACTTAGCAATGAGATGTGAAGATTAAAATACAAGAAAGCATTAACAATAAAACAATAATCAAGACAATAATTTGTATGAAAACTAAAAAACAGGCAAGCAAGAAAAGCAACAATAGTATCAGCTACTCATAAGCGAGTCTAAATAGGTACGTTTTAATTTTAGACTTAAAAGAGTTCAGTTTCTTTGCAGTTTTGCATTCTCTTGGTAGTTTGTTACAGATATGAGGAGCATAGAAACTAAAAGCTGCTTCCCCATGTTTGGTTTTGGCTCTAGGGATAGTCAGTAAACCAGAGTTGGATGATCTAAGTGATCTGGATTGTACCACTATAGCAGATCATTAATGTACTCTGGTGCTAACCCATTCAATGATTTATAGACTAATAAAAGGACTTTGAAATCTATTCTCTGAGCTACAGGTAGCCAGTATAATTACTTTAGAAATGGGGTGATGTGCTCTATTTTCTTGGGTCTAGTGAGAACACGAGCAGCAGAGTTCTGGATCAGCTGCAGCTGTCTGACTGATTTTTTTTTTGGCAGACCTGTGAAGACACTGTTACAGCAATCAAGGCAGCTAAAGATAAATGCATGGATTAGTTTTTCTAGGTCTCCTTGTGTCATCAGTCCTTTTATCCTAGAAATGTTCTTACAGTGATAGAAGGCTGACCTTGTTATTGCCTTTATGTGACCTTGGAGGATAGAAAGATAAGTACTTAAGTTTTGTTTTCGTTCAGTTGGAGGAAATTATGGGACATCCAGTTGTTAATTTGCTCAATGAATTTATTAAGGGTTTGGGCACGTTCAACATCACCTGGTGACATTTAGATATAAAGTTGAGTATCGTCGGCATAATTGTGGTAGTTAATAGTATTGGTGGCTACAAATGTACACATATAATCATCAGCACCCTGTATGACTTGACTTAAATAGTGTTGGGTATTCTAAGTGTTATTCTCGTTGTCTGCCTAATAATGATTTAAACAACTACACTCGTAACCTAATACTGGTATAATTGTAACACACATTATTCCTGATAAATTGAACAAATGGGGCACCAGCTTCTTACTCTACATAAGAAACAATATTAATTATTAAACCAGACTATCAGTCAATCTGAAAGGTGAGTTTTTTATGCAATGTATCAAGCACAAACACTGAAAGAGCACAGAGACTGATATCAAGTTTAGGGAATTTATTCATCAATTGCTCACACACAGAATAAATTCGATCTAAGCTAAAATGCTACTATGCTATGCTAAATGGTAATGCTAAGCGACAGGAACAGCCAAGATGGACGACTACAGCAGAGAACAATAACGTCATCGGAAGGTCCACCTCATGTGCTCATGTCTTAAGCATGCGTGAGGGAGATGGGGGGAGAGAGACTGCAGGGGATGCTGAACAGCCAGGTGTAAGACAAAGGAGACCACATGGTGATAGCTAGTTAGCCTTGTGGCTCAGACAAAGGATCATAAAGAATGTCTCTCGCCCGACCTCTACAGAACCATTCCAGTTTGTGGAACTAACACAGCACAAACACAAAATCAACACACTGCTTTGCTTAAAAATCAAAAAGAAAACAGAGTAACTTTAACACAAACAGCAATCTTTGGTGAAACAAAACACCTTATAATCTAAATAAAGAACCTATGCTCCAACCCAGATTGAAGACAAGAAAAAAAGTTCCTACTTTGAGTCCGAGGTCAGAGGCTGGGCGCTGGAGGGAAATTGTTCTTGGAAAAGAAAAAGGGTTCAATCCGTTCACCTAACTTGTGCAAGGAGAGGACGGATTGGATTGAGCGATTGGAGTGCGTTCCTGAAATTGCGCCAACACCAAGCATCTTGGTTGGAACGATGCACCAAGGAATGGGAAAATTGAGGAAGCTAGGTACATAGCCTGGGCAGTTTATGGGGTTCAATCCTTCAAGACCAGCCGTGGATTGGGGAAGAAAGGAGGTTGCTAGCCGATATTTTCAAAAGTGGGTCCCCCCCTTAAGCTCGACGAGGCATAGACGCTGTCAACGTGGCTAGGGAAGGCTTCTACTTGTGGAGGCTGGATCGGCGTCAGCTGGAGATTTTGAATATCCCTCCTACAAGCTCAGGATTTGGTGGACAAATGGGATGAGCCTTTATAACCAGAGTGTTTATAATCTCTGGTGGTGTCATCCGAGATGGCCGCCGACACTAGCCAACGGGAGGCCGTTCTGGGGTCGCTGAATGGCCGATGGTTTGGCTGGCCCAGCTAACGAGCTTGGGGAAGATGGTGGCAGGTCCAGTGCAAGGGATGCTGGGAGACTGAGTCCATTTAATATCTGGTGATTCTAGATTGACCCAACACAAAGTTCTTGGATAATTAAGAGCTGCTCTTTTGCTTATCATGCAAATATTTAAATAGTCTTCCAGAAATAAGTGATAGCAGAATATGAAATAGAGGATGCTAAAAAATGTAGCACAGCACTTTTCAAACACTTATTTGAAATAAACGGGGTACAACAGCAAGTCAATGACTTGATGCAATCTGCTAAGATTCCTTTAATAGAAAACTTTTAAAGTGACTGAAATGTTTGTATAATTGTATCAAAATTACTTTTCTTGTGAAGTGCCTTAAGATGACATCTGTTCTGAATTAGTGCTATGTGAATAAACTGATTTGAATGGAACTTAAGAGAAATAGTTCTATAGAACCGTTTTTGAAATCCACTGTTGGAGGTAATAATTAGTAAGTGAATTGTTAGAGAGAAAAAAAACCTACACTACCTACACTAATTGACTCATTTTTTAGAAGAAGCAGGAGATAGACTGGCACTGTGTTAATGATTGGCCATGTATAAGTTTTGTTCCCAAGGTGTAACTGGAGGTCTTGCCACTTTAGCAATGCTTGAGCTATGTTTCTCTGGACTTCACTTCTAGTACAATAATAAGGTCCAGATGGTCCTGTTAGCCTTAAGGCTGTCATGTCTACTTAGATTGCGGAAATAGAAAACCGCTGAACCAAAGTTTTTTTAGCCTCTCTTCCCATTAATATACATGTATTTCCCTTGAAGGCTTTGTTGTTCAGTTGGTGCATTTAACAATAATTTTTACAAGTTCAGTCACAACTGGAGATGAGTCATCTGTCATTTAAAGTACCAAATCTGAAGAAACATCTTAAGAAACAGGCTTATCATTGTGAGTTTTATCAATTGTTGATTACAAAGATGATAATCAGTGTTCAATTGTAAATTAGTAGTTTATTGATTTTAAAATACCTGGGAACAGTTTTTTTACCTCTGCCAGGGAGGTAATGCTTTGTGCCCAGCTGTTTGCTTGATAATTTAGACAACATACTTTTGGTATTGTAAAATGAATGTTGTGTTAAAAGGTTAATTGTTAAAACAAGGCTCCCGTCATTTTTTAACTCAGCCGAAACTCCCCACATGGATTTAGCAAACCAAATAGAAAAGAACATGTCTGCTGCTGAGCACTCTCTTGGACACTTGCCAAAAAAACTTGCTCAAGATCTGTGTGGAGCATATTTTACACTCTTTGCCACAAAGAAAGCCAAGGTAATATCTGTATGTCCTCCAAAGAACACCAATCCTCCCACCAACACCAATTTATCTTTACAACCATGTTCTACCAAACCCTCCACAAGCAACAAATCATCTTCATGGCCATGCTCTGCACCTTTTGATCTATTTTTAATGACATTACTATTACATGTTTATTGCTGGATTTTTGGACAAACATCAACCAATATTGCATTTCCAAAATTATTATGATGGATAATTAGAAGTGTCACGCGAAAAAAATGGATTTTTACACCTATTTTATATTTTACTTGAATATAAATACAAATACTTTTCCCTCCTCAACAAATACAGATACAAATACCGGCTGCTTTGCACACCCATGATATCCATCCACCGACCAGTGATGCTAACCGCCACTCCTCTCCTATGTCAGAGAGCTCACAAGCAGCTCTTCTTACGCAGGAGCCCCACTACTGTGGAGCATACATCCAGCAAATTAACTGACCATGTGCAAGTCTCCCCTCTCTGCTGAAAGAGCATAGTGACAGCATGAATACAGCATGCATCTCATTAACAGAAATTTTAGTGTAAAACTTCTGAAAATTATAAATTCCAAACAACAATGGGAATTGGTAGGGGTAATAGTGGCCCTGGTGGAGGACTGCGCTCTTTGGGTGCTTTTTTTAGTTTTATATGTTAAAATGTCCCAAACCCTAAAATAATAGACATTTACCATTATAATCATCTATTTGCTTTATAGCTTTGTATAAAAAATATATAATGAACTGTGACTAAAGGCAAAAATAAAACAGTGATATAACAGTGACAAAACAATAAATCAGAAGCCTCTCTGAAATCGAGTGAATTTCTTCATTATTATTTTGTTCTTGTATTCTGTCTAGCAATGAAGCATTCAGAATAGTCTGATTGCCCTTAAAACAATTCTCCAACAGTTTCACTTTCACAATACCATGACCATTACTGTTTTAGTTGTAATGACCGACTGTTAATTGTCTTTTATTCATATTTATTTTAACTTTATTTAAGTTTATTAAAACTGAAATGGATCTTGGGACTCTGGGTAAGAATGTAAGCAAGTTAAAGAACAAGAAAGAGAGAGCAGAGAAAGGGTAAGAAAAGCGGGGAAAGGGGGGAAGAGTGAAAGAACACTAAGAAACTGCTTCAGCACTTGTGGAAAGAGAAAAAAGAAACAAAAACTGCAGCATCAATCAACACATGCATGTTTAGCTATGATGAGGATGTTTTTCAATAATATTACAATGTTGTAAGTGGCAGCCAGAGTCCAGCTTAGTGTGTGTTTGTCAACAACTTTGTACAGAAATGTGTGTGTGTGTGTACGCACTTTTTTGTGATTAATCCCTGAAATTATTTACAAATGAATATGGAGGGGCCTAGCCCCAGAGAAGAGGGACCCAAGGGTGTCCCACATTGGAACTGCCACAGCCCCCACACAAATATTAACCCAGGCTTTCCACTAGACGTGTCAGCAGCATGTTAAGGGAGCAGCACGTTTTACTCGCGTATTCTGCTGCTTGGCCCTTTCCACCAGGGGCGTCAGCAGCACGTAGCAGCAGGGAAGTAGCTGTCACCGAGAGAGCCCGAAATCATGCGAGATCAGCAAAATCGCGCTTGGTTTCCTCAGTAAACGCAACAACAAACAGGAAAAAGACTACAACATGGTAGTAGTCATTATTAAAACTTCAAGGCCCATTTATTTTAGTTTGCATAATTGAAAATGGGGCACAAA
Organism: Apricaphanius iberus; assembly: GCA_028564705.1. Classification (NCBI taxonomy): domain Eukaryota; kingdom Metazoa; phylum Chordata; class Actinopteri; order Cyprinodontiformes; family Aphaniidae; genus Apricaphanius; species Apricaphanius iberus. Next base: position 448,202 of record JAPXFQ010002555.1, on the reverse strand, counting down.
AAAAATCAAATTAATAATTAGCATAAACTCACCATCTTGCCCCAAAACAGCAGAGACGTCACTCCAGGCTTTATCCTTCTTGACATTGTCCTTATAAAAACTGTGACTGGGGACATATATGATTTAGTCCTTCTCCACTTCGATGATCAACCTTTCGTCGTTCATGGGGTCACGCAAATGACCCTCCCGCGACCTACTGACATCCAAAACGTTGAAATTGACATGTTTCATATACGTAACACATAGAAAACAGGACTCCTGCGTATATTTAGAAAATGCTGCGACATGACACTCCTGTGACCGGGCAAACTTGTGCTGCTTTCACTTCCGGTGGAAAGGATTATATTTATTGCATCGGTGGCTAACAGCCGTGTGTGACGTGCTGCTGCTGTAACATGCTGGTGACGCGTCCAGTGGAAAAGAAGGGGTAAGGCAGAGGAAAAGAGAGCAAGAGGGGCCACCCAGCAGCAGCAGTTCAAAAACCCCAAGGGGCTGCAACAAGGACCCCACAGATCCTGCTGGTAAATTGCTATGCCCTACCAGACAGTGATCCAGTGACCCAAGACTGCCAGGGCACCTCACCACTTAATGGTGTACAGAGAACAGATGTGTAAAAAGACCCCTGGCATTACTTCTCAATGTACAAAGGATGAGTGGTGTTCTAAAGTGTAGTTAAAACAGGGATGGGGCATAGTCCTCACACCAATCTGCCATGTAACAGCTGGTGACAACACAGTACGTCATCCCCCAAAGTCCTACATTTGTGTTCCCTCAGTCCACTGAGAGCAGGGGGACCAGTCCCCTCCAGTTGGGGGTACCCAACGCTGATGCAGACCAATGCCAACCCAAACCTCCGCCAGCCCCAACCCACACTACTCTAGAAACAAATTTATACCAACCGCAACTTCCAGTTTGTTCTTCAACCAAGACAACAGACATCCAGGTTGAGTCCTAGCCCCTCCCCCCACATGCAACGACTCCTATCAGCTGACATTCACTAATTCAACCTGAAATTGAATGTGTTTGCCTATGAAAGAAAGTGTGAGAATATGTGCTTAAATGTGGGTGGGTGAATGTTAGCAATTATGTATTTGAACCTGCAGCTTGTTTTACACGTGTGTGCTTTTCTGCTCATGTAAGCACTGGTAAGTGGGTGTTTGTGTGCAAGCTTTGATGAATGTGTGTTTATGTGTATGCATGTGTTTTGCCCACTCATAACCTATCTTTATCCATGCTGTGATGTCTACAATACCTGCTTCTTTGTGGCAACATTCAGGCAGGACCCAGAGAAGCCTGTTGCGAATACATTCTTTTCTGGGAATACTCTCTCTTAAAACCTGCAGTTGACTCTGTAAGGCATCATTTTTCTTATATTTATTTTTCCTATTTCTTGTTGAAGCTGCTTTTCTTCTCTAGATTGTATGATATCAGGAGCCAGGCAGCATTTCAGCACTTTTGGCTGTACACAGCCTCAGGAAGTACCTGGACTTCTCAGACAGATAGAGCTTTGCAATCACTGCCTGAACAATATATATCGTATCATACTGTGATGCGCCTTGACTCTTTTCTGATGTACACATTTATTGCATTTCTCTTTGGTTTTAACATTTTCTCCAGGGTTATTTATGCTTTTATTAATGAATATTTGGCAGTCACACATTGCTAGACATTTGTTTTGCTACACTTTTTCAGAGGTAAATGTGATCCTAGAAAGATTGCTGTACCATCATGAATTAACTGCCTTGCTCAAAGAAAAAAACTAAATGCTGCAACTGATTTAAGTTTTTTTGTACTTGTTGGGGTACACACAGCCAATAGGTGGCGCTCTTCCACATTCTAGCTCCAACTGGAGAAGAAGTGTTAAGTGTAGAACAAACAGGACTCAAAAATGCAGACTACAAGCAAAACTCAGTTCAGAAAAAAGGTTTTATTTCCTCCGATGAGAGAACTAACCCAAAGTCCAGACAAACTCCAAAATCTAGTCCTCTGCACTTTATGGGGGGAACTCTCTGTATCCGGTGGAGAGGCTGCAGGACAGAGCTAGAACCAGGCAGAGTGGGGAGAAATCCAGGGGAGGACGTCAGGAGGGGAGCAGGCAGAGCAGGTTAGCAGTTGAAGTCTCACATGAACTCACTGAGGTTGAATAACGAACTGGCAGTGGCTGCAGTGAAGAGCTGGGCTTAAATACTCAAGGTAATGAGTAACAGGCTGCAGGTGTGGAGATAATAGTTTTAGCCTGCCTGGCTTGCTCACACTCAAGGGGGAAACCCTAACAAGAAGAGCTTTAACAGGAAAGGGAGGAGTTTTAATGGAAGAAAAGTCTACCTTTGTGACCCCCTCTTCATCTTTGACCGTGAGTTGGAAATGGCTAACATTTGAGAGAAAGTGCCACATCCTGAATCCTTCCTGCGTTGGCAAGGGAAAAGAGCCATGTGTCTGTGAGAAACTCACGCCGTACAATATGAAGACTACTGATCGATCAGGTGAATCGCAAACCACTGATGAAAGAAACCACACTGTTCAGCTTTGAGCTTTGCAGAAGCTCTCTGAATTGCAGCTTGCAATGAGAGAAAGAAAGGGAGCCCACCCCTGCATGCAGCGGGATCTGAACCAGCCGGAAGCTGCATTTACCCTCTGCAACAGGACCAATGTGGATGAGACACCGTGCTGGAGAGCTGCAAAAAGGTATCGTTTCTCTGAATGAAGGTTGGAGCTGATCTCTGTTTAGCCAAGCCAGAGAGTACAAGCCGACCTCCCAGTTAAAGGCTACTATCTGTGCCCCCCCAGCCATTGGAACCCAGATCTTCACTGTTACCTACCGCAGCCAGGAAAAACCTGGAGAGCTTTAATCATTCAATTAGGCCATCTGAGCAGAAGCAATATTAGTTTAGAATAAATAAGGTTTAAGGGTTGTTTGTTTTCACTGTGATTCGTTACCTTGGGTAAAATTAATTTGCTATTGTTTTTGCTATTGTTTGACTACTAACAGGCAATTCAGCCACAAGGTTTAACCCGTCTTTTTTCAAAGGCTTTCCAACTCATAGCCATTTTAGATCCTCCAGTCCGTGTTACTCAATCCGACAGGAGTTTCTTTTTTTAATATTTGATAAAAGAATCAGAATGGCATAGTTCTTATTGCATGCGCCACATGTGCAGAGGCCTCAGTCCTCAACACAACCATGTCCGGCTAGAGTCCCATCCCGGGCGACCCTTACCGCATGTCCTCCCCCACTTCAAAAATCTGTCCACTGTCGAAAAAGACCATGGTGGAAAAAAAAAAAAAAGAATGGCTTTAAGTGGTGCCACATGGGTAAACAGTCAATAAAGATTGCAATTGACGGTATTCAAAATAGAGACTGGCTTTAAATTAGATTGTTGTTGTAACAAAACATTACTTCCTACAAAGAATGTTTTATTTATCCCTGCATTGTTTTTTGGTTTAGACATTAATCAAAAGTGCTAATTACTTAAAGCTAGTCTAAATTAATACACTAATTTAGCTTCACTTCTAGCATTTCAATATAAGCCTTGGTCTTTAAGCATCCAGATCCATACTAAACTGAAACAGCAGATTTGTTTCAATTTCTTTGCATATTTATCAATTCACTGTATTCTTTATCTTTGGTAGTTAGTCTGTTCATTCTTTTTTGATTAGTAGTGTGTGTTTCTAGCTTTTTTGATTTAAATGTTTGACTTAATTCTTTCTTGTGTACATAAACTCTTGTATTTTGGAAAGTAATTTGCTTTTCAATGAACGTCTACAGCTCACTACTTCCCATTTGTTTAATTTCCTCAGCTTTAATCAGGCAGGTAATCATAAACCCCACCACTGTAGGCCTACGTAAGCCAATCGGTTATAGGCTAGGGGCCGGTCTTGGGTTTTCATTCAATAAGATTTATGAAGCAGTCACTCCACGTGCAAATCTGTTTTAGGAGGATCGTTGTTGAGAACTTTGTGTGCATGCACGAGTTGTTGCAGAAAGATAACATTTATGACGGCTATAGAAACGCAACAAACATTTCCAACACAGTTAGAAGGCAAAATCCCAGATATATAACCACTTTAACATCTCGAAACTGGGAGAGCTTTAGAGAGAAACTTAAAATCGCAATTGACAGCAAAATACTCCCGATTCCTAAAGATGACCTTCCACTCATAAAAGCCGTGTTTGTGCTAAACGCGGACGCCAGACAAGCAGAAAAAGCGTGAGTCGCATCACCTGTGGGGAATTGCAAAGGAGAATGGCATAATCCCCAACTTGCATAGCTGGGTAAGTCTTATTTATTTATAGAAATATAATCGCTGTTGTACAATTTGTCCTGCGAACACTTTAGTAAATCAGTGGCGTCTGATCTCTGACAAAAAACCGAATATCACCACCTAAACTTTTTTTTTTATTACAATTTTTTATCCAGTCTTGGAAAAAAAAATGCCGTCATGTTGCAGCTGATTAACTTAGAAGCAGGTGTCAGGATAGGATTTACAGCTTCGCTACAGCGTGAATAATCAGGTGCTGATAGCGGTTTGGGACATCTGTATCAGAACGCCAAAAAACAATATAACGCAGATAATTTTAAAATACGCAAACCTCATGTTTTTTAAAAATAAACGTTCACTAAATATCAAATATGTTATTACAATTTAAAATAAATGGTGCATATTTTTCAGAAAAATGAATGTTCCTTGTTCACAGCTTAGTCAATGGTTAGGCTACTAATTAATTCCTAGTTACTTTTGAGTATTATAATTGCCACCTCTATTGCTCTAGACAAATGTGCTTCTGTAATATAGGCTTGTATTGGGTTTGTTCATCTCCAGTCTGAATGTCCATTTATATCCACAAATGTCATCAGAATCTTTTAATGCAATGGACTGTTTATCAAAATTTTCTCCCAGCGGTGCCCACCCCTGGATCTCGCTTAACATTACATTGATTGGGACATATCTTGGCTTAGGGGCTTTCCAGGGAAACAAATTTCAGGCTCGGGAAATTTTTTTACTCCTAATAACTGTGCCATTGGCGACAGCTTACTTATCTTTTTAATTTAATCACATATATGTGTGAGTGGTAGGGGAATGATTAAGTTAATGTAGAATGACTTTTGTGTAGTATACAGATCAGAGGTGCAATACAGTAGACAAACAAACACTTGTATGGTCAATCTGTGACATTGTAAAACATATATAGTAGGCAAAGGCAAATGGGTCTGTTTTATAATGTTCTTTTTTTGTCTTTTTCATTATTACAAATGCATTTGAATGTTTAAAGTATGGTAAGTATCACTTTTTTATTTAGAAAACTGTTTAATGATATATTTCTTTAACTACATGTTTCTACATGGTTTGAGCGCGTCAGCATGATGGTAATCCTGCTGAACTGCGTGACTCTTGGAATGTACCAGCCCTGCGAGAACATTGACTGCTCCTCAGACCGGTGCCAAATATTACAGGTAAACAAGCTGTACAGTATTTTTAACTTATGTGCTCACACCTGAATCATTTAAGATAAAATCATACCCATAAATTGCATCAGTTTGAACTGTTATGGTGGGACTAAAAAGTATTTTGCAGCCACCAATTCTAATTTTCAACATAGGAACACTTCAACTGTGAGAGATGGAGTGTAAACAAAATCCAGGAAATCACACTATATATTTTTTTAATAATTTATTTGTATAATGTATAATGATGCAGAACATATTTAGCACCTACAAACAAACGAGAAATCTGGTCCTTAGATACAGGTCTGTTAATTCTTCTTTAAGATGCTCTTCTATCCTCCACTCAGTAATAGCACCTTTTTTAACATGTTATCAGCATAAAAGTCACCTGTGTACAACTTCAAACAGACTCAAACGTCGACCATGGCCAAGAACAGAGAGCTGTGAGAGGCCACCAGGTACAAGATTGTACACCTGACCAAGAATGGGATGAGCCTATCTAAAAACCCAAGCAGCTTGGTGGGAAAATATCAACTGTTGGAGCAATTATTGCTCACAGACAATTTCCCTCAGGCTTGGACACCATGCAAGATCTCACCTTGCGGGACTTGTGAACTTTTCAGAAACACCTCAGAACTAAATTGGGGGAATTGGTCAATGACCTGAAGAAAGATGGGACAGAGTAGCAAAGGCTACTATTGGTAACACACTATACCGTCTTGGATTGATGTCCTTTAGCATGCGACAAATCCCCCTACTTAAACCAGGACGTCTAAAGTTTGCGAGAGACCATCTCAATGATTCAGTGGAGGATGGGTGAATGTCAGGGTGTGAGATATGAACAAAATAAAACAATTTGATATAAACACCAATTGGCATGTTTTGAGGGGGAAGAATGTTGACCTGTATCCCAAGAACACCATAGCCACTGTGAAGCATGGGGTAGAAACAATATGTTTCGGGACTGCTTTTCTGCAAAGTGAACAGGACAGCCGCTCCATATTAAAGAAAGGACGAATGGGGCTATGTATGATGATATTTTGGGCAAAAATCTCTCCATTAGTGACAGAATTGAAGATGAAATATAGCTGGATCTTCCATTATGACAATTATTCCAAACACACCACGAAGAAGTGGTCATGCAAAAAAGCATTTCAAGTAGGGATGCAACAATACCACTTTTTTCAAACCAATAAAATATAGATACTTGGATTAGTGTACTTGCCGATACCGAGTACCAACACTGATACTCCTAGCACAAAAAAAGTGATGAATAGGAAGACAGGTTTTATTTTCTTCTCTGCTAGTTAAAAAAAGGTATATTAGATTAAAAAAATAAGGTACTGATAAAAATGAACACAAAACTAACATTTCAAGTGAAAAATAAAAATTTTCTGTCAAATTATTACCCGTATTAAACATTTTAAGTATCGGTTCAATGTTTCGGTTAACTTTAACCGATACTGATACAGCACTTGAGAATGGTATCAACCCCGATTCCCGATACCAGTATCGGTATCAGTGCATCCCTATTTTCAAGGTTCTAGGGTGGCCTGTTCAGTCTCCAGACCTCAATAGATAATCATTAAAGGTAGTTGAAAGTCTTTGACCTCAATCCAATAGAGAATCTGTGAAGGCAGATGAACATCCGTGTTGTCCAGTGACAGTCCCAAAACCTCACAGCTCTAGAGAAAATCTGCATGGAAGAATGGGCCAAAGTACCCGCTACAGTGTATGCAACCCTGTTGAAGACCTACTGGAACATTAGACATCTGTCATTGGCAAACAAGATTAAATCACAAACTACTGAAGCAAGCTTTTGTTACTGAACAAATACTTATTTTCTGCACCAATATACAATAAACTATTTTAAAATCATGCCATGTGATTTTCTAGATTTCTTTACTTTCAGTCTCTCACAGTTGAAGTGTACCTATAAGAAAATTATCGACCTCTCTTATCGTTTTATGTGGGACAACTTGCACAATTGATGGCTGCTAAATGCTTTTTTCCCCCACTATATGTACAGTAGATTTAAATCTAATAAATAATAGTTTTCTTTATAATATATTTAATGGTAAGGTTTGTTGAAAGAAGAGATTTTAGGGACGATAGGACTTTTTCTGTGATACCACCATAACTCTGCCATACACTGATTTGTCAAGTGTTGTTTAGGATTGTTTCCCCCATTAACCAGTTCAGAGTATAAAATGGTGATAATAGTCTGTTTTTATGCACAAAGATACCTTACATCTTGTACATTTTTCCCTTAAATTACCAAAATCAGTTGCACATTCATTTTAATCTGACCTATTTCACTAACTGTGGAGTACTGTTACTTTTTCTTATCTCATAAATGCGCCCTTCCTGTACAACCTTACATTCTTAATTTCATATTTTTACCTTTGTGCGAATTTGCGTGCCTGTTTTCATCATTAACTCACTGATGATACACCTGATTTCATCACACATGTGGGAGAATAATGGATATTTGTTCTAATAAAGGGTCCCCAACCTTTTGCTCACCACAGAGCCCCACATGTATTATTGAGCAGGGGTTCTGGTATTTTTGTTGCAGTCTTACCCTCAAATAGCTTTCTCGCCAAACAGAGTCCCTTTCCTTGGAAGTCAGGGGTGTCTTTAGTGGATATAATGTCTGCACTCAAGTGTGCACATATGCTTTTAGACTTTTGCTGGAAACTACTTGTTAAACCAACTGGTTGTCCTTTTTCTTACATTTTCAATCCACAGAGAAACAGACACACTCATCTTGGAAACACCCGCAGTAGATTGATCTAACTCTCTAAGGGGGTGACTGTTGAGTTTTACCTAATATAATTTCTCCTACAAGTATCTATAGACCCCATTTAATAGCAAAATGGATTTAGTAAACTTCTTCACCAGAATCAATGAGCTCCTTTCAGGAAATCTGTGGTTCAATACCATATTGTTTAATGCTAGCCAGCCTAATCTGTAAACTCTTAACATGTTTTCTTTGCCTTGTAAGGCTGGGAAATGGGTATTACATTTTTATATAAATGGTTTTAAAAAGGTCTTGAAAATACTTGAATTTAACTTGAAGAAACTTGTTGGAACCCTGTTTTTTGTGAATCCTGAGACACCAAAATGAAAACTGTCCCACAACTAAAAAAAACTAAAAGTTAAGGAGCAAAACATGAGCCCAGACTTGCATAACTATAAGCACGTTAACTACTTTGCATACTTTACAAAACACTAAGGGGTTTATTTATCAAAAGTTTGTGCTTGTTAAAACTGGCGCAAACTGCACAGCGTCGCAAAAACACACCGTACCTGATTTACTTACATGACGCAGAGAGCATTGCGCCTGTTAAACCCAGCAAGACTCACGCATTCCGTTTTGCGCTTTTTACTAATCTGAATATGTGATATGGGCGTTTCTGTCAAAAGACACAGAATTTTGGGAGGAGAACAGGCAAATAAGTAGAGGTTCCAGGCACAGTGTGATTTACTAAACATGAAAATTGCGTTGGCTTTTTTAGCACCTATTTTTACTGCTTCTGAAAGGTATGTCTTAACTTTGTACCACCACATTCAACATAAGTTCATTACTGACAAATGAAAAATGTAATTCACAAAAAATATAACCTAAGAGTAATTAAAACCATAAACCAGACAGTGAATTAAATATTTGCCTATTTAACACATATCAACGTAACACCCTACATTTTTCGAGTTTGTCGCCGCACTTCCCATTGTTTTTTTTTCTGAAGTTGATGTAGCTCTGGGTAGCGGGTGAATGGCTAACTATTTAGCAGATGTTTGCTGTGACTTCTCCATGACCGCTCTCTGCCATTATATGTGACTGTAAACAGGAAGACACGGAGCAGCCTGTCTGTACGGCCTCATCTCCACAGGTTTGTGTGATGTAAAATGTAAATGTGTAAATGTAAAATGGAGAACTTCTACAGTTAACATGAAGTCATTACAAATAAGTCTTTGTGGCATACAACCGTCCCCACAGCAGCTTACACACGCAGATCATTCGACCATCGGTCGACTATAGAAAGATTCAACAATTCTGATTCAAATGTGTAAATCCTTAGTAGAGGACACCCCTACTGAAAGTGGGAGGCTGTCAATGTGCTTATAGCTGTGCAAACCTGGGCTGGTGTTTTGTATGGCGTGCCATTTGTAAAGTTACACAGTCAAAACGTAACAGCATTAATTTGGTTTATTTAGCCTCTGATAAGATAAATACATGTGGATTCATTTTTCCATGTCATATTTGCATCCTTTATTTATTTATTTATTCAAATATACATCTGAGCCTTTCAAAGTTAATATTTAGTCTGTTACCCAAAAGTTTAGTTTGATGCTAAATACTTCTTTTGTAAACTAAATATTTAGCTTGTAGTTCGCATGTTCTCCCTGTGCATGTATGGATCTCCTCCGGGTACTCCAGCTTCCTCCTATAGTCCAAAAACATGACTGTTAGGTTACTTGCTCTATCTAAATTGTCCATAGCTGTGAGTGTGTACATGCATGTTTGTTTGTCCTGTCTGTTTGCCCTACGGTGGACTGGCGACCTGTTCAGTGTGTATACCTTGTTGACTGCTGGAGATAGGTACCAGCCACCCAGCGACCCCTTGATGATATAGCTAAAGGATTATATATCAAATGGATGGATGGATATTTAGCTTGCAAGCTACACATTTACCATGTAAAGTGAATAATTTGATTGCTAACTAAATATTTAGTTTCAAACAAAAGTTATATTTATAAATTAATTAATAACATGCATGCCAAGATGACAAACTAAATTATTTAAATTATTGATGTTAATTTTTGACTTTGTAACATTGCAAATGTCACCCATTAGTTTTTCTTCTTGACTGTTAACCTCCAACAAATGGTGGGTGGTTGAATGGATCTTAGGTGATTTTACAACAGTGTACAAAACACAGGTACATGTGATTATACCTGGGAAAAGTACAGACACTACTCACTGCCAAAGAACAAAGACACAAAATTATTGCAGTATCAAATGCTACAGTTTCTTTACGAGACCTCAAGAATATCATAAAGTGACTTTTGTATACCTTCAATGGCCCAGGGTACTATTAAACTCTATTGAAGTAGTTAGTCAGAAAGGTCATAAAACCTGCACCCAAGAGAGGTTATTACAAGACTGTGCTATGTCTGCGGTGAGAAGCTGTCCTCAAATATTTCAGACTGTGTACTATATAGATAGTGATTGATTTTTAGATTTAAAATCATGCCTATCCCTTGATTTTTATAACACCCTCACTTTTCTGATTTACTAGACAGGTGTTATGGTTAATGCATAACATTTCTGTTGATGTAGGGTCACAGGTTGGCTGTTGTCTATTTTCAGCTGTCACTGGGCGAGAGGTGGGGTACACCATGGACAAGGCGTTAGTCCATCACAGGCCACTAAAGAGACAAAAGGCAACTCAGAGAGCGCAAATTAACCTAACATTCATGTTTTTGGACTGAGGGATTAGGCTGGAGTATGGCAACAAGCAAAATCCATGCAGAAAGACCCCCAGGTCAGGATTCAAACCCGGAACCTTTTTTCTGCAACAGTGCTATCACCTGCAGCAAGCAGAGTTACGAATATAATTTAGAAGTAAAATATAAAAAGGTAGGTAAGTTATTAAGTATTTAATTCAACATGAAATGCGGTAGAATTTAATTGTTGTGTTAGCATTTCATCAGAACATGAATCAAGAATATTGAGGATCATCTTTTAGTGCCTACAACATTTTGGCTTTTTTTATAGTCGTAGGTCAAGTTGTCTTTATATTTCGGCTAGAGAGTTATCTCCATAGGAATTTCCTATGATCACCTGAGGAAAACACACAAAGAAAAAGAAATCACAAGAAAGAAAAAAAGTGTACAAGCATTTCTGGAAAAATCTCTGGGGAGCAAAAATTTGTTAACATTTATGTTGTGGGATGTTTGTCTTTTTTTTTGGTGGTGAACATCTGAAGGTGTAGAGTGTCATATATCTCCCTGGAATGACAAAGGTCAAGGTCACAAACTCTTGTTCCTCTTCCTTATCAGCCGGTCAGTCTTGTGTTTCCGAAATTCTCCATAAATATATGTCCTGGTGCTGCTGTTCAGCTGCAAGCTTGTCACCAAACAAAAACAAATAATATACTGTTGAGCATGATATCATGTTGCTTACAGTCCTACCCCCTGAAAGTCTAATTACAAGCAACACCAAGCATGTCAGTTCATCACTAATCCCCCATTTACACAGAAAAGAACAGTTAATCAAAGCTTTTTGCTCACAACAGCAATAACATGCCATTACAAGCTGAGATCTTTGATTTGTTTGAGGGGTTTTTTCTCCCCCTCTCCCCTTTTAATTAGAAGCTTGATTAAAGCTGGGTGTGCTATGGAGACTGCCCATGTGAGGCTTATCTTAGATTGCTTTTTAAACAAATTATTTTCTATTATCCTACCGTTTAGGGCCAAATGCTAAATTTCTCTAAAGGGTTAGAATACTGTTTGGACAAGACAGAAATAAAAATGTATATTTAATAGTGTGAAAATAAATGGGGCCTTTAGAGAAATTATGAAAAAAATAGTTTAAAAGAGTAAGATGTAGCAATTTCAGAGAGAAAGTTAGGATTATGGGGAACATCACTGAAATTCAATCAAGGAAGGATGATTAAAAAAAAATAAAAAATTAGGCCTGGCTCACACGGCAGGATTTTGAGATAAATTTTTGTCCCAGCCACTCAGATTATTGAGATGGCTCTAAAAATAATCCTAACAGATATTTCTGCCAGGTGTGGTGTGTTCAGTGCACTCTGGTATGCGTTGGAAGGGTGTCGGGGACCACTCTGATCTCAAATCTAGGATATTCAACATGTTTGATTGTCTTGGACCAATATCGCGGCATGTGTAGTGTGTTGCAAAGACAAACGAGCATGCAGCTTGTTGAATGTGAGGTGTAGCCAATTAGAAAGGTATTAACTTCTCAGACGATTGCTAGAGATAGGCATTACCAACCCACAGCATAGGATAAAATCCTGATTTTAGCCTTTTCTTGATGGTAAAGCAGGCAGCTGTGTGTGCAGTGTTCAACAGGTCATTACACTATTGTGGGGTTAGAGAACTAAAACATGTAGTCACTGATCTTTTGCCACATGTTGCAGAAACTACCTGCTTGTTGTCACTGCTTGTTGGCAGAGCGCTGGTATTGGTGGGAGTGTAAACCTAGACCAAAGTGTTCAGGTACAGAGGTGTAGGTGACTGTCAGAGCTTTAAACCTAATGAGGGCAGCTTATGGAAGCCAGTGCAGAGTTCTGAACAAAGAAGTGACCTGCGTTTTTTTCCAACTGATTAAAAATGAGATATACAGCTGCATTTTGGATCATCTACTGAGGATTGAGTTTACAGGCTGGTAGAACTGTAAAGAAATCGTTGCGAGAGATGACAGGTGCCTGCACAGGGAGTTTGTTGGCATGAACCTTGAGGTTCTGATCTTTTGGATGTTGTAGATATAAATTCACAGATAAATTATTGAAATGTTTTCTTTGGAGGTTAGCTGGTCATCAACAATGACTCTCAAATTCTTTGTTGACTTCATGGAGACAATTCCTAAAGATCCCAAGCTGATGGTGATGTTGTGCTTCAGAGAAAGGCCAACAGAAAAGACAAGGACTTCTGTCTTGGAAAGATACAGCTAAATATGTTTTTTCTTTCATCCAATCAGATATGTCAGAACCATTTGGCAAGACAAGCTACAACAGTCATGTCATCCAGAGGAAAATAAGTGAAGAGCTGAGTGTCATTAGCACAGCAGTCGTAAGAAAAAATGTGAACTAATGATGGAGCTCAGAGACTTGATGCAGACCAAAAAAAGAAGAGGGCCAAGAACAGAGCCCTGTGGTTCAGCAGTAGAGAGGTGGTGAGATCTGGATTCCTCTACCTGCCAAGAAACTTTGAATATCTGTTTGGTCAGGTAGTGTTTAAAACACCTGATAGCTGTTCCAGAAATCGAGATTTCACATAACTTCTAAAGTAGAATGTTGCGATTTACGGTATCAAAGGCTGCAGAAAGATAAAGCAAGATTATATATATATATATATATATATATATATATATATATATATACTAAAACTAAAAACTCCAGTTACATTTATTCTTAAGGAAAAGTTACAGGTACTGATAATTGTGTCATCAGGAATATTTAGCCGACCAAGTTGTTTTACAGAAAAGGCAGGAATAATAAAAATATTTGAAAAACATAGAAAACATATAGAGCAGCATACAAATCACACGTAAAACAATATGAAATAGTTAAAAGAAAAAAAAAGGCAGAGGGAAAGGCTAAGGAATAAAAGTGAATTTCTCAGTGAAACTTAGAATCAGTAAGTGAAGCAGACATTCTTATGGAAAGAGGTATGTGGTTCCAAGTGACGGGCCACAAGCCGAGAAGGCATGCTGACCACGACCTCTGTACCTAGTGGCAGGGTCCCATAGCAAATGGTGATCAGCTGACCTAAGAGACCATGAAGGTAAGGAGAGCATGAAGGTAAAGCAAATCAGACAGGTAAGCACTAAGCAAGCACCAAACCATGAAGTGATTTAAAAACAGCATCTTAAACTCAGTTTGAACCCAAACAGGAAGCCAGTGCAGGTTTGCTAAGACAGGTGTAATGTGTTGCCTGTGCCTACTATCAATCAGAAATTTACAGCTTTGTTCTAAACTAGCTGAAGTCAATTCAATTCAATTCAGTTTATTTATTTAGCGCCGTTTCACAACAGATGTCATCTCAAGGCACTTTACAAGAAGAGTTATTACAATACAATGTTTAATTTAGAAATTAGAGAACCACAGAAGATTGCGTCGTGTAATTCTCAGCAATCCCTCACACTGAGCAAGCACGAAGCGACAGTGGAAAGGAAAAACTCCCTTTTAACAGGAAGAAACCTCCGGCAGAACCAGGCTCAGCACAAGCGGTCATCTGCCGAGACCGTCTGTGGTTTGGAGAATACAGAACAGAGACACAGAACAGAGACACAGAAAGAACAACACAACTGATGCAGAAGTTTGTTGCAGGACGTGGAGAACTTTCCGTCACTGCAATGCCATCTTAGTCAGGATCGTCAAGCAGGGCGGGTCAGGAGCACCTACTGTAGGAGGAGACTAAGAGAAAACTGGTTAGCGCTTGAATTGACAGCACATCATGTAGTTGGGGAGAAGTAGGAGAGAAAGTAGGAACAGACCCTAATAATGTCCTCCAACGGCCTAGCCTAAAGCAGCATAGCTACTAGCATTAACCTGTCTCCTATCTACTAGGAGACCTAGCTACTAACACTTTCTACCTGGCTTACATTAACCTATCTCTACCTAGCTACTCTACCTCTTCCTATCTCTTCCTAGCTTTTGATACTCTACCTGACTACTAACATTAACCTGTCTCCTAGCTACTAGGAGACCTAGCTACTAACACTCTCTACCTGGCTTACATTAATATATCTCTACGTAGCTACTCTACCTCTTCATATCCCTTCCTAGCTTTTGATACTCTACCTAGCTACTAACATTAACCTATCTCTTCCTAGCTACCTGTCTAACCTATCTCTTCCTAGCTACCTGTCTAACCTGTCTCTAACTACCTATTAACATATCTCTAACTGTAAGCTTTGTCAAAGAGGAAAGTTTTAAGCCTAGTTTTAAAGATATACAAATTGTCTGCTTCACGAACCAACCCTGGGAGCCTGTTCCATAGGAGGGGAGCCTGATAGCTGAAAGATCTGCCACCCATTGTACTTTTAGAAATACTAGGAACTACCAGTAAACCTGCAGTCTGAGAGCGAAGGGCCCTGTTAGGAACATATGGAACAATCAGGTCTCTTATGTATGATGGAGCTAGATTATTAAGAGCTTTATATGTCAGAAGGAGGATCTTGAATTCTATTCTAGATTTTACTGGGAGGCAGTGAAGAGAAGCTAAAACAGGGGAAATGTGATCTCTTCTTTTAATATTCATCAGAATCCTAGCAGCAGCATTTTGGACTAACTGAAGACTTTTAATTGTTTTCTGTGGACTACCTGATAATAAAGAGTTACAGTAATCCAGTCTTGAAGTAATAAAGGCATGGACTAGTTTTTCAGCATCATTACTGGACAGGTTGGTTCTAATTTTTGCAATATTCCTAAGGTGAAAAAAGGAAATCCTAGAAACTTCTTTAATGTGAGATCTAAATGACATATCTTGGTCAAAAATAACACCGAGGTTCTTTGCTTTATTACTGGAGGCTAATTTAATGCCGTCCAGGTGAAGGCGTTGACTAAGTAGTTTATGTTTCACAGCTTCTGGTCCAAAGATGACAACTTCTGTTTTATCAGAATTCAGAAGCAAGAAGTTTAGAGTCATCCAAGTTTTTATGTCTTCCAGACATGCCTGTAGTCTACCTAACTGATTGGATTCATCAGGATTTATAGATAGATATAGCTGTGTATCATCAGCGTAACTATGGAATTTTATCCCATGCTGCCTAATTATTTTACCAATAGGAAGCATATATATATATAGTAAAAAGAATCGGTCCAAGCACTGAACCCTGTGGTACTCCGCAAGTAACTATTGAGGTTGAGGAAGATCTATTGTTTACCTGAACAAACTGAAATCTGTTAGACAAATAAGATTTAAACCAACTTAGTGCTGTTCCTATTATACCGACACTTTGAAGCCTTTCTATGAGAATATTGTGATCAACAGTGTCAAAGGCAGCACTGAGATCTAACAGGACCAGAATGGTCACCAGTCCATTGTCTGAGGCTATGAGAATATCATTAGTAACCTTCACCAGAGCTGTTTCAGTGCTATGAGCTCTAAAGCCTGACTGAAAATTCTCAAACAGCTCATTATTGTTTAAATGCTCACATATCTGGTGTGCAACTATTTTCTCAAGAATTTTAGATAAGAAGGGAAGATTAGATATCGGTCTATAGTTAATTAAGTCGTTTTGATCAAGAGAGGGTTTCTTAAGTAGAGGTTTAATTACAGCTATCATAAACTCCTGTGGTACATATCCATTGACTAAGGATAGATTCATTATATCTAAAATTGGAGCAGCGATCAGAGGGAAAACTTCTTTTAAGAGTTTAGTTGGGATTGGGTCTAAAACGCAAGTTAAAGGTTTAGATGAAGCTAATAATTTTAGTACATCAGAAGGTTCGGCTGCATTAAAGCAGTTTAAGCGTATATTAGGTTAAACCATTTTTGATGTTGCCTCATTAACTAGGGAGGAAGCAAGCATATTGGGAAGGTTCCTAATTATTTTATTTTTTATAGAGTCTATTTTATTTATAAAGAATTGCATGAAGTCATCACTACTAAGAGCTTGGGGAATGGTTGGCTCGATAGAGCTATGATCCTGTGTGAGTTTAGCAACTGTATTAAAAAGAAACCTAGGATTATTTTTATTCTCCTCGATTAAAGATGAATAATATGCTGTTCTAGCTGTGCGAAGGCTCTTTTCATATAGCAATAGACTATTTTTCCACACTAAATAGGAATCCTGTAAATGTGTGGAGCGCCATTTTCTCTCTAGTTTTCTAACGTTCTTCTTCAGGGTATGTAGCTCTGAATTAAACCAGGGAGCTAATCTTCTAAGGCTGGCCACCTTCTTTTTCAGTGGGGCAACGTTGTCTATTGCCAGACGCAGGGAGGAATTAATGCTATGAACTAGAACGTCAAGTTGTGAGGGGTTACGAGTTAAATCACTGTTTTCTATTGTACTTTTATGTACTGAGGAAATTAAAGTTGGAAGAGCTTCTTTAAAACTTGCTACAGCATTGTCTGATAACGTTCTGGTATAATGAAGTTTTCTTTCAGGTTTGATATCATCTGTTAGAGTAAGTTTAAAAGTGATGAGGAAATGATCAGACAGGATAGGGTTATGTGGAAAGACTGTTATTTCTTCACAGTCAATGCCATAAGTCAGCACAAGATCTAAGGTGTGGTGACCGCAATGGGTTGGTCCCTGCACATTTTGAGTAAAGCCTATTGAATCTAAGATAGTGTTAAAAGCTGTATTTAAACTATCACTTTCATTATCAACATGAATATTGAAGTCTCCGACTATAATGACTTTATCAGTGTTTAAAACTAAGTCAGATAGAAAATCTGCTATCTGATCTAAAAATTGAGAATAAGGGCCTGGTGGACGATATAAGACCACAAATAAAAGTGGCTTTACTGCTTTATGTGTATGAGGAAGGCTAAAGATTAAATGCTCAAAGGAACTGTAATTATTATTTTTTTGGAGATTAATTAGTAAATCTGAATGAAAGATGGTGGCTACACCACCTCCTCGACCAGTACTTCGAGGGACACTAAAGTTTAAGTAGCTAGGGGGAGTTGACTCATTTATTGTGACATGGTCCTCTTCCTGCAACCATGTCTCTGCAAGACAAACCAAATCAATATTATTTTCACAAATTAAGTCATTTACTAAGAGTGTTTTTGAGGGGAGAGATCTTATGTTCAATAAACCACATTTAATTGATTTATTTTTCTGTTCAGTCAGAGTTGTATTTATCTTTATGAGATTTTTATACTTTGCTCTACTAGCATTAACTTTTAATTCATTAGTTTTGGGCAGTGGACGGGAAACTGTCTCTATAGGGTAGTGGGTGGGTGGCAGTCCCTGATCCCTGAGCTGGACTCTGGGTTGTCACGGCATTGGGGAACTAGAGATAACCCTATCAATGTTCCTGGAAAGAAGCGAAGCTCCGTCCGCGGTGGGATGGATTCCGTCTCTACGTAACAGTCCAGGTTTTCTCCAGAAGGCCCCCCAGTTATCAATGTAGCCCACATCATTTTCTGGACACCACCTTGACAACCAAAGGTGAAACGACAGCACACGGCTGTACATGTCATCGCTAGTACGATCAGGCAGGGGACCAGAAAAAATTACAGAGTCAGACATCTTTTTGGCAGCCCTACACACCGAAGCTACGCTAATTTTAGTGACCTCCGATTGCCGTCGCCGGGTTTCATTGCCACCAGCATGGTTAACGATCCTGCTGTACCGCCGTTTGTCCTTGGCCAAAAGCTTCAGATGGGACCTAATGTCCGCAGCTCTGGCCCCTGGAAGGCATTTGACTGTGGTCTTTCATGTCTCTGGAGCCACGTTCCTAACTATGGAGCTGCCAATTACAAGAATCGGCCTCTCCTGCTCGGCGGGTGCGTCGCAGAGCGGGGCGAACCTATTGTTCAGAGAAAGGGGCTGGAGGTTGGCCGCGGGCTGGGGTCTGGCGCTAGGCTTCCTACGAACCGTCACCCAGCTCGCCTCAGATCCCGGCTGCACGGGAGCTGTTGGAGGACGGTTTAGGGGTCCTGTCCTAATTGACTCCGCGCTAGCTAATGCTGGGCCTGGCTGTTCTACAGCGCGGAGCCGGGCCTCTAGCTCAGAAACCCTCGCCTCCAAGGCTACAAAAATGCTGCACTTAATACACCTACCAACTTCACTAAATGAGGAGTAACTAAACATCTGACAGAGAGAGCAGGAGAGAGTAGGAGGTTTAGAGAGAGACGGAGGAACAGGAGACAAAGCTGCCGAAGTCATGCTAGCCATGAAGCTAAGCTAACCTAGCGGTATCTTACCGAGCCCAGAAAACCATCCATCCATCCATCCATCTTCTTAACCGCTTATCCAATTCAGGGTCACGGGGCAGCTGGAGCCTATCCCAGCAATTATCAGGCGTTAGGCAGGGTACACCCTGAACAGGACGCCAGTCTGTTGCAGGGCCAACACAGAGAGACAGACAACCATTTGTCCTTGGCCAACCATTCACACTCACATTCATTCCTACGGACAATTTAGAATGATAAATTCACCTATCATGCATGTTTTTGGACTGTGGGAGGAAGCCGGAGTACCCGGAGAGAACCCACGCATGCACGGGGAGAACATGCAAACTCCATGCAGAAAGACCCTGGACCAGGATACGAACCCACGACCTTCTTGCTGCAAGGCAACAGCGCTAACCACTGCGCCACCGTGCAGCCTCTTAACGCTTAAGACTCCCAGAACGCAAAGAACACTAACAGAAAATAAATGTTTTAATGTGTTTGTGTGTTAAAGCAACTCAGAAAAACTTCTGGACAGAGAAAATTAGATTAATTCAAGAGAGAGAGAGAAACCCCGACTCGTCCATGAAAGTCAAGCAATCATGGACGAGTTTTTCCTTTGAGTATCAAAGTCGAGTAGTCAAGAACTGAAGTGATAAAAGCGTCAATGACAGACTGAAGGTGGTGTCTGTTTATAAAGGCTTAAGCTTGGAAAGACACCTGAAATGAAAAAGCGGGACCTCACAATATGTTTTACATGAATGTCCATTTTAAGGATAGAATATATCAGAACTCCAAGATTAGTTTTTAGTCTGAACAGGAGGGAAGGATAATTATGTTGGGAGCACAAGAAGGACTTGGTCAAAACCAATAGCCTCTCTTGGTGTCATTTAAAATCAAATCCATTCAAACTTTATTTATAAAGTTCGTTTCATACAAAAATAAATGTAGTTCAAAGTGCTTCACAGGAACTAGGCAGTCCTTCACCTTGCTAAGGCAATCAAGTAGTGACTGCATCCTGTCATTGGGTTTTGAGGAGACATCGATTCGGTAGTCTCCTAACTATAGATGGTAATGAACCTGATGTCTCTTAAAGATAAGACCCAGGGCGAGGATGTACAAATTAAAAAGAAGGGGTCCAAGAATGGAGCCCTGAGTGACACTGCAGGTTAGAGCAGTGGACAGGGAAGCAGAGCCACCTATCATGACATTACAACTTCTTTTGGAAAGAAAGAAAGAGACAAAACAATCTAAGACCATACCCTGGATTCCGACCAAATTTTATTTTGCTTTTCAGTTTCGAAAAGAAAGAAAACAAAATTGAGCATAAAGCAGATGGATTCATTTTCTTCTGAGTTTTTTATATTTGTGGACAATTGTGTAAAAATGCACATAGTCTTAAAATTAATGACCATAAAAATGTATCTATAAAAACATTGTTACACTTAGTGTCATTCTTTCAAGAAAATTTAAAGCAATTATTCAATAAAAAAAAACACAAAACACCTGCTGAAACCTGAATTTGTTATTGGGAAAAAACTAAATGGGGCTTCACATGGCATAGTGGTTAGTGTGGGCGCCCAATGTACAGAGGCTCTAGCTCTCAACACAGTTGTCGTGAGTTCAGGTCCCATTCTCAGTGACCTTTGCCACATGTCCATCGGTGCTTCATATCCCCTTTTGAATAAAGGCCACAAAGGCCACAAAACCTTGGAAAAAACACATCATGCTACCATCATCATAGTATACTGTCAGTTTGAATTGAATAATCCTTTATTGTTCCACGAGGGGGAAATTCAGTTTTACAGTGCAACCTGTCCAAGATCATTACAAACAAACAGACAATCAACAAACAGATCCAGGTCAATGTTGGGAAATGCAGCCGCTTCTGGGCAGCGCTCCCATGTATACAGACTGAAAGAGTTACACATCAGGAGGGGGAGGGTTTCATGGTGACGGGAAAAAAAACGTTCAACTGTATTGTGGGTCAGTATACGGACTCACAACACAGGTAATAGAAAAAACCAGACCAAAAACATTGAGAAGCACATATTTCAACGTTCACAATGATGACATGAAGAACGGTTAGGCGGGTTCAGGAGCCCCTGGTCGACAATTTGCATGCAGTGCTCAACTCTTAAGTGCGCAGCCAGACCTGCCACCTGGGGGGGCAGGAGTTTGGTTCTCTTTATTACATTCTGAAGATGTACACACTTTGTTTTCTTTTCTGATGGTAAAAACGATATATTTTTTGGCTTTTTTGTCCAAAATATAGATCTGTCTGTCTGTCTGTCTGTCTGTCTGTCTGTCTGTCTGTCTGTCTGTCTATTAGGGCTGGATGGTATACCAAAATTTATAACTGATACAGACGTCGTTTTGCTCGTGCTGGTAAATTTGGTATGTAAATAAATTAAAAGATGTGTCTTAGTTTAGCAGTGCTCCTGCCCCTTTAAAAAAATTAGCGTTGCCTTGAGTCACGTGACTACGCAGTCATGTGACAGAGGGGGAAGTGCAGCTAACACAGCTAACGTGTAGCTATATTTAGCAAGATTTTAGACTCCTCTACTGACTATTTTTCATGAAAAATGCGACTAGTGACAAATAAGGTGACTTTTTATGGTGTTATTGGATACTTAGACTCTAACATGGAGCACGTATGTTTAATCCATCCATCCATCCATCCATCCATCCATCCATAGTTTGAATAACTTGTCTCTACTGGTCTTCTTGCCAGGCCTTTGATGCGTTCATCTACATCTTCTTCGCTATGGAAATGGTAATAAAGATGGTCGCTTTGGGAATTTTTGGAAGGCGCTGCTACCTTGGAGACACATGGAATCGGCTGGATTTCTTCATCGTCATGGCAGGGTGAGTACCTTCTTTTCAGTTTGTTAGATCCTTCTCTAAATGAGTATTGCAAAAAAATGTATTGAGTTATACAAGCTGATGAAAATAATCTCCTTTCTCCACATTAGTCGAAGTCTTGGCTGAACCAAATTGAACTGATAAAGCATTTGGCCGCTGAGCTTCATAAAGGCTCTTTTTACTGGACAAATCATGATGTCTCTTCTCCGCCATCCACCAAAGGTAAAGGGAGGCTTTATGGAGCCCAGGGGCCAAACATCGTATCAGTTGGAGCCGTTGGCTCACACAGCCTGAAGTCAGAGCTGCTTGCAGAAGGAGACAAGATCGGTTCAGCATCTGAGTGATAACGCTAATGGAGGCTAACAATCAAAACACCCTCCATAGCTCTCTAGCTGTAGACTTCTATAAATCCAGTCTGTTTGCTCCAACTACTTCCACGTTTTTCAGTTTATACCACCTCGCCGTTGTGCTTCTCCATAGCGTGATACACAGATTTCAGTTTCTTTGTTTCTCTTAGCGGTGTGTGCCTTCCACACAAGATCCACATTCCAGCATGTCAGAGTTTAACGTTTTCTTTTATTCTTTATTTCCCCAATTAAGTCATGTTTTGACGGCAAATTTACAAGTGTGTCAAAAATTTACAGAAGTCATTGAATTTTGCTGAAAAGGTTTTTTGCAGATATTTTTGTTTCACTGTGAAATTTGTGAAAACAACATACTTAGGCCACGTCCATACTAAGCCGGGTAATGCCTTAAACATATAATTATTTAGTCTACACCCCCTATCGTCCACACTAACCAGGCGTCATTTAAGGTCTGTGGACGGATAACTATTAGCCGGGTAAGAGAGCCGTGTAAATCTTAATTCAACGGCTAAGCGAGCTAGTGTGGACAGCTTCCCCGGATAATGAAAGGAAGTGGCGTCAATGAATGCTGCGTCAATAACAATACGACACTACAGACAAAGACAACAGCGAAGAGTAATAAATCGATCTCGTCGTCTGTCCACACCAAAAACTCTCTCTTCTTCTGAGCAGCTATTGTTCTCTTCGGTTAACGGGACAAGCAGATATGTACTGTGCTGTAGAGCTTCTTGTATATTATGTAGGCGCTGGCGTCACGTAAATTATACGCGTGTTCCGTTCGTCTTTTCGCGCATGCCCAGTATTTGCACGTCTGTATGGGATTGCGCAATCATGGGACCTTAAACGGGGCGTAAATGCTCGTGTTGAGTGGATAACATTAGGCGTCTAACTCCCCGTATAACCTTATCGGCTTAGTGTGGACGTAGCCTTAGTGAGCTGAAAAGTGAGTGAGTAGTATCACCGAGAGTATATTTTACATTATATACATTTGTAAATTGAGTCTAAACTTTCAATTTTCGCTTTAATTAGCTTTGAAATAAAGGAGGCACTTTTTTTACAGTCACATTTGACAAAAAAAACAGCAACTTTAAAAAAGATATTGTACAGCTAAATGACACAGATCTTTTCTTTTCATTGTATGTTAGCTTGAACCTCATCTATGATGATATGCAATACACAGAAATGTACTTAATACAAATATCACATAGAAATAACTTGGTTATTTTTGTGGAGTTTTTCAAATACAAAAAAAATAAGTAAAATAAAAACAGGTTAGCAAACCAAAGTTATATCTTGAAGTTTGTTCTCCTGGAAAATGGTGTTAGTGTTCTTCAGTACAACTGACAAAAGGTAGTTACTATGGAGGACCATCCATGCCAAAATGGACAGTAACTAACTAACTAACTAACTAACTAATTAACTAACTAACTAACTAACTAACTAACCTGGAAAATAAATAAATGTGAAAAAAAAAAGATTTAATTTCACATTCATTTTGTCAATTTTTGCAGGGATGCTTCTCCATAAGCTACTTCTACGAGTCAAAATCAGAGTTGAGTAAATGGAGCAAGGTTTTTGTTAGCAAGAAAAAATATTTTTGAGAAATTCATGTTTAATAATATGTAGATTAAACATAGCACATTGAATTAGAAACTAAATACATTTTTTAAAACAACATGCTAACATTGCTGTTGTTAAAAATCAGATACTTTATCTTGTCAAATTTCACATCTCCTCAGATTTATTTTATTAGTGCAGGAACATATGCAAATAGCTAAATAATTTAAAGATGTGTATCTTAAACAATAAAAACTGTGTAATACTGCAAATATTCAGAGTAGTAACTACAGCACATGTTTAAATTATTTCCAATTTCAAATATTTAATGTGACTTATTGTGGCTCTATTTAAAGACTTGGCTCTCAAATGCTTTTTTCACCTCAAACTGCTTTGTCTTCCTGACACGATTCTTTGCGCACCCATGCATGGCTGATCAGCCCATTGTTAAATATATATTGCAGCATTAAATATTAATACGGTGATAGTGGCTGGCTCTCACCTGGGACATTTCCTATAATAACGCAGTGAAGATGCAGCTCAGCTGCAGCTCAGCTGAGCTAATCACCGTAACATAATTGAATGTATCAGCTGAAATTACCCTGTCATAAATTTTACTTGGATTTTTACTCTTGCTTACGACTTGAAAGGAATCTCAGGCCTCTCTTTTAGTGCTGGAATATTATCCTTTAGATATGTTGTAACACAGTGGTTTCAAAACTATTTCTATTTTTTTTTTTTTTTTTTTTTAAACGTGTCCTGTCTAGCAGTATGCTACTCAGAATTGGTGTCTGAGTACCAAGTACAAGCCCAACAGTTTTACTTTCCCAAGCAGAGTATTACAGCTTCGCTGTAGTACGCCACTTGATGTATATGTATGAAAAATCTTTATTAGTGATTACTGTGGGTTCAATTTCCTGACGTCATGGACATTAAACTGAGACAAGAAGGGAGAAAGGAAGAAGGTGAAGAAAAGAAACCGGACCAACAGAGGGGCGAACCGACGACACAAGACAGGGAGGCAAATAAAGAACACAAGAAAACATCCCAGTCCTCCACCTCTGCCGGACGGCAGAGAAACAGTAATACAAAACAAAAACAACAAAGTGTACAGAACCAAACCAATAGTTCGGATCTGGTAGAATAAACAAAGAATTACACATTCACTACACACAAGCATTGATTAATGAACATAATACAAATGTTTCTGGTAAGCTCCTGTGAACAACTAACTAATGATGATAACCTCAGCTTAAGATATGTCCGTCCTCACCTATGTCCCCACACCTATGTGTGTGCGAGCATGCAGGTCGGAATAAGGTTTCCCCATGCAAGTGATTGATAGCTGGTGTAAGGAACCGTCAATCCGTCCTACAGGAATCGGCACAGACATGGAGGAGGCAAGAGATGTATGCATCCAGCGTCCCACAGAGTACAGAGTCCACAGGCGGATCAGCGCAGGGTCGATCACCCGCCAAGAGGGGAACAGATGGAAGCCCCAGGGGAGCACCCACCAGCCGCGATGCTGGGGCCCGAGAGATCGCAGTGACGAGCCCACGGGCTCCGCCGGTAACCGGCTACGCCAGGGCGGGCCCGGACCAGGAACCGGAGGCCACGGGGACCAGGGGCACCCCACCCCCCAGCGGGGCCCCAACCAGTGACCAGCCGACAAGGGTCCCCCGCCGCCGCCGCAGGCAAGGAGGACCCGCAGCCAACCGACGGACAACACACGCCGCCGCCACCCCGGACCAGTACCCACCGCCAACAACCCGGCCCGCCCCCACACATCCACACGCCAGGGAGCCACAGCGGATGTACGCCCTCCCCAGGCCGCGCCCAGCCGGCACCTGGACATCCAGATCTTCCAGCTCCAGGGTCCAGATCCCGCCCCACGTGGGGCGCCAAGATCAGGGGCCCAGCCAATGCCGGACAGCCCCACCAGGCGAACAGACCAGCCAGCTGAAGTCCTGGAACCGGCAGGAGGATTGGGCGCCAGGCACGGTCCCCACCGATCCACCGGACGGCACCAACCTATTCTACAAACCCGGCACCCCCATAAGAGGTGCCCCAGTCAATCCAAGGAGGACATCGGCCCGAAACAGCGGCCGCCCGACACACCGGACCACCCAGGACCCGCCCGACATGCACCAGGACCGAGCCGGGCCGCAACCGGGACCCCCAGCCCCAGGCATCGAGAGTCATCATCAACCAGCGGGCAGGAGCAACCATCACCGACGGGGAGTGACGGGGAGGGAAGAAGATGCATCAGGCCAGAGAGCAGCCAAACACCCAACCTGACAGGTAGACATAGACAGACAGAGACACTCATACGTACCCTCCCTTTCTTGTGTACACATTCTTACAAATACAGGACATACGAAAAAAGGACGCTATACCCTCATTCATACCCCCCATACGTACACTATACTCCATACTCCCAGGCCCAGGGACAGACACCCCAGTAGAGAACCCTGCCCCTGCACCCAGGAGACAGACCCCTTTGCCCACCAGGACGGGGACAAGTAGACCGCCAAGGCCCCACACCGGCAAGAGCAGCCCACCAGCCCAGGACCCCGACCAGACGGCGTGATGTTCTATCCGGGCTCCGACCCCTGATGGTCCAACGAACAGGGGTGTGGAAAGACCCCCCAGCCTCTCTCCCCCAGCTCAATGTGGTGTTGTTGCGTGTTGTTCTACCAAAACTATTTCTAAAAGTCCCCCCTTTGGTCCCCCGTACCTTCCAGTGTAATCATTTTAAGTATATCTTTTTTTAAGCATCAATGCTTTACTTTTTAAATAATCAGTGTGAACATCCATCCATCTTCTTAACCGCTTATCCAATTCAGGGTCACGGGGCAGCTGGAGCCTATCCCAGCAATTATCAGGCGTTAGGCAGGGTACACTCTGAACAGGACGCCAGTCTGTTGCAGGGCCAACACAGAGAGACAGACAACCATTCACACTCACATTCATTCCTAGGGACAATTTTAGAGTGATCAATTCACCTATCATGCATGTTTTTGGACTGTGGGAGGAAGCCGGAGTACCCGGAGAGAACCCACGCATACACGGGGAGAACATGCAAACTCCATGCAGAAAGACCCTGGGCCGGGATACGAACCCACGACCTTCTTGCTGCAAGGCAACAGCGCTAACCACTGCGCCACCGTGCAGCCTCAGTGTGAACAAATACTTTAAAAACATAAAGAACATAAAGAGGAAAGAAAATAATAATGTGGGGTTATTTTGCAAAACTGAGGCCTTTAATCATCACAGCTTTTCAGTACCTGTGTGAGCCTGCTTTTATGTCCCTTTTTCTGAGAGTTGGAGGTGTGTTTGTGTCCTATATCACTGAATTTGGTTGTTTAACATTGGTTTTAGAAGAACATCACTGAATTCAAATTTTTATCAAAGATGTGGATATCATTTTGCAGTTCATACACCGTGGACAACACCTTCCCACCTGAAAGCCATCAGGACTTGCTGTGACACAGAACAGCTGTCTAGTTGGAGCCCATTTCCTCGCACAGTACCGCAAAAAAACAGATTGTGTCTTAAAGTAATTGACTCTGCCAAAAATGTAGCTCATTAGGTTATATTATTAGCTCTGGACAGGCTGTCTAGACCACGCATATGGGGTGGCCGTGCTTTACACAGCCTTCTGCACCCTATCTGTGCAGAGTCCTTCCAACTCCCTTCATGTTAAGGCGTACATCTTTCATCATTTCAACTATTTTCTGTATTTGAGGCGTTTTTCAGAATGCTGACTAAAAAATGTGAGAGGCCTCCAACTGTCAAAGTCAGTTGGAGTCATTTGAAACTGTTTACATCAGGGTGATCTGTATGATAGCTGTTACCTTATCACACCACCAGGCTCAGGCATAGTCATCTTGCATGGACCAGAGAGCATTTAAGCTAGACAAGGGACAAATGGGTCTTGGTGCAGTTGTTTGAAAATTGATTTGAGCAGAAATAATGACCATCAACAATGTTAGAGAAGTCAATAAGAGTGCCATGTTTTCAACAGATGAGCCTTTAGGGGTGGTGGTACAATGTAGGTAGGTGTGTCTGGTCAGCTGTACAGTGACAAGCCTATACTACCTGAATGACATGGTCAATCCAGTCATTGTGTCAACAACACAGGCCTAACTGCTTCTTCATGAATGACGACACGGTATCTTATCGAGGTTGCATCATAAGGGGATGGCTGCTACAGTAACTCAAATGGAGTGGCCTGCTCTTTATCTAGATCTGAATACCATAAAATTACGGGATCAGTTAAGTTACCGTGTACTGCCTTATAACTGCTAACCCTAGAACTTCAAGGACTTGAGGGCCGCCCTTCAAGAAGAATGAGATGCCATGCCTTAGCACACAATAAGTCCACTTATGAACAGCACAAGACATTGCTGTCGAGCTGTAATTGATGCTCAAGGTTACATTACATGTTATTGAGACACTGACATTTCTTGTTGTGCATACCCATCCCTGTTGGTGGCTTGTGTTTCAAAACATTTCTTGAGAGGATGAAATCGTCACTCCATGTTGCTAACTCATATTAAATACCATGATTTCATGATATAATATCAGTGCAGTGTAAACATTAAGGCTTTTGATATATTTCACCCAAAAGGGAGTCTTTTGTTCTTTTGGAATGCCCATGGGCACAGTTACAGTAATATTAAAGTTGCCTTCCACAGAAAAGTCCCAGGTTCATATTCATATAGTGTGGGTTCTTGTATGTGTGGATTCTCTGACTTACTCCCTAAATGCAACAACATGGGTCTTAGAACATTTGGTCCCTCTAAATTTCTCTTAGGTATGATTGCATCCAAGGTGTACCCCTCCTCTGTCCCCAGTATAAAATTATCTCACTTCAAAACTGATGTTTTTACTTACTTTGGTTATCTTTGTTTCATAACGTTTTTTCTTTTTGGTGAGTCACACTTTCTGTCTGTTAACATAACTTTTTTTTTTCATGGGTGTTTCTGTAGTGTTCTTTTCGGCAGCACCAAGCTCTTAACTGGGTGTGATGGCCGGGGGACATTATGGCTCTGAACGGTTTAAGAGTCTTTTCCGTCGGCATGGTATTAAAATACCGGTTGGCGTGGATTTTTCGGTTGAGGACTGTGGTCTGGCTGTAGGAGAACTTGTCGGATATGAAAGTGTGAAGGCTGCATCTAGGATGAATAATGCGGTGTTTATTTTTTGGGATTCTATTGACAAGGTGAACAGTGTTGTATTATTTCTACATATGTTTTAAACATCTATTATTCAGAAGGTAAAAGTCTGTTTTATATAGTTTGCATGGTTGTAAAAAATATATTGTCTGTCAGTATTTGTTATTGGGATAAGCTTTTAAGTCATAAAACTCTTGGGTAAGTTTTATTGCAGGCTGTAAAAACAGGATGTCTGTAGATTTAGTATGCCGGAACCAAGGCCATGAAGCTGGGAGTGTTGCTTAGGACCATAAAACTCAGAATGAAGTTTTGACCAAGAACAAGGACACAACTCATCTTATGACTGCATAATTCTCTGACAGCCAATCATGGTTAAGACACTGTTTGGAAATGGTTCTGATTGGAGCAGATTCGAGGGAGAAGAAACGCCTACAATCCTGGCGAAGTCTGGTGTCTATAAAGTTATGACATGAAAATCATTCAATTGTCAGATGTCTTTAAATCTGGCCCAGAGAAACTAGGGCATCTTTCTCTGTAAACTGCAATTTGTTAATCTGTTCAAAATAAATGTTAAGAACTGGAAATTGGCTCCATTTTGTCTCTGCTTGAACAATGCACTGAATTAATTTTGATAATATTTAATTCAACAAAAGCATTGTTGAGAAGGGAATTGTTTTGAAAAATACGCACACAACAGTTTTTCCCTTAATGAACTCGGCAAAAAAGATCATCCTGTTTGATCTGATACCGTTCATTAGTGATTATGTACTGTGGAAGGAATTGTCACGTCATGGTCAGATTGTATCAGCAATGAAAACGCTACCTTCTGGATGCAAATCAGAGAAGCTGAGGCATGTTTCGTTTAGAATACAGGTGTACATGATCCTTAAAAATGATAATGAGGAGCTGAACATAGTGATGAAATTTAAGGTTGATGGATTTGATTACACAATTTTTACGCCACAACAGAAACTATAAGGTCTTTCGGATGTAATCAGGAGGGACATGCAATTCGTCATTGTCCTGAGGCCGCGGTTGAGTAGGTTACTGAAAACATAGGGACTGGGACGTCAGCTGATAATTTGACAGGAGTTTCTGGTATTCAAAGGGTAGGAGTTTTAGAAGGGAACGCAGACGAAGGAGCATCAACAACTAATGCAAGGCAGCCAAATTAGTCTTATTTGTTAAACTGTGACCCTAACACTCAAGAGAAACAGTGAGATTGGCTCTGCTTCTGCTGAAGTGTGCGAGGGAAGTCAGACAACAACACAAGTAGGAGCACAGGGGGAAATAGATTTAGATGAAAACATGATCATGGAAGTTGATAGCGTGCTTAAAGTGCCAAACACTAAACGAAAAACAAAGGATCTAAAGGGCTAAAGTAAAAAAAGATGCAGTTTAAAGAAAAGGTGAAATGGTGAGTGGATCTGATGTTTTATCTGATTCTGATAGTGATCGAGAGTCTTCTGATACCTCTATTCCTGACGGTCAGAAAACTAATGATTACAGTTTGGAACAGATTAGGAATTTTTGGAAGTAACCAAAGGAAAACGGGATGTGGATGTAGATGATTTCTTCCCTAACAGAAAGTTATTTGTTGATTCAGCTAAATTGTTTGAGACAAAGGACTTCAGATGGTTTAAGAGATACAGAAGTGTATTTATTGCGAAAACTTTTGACTAAAATTAGAGCTGGAGTTAATTTATGCACCTGAAAAGAGTAAAAAAAACCTCTGATAAAATGCTGCTTCCTCTTTTGGATTTTCAATTGTATGGCGTAGCTTTAAAATCTCATCTCTAAACCTTAATGGTGCAAGGGATATGAATAAAAGGGCTGTGTATTATGAACTTTTAAGCTTTTGTTCAAGAAACTCATAGCAGTGTTGACAATGAAATTGATTGGAAGAGAGAATGGGATGGCAGTGTTGTTCTGAGTCATAAAACCTCATTGAGTGCAGGGATTGCAATTTTATTTTTAAGTAACTTACTCCCAGTTTCTATTGAAGTCGAAGACATTGTTTCCGGAAGGTTGTTTAAGATCATTGTAAAGTATGAAAATATTAAATTAACTTTATTAAATGTGTATGCTCCTGTGTCTCCATGTGAATGATGTGTGTTTTTGGAAAAGTTAACAAATACGTTGTGAAATTGTACATCAACAGATTATTTAATTTTAGGAGGAGATTTTAATTGTACAGTTGATGATTTGGATAGAAATAATTTGGAACCACATTTACATTCAAGGAGGATTTTGAAATGTATTATTGAGACATTATGATTTGGTTGATGCGTGGCGTTCCAAACATGGAAGAACAAGGCAGTGTTTATGGGCTCATTGTAAAGAGAATTACATTTCATTAGCTAGGTTAGATAGGTTTTACTGTTATGGTCATCATTTGCAAATATTCAGATCATGCAATTTATGTCCGGTAGGCTTTTCTGATCATAGTATGATTTTAGCACAAGTGTTTATAAATTGATTGAAACCTAAAAGTGCATTCTGGCATCTCAATACTGTCTTACTTAATGATGCTGTTTTCAAAAATGGACTTTATTAGTTTTGGAAACAATGGAAACCTTGGAAAAGTCAGTTAATTTCTTTACAGCAATGATGGGACCTTGGTGAAGTAAAAATTCAACAGTTCTGTAATAAATATACATATAATGTCACAGGAAAGATGGTCAAATCTATTGAAGAATAGAGACCGATATAGTGGATATTCAAAATCTTAGTACATCCGATGGAAATCGAGACCTTTTTCAGGCTCTCAAAAGTAAAAAATCTGCTCTGACTGATCTATTGGGACTTAGAGCACAGGGAACTCTGGTTCGTTCACCTTTTCAAAATATTTCTGAAATGGATGCTCCTTCTACGTTTTTTTTTTAGTTTGGAGAAGAAAAATTGACAAATCAGCTCATTCATTGCATTCGAAATGAAGACGGGAAACAGTTGACAGAACCTCCTGAACTGCGAAAAAGAGCTGTAGACTTTTTTTCGAAATTGTATGTCAGGGAATTTGAAGAAGATTCTGTGAGGACTGGAGAATTTCTGAATAACTTTCCAAAGGTTTCTGAGCAAGAGAACATTGTTTTGGAACGTGCATTAAGTATCCAAGAGCTGCAAGATGCCGTGTCAAGCATGGAAAATGGCAAAGCTCCAGGAATAGATGGATAGCCGGTGGAATTTTATAAGTCATTCTGGTCCATATTGGCTGAAGATCTGTTGGAAGTCCTCAATGACAGTTTGGCTAGGGGAAAACTACACCTTATCTGCCGCAGAGCAATGATTACTCTCCTTCCTAAGAAAGGAGATCTTTATGAAGTAAAGAACTAGATACCAGTCAGTTTATTATGTGCTGACTACAAGATCCTCTCCAAAGTTTTAGCGTGCAGTTTGAGAAAGGTGATCATATTAAACACGTTGATCAGTCCTATTACATTCCTTGCAGATCAATAGGAGATAATATATCACTAATTGGAGATTATTTGGACGTATCTAATCTATTGGATATCAACTTTGGTCTGATTTCCCTCGACCAAGAAAAGGCTTTTGACCGGGTGGAGCCCCAATATCTCTGGAACACAATGAAGGCTTTTGGTTTCTCCTCTGGGTTCATTGCCATGATTAAAACCCTCTAATGTGATTGAAAGTGTATTGAAGGTCAATTGTGGCTAAAGTGCTAAAGAGAGGTATCCGTCAAGGTTATGCAATGTCTGGTATGTTGTATTCTTTAAGCATTGAACCATTGTTAAGTATAATTAGAAAAACATTATATGGAGTAAAATTAAGTGAAATTGCTTTACCTTTTCAACTTTCTGCATATGCAGATGACATTATTGTGACTATGACTGTTTTGGTAAAAGTTCTTCATCTAAAGTAAATTGGAATAAAAGTAAAGCTTTGTTAGTAGGTAAAGGGCAACAGAGGGACCCAAATTAGCAGATAATTGAAATTGGGTAAAAAAAACGGTTTTAAATATTACCGCGTTCCTTTAGGAGATCACATGGAAGTAATAAAAAAATTCCATGCGAGAAATTGCAAAGAAATTGAAGAGTTCCTACAACGGTGTGTACTACTCCCTTCAGAGGACAGCACAAACAGGCTCTACCCAGAGTAAAAAAAGAAGTGGGAGGCCGCGTTGCACAACTGAGCAAGAAGATAAGTACATTAGAGTCTCTAGTTTGAGAAACAGACGCCTCACAGGTCCCCAACTGGCATCTTCATTAAATAGTACCCGCAAAACACCAGTGTCAACATCTACAGTGAAGAGGCGGCTGCGGGATTCTGGGCTTCAGGGCAGAGTGGCAAAGAAAAGGCCATATCTGAGACTGGCCAATAAAAGAAAAAGATTAAGATGGGCAAAAGAACACAGACATTGGACAGAGGAAGACTGGAAAAAATTGCTGTGGACGGATGAATCCAAGTTTGAGGTGTTTGGATCACAAAGAAGAACGTTTGTGAGACGCAGAACAACTGAAAAGATGCTGGAAGAATGCCTGACGCCATCTGTTAAGCATGGTGGAGGTAATGTGATGGTCTGGGGTTGCTTTGGTGCTGGTAAGGTGGGAGATTTGTACAGGGTAAAAGGGATTCTGAATAAGGAAGGCTATCACTCCATTTTGCAACGCCATGCCATACCCAGTGGACAGCGCTTGATTGGAGCCAATTTCATCCTACAACAGGACAATGACCCAAAACACACCTCGAAATTGTGCAAGAACTATTTAGAGAAGAAGCAGGCAGCTGGTATTCTATCGGTAATGGAGTGGCCAGCGCAGTCACCAGATTTGAACCCCGTTGAGCTGTTGTGGGAGCAGCTTGACCGTATGGTACGCAAGAAGTGCCCATCCAACCAATCCAAATTGTGGGAGCTGCTTCTAGAAGCGTGGGGTGCAATTTCTCCAGATTACCTCAACAAATTAACAGCTAGAATGCCAAAGGTCTGCAATGCTGTAATTGCTGCAAATGGAGGATTCTTTGATGAAAGCAAAGTTTGATGTAAAAACAATCTTATTTCAAATAAAAATCATTATTTCTAACCTTGTCAATGTCTTGACTCTATTTTTTATTCATTTCACAACGTATGGTGGTGAATAAGTGTGACTTTTCATGGAAAACACAAAATTGTTTGGGTGACCCCAAACTTTTGAATGGTAGTGTATATTTGGGAATCATTTGGAGAATTTTTTACACAACAGACTTTTATTTTTGGTTTCTTATATGACAAAGAAAAAAGAGAAAGGGACGATTGTTGATTTTTTTCCTTTGGGCAAACAAAACTGGCAATTTACTTGAGTAGAAGATATATGATTAATGGGGGACGAAATACGGATTGTGTTCAACTTTCAAAGAATATGTCAAGAGCAAGGTTGGTATTAGAATATAAATATTTCAAAATGGATGAGCTAGATGTTTTTCAAAATCTCTGGGATTATGAAAGTGTTCTCTTTACCTTAAATAATTCAGAACTTTTATTTACAAATGTACTGATCTGAATGTGTTGATTTGAGCTAAATGTTTAGAGATTATTCAGCGAATTAATGAGTTTTTAAAAATCATTCTTTCTTTCTTTCTTTCTTTCTTTCAGGTGATAAAAAGGAAATGGAAATTCCAATGTATGGGATATTCATTGAAAAATAAACTGACATCCAATGTCATATACAGTAAAGCTCTGCTTTCATCATATACACAAAGAGGTCACACACGAAATATGATGCAAACCTGGAAGTACATCATGGTCAGTTTTATACTGCTCATTTAGCATCAGAGATTAATCGTTTGACATTACAAAGGTGGCTTTGAGTTTATGTTTCCTTTCTGTGTGGTTGGACCTAAGTAAAGAAAATCAACAAGGTTCCTACCGTTAGTTGCAGGATTTAGTAAACCAAAAGAAATTGATCATACTGGCCCCAGGCATTCTTTAGATCAACCAAAGAATATTTGGACTGTAGATCGTAAACACCTTACTTTCCTTCATATTACAGACAAAACATTGTAATGAAAACACTGTAGCAACACAGAATAAATGGAGTTATTGAAATGGTCTGTCCAATTCATACCAGTTGGCTTGATGAACCCTATTCCTTAATGAGGTCTTTTTTTGCTATTCAAAATTTGATTGAAGTTATCCATGACCCTTTGCTAAGACTATTTGTATGGTCTACTGGACCACAGGATAATTTCTACACTGTCTAGAAAGGAGCAGGGACATAAGGGTAGAGACACATTTGATCTTACAGTGGAAATAGTAAGAATGGGCAGTTACAGGTCATTAAACGTCTTGACTCCTGCTCAGGTCACACGTTCTGTCAAGTAACTCGGAGATTGGGTGTCAAAGTTTTGTTTCGTTGACATGGGAGACAGGCTAGCAGGCAGCTTTTGTCGTTTTTCAGACTTTTACATTATCATATTGACAAAATAATTTCAGAGAAAGTCAAGACAGTTTAACTGGTTAATATCAGTTCTAAAGAATATGAATTATGAAAGACTAACATTTATTTAAAGACTCAATTTAAACATTGTGAACATAGCTAATTTAATACATTCATAGAGAGGTGTATAGAGAGGAGGTAATCATTTCTATAATATGTAAATCATTGAAAGAAAGCCACTTATGAATCATTTCTCATTAGAAATCAATGTTTTCTTATATAAAGGCAGAGATGGGTATCGATTCAAATTTCAAGAATCGATTTGATTCTCATTCCCAAGTTTTAGAATTGATTATCAATATCTGATCCAGTCTTATGCAATTCAATATTAATATAGGTCAGTGTAAGAAAAAAAAAAAAAGCTTTTTTCTTAATTATATGCCTATTACTCAATGAAGTAACATTGGGGGAGTAACAGTGCACCGGGGGAACACGTTTGGACTTTTCCTTCCTATTTTAGCTGTAAAAAGGAGCAAACTATGTCAAACAATTAAATTGATTTTTGGATCTGTGATTAGATTCAAAAGAAATTTTTCAAACACAGCACTATATAAACATATACATGGGTTGTGTACATTTGTATCCAGGCCTCATTTTTCTGATACCATTTAATAAAATTCAATACATATTACCTCAGAAAATTACTTTAATCTCACTGTTAAGTCTACTTTCCATCAGACGCGTAAATGGCGTGTTACGTCTGCAAAGCATAATACCCGACCTGATAGCCGCTATCAAAGTCATTGGGTTGATTTCTAACGGACCTGAAGCAATGTGAATTAGATGCGTCCCTGAAGCGTTGTGTCGCTACTCTTACTTAAATTTATGCAGCAGGTCTATTTTTTTATGCACTACGCTTCTAAAACTTCTCGCAGTTTAGATCATCACCAGATAGGAAATCAGAAACAGGAGCAGTGTAAAGCATCCCTCAGATTTCTAAATTAAAGGCACACTCGCAAATTTGCTGATTGGTTTACTTTGAAAAAAAAGAAACGAAGAGTCATCACCCATGACATGAGGATTAAAGTCAGTCGGTGTGTGGGTCTAATTTGTTGGTTTTCATCCTGTACAACAACAATTTAATCCCTGAAGAGTAAAATCACCCAGTTTATCATTTTTTTGAGGATAACATAAAAAAAGAGAAATATCTCGAGTTTTGGGAGTGGATGGTGAGTTTATGATTAACATAGATGAATATTTTTTTCCCCACTCCCAATTCTCCTGTGATTTTGTGATCTCGCATATAAAACACTTCCATTTTACGTTACGTTACAAAAACAAACAGGAAATAAATAAAAAAATAAATAAATAAAAAAAAACAAACAGGATGAATAAATCTGTGCAATTTTAAGCACAAGTGCTTTCATAGATTTTGGGCAAAGGTTAAACTGGCAGGGAACCAGTGAGATGGCAAAGCTGTGCACTAAAGCCACATTTTCTGATTTGTAGAGCTTCGCACGCACACAAACAGTCAGTCCCCACCTCAGTGCCTGAACTCAGAATAGATATGAGAATCAGAATGAATAAAGATCATGTTTCAGAATGATTTCACAATATGCTCATACGTAGCAATGTCTGCAGATTATCCATTGACCATTTAATTGTGACCCCCAAATAATCTTGAGTAGATAATACTTTTTAAAACTAGACTTAAAACAGCCATTTTCTTTCTGGTTTAAAAAAATACTTGGGAGAAACATGAAACATGTTGCATTCTTCTGTAATTTAGTTTTTATTAGTTTTATTTTGCAAACTTTATGTTTGATGTTGTTGGGTTACTGCCTATGCTGCTGCTTCTATTTGTGGTCTGCATCACTTTACTCTTGTTTCTTATAATTACTAACTATATTTTTTTATCTTTTATTTTAAAGCAATTTGGTCACCTTTTGACTGTAAAGATCTATATAGACACAAATTCATTTAAATGAGACTTTTTTTTCATGCCTCCACATCAGTTACAAACATCTCGATTTCAGTATGTGGAATTGTGCTTTCCTCCCCTCTTGGTTATTATGGTTACACTGAAATGCCAGAACTCTGAGGGTTTTGTTTCTGTTTCTTTCTTGGTTCATCCTCCCGGTCCTGGGCCTACTCCTCCTGCCCTGCGCTGGTAGTTCTTTGTTTGTGCAACAGGTGGCGCACCTTTAATGGGAGGGGTACAGTCATAGTGTGGTGTTTTTCCCGATCGTTGCATCCTTGATTGTCCTCAGGTGTCCTAATTTCCCCTGATTGTCTCCCTGATTACCTTCTCTATGTATTTATACCCCTCTGTGTCCTTAAGTCTTTGCTGGTGTGTCGTCATTATTCATCATGTCTTTTTAGTCCCCA
Organism: Apricaphanius iberus; assembly: GCA_028564705.1. Taxonomy (NCBI): domain Eukaryota; kingdom Metazoa; phylum Chordata; class Actinopteri; order Cyprinodontiformes; family Aphaniidae; genus Apricaphanius; species Apricaphanius iberus. The sequence goes on along the minus strand of JAPXFQ010002555.1, from coordinate 410,426 downwards.
GTTGTCTAAATTCCTACAGTATACTTCTGAACCCTGGTTATTACATAAGATGGGTAGAATACATTCAGGTTTGTGGTTGTAAAGTGACAAAATATCAAAAAGTGTGGATACTGTTGTACAGCACTATCCCATTGGGGATGTATTTATTACTTTTTTTTTTGGTGCTCTTTTTTCTTTTCTTCTAAATCATCCTTTATTTTTTCTTCAAAACTGAGATACATTTTTTTTACCCTCATTATTATGGTTTTTATCTTGACTTTCTAGCTTTTATCTCTCACTGGCACAAAGTTTCCAGCCCTTAGGCTAGAGGGGCTCTTACGTAATATTTGAACTAATCCCTTTTTCCCTCTGATCCCAGAACATTTTTGCTAATTTATATTTCCTTATCCTGCTGCTCCTTTTCTCCCTCTTAGTTATCATCACCTAGTAGTAAACGTTAAGCAGATGCCTTTCCCCTCATCTTTGGGCCAAATGCCACTGTTTAGTGAATGCATGGTAGAGAAATTCCAGTGCCACACCAATTACTCCCCAGTATTATATAAACCACATGTAGTTGATGAGAAAGAGTAGGTTATGGGAAAATGTCGAACCCCGTCGAATGGTGTGTTGCAAACTGCAGGATAGAGATGATGAGCAGCATGAGAATAGCTTGGATCACATGCTCAGATGAAAAAGTAGCTTGGAAATATTGTAATGTTAAGCTTCGTATCATCTACATAGTTATGGTAACTAATCTTAGAGAATGTTATTATCCGCATTAGCAGGAGAATGTAGATATATAATAGGAGAGGCCCATGGTTGGAACCCTGGGGCAAACCACATGTGGATTCTGTATGTTCTTCTGAAAAAAAATTCCTTTCGTCAAGGTTCCTGTTCTTAAGGTGAAACTCCAACCAGTCAAGTACAATACCAGAGAGTCTGACCCAGCTCTCCAGTCCTTCCAACAGTCTATTATGATCAACAGTGTCAAAGGTCACACTAAAATCCATCAGTACTAGCTGTATTTATGCATTTGTTATTGAAAATTTTGACGAGGACTGTCTCGGGGCTGTGGTGACTATTAGAGGGCTATTTTAACTGTTGAAATCCAGCTTTTCCAATAATCTTGTCGATAAACGGTTGATTAAAGATTGGCCTCTTGTATTGCTTTAACATGTTGTCCAGGTTGGTCTTCTGAAATTAATTAACTTTTGCACCATATTTAAATTTTTCGAGTTTCACCAGTATATTCAATGGTTCTTGGCTCTTTAATGAGTTGACATGATTATATCCTGTCACTGTTACCTTCCTAATATGTTGGCATCCAAGCCACTGTACCACTGCTTCCCTGTGGGAGGGTGAAAAAAAAGCATTTGTTTGCGTGTTGCAAAAAAATGTTGAACACAGAAGATCACAGGGTTCTGTAAGGACAGAATTAAACCAGTCCAGTCCGGTTAACATAATTAGGATGCTTTTTCCACCTTTATATGTTTTCCCAAAGTAATTACCACTCTTCTTTAAAAAGATTAATTTATACGTTTTCTTCAAAGCAACACATGGGCAAAGCATACTGTGTCCCTGACATACTTTGTGTTCCTGCGTTTATATGTCGCTGGAAAATTTGTTTATTTTCTATATTTAGAGGAGCATACACTCTTTTGTTAGCCTGTCTGAGGGGATGTGCTTGTCGAGACTATCAGTGTGTGCAGACTGAGCGCTGCACTCTCTCTCACAGGAATCATGCGGTCTCAGAGCTCTCCTGACCTGCTCTATTTGACTGCAACACTCAGCGGAAGCAATATAGGAGGTAAAAATATGCATTTTGATCACACTACGGTTGAAGAATACATGTAATTTAACCAAAAGCTAACAAAAATACATTAAAATGTAATGCCAAAGTTCATAATTACAAATCTACCATTAATCAGAACCAATAATTGCTCCTTTACTCAGCTGTTGCTAAGAGTTTATCCATGTAACCTTAGGCCCCTGTTAACACCAACAAAGATGTTGGTATATCCATGTAGACTGGGCAAACTGAGATATCTATCTACGACCTGGTCCACATAATGCATTCCCACTGTCACTTTCGGGCCAACAAACCCAAACATCAAAGGAGCCATTTGACCGGTTCATTGCTATTGGTAGCTGTATTTTTTTTTCTTCTTACATTTCATTAGTTAAACATTTTATTTATCAATGATTTAATGTGAGTGGGGCAGATTGTGAATAAGATTATCTTCATCCTGCCTCCTTTTAATTCAAATGATTGTAAGCCATGTTGTATTTATTTGATTATATTGTTTTTAATGATTGAAATAAGTTATTAAAATAAATACCTGTCATGAAGATGATTCCAGACTAATTAAGCTAAAACTAGACATCAAACAAAACTTCCATTTGCACTCTGTATTACAGTTTTTTTTCCAATTGTTTACGCACAATAATTAAAAAAACGGTTGCTTTAAAAAAAACAAAAAACATAATCACAATTATCCAAACACCACACTCAATTTGCATAATTCTTTGATTGTTTGCCCACAAACAATCAAAGAAACCCACAGCGTTTGATTAGTTTGACATATAGGAGAATGTGCACAAATAGGCCCACTATAAACTTACCAAGCACTGCACAACACTGATGCTGCGCACTGAATATTCCAAGTATGTATTTCAATACATAGAATTTATTACCATTAACCCTAACTCTGAAGAAAAAAACTACTGTGAAACAAACAAGAATACTGAAACTATTCATCATCTCTCCGTCTGGCTGGATCAGCCCATAAGATTTCATCCACATAACAAGCTATGTCTTCATTGGCAAGGCACTGTAGGAAAAATCGCCTTCAGTGACGAATCCATCCCTATAAAGAAGCTGTGTCTATTTGATCACATGCCAGCTCCATAGCCTCAAACGAGCAGGGCTTCATGTTAACCTCGTCTGTAGGAACCAAATCTAGCAAAACAGAGCCAGGATTGTCAAAAGTAAGGCTGGCTTTTGAGATTAGCTCCCTTCATGATAATACCGCTCTGAACCAGAGGACCTGAGTGGTCTTGAAGGTTGATAAAACAAGAGATCCTTAATAGGGCTGCACTAATGCCAATACCAGAATAATGTATCTGTATATTACATGCAAGGCACTTTCAAGATTTGCACACTAGCCATGCCCTTGCAGATGTCTTTCATGACATGCTCCCGAAGTGGGGATAAAACAAAAGTTCTGTTCATGTTCTGCTTCGTAATAATGCTAAAAAAATAAAAGTCATGGTTGATGCTGTGTCACACAAACCCTCCAGCTGGTGCTTAGCAAAGGGCTTAGCCCCAGGGGAGTGTGCCTGATGCTGTGATAATACTTATTTGAAGCTTAAAAGAAAAAAATAAACTGACGTTTATGGGATCAAAACAATGAAGTTTACTTTAGCTACAGCTGTGAAGAGGCGCTTCACTGACATGCAGAAAAATCAGCTAAACCGCATCTCAAATGTACTGAATCTAACGTAAAAAAAGTTTATACTCGCCTTGTTAATCAAAAAATATAACACAAAACTCATTAATTGGAAGCTGTGTATGACATAAATTAATGCTTAAATCGGTACTTTACTTATTTATGAATACACGGTTACTTCAGTATCCGCTTGTCCTCTATAGATGTTTAAATGAGGAGCTCTATGAACAGACTTAAAAAAAACAAATAAACAAAACAAAAACTTTATCCAACCCAGAGCAACCGACCAACCCAATCCAACACACACCCAACCGAGGTCACTGGGGCTTAACAGCGGTACCCCATTCAGTGAAAGCTGGTCTCGGATGCCAGGTCCCCGCTCAGGGAGAGGTGTACAGTCGGCTGTTGTGTCCAAGCCTTCATGCAACATGGACACAGCCTGCGGCGCCGCATAGGTGGCGGGAGCCCACGGGGACTAACAACACTGCCAGAAAAATAGAGCAAACATCGGCATCGTGTTCTCATGACGGAAATAACTGAAGGATAAATACAATCTAACAAAACACCCTGAGGTTGCATGCTTTCTAAGTAACAAGTAACAATATCCACGGTAATGTTGTTTCAAACTAGCACCAGTCATGGTGAAACTACCCTGAAATTTGTCATTTTTTCCACTGAGTTTATTCCGACTAACATGATAGTTTATCAGTAAAAAAAAGAAAAATCTGAATAATGTCTACAAAACACTGACAACTTTACCCATTCACAAATTTAGTTTAACTCTTCTCTCCCTGCCTGTAATGAAAGAAAGTCCAATGTGCTTGTCCTCTGATGGATATATGGATGTCGCTGGAGGTTAACCTATCTTCCTTGTAGTATTAGAACATTTCCAAATTGCAATTTTTGGCACTGCATGTTTGGCAATCCGTTAAGGTTGTTACTCGAACACAAAACTACTGCTTGCTTGCAATGATTTAGATATGTACTGCCCTCTATTGCCAGGAAACTACACACTTTCACTTTAAAGAGAAACTTAAAATCTCTATTGACAGCAGTTATCCAAAGCCCATATGAGGCTTGGGAAAAACAGTGGTTCAACACGCCGGTGTCATGGCCACAAATTTGCTTGGGAGACATTTACTGCGATCTAATGGAAAGCCCAGGGCCTTTCACTCTTAAAAAAGTTTAAGGCTTTAAAAATTATGGAGGCCTACGATTATTTTGTTTCAAAGAGAATTGGGCCAATCTCTGTGAAACAGAAAGCCGTGGTTGTTCTAAAAGCAGAGGTCAGACCTGGCCAAGCTGAGTCACAGCATGATTTGCATCACTCATGGGTGATTGCCAAAGAAAACGGTGAAATCTTCACTGCAACTGAAAAAACTGTGTTACTCTTCATTAATTAGTGTCTTTATTTATTTAGTTGCTGTTGTACAATTTCAGGTCTCATGAGACTTGAGAAATTCAATGGACTCTACACTGTTGATAATCTGAATATCACTACTTACAAAATTCTTTTTTTTTTTTTTGCTTTAAATCTAGTCTTGGAGAAACATAGTCATGTAACAGCTTTAATATTTAAAGTAGAAGTTGCTTTCAGGATAGGACTTTAAATTGATGCATGTACAACAGTATTTAGAGTCAGGTGTTTGAGAAACCTAATTAGAAGGCGGAAATAGCATTATGCAGAGAGTTTTAAAATACGCAAACATGAAGGTTTTTACATAAACATTGTTGGGTTTTTTAAAGGAAATGCAGCTATTTGACTATGAATAGTTAAAGGACTGGTTATGGCAATCATTAAGATTAATAATTTATGGAAAATTAATATTTACGAGGCACCACTGTCCTCTAATAGTTTAGCACCTCACAAGCTGGGGCTGAGGTGAAAAAAAGAACATGAAGGAATTAATTTGTAATGTGTATCAAACATGGAACTTTGTCATATGTACATTTGCAGGATAAAAATGACAATAGGTGACTTTCCAAATCCAAAGGTTTATTTACAAGGAAGGGAAAAAAATACAAACATTAAATCACTCAAGATAGTAACTAACACTCTACTGATAAAAATAAATGAATAAAAAAAGAAAAAAGAAAAAAAAAGAATACAAATGGATAAAAGTGGGGTAAAAATAGAACATTAATTCTGATGTTATTGTTCTGGAGGAATCTGGATGCTTTAAGAAACAAGGCTTGATTTGCAGATGCTGGAATTACAGCTAAATTAGATTACTAATCGTAACTAGTTTTAACTAATTAGCACCATAAATGTATGTCTAAACCAATAAAACAATGGAAGGAAACATAAAACATTCTTTGGACCAAGAAACGTTTGTTTAAAAATTATCTGGATAAAAAGTAATTGACCTTTGGAAAATTCCTTTTATTTAGACTGATTATGGTAGTAAACAATCTAACATCCGATTGTTTATGTATTGAATGCAGGCCTGGGCCGAACACATGGGCTTGTCTAGCATATAGCTAACCTCTAACCCACGTGGGGTTGTTGGACAAGCTCCAACACGTTTATCAAACAGGCTACCCAGGGGTTGCTAATCTGATTACAGGCTAGTAGCCCTGGAAGCTCCTGACTTCGGATGTCAATTCCATGTACCATTCTGGAGCTCTGCAGCTCGGGCATTCACCTCCTATCTGCTAAAAAGAGCATATCGATAAAAAAAAATAGTCATATTGATCAATATCGATAATTATCGATAGAAAATCACATAATGTAAAAAATATATTTTAAGTGCCTCCCCAGTCATTTTGTTATTCTTCAATGAACTAATTTTAACTAAGAATTAAATTAATACAATTTTCAAACACTTCTTTTTATCATAAGTAAGTTTGTAAGACACAGGAACAAACCAAGAAACTGTGTCTGTGTTTTTTCCTGACCTACATACGAAATCTCAACAGGATGAACAAAGGAGTTTATTTACAATAATAAATATGCACAGCAAAGGAGTTTTGGAGTCCATCTTTCAGCAATGTCTTGGGATACAAGAGATTACAAGAGTGGTTAGAATAGGAGGGAAAGTATGAAGATGGATCTCTGTGGGAATGATGAATTGAATCAGAGACTGCACAGTGGAGCAGTTGGAAGTACTTGTGCCTTTCAGCAATAAGGTCCAGGGTTTGAATTCCGGCTGGGGGTCTTTCCACAAGGAGCATGCATACGTTCTCTCTGGGTAGTCTCGCTTCCTCCCCAAAAACGTGACTGTTGGGTAAATTGGTCCTCCTAAATCCTCCGTAGGTGTGAGTGTGTGGGTGCATGGTTGTTTCTCTTTTGTGTCTCCATGTTACCCTAAAAAGGACTAGAGACCTGTCCAGGGTTTTAACCTGCAACTTGCTGGATAATTGGGCACCAGCCCTCCCACAACCCTTCAAGATGATGGATGAAAGAAGAACACGAGGAGGGTGTCCAAAGAAACATTTTGCTTTAGTAAGACATTGCATTACATCTATCTTAAGTCCACCTGTGATAAGAACAATTTTTGCATTAATTGTCCTGTTATAAGACATTTCAGTGAAGGATCCTGATCAACATTGTATACAGTAGCAAATTATGCTGTTTCACATAAACCAAATCTTTACTTGCGGCCTTTCATGCTGACTATGCTTTTCTGTGCACCGACAAAAACAGATGTTTTAAATCTTTTCCCATATGCTCTCTAAGCTGTAAGTTACTGAGAGAACACAGACAGAATCTTCTGCCAGTAGTGCTGTCCATATGTCATAACGTGTAACTTCCCTTTTACACATTCATGCCGTGTTACCTATTTATAAAAACAAACATGTTCTCGTAGTACATTTGCGCCGCATAAATGTCAAATCCATGAATCATGCAGATGCTGAGGGATTACAAGTTAACAGCTTCCTTCGTGTTAAGAACTGTCAACCCTTTTACTGTTAGGAAAAGCAACTGGAAGGAAATGTCTTGTGCAGATTTCCATTGACTGAACATTACAGCTTTTATGATGGTGGGACTTTTTCTAGGGTTGCTGTTTGGATTAAACCACAGCAAGTGAACCTCATCAAATGGCAACAGTGTGTGTTTACTACAATCAATTTCCTTAATCATTACTCACACCGCTGGAACTTCAGTGTCATCTTGTGAAAGGATGGATTAATGGGGTTTTTCCCCAAAATAACAAATACGTTCACAACATATTTAAATAATAATAAAATGACCTTCCCCGAGCACAATTCAGGCATATCAGGACTGTGTTGCTTATTCATGAGTAAACTGTTGAAGTGACAACTGAATTGTTTGCTGTTGTATACTAATATTGTCTCAAGTCATGAATGCGAAAGAAAGTTTGTGTGTATATAGAAGGAGATTAATATTCTTCTCAGAGAAATTTTACAGACTTCATACTGCCTGCTTTGAATGAAGTGTACAAAGCATCATAAAATATCTACTAGTGTAATGGCATAGTGAAAGTTGTACTTTCCGTTAGTCAAAAGAAATGTACTAAATTCTGCAATAAATAGCTTTTTTTTTTATTTAGCATGGTGACAAAACCTTATGACTAAATAGTTTTCATTTTAGTAAAGGTGTTGCATTAGCAGACATTTTGGTAGTCACACAATTCAATTCAGTTTATTTATTTAGTACCAACTCGTAACATTCCAAAGCACTTTTCCAAAAAAAGTCATTTCAATTAAATCCTACATAGGCTATGTTTCAGCTGTTCCTTCTCGATAAGCAGTGGAACAACTGCTGTTCATTATTCCAACTATTTAAAAAAAATTATATCTAAGGAAACCCAGCAGATTGCATCAAGTCATTGAATTGTAGCATTTAATCCTCCTAGACGAAAATATAGTTTCCCCTGCAATGTGAGGATCCCTCCATAGATTTTCTATGAAATTGAGGTCTGGAGACTTGCTTGGCCAATCCAGAACCTTAAAATGTTTTTTACATAGCCACTCCTTTGTTGCCAGAGTGGTATGTTTTAAATGATTGTCATGCTGGAAGATCCAGCCAGATTTAGCCGTGCACAGACACAGATGAAACACAGACACAGATGTTATTGTGTGCAATACACTCGGAAATTGTTTACCAAAAATATCCTAGTATATATGTCCCTATTCATTCTTTCCTTTATTATGGATTAGTCTTCCTATTTTATTTGCAGAAAAGCAGCCCCAAAGCATGATGCTTCCACCCCATACTTTACAGATGATATGGCATTTTTGACATGCAAGTCAGCATTCTTTCCCCTACAAGCATGTTGTGTATGTCCTGACGTTGAGGTGTTTGTGTTTCAGTTAGGTTTCTTTATTTTAGTTTTATTATCAGGTTAGTTTATTCCTTGTTTGTATTTATGTCTCTTCACCTTTGTGTCCACCTTATTCCGTGTCTCCCAGTTAAAGTAATCTTTATTTCTCCAGTTTTGGTTTCTTTTTATTCTCTAGCGTTCCCTTGAGTTTTCACTTAGATTATTTTAGTTATTTTCCATTTTGTCCTTAGTATTAAAGTTGTTTTCCATCTCTGCCATCCCTGCCAATCCCAGCCCAGTTAATTGCCTTCACCTACTCTCCCTCTCACCTGCATCTGTTTGTCAGTAATTGGTTTCTCAGTCATCTCTCCACTCCCTCATCAGTATATATACTGCTCTCAGTCATTCATTACTTGCTGGTTTATTCTTCTAAGTTCCCCATCTGGTTGTAAATTGTTCTTGCATTTTTTTAATCCTCCTCAGTTCTGTAATTTTTTCAACTTTTGTATCATTAAACCAATCTCACTTTTACTTTTGCATTTTGGTCCTTAATTCCAGTAAACATGACAGAGTAGCTTTTATACCAAAGAGTTCTAGTTTGGATTTCATCTGCACAAATGACATTCTCCCAATCCTCCTGTGCATCACCCAGATGATCTCCAGCAAACTTTAGTTGGGCCTGAACATGTGCCTGCTTAAGCAGGCAGAGTGCAGGATAAATTAATACATCATGATATAGCTTGTCACTAATAGTAACCTTTGTACCGTGGTCCCAACTCTATGGTTGTTGACCAATTCTCCCCCTGTAGTTCTGGGCTGTTTTCTCACCAGTCCCAATATAATTTGTACCCCACACAGTGAGATCTTGCATGGAGCCCCAGTTGTAGGTATATTTTCAATGATTAATTTTCTTATATTTGCTCCAACAGTTGATCTCACTAAGTGGGTTCTCTATTTTAGATGGGTTCATCCCAGTTTGGTGCAGATGCACAATCTCGATTCTGGTGTCCTTGGACAGCTCTCTGGTCTTGACCATGGTGGAGGTTGGAGTCCGACTGTTTGAAGGTGTGGACAGTTGTCTTTTAAACAGATAAGTTCCAACAGGTGACATTAATATAGGTAACAATTGGAGGATAGAAGAGCTTCTTGAAGAAGGAACAGGTCTGCATGGGCCATAATTCTTGCTTGATTGTAGTGGCTAAATACTTACGTCCTGCACCATTATACAGATACATTCTTAGAAAATCATAAAGTGTGATTGTTTTTTTGTTTTTTTTCTGTCTCTCACAGTTGACATGTGCTTATGATGGAAATTACAGACCTCATCTTTTTAAGGGACAGAACTTGCACAGTTCGTGGTTGACAAAATATTATTTTGCCCCACTGCATATACTTTCGGGTCAAATCTGGTACATATTGGTGGCATATTTTGGTACACCTTTTCTATAAACATATACATGTTGTACATAATTTGAAAGCTAAGATTTTTGTGATGTCAGTGATGTATGTATTCTAGGATACAATCATAACTGTAGATACTGTAGACACAGTTTAGCTTTTGTCAAACTACTCAGAAACCAATATAATGTGCAACTCATTGTTTGAAGTCACATATTACTGACAGAAAGGAGCAATCTCAAACAAAATGGTCATTTTAAATCCACAAGGATCCAGTTAATGTCCTCAAATAAAATAATTAATCCACAACAAGTCTTACTTCCACAATTGAATATAACCTGACACTCAAAACTTTGATAATTACCTGCATTCAATGTTTTTCGCAATGTTTCCATCATAATTACTGTTTGCTTGCTCAGATTAGCCTGAGGATCAGATGTTTTTTTGATGACGAGCAAACATCAAATTGCTGCCACCAAATGTTAAGAGTGTGAACCAGAATGTCATGAGGTTTGCACTTGACTCTCTAAGACTGGTTATGTATTAGCATCTTGCCTGCTTGTGCTAACTATGATCTTGTTTTTATTAAAGTTCAGTTACATAAAGAAAAGAGACCAGAAAACGCCTGAGTTTGAAGAAGCCCAATGATCATACAGGGGGAGGATGCGGCAGTGGCGCTCGTTCTGAAGAGACTATTACCTCAAATTACGAGACAACTCTGTGGATTTAAGCATATTGCTAAGCGGAGGAGAATAGATTATCAAGGAGTAACTCAGTAGCAAAGACGGCAACCATGGCACTGAATACCTGTCTCCCTGTGGTGTCCTGAAGACTGTAGCTCTGGTATCTCTGGTGGTGGGGAGTCCTACTGCAGCCAGTAGCGTGTCGGAGTCTGGTCTTATTTGGTAATGATGCCTAAACTGGGTGGTAAACTCTGTCTAAGCATAAATACCAGCACCATTTTTGTCTGATGTTACTGATTTTAGTAAACAAAGACAGTGTAGGAGTAGTGTTACAGCTAGCCAATCAGAGGAGAGAAACTTACATGCCATAAATCTTACTGAGCAAGCCCCCCACATCTTGTTGAGTCTCCAAGCCTAGTCCCACACTGAACTGGTTTCAACTGAAATAGACCGGGAATTTTTTTGGACAGAAACAGACTCAGACGGCATTCCTTCATACCAGAGAACACTGAAAAATTTATAAAAACACCAGTGAAGGAGAACTTTAAGCCAAGTTCTGATGTATTCGGTCAATACATTGCTTGGCCACAATTTAATTGACATAGACATTGTAATCTGTTTTGCCCGACTCCCTCCGGGCCCACTGAGTCTTAGTCCTCTGTTTTGCTTGATTGGTCATCTTTTTTGCTATAGAATGGTGGGGTTTAAATTCAGTCAGTTCACCCAACTCATTGCTTACCTTCTTGCTTGTATTAACACACATCTGTTTGCTCCAGATTAGGAAATTCTAATTACTTCTGTAGAGGAGCTCTCACTTGCTGATGATCAGTGAATCAGTCAAGTGTTTTAATTTGTAGCACCTGACTCCTTCTTTCCCTCCCATACCCCATGTATTTTTATATTAGATGAAAAAAAGTGTAGAACATTTTCTTAGTTGTCATACACATACTTAGGTTTAAGCAGTATTAGAACCTGTATATAAAGATATTTTTTGACTTGTTACCTACTGAAATGTACAAACACTCATCTTAAAATATTGTGCTGTACTTTTCTCTTTTTTTCCAATGACCTGGTCAAACTACCCATTCACATTTAAAAAAAAAAATGATTGTGGCCAAAGCTATTCTCTGAAGCTTTACAGCAACAGTATTTTTGGGTAAATATGCTTTCAGGCCCACCGTGTATGGAGAGAAAATAGTATCATATCTTTTGTGTGTGCGAAATACTTGATTTGTAACCCATAAAAACATTTTGTGGTTAACTTTGTGTACTTACAGTTGTGTAATCATATGTACACACAAATATCAAAAACGTACGAGTATGAAATACAATTTACGCACGCACGCACCAGCTTAAAACTAACTATGAATTCAAAATGGCTCCTACGCATACAATCCTCAAATATGTATGCACCAATCGCTTGATACACACAGACAAGACCACAGATAAGAGTTACAACTGCAAGAGGGAGACTATTTTCAAGTCAAGAGATTTGTGCGTAGATGATGCGTTTGAATGCTAATTGAATGCTGGGTAATATGAGTTTTCTCTCCACCATTTCCCTCCAAACGTTTTTCCTTCTATAGTTGTTAATGAAGTGACAAATACTTGTAAAAGAAAGAAAGAAAGGAAAAATGAATGTGGCACCACTCGAAATTTACTGTTTTAAACCTAAACATTTTTTTTAAACATTATCCTTTTCTGAGACTTAGCCCCTACAAAACATGCCCCTAGGCAACTCAAGCTCAACTGAAGCAACATGGCCGCCGCAAGCCGTGTCTCTCCAGGCAAGATAAATCACTCACGGCAGCTCTTCAGCGATTTTTCCCTCGGCCCCAACCCCTGGAATGATGGTAAGTTGAGCGTGTTTCCTTATGTATTTTGTTGTATACTTTTGGAAGTGCTAATACACTATAATAAAGTTACTTTAGGCTTGCTAACATATCAGTTCCGAAGGCTGCAAATTCAGCTGTAGGCTACTCAAGCCACCTCAAATGTAGTTAAGCCTTCACTCATTAACATACATATAAGCATGTCCAGAAAGTATAACCGACTTTTGTTCACTGTAGTATCAGTTTTGAGCTTGATAACTTTGCCTGAATTAAAGCTAAGCAACAAGAGGCAAGGGAAATGTTACCATAGCAATGCTAAAGCACACTCGATCTCTGTTACAGAGTAACCTGAGGTTATAGACTTAAGTACATTCTTTATGTTTTGTTAGAAATCAAATTAAGGTAATTATGAGCTCTGCTAATGTTGAAACATGCAGACGCCCAGATCACACAGCATCCACATTTTACCCTGTTATGTTGGAAGCGGTTTAGAAAATGGATTGATGGATGTTTGAGAAACTAAAATCTACTAAAGAAAGATACCTTTTTGTACAAACCAACTACTTCTTCCAATTTTATCTTTAAAAGTATAGACTTTTTGCTGCGTTTTAACTCCAATTTCATGAATCATAAAGATACTGCTACAGGCAGAACTCTTTCCGAATTTTTTATTTTTGCTAATTAAACTTTTTGTCTTATTTTAGGGGCCAAAGGGGAGACTGCTTCTTCTGGAAGAAATACATCCTCACAGGGGCAAAGAATTTGCTAACTGTTGTATGGAGGACTATCCAGTTATTCACATTGTGCTTAAAATACAGTATTAACAACCTTCAAACACCACAGAACCTGTGATGTCAGTATATTGTAGCTTCTCTAGTGGTCTGTTGTAAAAAATAGCCTTGCTTTCACAGACTTACACAGTTGTCTGTTTCCCCTATTTGCTTGTTTTCTGTCCGTTTTTAGTAAAATTTCTTAGAAGACCTGAAGAAAAAAATGATTCCAAGCACATGTGAACTACATACAATATTTAACAACTGAAGTTAATGTACAACTCTTTGAAAGTTTTTTTTTTTTTTTTTTTGTAGTCTGTGTTTCTTTGCTTTTTTTTTTTTGCTTTTTTTTTTTTTTTACCGTTATTTTTACGTCTCAGAAAAGGATAATATTTTAAATATTTTTTTTAGGTTTAAAACAGTAAATTTCGAGTGCTGCCACATTCATTTTTTCTTTCTTTCTTTCTTTTACAAGTATTTGTCACTTCAGTAACATCTATAGAAGGAAAAACGTTTGGAGGGAAATGGTGGAGAGAAAACTCATATTACCCAGCATTTGATCAGCAAAAAAACGCATCATCTACGCACAAATTTCCTGACGTGAATAGAGTCTCAAACCCCCTCTTGCAGTTGTAACTCTGATCTGTGGTCTTTTCTGTGTATCAGGCGATTGGTGCATACATATTTGAGGATTGTATGCGTATGAGCCATTTTGAATTCATAGTTAGTTTTAAACTGGTGTGTGCGTAAATTGTATTTGGTACTTGTAAGTTTTTGATATTTGTGTGTATATATGATTACACAGCTGTAAGTACACAAAGTTAACCACAAAATGTTTTTATGGGTTACTAATCAAGTATTACGCACACACAAATCCAAAGTTACACACAGAGGCAGACACAAGTTACAAATCAAGTATTACGCACACACAAATCCAAAGTTACACACAAAGAGGCAGACACAAGTTACAACTCAAGTATTACGCACACAGAAAAGATATGATACTATTTTCTCTCCATAACCGTGGCTCATTTAGGCTGCAGGTTCAAACACCTGCTCTGTCTGTCTTGATTGTTGTGACATTGTGAAAGATACTTTATCCGTCTAAAACTGGGAGCCAGTTCCACAGTAGAGGAGCCTGATAACTTAAAGACCTGCCTCTCATTCTACTTATCGAAATCCTCAGAACTACCATTTTAATATTCATCAGACCTCTTGCTGCAGCATTTTTAATGAAGGCTGAATATAGTGTAAAAGACTATACAAATTCAGGCCTTTTACGTTTGTTTTAGAGACTGAAATGTTGCACATTATTTTGAAATTAAATACAATGGTTTGAATGTTGCGCCCCGCAGATGACTGGCGACCTGTCCAGAGTGTACCTGAATTGAACAAGTTAGTAGAGAGAGATGCATGTAGTCATCTGTTAACAATGTGGTTGATGTCTCACTGTTCTATTAGATTGGTATCACCAGCCTGTCAAGTTAAAAATGATTTAACAAAAATCAATAGCATGAAGCCAGAATATAATTGATTCAAGAGTGTAAAGATGAAGTCTAATTAATATACTGACATTGGACTACTGAAAGAGTTTGTCAGTTGAAAAGTTATTGGATTAAATACAAGGCCAATCATGGCAAAGGTAAAGAAGAGGGAATTACTGGTAGCTTTTATAAATGATTGTGTGTCCGTGTGCTCGAGTTCACATCTGTAGCTTCTCTGACTTTATAAGCACTTCTGGGAGATAAAATGTACTGCACTCATTAATCTCATTTTAATAATTGATGCCGTCATCTCCAGAAGGACTTTAGTCTGGACTGCAAGCATAAAATGAGACGTTTAGAGCTTCGTGGTAATTGCCATGCTAGTGTATTCTTCTCTATTAGACCAGTTTACAGCCAGTGAATTTTCTTGTATGATATTTATCCAGATGTAATATTTTTCTGACCAATATATATATATATATATATAATATATCAGTGACGTGCGGTGAGGTTCATGGCTGGTGAGGCACTGACGTCATCACAGTCAGTGTAGAATGTATTATAATGTAGATGCTGGCATACACGGTCTGGGCTTAGTTCTCGGTTAGAAAAACTGCAGCTACTCCAGAGAATTCCTTTATCCTTTTTTTTTTAAATCCACAAAAAACTGTACAGGATGTGAATGAGTTGTGGTTTCTTTGTACTCACGCACAACAAACAATGTAACATGTAACAAGCTGCCTCTGTGCTGGCGAAAATAAATGTTTCAGTTAATGTTTCAAGCTGTGTGAAATTAATAATCATTAGCAAACGTTTGCTATAATTCTTTTATCATACACCCGACTATAATCCTACCAAATTCCTGACCTTGTGCAAGTGTACCTTGCATGTATATACAATGGGGTAAATAATTATTTGATTCCTTACTGATTTTGTAAGCTAGTACAATGCATTGCATTTTGTTGAGCATTTGTTTGTTTTTTACTTAAGAAGAAGAATTGCTGAAGCCCTCCTTATATATAGATACATGCTCCATCATTGTGCCATCATTTTGTATCTGCTGTAGGTTGTGTTAAAATAGATTTTGCAAGTCTTAATATTTGAGGAACTGCAACATTAGTGTTTTATCTTTTGTTGCTATGACAACATATAATTACATTTTGGTGGTTATATTTAGCATATGTTTCATCTAATTGTAAAAGGACTGGTAAAACAAAAATGCAACGTACACACTTGGAGATCAACTCTGTGTTGTTAGACGAAAAGGGTGTGAACTCTGACCTAACTTTCAGTCAGTGTGCCTTATTAGCACAGTTTTTGTCTCACATATGAGCAGGAAGCTGTAGAAATAGAGCTTAGCTTCCTCCTGTCTTGATTGAGGTTAAGAACTAATCCTGCCAACAGCAGTGATTTCAAACTTCACGGTTCACCAGCTGGTCACACACAGCTGCTCACAGGTTTACTCATTTAAACCTGGATCAGAAAAACCCAGATCCTTCCTATGTCAAAGTGTTTTTTGTTTTTTTTCATCTCTTTTAATTTTGTTTATAAAATGTAAAAAACCCATAGACGTTATCAATGAAGATAACAGTCTGTTATAATATACATTATAGATGTTCAGAAGAGCTTTGTACACATCCATATCAACTAATTTCACTTTCTCAACACTTGTCATAATACAATGGTTAACATAATGGACGTTTTTTTTTCTTAGTGACAATAATAGGAAAGATAATAAATAGATAACAGGATGTAGATAAAACAATAATCTTTGATAATTGAAATTAAATTAAATACCCAATTGTCCTCTAGTGGAAATTCAGTTTAAACAGAGTTTACAAAATCGACAAATACATTAACATT
The DNA here is from genome assembly GCA_028564705.1 of Apricaphanius iberus. Lineage (NCBI taxonomy): Eukaryota > Metazoa > Chordata > Actinopteri > Cyprinodontiformes > Aphaniidae > Apricaphanius > Apricaphanius iberus. The sequence continues at coordinate 393,740 of JAPXFQ010002555.1, read as the reverse complement.
AACAAGGTCAGCATCCCAACATAAAATTAAATGATTTAAATAACAATGATTTGATTGTACACATTTGATAAATTGTATCAGTACTATTGGCACAAGTCTGCACTGTGAATAATTCATAGTCCCAAAGGCTTAGAAAATAAATGACCTCAGGTACTGATGGGATCCTGTCCTTTGAGTTCTGACATCTCCATCAAGAAAGAAGTTTACTTATTTCCATTTTTCAGAGTAAAGAAACGGTATTTGAGGAATGAAGTTGCCTTCTTAATGGCTCCTGTTCTGAAGACCTGGTTCGGTTCTCTCAAAGCTGCACCTGCGATCTTTGTTCAGACCTTAGCCATGCTTATTAACCACCATCTTAAGGCTATCAAACCAGTACACTATTCCAAAAGCTAAAATAGATTAAATTAAAAAGTTATATGAAATTAGATTTGAAATGCTAGTGTCTACCCCTTAGATAATACGATTTACAGTTCATTCTTTTTTATCCCTATTGAGCAACTCTAAATCCAGCTCAGGTCTGGAAGTTAATCTTACTCTATCCAAACGACAAAGCAATGAGTCTGCTGTGAAAATTACAATTGTGTTAAAAAAAAAGACATCCAATAAATGTTTACCTATCAATAGCACCCATATTATGTCTGTAAAATAATGATATTTTAATTATATTGAAGCATCAAACCATGTTTTACTCATTAAGCAAAGATTTGAACAAGAATTTGTATGTATTCTAACAGTAGAATAAATTTAAGATACCCTACTCTCTAAGAAAAATACTCAGTATGCCCCACTTCTAACTTTTAGAGGCAAGATATATGAGGGGTTTCCTGCAAATACTGCCCATTTCCAGCCACTCCACAACATATTAATTAGCCAAAGATCTGGGGTATCATAAAGTTTGCTTACGTGCAAAGGTGGTTCTAAAAAATGTCAATCGCTTTCTGAGCAAACTTTACGATTTATTAAAAAAAAGAAAAAAAAAAGTTTAAAAAGTGACAGAAAAATATGCCCAACTTTAAGCATATTATGACCCTTAATTACACATGTTTTGGGCTCAATGAAACTGGCTGTGCAACCAGGGAGATGGCAAAATTTTGAATTTAAGCTACATTTTCAGACACGTAGATCCTCACACACATGGAACCAACAGTTGATCACCACCACTATCTCCGAACTGAGGATAAAAATGAGAAACTGAATGAAAATATGTTACATTTAGTCAATATATTGCAGTGTGTTCATAGTACCTGTTTAGATAATACAGCAATTGCATTAATCGGTGCCTTAATTGTGATAAGGTGTGTAGGAATAGGTGTGATACTGAGTAGAAATATAAATACTGCACTGACACTCCTGTATTATGCTTCACAATGGAGGCATTGGCACTCCTTGAAGATCACACCACTGGCACAATCCAGATGGGGGGAATTTTTAGAGATTTCCTAACTCATGATGATGACTGGCTGATCAGCCAATTTAGATTTTCTAAAGCAATCGTATTAGATCTATGTGAAGAACTGGGCCAGATGTTAGATTGATTGGGTTTTCTTCGCCTGTGGTAAACACACTGGCGGTGGCAGCCATCTTCCTCTTGGCCTCTACCTTCTTTTTCATGTCTGTCCCAACACTGCAACCATGTTGATAGTGTCAAGCACCATAATTATTCTCTTATGGTGTATTCAGACCGCAGGCTTTGTCAGCGGCAGCAACGTCAAGGTTACATGTTAAGTCTGTGGTGGAGGCCATTGGGGAGCGTCACGGCATTTGAGAGCCTTGGCTCAGTCAACTTTTCAAGCTTTTCCTGCGTTTAAAGCTTCAAAGCTCATAATGCTAGCAATGCAGAAGTTCACCTAGTTGAACACCTAGTAGTCCTAAAGCTATTGATGCAGCACTGCAACTAATCAGAGCGACTCACTGTAGTGACGTTGCCCGACGTCGAGGCTGCCTAGCCAACCACGATCTGCGTGTCTTTAAAACATCCAGCAGAGAAAGGCCCGCCCACGAGCTTTGCGAGCTTCAACTTAAGTGTGTCTTCTGTATATATGTGTTGAACTAGTCCCTTTATGAGCGTTGCCTGATGCTGACGAAGCCTGTGGTCTGAACGCACCATTACATTTATCTATGACCCCTAAATAAAACCATCACCCAGATAATTCTTTTAAAATGCACATTCTCTGTCCAAGTTTAAATACCAAGGAGTGCTGAAACACTTGTTCTTTTTATATTAAATTTGTATATATTTTGATTTGCTTTTAATCCTATTTTATTGTCACTAGAAGCAGTTATCATATAAGTCACACTTTATGTTTATTCTTTGTTTTATCGCTTGTGCTGCCACTTTTATTTATTTATTTACAGTTATTGTCTTGTTACATATTTTTTATCGCTAACTCTGTTTTGCATTTTTAACTGTAAGGGCTAAATTGATTATTTAACCGCAATAAAACCTTTTTCCATTCCTTAATATTATTCACAAGCCTCAAGTTCTAGAGCCATGTACTTTCATGTTAATAGTAGTATCCTCATCCTGTGATGACATTTTAAGGTTGTAGGAGACTTCTTTCAGCATGTTGTGGTATGCATTCAGGGTTAACCTAATCGTTCAAGCAGGTAAAGGGCATATTAGCAGTTGTTTTTAATGTATTTTGGTTGGCCGATTTTCACTGAATCCCTGTCTTTTGATTCTTTGAATCTTCTGAGATTGCTTAACAGATTCATAAACTGTTCATATTTTCTTTCGGAAGGCCTCAAGCAGCTCTTTCGATCTTAACGTGTTGTTTACAGCTCATTTCAACTGTTAAGAGCTCAGCAAATGAAATGCTCCATGTTTTAAACAAGACAAACCTCTTCCAAGAGCTGAGAAAAGAAATTTTGAATAAGACAACGTGCTATAATATCCATGTGTTTGATATTCATTTTCTTCATGTTTTTGACCCATTTTAGGGTGGATAAATATATCTATATATGTAAATTTGGGGGTTTCATAACTTAAAAAATAGAGCTGCTTCTTCTTTGGTTTGCATTATTTATTCGTATTACTTGTATTATTTGCACATTCAAGTTATTATTAACCATTTTTAATAAGTCAGTCCATTAGTTTCGATACGCAGTTAAGCCTAAAAAAGAATGAAAAAAGGATAATTTGCCCCTTTTAACAAATACAAATGTCACAGTAAAAGGACATTGCAGATTTTTTTCTCGGAGTGCCTCTAAAACAGCTGGATTTCTTTATGTGTCATTAGTACTATGTTGACACTCCATAAAAAAACATTCCTCAGGTTCACACTTCAAGGAGGTTGAAAGTGAATAATTGTAATTGTGAATAATAATAATAATAATAATCTTTTTTAACCACCTGATAAATAACAGAGGCTCTCTGCCCTCTCAAGGAAAACTCCCTATTACAAAGAGATGGAATAGCTTAGTAAAAGTAGAACATTCGAGTCAAATACCTGAAACTTTCCCTTTTTTTTACTTTTTCTTTCGCACATCTTGACAACAGTCTGCCCTCTCACTTCCTCAGCTCTAAATTTAAGTCTTCGAGGAGCCTTTCTCTGTTCACACAGGTATATATGCCTATTGCTCTCCTCTCTCCTCTCTGTCTGTCTGTTCTTAAAGTTGTAATTATCTCTAACACTTGATAAAAGCCCTAGGCTTTCTCTGACTCTCCCTCTCAATCTGACTTTATTGCCTTCATTATTTTGCACTTAATCAACGCTTGGTGCTTTTTCAGGTCTGTTTCTGATCTCTCCTCTGTCTTATATTTTTCCATCTCCTGTCATCTTTTTTTTTCTTTTCTTTGATTTTGTTTTTATAGCAGCCATCCCTCCTATTTCCTGCTCTTCATCTGTCTCTTGCTTTCTTCCATACCTTAGGTGAAGTATATTTTCAGTGTAATGAATTGTCAAAAAATAGGTCAAATAGCAAAATACATTCTCTTTGCTTTCCCTATTACTTTTTTATCACATGCTGTTCTTAGTTTTACTTGATGCCAGGGTACTCCTCCATCTCCAATTTCTGCCTTCTTTGTAACACTCTGCTTTCATCTCAGATGGTTGCGCATTCAATCTCAGGCCTCTCTCGCTCATAGATGCCTACAGACCAACAGGATGCACTTTGATGCTTCACTCCATGTGCTAAAAGGCAGCATAGCCACTTTACAAGACCCCAGGAGGATTCTCTACACTTATCCAAGTGGAGTTTGACATCTTTTTTCACCTTAGTCCAAGTGAAGAAATGTGTGGTTTATTCAGTTCCCTATATTGCAACCTTAACATTGCCTTGCAAAACAACACACTTGTAGGCATAATTATTCATGGGTAGATAACTGATGAAATTTTTTTCCCAGAGACTAATTAAATAAAATATTCCTCAAACTTTATTTAAATAGGCTAGATTGAAAAGACCACATATTATTCAGTCTCAGCACAGCTGGACCCCAGCTGTGTGGGGATGTGTGTTTCTGTCTCTGTTTTCTAATGGAAGCAAATCTGGATGGATGAAAATAATGAGACTGCAACTAATGATGGAATTACCACTAAATTATTTTCCGTATTTTAATCATCATCTGGCATTTATTGTGTGTGTTTTCCAGGATGGTTGAATATTCTCTGGATTTGCAGAACATCAACTTCACAGCCATCAGAACAGTGAGGGTACTGCGGCCTCTCAAGGCGATCAACAGGGTGCCAAGTAAGTCCCAAAATCTCTTCAAACTTGGTTACCAATTTTCTATTGCGATAAAATATACGTTCAGTTAAAAATGTTATATTTAGGTGGTGTTCATCTTAGCCTATTGCCAATTTGTTCTTTTGGGGTTTGGGAACTGGACTTATATAAAGATTCGGTTCCACACCATTTACTCTCATGCAGATAAATCATCCCTCTATTGTTTAGAAGAATACAAGGGAGTTTTTGTAGATTCGGATGGCTTTGGGTAGGAAGGATATCTTCTAGCAGTTTGTGTTGAAGCAAAACTGAAGAAGCCTCTGACTGAAAACCCTTTTGTTGTAGGATAGTCCCACGAAGAGAATGCTCCGGGTTGTCCGATATTATTAAGAAATGGTCAGCTTTATATGCAATAAATGTTAACCACCTAGTTTGCCTTAACAGCTTGTTAAGAGATGAACAGGTCAAACGGGCAATGTGTGAAAGTGATTGTGGATTTCAAAACACGAGTTAAATGGAGCTCTTCTGTATAGCAACAGCATCTGTTTTTGTCCTCCATTTACCCCCCAAAATTTTTTAAGTCATATTTATTCATTGTAATAATTCAAAGCATTTATTAAATACATACAGGAAATTCTGTAATTTCCAGTTACTTATTATAAGTTACTCATGTATCTCCACAATTCATAACGAATGTTTTAAATCAAGGATTGATAGAAGGGCTAAACTAATAGCACATGTATTTTTAAAAACACAAAGAAACTGATGTGTGTTTGTTATAAAGTTTCAGTACAGTATAAGTACTAAAAATACAAAAAGTTTAAATTTGTTATCAGGCATATTTATTACATGCATAATACATACCCTTTACCCATGCGTTATCTAATTCCTCTGACGAATTAATGTAGTTAAATAAAATCCTAAAAAAAGTTAAAATAATTAAATTATGTTGATATACAAAAAACTAACACATTAAAAAGTTTTGGGTTCAGTGAAAGTACCATGGGGGTGGATAGTTTAATCAATCAAATTCATTAACCATTTAAACCATAAAAGCAAAATAACCAACGGTGAAAAAACCATGACTTATTAGCTGTGTCGCTAAAAATATGTGTAGCAGTTAAGACAATAAAAAGGGTAACATGCGAACCCTATTACATATTTTAAATGCTTTCTAGAACTGTCTTGTGATTCGCTCTTAGTACGTATAAAAACTCAAATGAGTAAAACAATGTTTACAAAACAATCTAGAAAATGAATGGAATACAAAGGAAGTTATTCAATCCAGAAAAAAAAGAAAAGAACCAAAAGCATCATTGAAACGACTAGAAATGTTTTCCGGGGCTTTGGAAGAAGGTCATATCAATTCTATGAGTGCTGCTAATTTGATGTCCTTTTGATGAGAACGATCTCAGCTTTTATGCTTGTTGCATTTTTTTTATTTTCTATGTTGATATGACTAAATTGTGCTTAGCAGGCAATCAGTCTAAGAGGCTACGAGTACTCTCTAAGTTGGAAGCTGGTGCTTGAAGTTAATGTTGTACTTCCTTTGTAATTGCTTGCTGTTCACCACCCACTGCTCATACAGCCGCGGCAGAAAATAAGCTCTTTATCTGTTTGCCTCTACAAAAGCAAGTGAAGCCAATATGGATTGTGAAAAAGAAATGCAATTTTTGTTTGGTATTTTTGGAACAATTCATGTTTGTGTTTTAAAACAAAAATCAGTATTATGTTTTAAATTATTTTTATTTGAAATGTCGTTTTATCAAAAATCCCTTTGCGTAGTTTCATGTAAATCTTCCTTTCTTTATTACAACATGTCTTGATTTGTATTAATATATGCACCAGCTAGGAATAACTGTCTGTCTATCTGTTTATTGCATTGGTCCACATTTTACATCCAAAAGACAGTTCTACCAGAATTTGACATACCCAAGTAGATAAATGTTATATATAAGCCAATATTGTTACAATTGTTATTCTGTAAGTGTTTAAGAAGTCCATCTCTTAGTAAAGATAGGCTGATGAAAATGAAACATATCACTGAAAGCAAACAGCAGTCACGGGAAGGAAATTTTATAAGTACAACATCCTTTCAAAACAGGATAATTCCAGGTGCTTTGCATGATTCGTTGATAAAGTAAAAACAGTAATAAATCATAAAACACACAAATCACATGATAGATGAAAAAAAAATCTAAGGCAGCGTAAAACAGAAAAGATTTCAGCCCTTGATCGTGTTTCAGCAGTTTTGCAGTTGTTTTGAAATTTGTTCGAGATTAGATGAGCATGGAAACTTAAAGATGCTTCCCTATGCCTAGTTCTAATTTTAAGGATGTTGAGTAGACTGCATTTGGAAGACCTGAGTGGTCATGCTATAAATACACCCCAAATTGTATGTATATATATATATGTGTATATATATGTGTGTATATATATGTGTGTGTATATATATATATATATATATATATATATATATATATATAACTTGCTTCTAAATATTTGGCTTGGTTTGCCATAGTTTTCAAGCTTCTTTTCTTCCTTTTGTTTCTGCTTGCCTTTTTTTCTTGCTTCCAACACATTTGGGGCTAAATGTTAATTTGCCATCCACTATATCCCAACCGTGTCATTGTGTCCTGAAGAAGAGACCATCAGTGTTATGCACTTCATTTCACCTCTCTTGGGTCATAATGTTAGGTAATATGTCAGTGAAGTAAGAAAGGCCCTAATAGTATATCCTTCCATTTTCGCCTGGTCTGGTTGTACCTCTCCTCGCCTACTTCTCTCATAGCATTTACATCCCTTCACCTCATTCATCTCTCCAAAGCAAAGGCACTAGTTGTCCTCTGGGAGTAATTTGTTCCACAGAGAGAGAGGGAAAAAAAGCTATACTTGTGATCTTGTCCTTTGATTTGTGAATGCTGGAGTCAGGAGGGTTGTTCTGATCAGCAGGGACCGCAGGATCATGACCTGAAAAATTCAACTGAGATTTATGACTTTTCATTTTTAAGGCATAATTTGATGGGAACAATTTTAGGCATTGCCTTGGCTTTGAGCCAGATCCCAGGTATTACATTTACTGTATGTTCCAGGACTACCAGGGTGGCAGCATGCTGTTATGGGTTGCAAGGACACATAGTTGTTCAAATCCATGAACAAAAATGAGGAAATGCAGAACTTCATCATTGAGATAATGTGTTGATTTCTTAATTGCCTATCAGCACCTGATGGAATGAAGTCCAAATTGTTTAAGAACGAGTACAATACTCTGAAACGGCTTAAAATTGGGGGTTTTCATAAGCTGGAAGCCATTATCATCAGAATTCTAACAAATAAAAGCTTGTTATATCAATTGTTGCATGTAATAAGTCTATATGATATAGTGTATATTAATTTTATCATTTAAAAAAATCGTTTATGCCAGATTTGTCAATAAATTAATTGCCCCTAAAAATGTGACATTCATCTTATTCAGTAATGCAAATATTGGTTCAGTTGGACTTAACAAAACAAATTATGATGGTTGGTAAATGTGATCCGTAAAATTGCTTAACATATCCTTCTTTTTTACTAGTATAACACAATATCTCCAAACTGGATTTGTTCTGGACCACAATGTTCTGGATGTGGAGCAAGATCGTTTGACACACCATGAACCAGCCTACTGATCGATAGGATTGAAGACAAACTGATATTACTGATCATTTTTCCCTGTACAAATGTCAGTTCATTAAACAGAAAAACATTTCGTAAAAGTTGAAGTGATACTCAGCCATTAGCTTTCCTATGGGCTGGTTCTGGAGCTGACTCATTTCCAAGTTTAAATCCACCTATTTTTTGACTTCTAATATTAGAAAGCTAAGAGTCTTGTGATTATCATGATATATGCCAGTCAATGATATAATTATAAACATAAACACAGCAAGCACGTTTGCCAGCACAGACACACACACACCCCAAAAGGGCTAAAATGTGCAATTTACCTCCTTGTAGTCCAATAAATGTGACAAAATCGATACATCTTGAACAAAAGCTGTCCTTTTATATACATCAGGGTCCGTTTAAAGTCCTCCAATAAAGTGGTTTGTCCAATAATAACAATAATAAACCCCATAAAAAAGCTAATAAACTCCGAAAGTGTAGTCCTCATCCTTATGCATTATTCCACTCCATTCCCAAAGACGTCACATCCGCTAATTTGCTAAAAAAACAAAACAAAAAAAACCCTAAAAATTTCACTACGCGTGCCTTGAAGTGTTAACTTTGGAGTTACACCTTCCTGGATCCAGGTTATCTCTTCTATGTGACACATCACAGCCAATAGCTGATGGATGCAAAGTCAAATTTGTTCATATTCGTCTCTGCCATGGTTATTGGTGAGCGGAAAATGGCGCATGTAAACTGAGGCATGAGATGATTACGCACAATGCGCACCAGTAACATACCCTTTCAGACATGTGTCTTAACTAATTTTATTTTCAAAATAAAATACAGAGTAATCCATGAAGCTTAGTTGGAGAAGAAAAAGTAATAATTCTGACCATATTTATGAATCAGTGAAGAGTAGAGCATTTACCCAGCAAATACGAAACTTTTGGGCATTTTGAACCTGTAGTTTGAAAAATATGTGAAGAATTATTTTTCCTTCTTTTTTTAACCATAAATTCGATATGGATAAAGGCAATTAATCCAGCTTTAAACCCACTGTGTGATTTAGGTCACCACTTCATTATAAAGTACTTTTCCAGCATGTGTTCTTAGAAAATATATAGACAGACATAAAATGTCATCTTTTTCAGTGTTTTAAAATGTATATTGTATGGTAACAATAGCACTCAGACATATAATCCAAGTTTTAGGATCAATTTTAGAGAATTTGCTTTCAAAGAGACCTTGAAATGACTCTACTCCAAAAAGTTCAAGATCAGCTTTAATTTTTATTTGGCTTTCTCTTAAAAGTAGATTTGAAATCAAACTGTAGGTACGATAAGTGCAATTATTTCCTAGAAAATGTTTATTTTTAACTTGCAATTTTTTTGTGTGGTCATTTTCATAAATTGATATAGCAATATTTTATTTTTTCTCTCTAATTCACCATCATTTGATACAAGTGGAGAAAATAAGAAAACCTTGTTTTCATTTTTTGTGTGCTAGAAGCACAGTATTGGTACACGGTGTCGGCAAGTACTCAAATCCAAGTATTGGTATCGTATCGGTTTGGAAAAAAAACTGTATTGTTGCATCCCCACTGAATTTTGGCCTGAAATTTTGAATTGTCACTAAGTGGGCCTCTAAGGATCCTACTGTGATTGTATAGAAACAGTCTGTGATGTAGGTTTAACAGAACAGTTCTGGAAGTATCTTGTACCTAACTTTTGATGATATACATCACAACTGTTGTCATTTCTGCGAAGTAAAGAGTGCCAAACTGTGCTTGATGGTGGCTCAGAAGGTAAAGGTTCAGTCCTGTAACCGGTGGGGTACTGGTTCAAACTCCCTGCTCTGTGTCCTTGGGCAAGACTCTGCCTTGGTCAGTGAGAGCTCAGAGGGCCCGGTGCAGTTATCAGACTTAATAAAGCACTATACAATACAAGTACAGGCCATTTACATTTTATTGTGGCCTTAAAAAAACATTTCATTATCAGATTCAAATTGTAAAGATAGGTGTGTGTTAGTTATTTCATAACTTTAACATAAGGTACTGTTTACTGAAACATATTTTGAATGAATTATCCAAACAGAAAAAGTGAAAATTTTTACCTTCAGTTCATGGGATAGTTTCTATAGGCTGATTTTAACAGTGTGGAAAAATATTGTTTTGAAGATGTCAGAGCTTATTTTTTCAGCATTTCAGTAAAGACAAGGAATTTGGGTTAGTGAAAATGCTTTACTCAAAAAAATGAAGGTGGGTGGGGTGGTCAGCATGAGAGATAAATGGAGTTGGGAAGATGGGATTATCCAGCTTCTCCGTGAAGGATGAGTGAAGACGAGGGAGAGGTTGGGAAAGATGACGAGACGCGAGAAGCTGGGGGGACCCACATGAACAGGCCATTACAATGATAGATAGGAGCAAGGTAGTAGAAGGGATGGAGGGAGTCATCTGTTGAATAGAGATAAAGCAAGCAGGGGACAAAAAGGACAAGAGGAGTGGTGTGAGGGGAATATTAAAAAAAAGCAGTGATTATCACTGATAAAAAAGAGAGCAAGTAATAAGAGCATTGTCCTTTTTCTGCAAGTTTATTTGTAAGCAGTTGGGTTGGCATGCTTAGTGATAAAGACAAAGCTTAACTTTACTAGATCCAGGTATAAAGTGGGTGATTGCTGATTGATTCACAACTTTGAGTATTAAAGTTTCCCTCAGACCTTGAATTGATGAAAGACGACACAAATGACTGTTTGCTTTACTGTGAAGAAAAACAACAAAAAGTCATTACCTGTTATACCAGGGTTGAAGTTGGTCGTATCTATCTTTAATAACGTGTTTGTTGTTGCTTCTTATGCAAATTAGGAAGAAAGATTTGACTTAACTCTAGCAAAATCTTGTAACACTTCATATCAGCTGCGTTTTTACCCCTGAACAGTTATGATTCCCTGCAATCTGACAGCCAATCAAACCAACATAAGACTTGCTTTTGTCACTGGCTGCATGCCACCTCTAGTGTGTCTGGTTTTCAAAGCAGCTGCGATGAGTTTCGCTGATCGCAGTCGTTTGTCACCTCCTGTGTGTCGAGCCCATAAAATGCGTCTGTTAAGTTGTGCGCAGCTTAGGCGTCCGTTGAAACGGAGGGGAGTCTCCAAGTGCAAAATCAGTATGGCTGTTGCATATGTAAAATGTAATGAACGTTATAGGAATGCATCATATATTTACACATCAGACAGCTCATATCTCATCAAGCAAGTGACACAAGTAGTTGGTAAATGTAATGTGCTTTCCTCATTAGAATGCATTGAATTTAGGAAAACATCCTAAACTCTGGTATGATATCATTCCCAGATTCTATTGCTAAATTTTAGCATGTCAGACATCATTATTCAAAACATGTTTTTCAACCTCATCAACTAAATGCAAAGGACAGCTTTAAAGCCAATCACACCTGTATAGGTTTTAAAGGAAAAAAATAAATCCATGTGGGACTTTTTCTCAACAGGTTATTGGCAACGAAATATTTGAGCATTTTAATGTATGAAATTTGATTTAATGTATGGAAATTGGAATTTAAAAAATCTCACTGTCACACTGCAGTTTCTGTTGAAACTTATGATATCATAGTAGGATCTGACTCAATATAACATAATATAAAATAATGCCTTATCTCACTTTTCAGTTTCATGTAACTTTTGATTTATTTTTGTCTTATTTTCTTTAACTACTTAATTTCTAAAACCTTGTTTTTTAACCAAGCTATGGCAGACATTTTTGTGAAGGAAATTTATAACAATCTGTCTGGTAAAAAAGCAGGAACGGTGTCACTCGCCAGAAAATGAAGAGCCTGGATGGAGTTCAGTCATTATCTACCCTGACATGACAAAATGTCCTCTGAAGAATCAATAAATGGAGTCTTTCCAATCAAATATAACGCATGGCTTTGCTGTCAGGCACAAATTATGTAGAAAAATAGAACATCATAACTGCTGATTAGGAAAGATTATCGTAGTGAATTACCTCATCATCCTCCATCAGTACCACTTGTTTTTATCTGTTTAAAGTTGTCCCTAAGTGACTCTTACACCTTTCTTGATAAAAAAAGATTGATCAATTATTGACAAGAAAATGATCAATAAAGATGGTAGTCACATGACGCACTGTTTTTCCTTCAGTCGTTCTTGCAGCAAAGCCACAGTTATTTAGCTTCTCTTTATTTGCTGCATGAATAGGAAAGGAAATCTTAGCTAGAGTAGAAACAATTTACCACAGAGCTCAGCTCAGGGATAATTCAATCTCTGTTCTGCGGGAGATACAACAAAACAGTCAGAGTGCTGTATTCGTGCAGCAACAATATCAAAGACAAACACACACACACGCACACGCAAACACACGCTTGTATGCACAAACACCTGTTAGCACGAGATGACTGAATGACTGCACATGTACCCTCAGTGGAGGATCTGTGTGGTGTGAGTCAATTAATTGCACTAATGGAAGTTATCCATGTCTGGCTCCCACTTTTCCACAGCTTAAAAGCCTCACTCTGTTGTCTGCATTGCCCACAGTCCCCATGGGAGATGTCATATTAGCAACCAAGGTAACGGTCATCAACATATTCCCACCTCGTCACTTTCTTTCTATTTACTCCCAATACGTCTCACCTTTTAATCTAGTTCACACTCGCCTCAAACTCGTCAGCGAACGTTTCCTGTCTGGCAGCAGCTCACGGGGAGCGCTAACAGTTTCAGCTGGTTAAAGTTGTCCTTTTATAGAAAGGAAACAATTGCTAATATATTCAGATTATTTAAATCAACTGTGTGAGCTAATCAAATACTTGATCTATATTCTACAACTGCAAGCAAAGAGTTTATAGCCTGAAGATGGAACCATTTGAGAAATTTTATATCAAATCCCAAGACAGGTTATTAATTCATGAGAAATCCCTTTATGAGCTCTTCTATTCCTTCTTTTTTATTTGTTAATTTGTAGGATTTATTGTTTTTCCTTTAGATATTACTTGTAAAATAGATATTTTTAAATTATGTAATGGTTGGATATTTATGTCTTTTGAATTAAAGATCAGTTTGATATTGCAGTGCTTTAAGCTGCTGCAGACTTCAAACAGACTTAATCAATAGGAAATGTCTGTTTCATCTTTCTCAAAGGAAATCCCAGTCGGTGATATTTATTATCTGACAGAAATAAAGTCAAGGTTAGACTTCACTATTACTGTATCTTACCAGAGGGCAATCCAGTAACAATTGTCAACCCATTTAATTTTACTGGCAATTTGTGGTGGAATTACAACAATAAAACAAAGGTCTTTATGATTAGAAAGAACCCAGGCATCATGGTCATTACTAGACAACACGACCAAAACTGAAAACAGTATCTACCCCTTTGGATGTTTAACTCTTTTTAATTGTTTTTAGAAATCAATGAAAATAAACAATGTATTTTTTTTAAACAAAAAAATCTCACAAAAACTCCTTTATCATCAGAGGGGGAGGCAATTATACAAAATGTTCACAATTAAATAAAGATATTTAACATAAAATCTGAAATTTCAGCTGTTAGCAGCCAGAGGAAGCATTTTTTTTAAATTTACATTTCAATAGCATGGACCACGCCTACGGAGATTAGATTAGTTTTGATTAGTTCATTTATTGACAAAGGTTAGATAGATGATGTGTCTGGAAGGATGCACTGATGTAGGCTTGTTGACTCTGTGTGGGGGTGCAGTCTTCGGAAGTCGGTCTTTTTCTCAAGCCTGCTCAGGACCCCCCCAGACAAAGAACCTGAAAGAAACGGATATTAGAGCTGGAGTTTGAAAGAGCAGATAAGCAGATGAAGGGATGAGGGGATGAAGGGATGAGGGAGCGGATGAAAGGATGAGGGGATGAAGGGGGGATGAGGGAGGGGATGAAAGGGATGAAGGGATGAGGGAGGGGATGAAAAGGATGAAGGGATGAAGGAGGGGTTGAGAGAGGGAATGACGGAGGAGATGAAGGGATGATGGGATGAAAGGGATGAGGGGAGAAGGGATGAGGGAGGGGATGAAGGGATGAGGGGATGAGAGAGGGAATGACGGAGGAGATGAAGGGATGATGGGATGAAAGGGATGAGGGGATGAGGGAGGGGATGAAGGGATGAGGGAGGGGATGAGGGAGGGGTTGAGAGAGGGAATGACAGATGAGATGAAGGGACGATGGGATGAAAAGGATGAAGGGATGAGGGAGGGGATGAAGGGATGAGGGAGGGGATGAAGGGATGAGGGAGCGGATGAGGGAATAGTAAAATGGGGATGTAATACTGAGACGAGATAAAGGATCAGGGGGAGGGAGGGTGGGGTTTACGAGACCACAGTCTGAGCGACGCTGATGGCTAGGTGCTCGGGTTTAAATAGATCACAGAGTAATTAGGAATGGAATTCAGGTGTGAGATGCCAGGTGAGTCGGATCCGAGTAGATTAGTGAGAGAATACTGAATATGAGGCGTGGTCCAGCTCACGAACCTAAGTTAACATATTAACTTACATTTTAAATTTTTATTATTTTGAAGAAAAAGACAATGGAGAGACTGGAGGCATTCCTTAAGAAAGAAAATAAGCCTGCCTTTGTCTCGGTTAGTTAGCTTAATACTACATCCATTATAAATACTTTACATTAGCACAACCACCGGAGGTATTTGTTGAAGTAAAAGCTGTTTGGTTTTTGTTTATTGGTTTCTTTCTTTGGGACAATGCACATTAACAGCAAGAATGCAGGTGTGCCAGAATTAGCCAAAAGGCCATTTTTCATCCATAAATGGAATGAACTTATATAGCGCTTTTCTAGTCTTAATGACCACTCAAAGCGCTTTACATTGAAGCCGCATTCACCCATTCACACTCGCATTCATACACCGACACCCAACATGGCTCGGTAGGACAATGTAGAATTTGGGGGTTAAGTGCCTTGCCCAGGGGCACATCGACATGTGACTGGAGGAAGCTGGAATCGAACCTACGACCCTCCGATTGCAAGCCAATTACTCTACCACTGAGCCACAGTCGCCTCCATAGTCCCCCGGCAGGTGTTAAAATTGTCAACCAAAAAACACTTAAAATATCAATATAAGTAACATGCAATGAAAAATGCAATATAACATAATCAGTTAAAATATATATATATATACGATTGTTGCCAACAATGAACAGGTAAAATAAGAATTACAGTCATCAACTACAAACACCTTCTCACATCCGATAAAATAAAACACATTTTAAAAAAAGACAGACATGTAGCTGTATGGATCTATAGGTACAAGTAGATTGTTCAGAAATGTTGACAAGTCTATGAACCAATTTGTTCCGCAGAGAGGAATAATACAGTCTCCTCGAGGTGACCCTTGTGTTATTCTTTGTTATTCGTAGCTAGACAGACCAATCAGGATTTTATAAATGAGATCTCAGCCCAACAGTTTATATTTTTTAAAATAGGACAATGGTGATACCTTAATGTTTTTTTTTTTCCTATATTTTGATTGTCTGCTTTTAATGGGGCTCCAGTGGTTTTAGATTTGTTTCGTTGGTCTGTGACCAGATTGTAAAACAGTATGTAATGTGTAAAACTACAATAGCATAAATTAACATTTTTGATGCCTGCAGTGACAAATGTGACCCTATGAATCTAAAATTTGACAAATTACATTTGACATGAACACAGCCTCTTTTAATTTGCGATGTTTGAAGGTCACTCAATTAAAGCCCCAATATATTTCATTTTGGCACAACTTGTATTTTTCCTCCTGCCACAAACATCTGCCTGTATATTTGTAATGCTTGATTTGAGACGAACATCACAACTGTTTCGTTTACATTGAGTTTTAAACTTGACTGGTCTAACCATTCTGTAATATGAACCATTGATTGTGTAAGTTGATCAGCCACAATTACTGTAGGGTTTGGTAATACATTAACTTATTTATAAATGATGAGCAAGCAGATATGAGAGGGTTGATATAGAGTAATGGAAAATTGTGGCCAGAACTCTACTGTACTCAACTGTATTTTGTATTTATTTAAAATAACAATAGGAAAATATGAGATGCAACCTTTAAACTCTCATTATCCTCTTTCAAAGGACAATGCAGGCATTATTTATAAATTCACCGTATATTACAATATTACAGTAATATTACTATCAAACTTAATGGCACGAATGCCGCAATATTCCCGCTTCGCCACAATGCCACACCATTCATAAGACACGCTATGCCATCAATATTAACCTATTATTCTGTCACGGTGTGCCTTATGAATACTTAAAATGTAAAATTTGTAAAATCAATGTTTACAGGTACAAAATATCTTTAATCTGATCATGGATCAGAATTCAATTTCACATCTATCTGATTTAAAAAAGGCGTTTACTTATGCTACATGTCTGAACAGCATAAATCCTTTTGACTTGCCCAGAACTATCTAAAACACGGGAAACTAGAAGAAATAGACCAGTTGTAAACAAACATGGCTGCGCCCATTTGAAATAGAGGACTACGATGTTCTTCAGAGCGTGCTTTTATTTATTTTTTCTGGTCACGGATTTACATCCTCAAGCTTTCATTCTTGTGTGATCGAATTACAAACCGAATCCCTTTATTTAATTAAGACGACGTATTAGACTTAACAGACATGCGCAGGAATGACCTACATTCGGAATAGGAGTTCACATGCACCAAAATCGGATTAACTATCTGAATAAACTACCTCTCTCAATCGGAATGACATTTTGATCCGAATGAGTTTGAGCGGGTCAGAATAATCTGAATGGGGTGTTTACATGAAGCATTTTTATTCAGATCAGGCTTTTTATCCGATTATTTGAGTCCATGTAAATGTAGCTAGTGCTGAGCAGCGCGTTCACATCATGCACATGTTATCTGGATATTCACAGCCCATACCTGTCAACCATCAACCATGACTGCCCTTACTAACAATTTAAATTTCCCTTACTCAATGACCAAAAACTGTATTCGCGCCGTAAATGCCGTGTTTACCAAAGAACAACATGGAAAACTGCACCATCAATTTGCATTATTCAATT
Source organism: Apricaphanius iberus (assembly GCA_028564705.1). Lineage (NCBI taxonomy): Eukaryota > Metazoa > Chordata > Actinopteri > Cyprinodontiformes > Aphaniidae > Apricaphanius > Apricaphanius iberus. The sequence continues at coordinate 376,343 of JAPXFQ010002555.1, read as the reverse complement.
CTTTATTCAATACATCACTACCATATAATGATGTGTTCACATATCACACAATGCCCTTAAAAGCCTAAATGACATCATTTGTGATTGTTGTTGTACTTGGAAGTTGCGGCCTTTGCTGATTGCAACATCTCACTTGTTGGTTTTAGCTGATACGATTTACTGTCAGTATTCAGTTTTACTTGTAGTAAAACTGGTGATTTTACAATGATTGGTGCTCCGATCATTGCTCTCGTCGATCATCAATGTGAACGGTTGAGTCCTGCAGCGTGCTATGATAGGATCTGTGTAGGCTGGTGCGAGAGACTCCTTGATAATCATGGTTGCCTTTGTCCTTCTGCATGCAAAATCCTGCAACATAGAGATTATATTCGTTACATGTGGATGTTTGAAGAATCGATGTTCAGAGTATAATTTCATAGCATTAAAAACTTCAACGCATGTAAACATCTCTGAATATTTTTCATCAAACACACTTTGAATCATAATCTGTTGATGATATTATCAGTTTGCATTGAAGATTACAGTCTTTAATATAAATCATCTCGATCTACATTGTTTGCATTATTTTCAAAAAGATTAATTGCTTGAGTGACAAAGAAAATTTTAATCTGTCTTACATACCTTTGCAACTTGTGAATCGATGAACATTTCTGGTACCAACTTGGTGAATGTATCTGCAGCGGCGAGTGGAATGTTGTGCTCGGCAAAAAACTGGCACATGAGGATTTCTGCTTTGAGCACCTTGTTGCTTTGTGACGATGCAGGGTTCGCACTGGCAAACTGTTGACTCAAAGGAACGTATGTCTTACTTCTTGCGACACTATCCACGTGTGACGATGTTTTGAAATGGCTTTTCAAGTCATAAAAACCACTGGCAGCAACTTTCACGTCTTTCCTACACGGTACACAAAACGAATATTCCGGGCCTTTGGACGAAGATTTTATCCATCCACTATACTCTCCTTGCAGATGTTCCCACACTTTCTGATGCTTTCCAGTTGACTTAACTTTCCACTTCTTTTTCAAGGGTTCAGACATCTTCACTGGTGAGAGTTTCGTGTTTAAATGATATCGATTTCCTCGTGTTGTGTTGCAATCAAGAAGGAAGCGGAAGTTATAAAGCGACGCATGCGTGATGGAGCTTAATTCGGCAAAAATACCCCGTTTCGGTCTGGGTGTTTTCCCGTATTATATGTTGTAGTACGCCGTATCCATTTAAAAGATAGCAAAAAACGTATTAAATACGGGCAAACCGTATCAGTTGACAGGTATGACAGCCTAAGACTATGGCTTAAAAAAGGTAGGTGGCTGGAGATGTAATGGACAATGTCCCTCAATCCTTTATGGAGCTGTCCAGTATTTCAAGACCGGTGGAAGAACATTTCAGAGGTTATTTTCAGTATTCTTGGTAGAAGGTTTCAAATTTCAGCTAAGCTGTTTGTCTTTCCCCTTTTGAAAAGAGATGGATTATTTTGGCTCTTACAACAGCTAAACGGATTCTCTTGAAACACTGACTGAAAAATTACACCCTTCCTTATGAGGAGTGGTTGACGACAATTATTAAACTGACATCTTATGAGAAAGTGACTTATGGACTATTGGATAAACTTCCCTGATATGATTGTTGTTGATCTCCCCTTACCAGTTGGCTTTTTGTCACATAATGTTTTTTGATGTTGGTATTTTTAGATTGGTCTCTGTGTGATTTTTGGTGTGAGTAAATTACATTAGATAATTGTAAGTTTTGTTATCTTGTTCTGTTTAAAGAGTAATAAAAATGTGTATTAAAAAAAGGTAGATCAGAGAGCAAAAACATGCCCTCCAAGGCTCTTACTTCCCATCTTTAATGAGTGTAACCCACAGAGGCCTAACTTTTGACCCTTAAGGTAGCATTGACAATAGAATATTTTCTCTCTATCTGGGTTTATCTAATGGTATTTAAAATGCGAAAAAAGTGTCTTTATTTATTTCAAAGCTATTTTATGTTTTTTTTTAAGTTTCCTGTTTCAACACTAGAATAAAAAAACTCACTTTAAGTCAGCTTGTGGTTTTGTAGTAAAAATAATGCTCATGTCTTAGATGTAAAATTAATATTTTACTTTAGTCACATGATCTCAAACTTTTATTTCGTGAAATTGTTTCGATATTAAGATTTTTGTTTTTTTGAAGATACTATACTTGTCGGCATCTTGCTATTATAACTTTGTATCAACCTCCTTAACCATCAAGATGGGACGATGTCTTCTCCTAATGACATATCCGATAATAGGAGCGCACACAAAGAGGAATCTTCCTTTTAGTACAATCTCTCTAAATGACCTATATCTGCTGTTCACTTTAGCTAATTTTGAGCGGAATTTCTTTCAAAGTTACATCAGTTTTTGATCCCTTTCTGTATAACATTAACAACTTTAGAGTCAATGGGCCTCATTTATCAAACTTGCGCAGAAAACGGTGTATATTTTGGGTGTATATTCCAAATATGCAAGACCCAACTTTGGATTTATGAACATGTCGGATCCACCCAGATTTGTTCGTAAATACGTGCGCTTGTTGATAAATGTCACGGATGAAACGAGCGTATTTTTGAAAGTCACGCCTATAAATATTCACCAACCGCCTCTTCCACGCCTTGTTTTTGCGACATGGCTGAACGGCAGACGACCAAGATTGTTAAAAAGAGGAAAAAGAGGAACTTCACTAGCAGGAAATCACAGGCAGACCCAGCTCCATGGTGCGTCTTGTGTGCGCTTGGAATGGAGGGTTATTAGATGCTCCAACAACCTTTGTCACCTAAAGCATGACATACAGTTATTCATTGTTCTATTACACAGCTGGTGGCCAGAACACCCAGTATGGATGGCACCTGCAGTGGGACCGGAATGACACGATTCCGCGGCTGTGCGCATTTTGCGCACAACCCACATCTTCTAAAAACATCTAAGCTGTAACCATACACTGCACATCATGTTGTACATAGAACATTTCTAGTTACTTTTTATTCATTTATATTCATATCTGTTACAGAATGTTTACATAGTAGGCTAACTGTTTCACTGCCACTTTAGGTCTATTTAGGTTTTTATTTTTTATCTAAGCCACATTACGGGAGAGAGAAATGTTTTTTATTTTTTTCATTTTTTTTCTGTTTGCTGCTATTGAGAAATCGACAATTTGTAAGAGACTTTAGAGTTTGACATTTTGCACCTTATTTAATGAAAGACTATCATAAAAAAGGGGATCACATCCGTTCCAAAAATATTGGTAATTGGTAACATGGTTAATATTGAAAGGAAGAAAAAAGACGACTCGCACACTAACTGCATCAATTAAGGCACAAACTTTTTAAATCGACTACAATTTGGAGCCCTGTGGTGTGCGAGGCGCCCCTTGTTTATTTAATATGAAAGACGATCATGACATAACCCAAACAAAACTTAATGAAATTGCATATTTGTAATGTGAGAGATGTAGGCCTAATTTTTCCAGCACGGGAATGTTTAATGTTGTCTAAATCTTGAATTTTATGCATGTTTTTTGCGTGTTGCGGTTAAAGTTGAAACGGGTGTAAAATTTCCACCACCTCCTGACTTGGTGTATATTTTTTGTGCATTGTACGCTCACGTCCAGATTGATAAATGCCGAAAAGTGTAAATTTTTTGTGTACGCAACATTTACACCCTGATTTGGTCGTACGCAAGTTTGATAAATGAGGCCCAGTGTTTATATTTGCACATCCAATTATATTTTTTAACATTTTCAATGCCCATAACGCTTTTCAGTTTAATTTTAAGCTGACATCATTTTACTCCCATAAGCTAGCCTACTGAGGAAAAAAAAAAAAACTCAATAAACACTCATTTTCAGTTATACAACCAGATTTGTTTACTGGATCGCAGTTGGTTGGGAGTTAGAGCAGGTTGTCATTGCTCTGAGATTCCTGTGTCAAATCCTGTTCTCTTCTGGGAATAATCAGGGTATTGTGTCAGGAAATGCACATGGCAAAAATAAATAAGTATGCTATGGAGTGTCAGAGGGTGCTGTGTTGTGGAAACTCCATGAAGGGACTTACTGAACGAACAACCTTTTTAAATCTCCTGGTATTTCAAAGAGTTTATCGTGTTATCTGACATGGTTACCTGGAGTTTTTGGAAGAACATCAGGAAAACGGTATTAATCAAAAATCCTACTTCATACTCAACAGTGGGCATGATATTCTTTTCCACTTATTTATTTATTCATTGGATCCTAAACCCTGGATTGTTGTCATGTCAGTGTCATGTGAACAAGCCAAACACCTCCAGTTTTATGCTCTGTTGTAAAATATTTTGTTAATGGTAGAACAAAAAAGTTTGTTTTTTTCTGGACATAACTCCCAAACAACTGGCTGGTATGTAGACAATATATCCTGTTTCTTTATTTTTTCTTGAAAGTTTTTGATCCAAACATGCTCATCTTTGCCACAGTTTACCAACAGGAAGCGTTGGAGATTTGATTACCTCCCCTTTTCCTCATCACTAACAAACCTGGGTCATTTATTTCAAACTTTCTAATTATGAACTGTTATGGATATGGGCACGTCTGGGTGCGTAGCTATTTTGTTGTAGCTGCTTTCTAACTTATGACGAACAATGCAAATGGGTTACTAGTATAAAGTTTTTCTTTGTCCCATCAGGCCACTTTAAGAATTCATATTTATTCTTGAGGGAAACCGGAAGTCATTTATTATTAGTTCAATTAAAAACACAATCAGCTCAACCTAAAAAAAAAGAGTAATTTTCTGATCTACTTAAAAAAAACATGTTTTTTTAATAATAAATGGTTATATTAAATACTTTTCACACATATACAGTATACTGTAATACCCTCAAGTGTACTTACTGCATATCTCTATAAAGGTCAAGTTACGGTTATCTGATATTCCATTTAGCATGTAGAAACTTTTTTTTTTCTAAATGCCTTTTTTTTTCTCTCACTGCAGGCATGCGCATCCTGGTAAATCTGCTGCTCGACACTCTGCCCATGCTGGGTAACGTGCTCCTCCTCTGCTTCTTTGTTTTCTTCATCTTCGGCATTATCGGGGTGCAGCTGTGGGCGGGACTCCTCAGGAACCGTTGCTACCCAGAGGAGAACTTCACACTGTGAGTCCTTGTTTGGTCTCGGTGCCAGCTCGTAAAAAAATAAAACAAAGATACGGGTCTAAGAAAATGTGACGCTCCAGAAGGCAGGACATGTCAATGTGTAAGGTGTGGTCATCCCTGTGCACACGTCTCCATAAAACCATGACTGTAAAAACATGCCCTAATTTTAACTTGTAAAAAAAGACAAAAAGAGTTTGCATGAATTAGAAGATACACTGTAGCTACACAATGCGTCTTTTATACATGTGTCAGTGTGGATTTCTATGTAAGTGTGTCCCAGCTCTCCCCTAATCACCTGATCTGACTCGGTGAGAAGAATAATTACATCATCTCCTCAATTTACTATTATCACCAGAGAAAAAGAGATGAAGGGTCTCTCAGGCTCCAATGTCTCTCAGGTCTTAACATAATGAGGCTGACCTCCATTGTGCAAAGCGAAATGTGCACAAAGGAAAAATCATTATCCCAGAATCAAGGCACTTAATTAAAAATTGAAATGTGTCCTTTTTTTTTTCGTTTTTAACATAATCTTTAACCTTCGCTTACAGTAATTATCAAATGATGATGCATTATTAGTCCGCTGAAGATGGATCAAGCTGTGGGGAAACTTCCAAGTAATCTTGTCACTATCAAACAATAAACAAGAACAATGATTTTTAACTGCACAGTTGTGCAGTTTTCCCATACAGTAAAATATTCTTAATTCAATTCCACTATTTTACTATCAATTTAATATCAATGAGAGCACTTACTATTCAAGTAATAATACAAATGAATAAATAACATCCAACAGATATAATGATGTTTTTCCAACTAAATCTTTTACTGTTTGACTTGTAATATTATCTTAATTCTTCATTCCAGTTATTACACACTTTACCCCTCTAACAGAGTTACAACACATTTTGTAACATTTGAATGATATATCAGTTTTAAAACATTAATTTATAGTAAGTTTTTTCTTTATTTATTTTTTTATTGAAATGTCTGAACACAGTTTGGAACGAGATTATTGCATGCTTCCAATATTACGGGTGTGATTTATCAAGATACCAATAATAAAGGCAATATTGTGAGGCCAGACATTTGCGACAGTGAGCGGTCCTTTATTTGCGGATGCTCTACTAAGATTGCATAAGGAATTCATAACAGGCGCAAGGCGTATTAGTCAAATCAGGACTTTGCGACCGCTAATATGAGCTGCGCCACAGCTAGACATGAGACATGAGTGCATGGATTCATTATGTCTTTGTCAAAAAAGGGGGAAGAAATGTCATATGTATCAATTCGATGGCTGTTACAGAGTTCATTAATATTAGGGTAAAATGTTGTCAATTATATTCCTTGTTTGTCAGTGTACCACACTTTATCATGGCCTTTCTTAAATGTCAAGTTGCAGAAGAATTTTTTTTATCTTGAAATGGGTAATCTAAAATGCATGAATTTTTTTGGGCCAGAGGGGCCTTTATTGACAGTGGATAGAGTTTTTGATGACAGAGAGAGGTGGTGGAAGACATGCGAGAAAGGTCACCTGGGCTAGGACTCGAACCAGGGACAGTCACCTTGAGGACTGAAGCCTCTGCAAATGGGGTGCCCGCTCTAACCACTATGGCACGTGACACCCCTTGAATTTTGTTTTTAAAATGTCATTTATATAGCCCTTAGTCATTGTAGTTTTATACATGATTACAACATTTTATTCATTGGAACCAAGGAAGATAAGCCATTCCGGAGGAAACTGAGGATCCATGAGGATCCATGAGGATCACAACTCACTGCGCGCTCAGTGTGTCTTCAGCTGGTGGAGAACCTCCTCCCAATATTTTGCGTCCATACTACACATTCAGCATGGGAAAAATGTGCTAAATGGATAGCGTGTGTCTTGCTCTGGGTTTACCAGCTGCAATTCTCTCTGTCCCACATTTGTAAATTGGCTGTGTGGTTTGCGTCAGTTTTAACGCAGACCGTTGATAAATCCGGCTGTATGTGTAACATTGCATTCTACCTAATTGGACCAATAGAAGACATATAAATTAGTGATGTTATGATTGTTAAAAATATAATTCTAAATTTCTACACAACTCTGTGGCATATAATCCAAATTGTCGAAGATTATACAAGCACATATTGTTATTACGTACATCACTGGGGCCTTCCTACTCTGATGTAGTCTTGATTAATTAAAGTCCATCACGCAATGGGATACCATCTTCAGATATTCTTTTTGTAGAGAACATCTATTTGTCCTGGAACATGTATGATGTTGTACTGTCTATGTGTTGATCATAAGAATGATCTGTTCTATGTATTATTACATACTGACAGACCTTTCTAATTATACTTTCCCATAACAGAGGTATTCCTGAGATGCGGAAAAAAAACAGTATTATTCTTACAGCTTTCTTCTGTAGCACATAAAACCTTTCAGTGTTGGGTTTATTATGTATTACCCCATAGTTTTATACCATAAGATATGAATAAAAGTGCAAATAGTGTAGTATGTAAAAACATTTTTTTGTTTTGTTGTGATCATTTTTTTGTCTTAGTGACCTAAGTGTCTTTGGGTTTTTTTTATTATAGCATTGCAATATTTTAAGACATTCTGACTGTTGTAGCTCTTTGTGTGCTTCAAAACAGCTACATTAATTAAATTGGTTTTAAAGCTGTTATATTATTAATCATATACAAGTTCTTATTTTTTTATTTTCCTGTTTCTGAAAAACCAAAATGTTTCCCCCATACTTCAGTTTTAATTAATTAATTAATTAACAGTGCATCCCAATAAACATACCAATGTAAATATGCCAGATTTAGACAATTGCTAATTTTCATATATAGTCCCTGGCAGATCAAGAAAAGAAATATACATACATAGTAACAGGCAAGTGGAAAAAAATCCCTCACACAGCATGAAAGTCAAACATAAAACAAGATTAAAAGGCAGACAACAAGAAAAAATAAAACACTGTTAACAGACAATAGCCATTCAAAATAGTCAATTCAACTAGGTACTAGAGACAGAAAGAAATTTGTCAGTGGTCACATGACTGGTGGCTCTTTAGCCAACATTTAGCTTTTGCTTTAAAAGCCATAAAAGTGGCAGAGTCTAATTTATTCATGATACATTTTTTTATTTATTTTTAAGAATGTTTTAACATCAGCATGTAAAGTGAATTTCAGTCAATTTTTATATTATCTACAACACGTATGAGTTCTGTGTGTGTGTGTATATATATATATATGTGTGTGTATATATATATATATATGTATATATATATATATGTGTGTGTGTATATATATATATATATATATATGTATATATATATATATATGTGTGTGTATATATATATATATGTATATATATATATATGTGTGAGTGTGTATATATATATATATATATGTATATATATATGTGTGTGTGTGTATATATATATATATATATGTATATATATATGTGTGTGTGTGTATATATATATATATATATATATGTATATATATATGTGTGTGTGTGTGTATATATATATATATATATATATATAATATGTATATATATATGTGTGTGTGTGTATATATATATATATATATATATATATATATATATATATATGTGTGACCCTGCACAGGACTGTGTGGTACACCACAGATAACCTTCAGTGTGAAAAAGCCAGATTAAATAGGTTTAGATTGATTTAACATTTACTGTAGATAACAGTGTGATAGGGGTGTTTTGTAAGAGTAGAAAAACAGCTGGAGCACCCCAGAGAAAGCCCATCAGCATAAGTAAAGTCATTTTAACCCAGTTTACTAGGCTTTCATCCCCTACCAGCTGTAACCTTTAGCTGGAGAAATGAATACGCCTTTGCTCTCCATTATACTGTACTCTGTTACACTTCAGGGCCAACACTTTGTTCCCCACCTCAGTAGCCTGCAGTGTGATGATTCTGGGTGAACATGTCAGAAATTTTGTTACTCTTTCTCGCTTCAAAATCAGGGGAAAAAAATTATCATTGTGTGGCTGTTTGAGGTCATTCTCTGCTGCATTTTGCCGTCACAAAGCATATTTTTCGTTTTTATTTTTGCATTAATTAGTCTAATACATTCTGTTTCAGTTTTCGCATTTTTAGTGTCAGTGAACACTTGGACACCATCAGCAATCTGTAACATATACTTTAGTAAGGTTTTTTTTTTTTTTACACTTTTTAATGTTTGTTTTTGTACTTAACTATAGCTTCTGACACCCACCCAACATTGCAAATAAAAGATAAGAAATATCTGTTGATTAATTAAACGTTTCTGAAAAAAGGAAGAGGATGGTGGGAGGAATATTTTTTTTATTAGCTGCCAAATTACTTCATTGACATGGTGCGATATGGCCAAAGCATGTATCTTTTCAAAAACCATATATTTAGCAGTTTTCTATTCAAATTAAACTTACATTGAAAAATGGCATGCATGTTTTCCTGTGTTTTTACATAGATGATGTGACAGACAGGTTTTCTGCTTTACATATCCTGTTTTTGTTGTGTGAAAAAAATAACTAAGTTCAGCTACTATTCATGTTTCTAGGTTAAAAAATACAAAGTGCCATAGTTTTTAGGTTAAGAAAGTCTAACTTTATGCATCTGGTTACAGAAAATGCTGACATTTCATAGCTACCTTCAGACTATAGCTTATACAGCAATCAGTTCAGGTTTCTTTGGGGCATTTTAGTCATTAAATTTATTTACAAAGATGAAGACCTCCAGAAATTTGTTATTTTTTTATTTTAAATAATGTTGGCGCAAACTGAAGTCGAATAAAGTTTCTTTATACTGCAATATTGCCATCAGTTGAGTGGAAGTACTTGCAGTTGTTCAAAACTACAGTGTGCCAGAACACAAATAATGATGTGACGCCAGAGTTCAATGAGGCTCACACTGATACCATTGCGCGCACACAACCAGATGCCAGACTGAGGTCTATGCCCCAGGAAAATCTGCGCGCAGCAGAACTAAATCATCAAGCAGTGCGAGAAAAGGTGATGAAACAGGGACAGTTGTGCTGCAGACGGACAGTACAGAAGAGTAAAACTTGTGATTAACTGAGTTTTGGACAAATGACTGATTGCGACCACACTGTCAAAACGAAAGGCAAGGCCCCACCCCCGCGGACACCTCTAAACCCCACAACCGAGAATCTACATCAATCAGATGAATACATGTATTAAGTATACATATTTCACCTTTGCTTCTGTCAGCGCGCCACAGGGCAGCTGTGGCTACAACGTAGAATCTTGATGGTGCATCAATGTGTTGATGTGTGCGTGAGTGGGAGAATGACTGACTGTCGTGTAAAGGGCTTTGTGGCCCTGTGGCTGAAAAAGCACTATACGAATTCATGGCATTTACCACTTACCTGCTGTGGCCTAAACGCAGAGTTTCACAACTTCCTCCTGGTCCATGACGAAAATTGCGCACCTGTATATGTGTCATGGACATGAATCCGTGCTCTGCTGCCAAACTGCTGACTGAAATTACAACTGCTACTTCTCAAGAGGACTTTCCTGATCGCTTTAGACAGAGGAAATCCACATGTGTTTCTTTTGTATCGGTGAATAAAATTTCCCGGTCTGTGTCCAATGAACCTACGTGCTCCAAAGCCTCAAAAAATCCTAATCTCGCTGTCAGCTGAGCTCCCGGGTGGCGAGATGCGACGTGTACAGTGTCCAGTATTGAGATGATGCTCAGATGCTTTGATGGATTTGTTTTTCAATTCATTCAATTCTCTGAACTCCATGCATAAAGTTGACGTGTCTGCACATCTACACCAAGGGGTCAGGGGTGTGAATACTAATCTGTCAAATTGACAGACAGCCGTCAGATTAAACAAGAAACGGTCAAAGACAATCAGAAGATGATCAATTTGATGAAAATTATATTACAATTAAGTATTTGCATATTATTTCTCTGGAATGTTGCAAAGCTGACATTTATTTGATGCAGAGATTGCTGTGCAGAAACAAAATACCGTCCATAATCCCTGATTTCAGGTCTCCATTCCAAATTCTCAAATCCAGCCGCAGAAGAGTCTCTGTCACTGGCAGCAGTGGATGGCTTCCGCTATCAAACCAATGTTGGAAAATATAGCATGCGCTCTTCTTATGAAAATATATCAACAGGATCCTTTTAGCGAAACCTAAAAAAATAAAAATAGCATGCATATATTTCCTCAACCGCAAGCGCACTCCTTTAAAGAAACTTTGACCAAAATGGTCCAAGTAGAAAACGGATCTCCACCCTTTGGCAGGACTCTTTCCCAAAGTTTAGTCTTATTTTTCTGCTGTGTATATAAAAACAAAATGTTACAAGAATAAACTGTTTTAGACAAATTAAACAACATATTAAATTGGGTACAGCTGCACTTTAAAACAAAATATTTATTGTAAACAGGAGGGTTAAAGTTTAGTTAATAATTCAATTTAAATAAAGGAGGTTGTATAATGTGCTGCTAATGAATCTCCTTTCTTACTGTACTAGTCATTTAGTAAGATTACTGTATCCCTCACTGTGCGCCAGGTCCACCTTCTTATCCTCTTTCCTGCTTTCCACATCGTTCCGTGTCCTTTTACATTCTAAACTTGATATCCACATGGTATTCACAGCTGTGAATAGTTCTTTTAATTTAAAAGGAAGGTCATATTCCCCTGATTCCACTTACTCTCTGTGGTCACAGCTCACTGGGTGGGGACATTTTATGTTGGAATTTTGATCAATTGGTGCAAATTGGACAAATTGGTCCTGTATCCTAGGAAACAGTTAAAGGAATGTAATCTTTCAAAATAAAACGGATCCTATTGGTCAATAGATGCCCTAGTCCCCATACTATGTTTAAGGTTTACTGCTTAAGTGTAATGAAAATTGCACCCAGTAATATTCTATCAACTGATTGCAAATTTAAAATATTCCAGAAATATCTGTTTGTGATTGGCATGTGTGAGAACACTAAATGTGCAACCAGGAACTTTTGTTTTCCAGAATTATATACATTTGTTTTTAAAATCTAAAATCCAGTCAAATTCATCACAAAATGATTTTTTTTTTTTCTTGCTCTGATGCAATGTTTCTAGGCTCAGTGACTTCCTGAAGCCAAAGCCCTGCTGAGTAACATATGCATGTAATTGATTATTTTTAAATGCCAGAAACAGATAGTGTAATGCTTTAGAGAAAAGTATATTAAGTAAACTGGAAACGGTCTCTGTTTCAGTATAAAGATTGAATTAATCTGTTTGTTCAGTAAAGTGAAGAAAAATAAAGAAAGTTATTCTATTTCAACAGCGTAGGATGTTTCATCTTTTTTGAGATATAATGCTGAACAAGATCAGTTACTTTCGCTTATGTCTAATTCCAGAGAAACAGTTAAAAAGTCATAAGAATTAAACGAAGATAGTCAGATAAGTTTTAATTTTAATAAGTATCCTTTGAGATGGCAATAATACTAGAAAAGCCATAGTAGTGTCAACTATTTAGAAAATACCCACTTGTTAAGTACGTAAATAGTGTAATCCTCTTTTTCTTAATCGCCTAAAAATAAATAGTGCCCATAAATGCTGACAACTAATTTGTAATTGTAAATCGTAATTTATTTAGAGCAAATAATAGTAAAAAGGAGAGAAACAGGGGCATTGTTGAGACAAAGAAGAGGAAAGACACAGCCAGATAGGAGAGATATAGAGAAAAGGAGAGATACACACAGAAACTGGTGGCGTTAAACTTGTTTGTGGCAGTTATTATAAATGCCCACCTGAAATGCCGTCATGAGACAAAACACAGGTTTTAAACCAACATACCCACTCAGATCGGAAGTAAGATCAGAGAAAAGCCAAGTATGACCAGTCCACCAGAATCCTGAGTCACACACTCACTGCTAAGCAATAAGACCATGAGAGATCCCTCTGAGTTGTTTGGATTTTGGGTCGGCACAAAAAGCAATTCACTGACTGAGAGGTTTTTAAGGAATGTGTGCCTCTCAAAGGAAGTCAAACAGTTCTTTAAATGGGTAGATGTTTGACATCTTTTTCTAATCCAGTAAATTGACATTTACGTTTGGTTCACACAAAACCGTGAGCCACCTTTCTCCACAATGAATATTATCAAAAGCAGATATCATTCCAGGCTCACCGATGAGCACCTCCACACATGCATGAGAATGGCTCTGACTACACTCAAGTAAGAGCTCACCTCTCTCACCAAGTACAAAACAAGAAAGCAAAACCCTAAATATATGCAGTTTTTAAATATGTTGAGATTTTAATTCTTTGAAGTTGTTTAAAATGGTTGATTCCATATTTAGAAAAAAAAAGATTTCTCTTCGTTTATTATTTTCTGAAGTTATACATTTTTAGACATGGGCAGTTGCCATGTTAAATTTATGTTAGTATTGGCATTATCCTACTTTTATTCTTTACATTTTACTTAAATTCCTTTATTCTTACATACAGTAAATAAGAAATCATACCGACATATTCAGCACTTTGTTACGTGACAATAAATGTAGTCAATTTATTATATTTTTTGCAAAATTGATTGATTTAATAGAAAAACCAATGAGTAAAACTAATAGCTACTGAAACATTTATCACACTAAATTGTGAATTTTTGAAAAAAAAATAGGGAGAAATCATGGTCTTCATGTTCTTAGCCTGAAGAAAAAAAATTTCTTATGGGGCATCTTAAAATTTTTATGTGAATACCCCGGATTTAGAGGTTTTTTTCAGAGGTCTTGTCTGAAAGGTTGAAGTCCGTGTTTTTAATAATCTGCTTGTGTATTAATGCCTGTAAAAAACATTGCTGGGATGCAGAACAAATTTTAAACTTACATAAAGAATTGCATAATACTGTGTTCGATTAATACGTAAAATCTGTCATTCTGGTGCTTTAGTGTTTACTTCTAAAAAAGTGAGCAGAGAGAAAAGTAAAACAAGATGTTAAAGCTAAAAATGATTGAATGTTGGAATTATTTTAATAACTTAATTATCTAAGTAAAACACATTTTATAGGTTGATTACCCACAGACTGATGATTCTAGATTTAAAATTATAGAATTATGATTTTTCTGCTAACATCTCATGAAAACTTGACATTTAATATTAGAATGTTATATCAGATCAATAATTTAATTTTACTGTGTAAAACTGTAACAGCACATTTAGTAAAATGTCCAAACACGGTCAGCTATTTCCACTGTTATCATCTCTAACTTTCTTTCAGAAGTTTCAGTGGTTTAATTAAAAAATATCATCATGCTGCTTACCAAAATAGACAGTAGCAAAGCATTTTTGAAGATTATTTTCTATATATTCGAAGGTGTGCAGTTAATTGGATAAAATATTTATCATGAGAATATATTGAAATTAGGAACCGGCTGATATTGTTGATTATGGCCGGTGCCATCATCTTAAAATCAGCGGCGGTTACTATTTTTTCATTTATTTATTGTTTTCAGCCTGAGGAAGAGTGAGGTGCAGTAATTTGACTGAAGCTGAAACTTTTCTCTCCATCTGGTCTTCTGGAAATATGGTGGTGCAAATATTTCATGTGAATTACATGTACTCGTTTATAGATATGTCCCACCTCACACACCAAAGGAGAACATTTACCGTAAATTTAAGTCTAAGGGCACTTTTCTGAATTTTTCTGCTAGATCGAATTTTGTAAGATCAAGATTATGTTTTTATTTATTCCTATTATATTTATTTATTATGCTTTTATACTATGTGATGGGCATTATCTGTTAGTGTCCTTGTATTGTACTTCATGTTGTAAAGTGTCCTCCAGTAACTTATGAGTAGAATCCATTTTTATTGTTATTCATTAAAATTAAGCCAAGTGAAGTGTCCATATAATCCATGAGGACCTGCTAGAATATAAAACATAAACCAATCTTTACAAAGAATGAAACACCGGCTAAATTTTTCCACCAATAATGAATTAGACTTCTACTTCTATTTCTAAGGCGTCAAAACAACTTTAGATCAAAATGAATGAAAAAAACTAATAGTAAACATAGTAAATAGATAGACGTTTGTAAATTTAAAAAAAAGAGGTAAATAAAAAAAATATTGTAATTGAAAAATTACCTTAACCTAAGGAAAATAAAAAAAGAACTCCAAAAGGAAATTAAAAATTAGATCAGAATTTAAAAATATATTGATATTGTCTGGAATGACAGACAATCGTTCATCTCTGGTAGGTTTTGTTTTGTTACAAGTTATGTAAAGTTTCCCTTACTTGTAAAACGTTTGTTTTAATGTTCTCTTATAGGCTCAGAAAAAAATTGGAGTTAGAAGCTAAGATATTTAACAGGTGGTATTTGTTTAGAAATCGTCTATAAAGAGTACAGCCAATACAACTGTAATATTGGTGTGTGTGATTGCCTTGGGGAGACCGAATTCTCAGCCAAGCGTTTGATTAGGCTGGTTTAGCAGCATGGAGGAATGGGTTTGACAGGAGTTTGCACTGCCAAGCCTAGTGAGAAAATAATGATCTGATAAGAAGCTCTGGGGTAGGTCATCACCATAGCAACCCTGTCATAAATGAGATGGAGACTTAAAAAAGGGAATGCAATTATGGGATGTGCTACCCCTTAAAAGAACTAATGCTGAGTTAATATCAGTGATAAGTAAATCACTTTTAACTTGTTGTCATTTTATGTGCCCCCCCCCCCACAAACTGACTACAAATTCAGACAAACTTAACTCGTAAAACTCTAATCAGCTGTTAGACCTTTCGTCAGCTACAACATGACAAACGTCTATCTTCCAGATAACTTAATCATCTTTATATATAGAGAAACAATAATGAGTTGGGCTGGCGCCACCGGATCTGGGCTTAGTCACATACAGAAGTGGATGGGCAGTGTAATGGAAAAAAAGTTGAGTAGGTGGGTAGGTTATCCCATTTATTTATGTTTTTTTCTGGTGTTTTCTCACTGTTACCATAGCTATGGTTGGCAACGAATACAATACAAACAGCAGAAGTCACAGGTGGTCCACAAGAAATCAAATCTATGAAAACAGGTCAGTTCACGCAGACCCAAATGCTGAGGCTTTCCTAATACACACACACCAAATGCCGAATGTTATGTGGATACATATGTAAATTGCCATGGACACAAATCTTCACTGTGGAAATCCATGAAATGGAAGTGACAAGTAGTTTTAGCTGAGAATATTAAGATTTTTTTTTTCTGCAATGTTGGGTCAGCTAGTTTTAGAAACAATATTTTTTTCTCATTTTCTATGAATATTTTCTAAGATTTGTAGTGTATTGAAGTTATGGAAGTCACATTTATCTTACATAAGATCTATCAAAACACTATCAAAAAAACAAATAATGTACTTTATTTGTGTTTGCATTGAATCCCCACCAATCTTAAAGGTCCACAACCCCCTAACAAAAAGTAGGTGGTCTAACATCAGACCCAATGCTGAAGTACAGTCCTGATTGAAAGTTTAAAATCACTTGGTGTTGGCACTAGACAGAAGAGCCAAACTCCACAAATTAGGCCAAACTTTGCAGTTAAATTATTCTTTGATAAAATGTTATTGCTCAGTTGCTTTGGAGTATTTTCTTTTTAACGCAAAACAGTCTACATAACAGATGCTGAATGCTCAAGGCTTAGTGAAAGGTGATTTAGTACTGCGTTTCTTTTGTTGAACTATGTCACACACGAGGTCAGATATAATTGCTAAAATATCAGCATTTTTATTCTGCCCCTGCCTTTTAAATGGAAACTCACACTTTGTCTAATATCAGATCACACTTTGTTCTGCTGTTCTTTCTTATTATTCCGCACCATTTTCTCATTTCTGTCCATACTCTTTCTCTGATTTAGAGATATTACTCCTCATTCTTTTTAGTATTCTTGACTTTCTCTTTCTTAAAATGCAGTTCTGTACTACCCAATAGCTCAAAATTCTCATTTATTTTCTCTTCTTTTTTCTTATTCTAAAATAATAGAGCGCTGAATCCTTTTTGACTAATTCTGAATATGTTTTAGTTTGTTAAAAAATGTTATTACAGTTATTATAATTTTCATACGCTATATTGACAAAGGCTAGAGTAACGGAACTCTGGTGTGATGAACCACTGTATAAGTATTGTTTTAACAGAGAGGGGCAATCATTTTGTCACACAGGGAAATATAGGTTTAGATTTTTCTTCTTCAATAATAAAAAAACGTTTTGGCTATTATTTAACTTTGTTTGGTGAGACAGACATAGTTAAAAGCTAAATATGCTTATTCTGTCTACTGTGGTGAGAAAAAATGTTTGCCCCCTTCCCTGATTTCCTTTTTCTCCATAAGTGCCGGACTGAAAGATTAGAGGGAAAGAAATCAGAACATAGGTGAAATGAGTCTTTCCCTGGGTTAAGCAGCTGGTCTGAGAGATCGATATGACTGGAAGCAAAAGAGCAGAGTACAACAATAAGTGCTAAGTACACAGAGTAACTGTATAAACTGCTCAACCAAAAAAACAGAAACTGTGGTAAATTGTGTCTGATGGTGTCAATTCGGTGTGCCGAGTTTAAAGTGTGTATGTTGAGTAGTAACATCTTTCTGCTTGTCCCTGTCTGATGTCATTTTGTTCAATTTTACCATTACATATATAATGAATTCCCTCTGCCTCCGTGTCGCTCCATACTTTCAGCCACTCATTTCCGTCTCAGAGAAAATTCAACTTTATGTTCCAATTTCAAACTGCAGTGCTGCGTGTGATAATCATGAAGTACACTGAGTTTCCAGTTCATGTTATCAAAAAACATATTTTTTTCTACGTTTATCCCTACCTATATCCATGTATTCCTATAAATCATTAAACTATCTATTGTCTTAATGGTAAACCTGAACCCAATGGAGCCTTAAATTTGATGTCAAACCTTTTAAAAAAAATATTTGTCAAGATGATTGTACAAAAAAAACCCCAAGGATCTTTATTTAGTTTTTGTCTGTTCATGCTTACAGTTTAAATTACATATTATTTTTTTTTCTTATAGGACAATGTCTAAATCCGGAAAAACTGAAATAAGGAACACAGAATTGTATTACCACGGTTTGTTCTTGCACTTAGAATTGACTCTATTATGTTTCTTTCTTTTGCCCCCAATACAGATTTGAGTTGTTTAACAATAGACTTTGACCGACACATAGTCCCAGTCTGATACTTTTATTAAAATCAGGACCAGTGTGGGCTATTTGCTGTAAAATGGAACAATGCACTTAATCAGTGTTGCATGAGTGACATTAGCATTGTGACTGATGGGCACTTAATAAGCTCAAACAGGACGTTCTAGTTACTGCGGCCTCTCTAATCACCATTTCCTGACATAATTGTGTATTTTTTCTGGTGTTTCTGCATCTTAACTTCTCTAGGCTGCTCAAGCTTGATTACAAAGTTGGTGTAATGCCTTTAAAAGCCCTTAATCACTTAGGCAGTGCTTCTAGAAAATATACCTGACTCGACAAATAGCAATTAGAACCACTAGCCAAATCACTTACTGCAGAACAACAAGTTGTTTCAGGAATTCAGAAACGATAATGATCTATTAGACTAAAACATAACTGAAGACTCTTGCCAATACTAGTGATCAAATTGGAAAATTTAGATTGGCTCAAACTCTTTTTATATACAAACATTTGACATGTGTGAAAAGAAGCATGCTCATTTTTTTACTGACCTAATTTAACCTTAGAAATTTTGGGTTTTTTTGGTCTACAAACATTATCTGCTGAAGTTTAACATATTGTCCTTTCCATCCTTCCAGGACTACGGGTATCAGTCTCCCCCGACCTTACTATATGGCCGATGAAGATGACGAGCGGCCTTTCATCTGCTCTCTACCTGTTGACAATGGAATCATGTCCTGCTCCGATGTCCCAGCCCGCCGTGAAGGAGGCAGGGCCTGTTGTTTGGATAAGGAGGACGTGTTCTACCGCAAGTCCATTGGATTGAGTCCTGAACCTTTGACCAATGGCAGCTTCAGTATAGCTGGTCTGTGTGTCAACTGGAACCAGTATTACACCAGATGCCACACTGGAACCAGTAACCCACACAAAGGTGCCATCAATTTTGATAACATTGCCTATGCCTGGATTGTCATCTTTCAGGTGGGTGTTTTAGGAGGTTCCAACAAAATTCAAATTATTTTTTTCTATACATTTTCGGTTTAAAACCATATTTAACCTACTGGATTATATCCTGTCCTTTCATAAGTTCATGACAAGGCATTATTCTGGTTTTAATATTTAAGTGAGCTCGAGGATTTGACGAGCTATTTCAAGCACTTCAAGTGGCCCCATGGATTAAAAGCTTTGCACAAAACTGCCTGTGAATCACAGGCAACAGAAGACAGAGTGGGACGGAATAAAAACTGTTTCAGCATAGTATTAACCTAAACGTCCACAGAAAAACAATTTGACGTTATGCATTCATATTAGACTGTAAAAAAAAACCACACATTAATAGGACATTGGCCATATTAAAATAAGGCCATTTCAGGTGGATTTGCGGCAGTCGCTGTCGAGAAGGGGTAGAGACAGACCTATATATCTATATATGGTGTACGTTATATAAATATAGATATATATGATAATTGTCCAGAGTACAGAGTCAGTGTCAGTGAGAAACACACTGTTGATTAAGCTTAAGCAGGCAGAAGCTAATTGAGAACTCATATCTATTATTCTCTTAGCTTTATCTTCCCTAGAAAAATAAGATGCATATTGCAAAACACTTTAAATGCTTGATTGAAACCTGTTATTAGCCAGTGAATGAAACATGTGTGGACCTGAATTTATGGTGAGCTGTCTTCTTTATTTTAGGTGATCACTCTGGAGGGCTGGGTGGAGATCATGTACTATGTAATGGATGCTCACTCTTTCTACAACTTTATCTACTTCATCCTGTTAATAATAGTAAGTCATGTCTATACTTTATTGAAATCAAAAATGTTGAATATACACATTATATTGGCTAAGTATGCTTAATAAGTTATTGAGAAAAGGTTACAAATATCAATTTTTTTTAACTGGGTAGGTAGAGTTTTGATCAGAGATTTGTATATATTATTAATCTAGATGAATATATTAGTTTGTGGCTTTGAATGGTCTATTACATTTTTCCTTTTTTGGGTTGGCTTATGCAGACTATTGTACCACTTCAGTAGTTTAAAAAAAATGTGTGCCCAAGTATGTATTTATTGTAGGGGAGTTTTATTTCAATCAAGACAGAGTCATAATCATTTTGTATTTTTTTAATATATTTTTTGTGCCCTAAATAAAAAAGCTGATTTGTTTTCCTTTGAGGTATGGATTTACTGATAGCAATTTGGGTACCAGGTCCATACTGATCTAATACAATTGTACTCTTTAAAGTTAACTGATAACATTAACTTAAACTCTGCAATATTTTCACAAAAAATATTTATTTTTTTCTCTTGATATTTAGGGTTGTTCTGATTTTTTTGTTATATTTTAGTTTTTATATAATTCACCATCATTTGCTGAAGGGTTATAATAGTTTTAAAATTTTCATTAGTTTTTTTATTTAGTTTTGATTTAAGATTTCAAATTCTATTTAGTTTAACTTAGTTTTTACCATTTGTTAGGTAGTTTAGTTTTAGTTTTTGGAAAATGCTAAGTTTCAGTTTAGTTTTTATCAGTTTTAGTTTCAGTCTTTTCGTTAAACAAGTTGTGTACCGGGGGCAAGACAAAAAAAGAAAAGAAAAAATGTATATCAAAATCTCTGAAAATGATTATCCTTTTTTAAAACTGTATTGACATGGGCCTGATTAACAACCATCCGACAAGTATAAAAGATGTGTGGTAGAGTAACGTTCAAAGTTCTGTAAACACAATAACAGCACCTGTGCATTGAAAAGCCAAACAATTAATGCAGGTGCTACAGTTCTATAAAAACACTGAACACAACAAAACAAAAACCAAGTTATCTTAAGTACTATGATGCTTTTGATAATTTTGGACATTTGCGCTTTCTCTCAACCTTTGCTTGTTGTTTCAGTCGCTTCTTTTGATAGCTTGCAATCCAAAGACATCTTTTATTTTCCTTGAAAGGGAGCGAGTCGATGGGATTGAATCCAACTTTCCCATTCTGTTTTTTAATCAAGGCAATTTGTGCAACTAAAAAGGCACAACACAGATGATCGCATCTGTTTCTGGTGACAGCGCGAGAGCGCCATAGAAATATTTCTTCTAGACTTTATGAGGCACTGTATGAAACGAAAACTTAGCACATTTTCTCATTAAGTTTCGTTCGTTTTAGTTTTGTGAACACTCATTACAGTTTCAGTTAGTTTTCGTTTAGTCTGAAATTCTTGTTTTTATTATTTCATCTAACAGTTAGCCTACTTCTAGTTTCCTTTATTTTGTTCGTTTTTGTTAATGATAACACTGATTTTTTTGTAACGAGAAGAAAATAAAACCTGTCTCCCAATTAATTGGATTTTTTTAGTGTGTGTGGTAGAAGTATCCTCATTGGTCCTCGGTATCAGCAGGTTCTCGGGTCTAAGTATCAGTCTGAAAAAAAGTTATTGTTGCCTCCCTACTTTGAGGCACTTCGGGATGAACACTTTCATTCGTTTATTGCAAAAGGACAAAGACCTAAAAGTCACATCAGAACTTATAAAACTGATCAATCAGTGATATAATCTTCCTGAAGCTCTACTTTCAATGCTGTGATGGTGCGTTCACACCACACACTCGGTCAACGTCATTCAACGCTGAAGCTAACAAAGTGCTTGGGCAGGCCTTTACCTGCCGTATATTTTAAACACTTGCGGATCGTGATTGGCTAGACAATGTCGACGTCAGGCGATGTCACTAAAGTGAGACGTTCTGATTGATTGGCGCTCCACGTCAAAAGTTCAGTTAGCTGAACTTCTGCGTTGCTTGCGTTTGCCGCTTGAAAAGCAGGAAACGCTTGAAAAATTGACGCAGCCAACCCACACAAAGCACCGCAGAGACTCTGACGGCCCTCTGTAGGACTCAACCATAGGCTTTACATGTAATCTTGCTGCACATTACACTGACGTTTGAGGCGGTGTGAACGCACCATGAGACTATCCTTAAAAGCTGGGTCACTGCCAAGAGGTAAACCGATTTTGTTAAACTCTAATTCTGCCAGGAGGAGTGGTCAAACATCCAGTCAGAAAGTAAATACCTTGTAGATTCAATCCTTGTCCCCTATTTCATTTTTTATCATCAAGTAAGCTGTTCTGGAATATTACTGGAAAAATAACCTTTTTATGCATTCTGGGTCATATTTAATTTTTTTATGTCAATTATGCCCATGATGAATGACTAAAATGCAACTGTTTTTTCTTTTTCTTTTTTGTGACCAATATTTCTCAATATTAGTATTAGCATTTAATTTAAATATATTTCTAATTCTAACATGTAATCTTATTAGGTTGGTTGGGATTCAGTTCGCCAGAAGGCATGTATTGTTTCTGTCCCTCCTCTGGGTCTTACCTGCACGCATAGCTATGTGTGCACTCCTACAAATCCCTGCACACACACACACGCACACACACACACCCACACACACACTGTCAGCGTCACACTGAGAGCTGAGCACAAATCCCTAAAGAATCCTCCCCTTTGTTCCCATAAAACACTTTTTAATTCCAGTCCTTTAGCTTCTCTGTGTGCCACACGGTGCTTTTGTGTGCGAGCGTCGATGCGTGGTTTCCTCCATATATTTCTAGTTTAGCTTGTCGGAGAGTACTTAAAAGCATGTGTGGAAGTGTTATCATAATGCAGCGTGACTCCTAGCTCCAGCTACTTTGCTACCCAGGGGCTGTCTTGTCTTTTTTATTAGACTTTTAATTGCCTCGCCTTCTGAGGCAGACACAAGCGTTTTCCACACTTTCACTTTCTTCCCTTTCCTCACTGACTCTCTCTTCATTCTTTAATGTGTCACTCCTCCTAGTATCACTCCGTCTCCCTGAATCTGTCAATCTCTGCTCCCTGCACTTTCCAAACATTTCACAGTATCAAAAAATCCCTCCACGCCTGCCTTCTCTCTCTCTCCCCTGGTCCATCTTTGGCATCCAGCATTCCCCTTTGAATTTCACTGTTTTTTAGTATTTTCTTTCCTTTTCTCTCTTTCTGGCAGCCTTCTAACTCTCTTTTGCTGCCTTTCATCTCTACTTTCTCACTTTGCTGTATAAGCGGGCGCCATTCATGTCGCTGTCTCTTCACTATTTATTCTCAGCCAAGCAGAAACACATGCATATACCTTCACAAACAACGTTCCTTCAAAGTTATTTTGTTACACAAGCAGACTCAAGAGGATACATTCTCATGGCCCGTCTCTGATTTGCTGTTGGACATTATCCGTCACATCAATCCACCAAAATTGCCTTGCTACCGACGATTTGTGATATAATGGGCTTTCTTTTGATGTGGGTATGGTTTATCAAAGCTGAGGCGAGGAGGAAGAGACAATAAATAACCAAAGGCAGGAGTAAGGGTTTGTGGAAATTAAAACGGGACGACAGATGAAATCTGTTTGAAAATATGGAGAGATTTGAATGTCAGGATACGCAGCATGGGTGAGTTGGAAGAAGCCATTTGGGCTTAAGAGAGCAAGTGATGAACAGTATAAAACAGGAATACCTGCAGAAAAAAACAAGAAGTGATGGTGATGGACAGGAGCGTGAACATGAAATCCGAGAGGGGATTGGAGGGCGAGTTGAGGCAATGCAAGCACTCTCTTTGATGTCAAATGTAATGTCCTTAATTAGAGCGACTCTCTTGGTATGTCCTCTACGGCTCATGTTGGATCACAGGATTGGGTTAACAAGAGTGTCATGAAATAAGACACATTCCAAACCTTTCAAATTAAGCCTATGTAATGTTACAACAAGGCAGGTACATAACCAGTATGAGCTATACAGCATCTTCCGTAAATCTCAAGGACTCTAGGTTCTTTAATTTAAACATATCTGATTAACAACTTCTCATTTGGCTGGTTAAGGATCCATTTTTATCTCGTTTCATTTCACAAGCCACTTTTTCACCAACCCAGTTCTATTGCTAAACTGGTTCCATTGTTTATTTTACACCAGCTCTCATTCTTTTCACAACTAGAAAATCTGACTCTAGAAGCAAGAAGGTGATATGATAGTGTTTCTTGAAACCCTCAAAGCGCTTTAAAATTATATTATTCATTCACTCTTACATTTACACACTGGTGAAAGCAAGTTACGATTGTAGCACAGCTGCACTGGGGAAGGCTAACAGAAGGAAGGCTGTCATTTCGCATTATCGGCCCCTCTGGCCAAAATTGGTAGGCAAGGTAGGTGACGGCATGCAGCAGGCGGAAGCAGGAATCAAACCCACAATGTCTGGGTCATAGGCCAAAAACTCTACAATGGAGCTACAGTCATCCTAGGTGGATCTTATTTAGCCCCATAGCTGATCTGCGCCAAAGGAATACTGATATCATGGATTTGGTGGTATTAAGTCTTATTCTGAAAATTGTGCTTGACTCCTATTTTTCCAGCACTCCAGAGATAAATTATTTAGGATTATGGGCTATTTACAAGCACTTTTTTTGTTTGAAACAATGTTAATAAATGAAGTTTGTGACATCACTAAGATAACAAAATGGTTTGTGTAGTTGAACTGCCATCATGCACTATACCGCACAAAACCACAAATTGCCACGTAAATGGTTAATCAGAAACAGAATGAGTCTTTTTGCAGGTCCCTGAAAATAAATCTCATTAACAACCTACAAAATTAGCTGAAGAGAAAAGAGCATTGCGCCTGATTCACACCAAATGTAAAACGGATGTGTTTCGGTTTCCATACAGGCTGTCATTCACACCAACTGCGGCTTGTGTTTGGAACATTTCCGGAAAGCAGCGAGTGATAGAAATGAATGTGTAGCAATAGTGTGCAACACATTGACAAACTTTTATAAAATACATTTCAAGATAAACTTGTAAAAATAACAAGAACTATCATGTACCTTGAACTGATCACACTGTCAATAGTAATAGAAGAAAAGTCCAGATGCAACACAAGTTTTATGTTGAAATATACCATTATTAATTTTGCTGGCCAACGTCTCACTTCCTCTTTCCCTCATGTAATTTCTCTAAAGAGTAACTCGACTCCTACCAGAGTAAACTCCGCCCACATTTTCTGTTTGAAAAATTACTCAAAATGAGGTGTTGCCTGGCGAGGGGGAGGGCTGGCCTTGGTCTAAGCTGTGAATAACATGTTGACTGCCTGCAGCGATGGCTGACGCGGCACACACACACATAGCCAGAAAGACGGTAGAGCAATAGCGATGCAAGGTCCATTGCCTCAGAGGGAGGCAACTATGAGGTCGAAGATTTCCCTTCACCACCTTCAGAGGAAAGCGAAGAGGGTTCTTCGGAGGAGACAAACAACCCTGAGCTGTTCAGAGCCAGTTTCTTGTTAACTGCAAACTCCAACTGACTCTTGAGGTGTGGCTGAGACTGAGCTTCTTTTATACTCCACAGCGGGAGGATGCTGTTGTCAGAAATCCAGGCCAACATCAGAAATCCAACATGAGCCAGTGGCAAAGCTACTTTGCGCATCAGTTCGGCACCCCGTGTGAATCAGGTTTAACAGAGAAACCAAAAATCTGGATGACAAGATAGAATTTATAGATGTGTTACATCTGCAAAATCTTGTAAAAGCTTAAACATTATTTTAATGGCCAAAGTATTGACAATATATACCAGCCACAGTGGCAGTGATGTTTTTTTTAGAAACACATTTTCTTAACTTGGGAATTCAAATTAAAGGTTGAATTTAAAAAATCCAAGTGTAAGAATATCTTGCTAATTCTTTTTGTTTCTATCTATTGGACATTTTACTCATGTTTACTAAGGGTGCCCAACAGTTTTGCCACCCACAGACTTCCACAATTAGTCAGTGCCCTTTGTCAGATCGTCTCCCAATCAGTGGAGCTAAATGATTTAAGGGATTTCCTTGTCAGATGTTACCAGTTCTTTTTACATTCCTGCTCATCAAGGTCAGACTGGTGGACGGATGGGGAGACTTTCATTAATGTTCAACAGACTTTCACCTAACACAAAGCACTTAGAAATAGAAGCCAATAAGTTTTAAGAGAGGGAGAGAAAGGTTTAAATAGTCAGGGCAATTTCACTCACGTAACCCTGATGCAGATAAAATGCGTTAAATCACACTGAGAGAGGTGGGGTGGGATCATGAATGAATGATAGGAGATATTGCTTGAGGGGAACAGGATGACAACAGATAGTATCAGATGGAGAGGCAGATGAAACAAGTCGGATCAAGCCGCAGAAAGTCTCACTAATTCCTCAGACTGATTATCATCATTCAGAGTTTGAACATGAAACCCAGCTGAGCCTGAGCAATATTTGGAAAACAGCCTGACTGTTTAAATAAGATTTAGCATCCACAAACAACATCTCCAAATTATCTGGTTTCAAAGATTGTTTGGGAAGTCTTTTGTGAGTGTGCATCCAGCATTTTGAATTTACTTCTAAAAAAGTTTATTGGTCCTTCAAGGCTGGATGCAACAGAGAAATGATCTCATTTTATTAAACCATTATAAGTGAATAAACATTTGTGTAGGCTCCACTGAACTGCAAATTTAGGATTTTGCTGTTTGTATCAGTTTGCACACCAGGAGTGCAAAATAACCCTTTAAAACCGTCTTGCAGACTTTGTGGAGCCACTTTCTGGAAAAGTCCCTCATTGTCCTTCCCTTTCATATATGGTAACATTTCTGAAAGAACTGAAAATAGTAAGACTAATCTAACCAATCTATGTCTATTCCATCAGTGTACCAAGAGGGTGTGAGTATAAATATTTCATGGGGGAATTGAATGTGCTGAATGAGTTCTGGGATCCATTAGGCTACCTTTGTTTCTGTCCACAAGTGAAATCATCTTAAAAGCAGAAAGTCTGGTGATAACAGGTGAAACCTGAAAAAAAAGGATATTGCGCAAAAGTGTATTTATTCAACCTAAAAGGTGAAACTGTCTGATATAGACCCATTGCATGCTAAGCGAGATATTTTAAGCCTTTATTTGTAATCATTTCGGTGATTATGGCTTACAGTTTATGGAAATCCCAAATTCAAAATCTGAGGAAAATAGAATATTGTGAAATCGTTCAATAATTTTGGCTTAATGCAGAGTCAACGTAGCCGTCTTCCAGGACATTTTGGAGCACTTCATGGTTCCTTCCCCAGTGAAGCTTTATGCTGACTTCATTATCCAGCGGTACTTGCAACCTGCCCACACTGCCAAAAATACCAAACCAAAAACCATGGGATTACTGTGCTTGATTGGCCAGCAAACTAACCTTACCTGAAACCATAATCTGTGGGGCATTGCCAATTAAAAGATGAGAGACGTGAGGCGGAACAATGCAAAAGAGCTGTATGTCGCTATTGAAGCATCCTGGTCTTCCATAACACCTCAGAAGAGCCACAGGCTGATGGCATTCATGCCCCACCACATTGATGCACAATGGGCCAAGCCTTAGTACTGACTGAGTACATATATGCATGATCATACTTATCAGAGGTCAGACATTTCTCGATTTAAAATCCTTCTTTTATTAATTTCATGTAATATTTTAATTTGTGTAAATGGTCCTTTCTTTAAAGGAGCTAATAAATACAATGTATTATTTTTAATAATAAACCAAATAAAGGGACTCCACAGGGTATGGAAAAAGACTCATGCAGTTAAAAAAATTGTTTTGCTTTTTAATTCCTATGATGCTTAAAATAACATGAGGTTTTAGAGAGGCCAAGAATGTGCTATTTGAAGTGTAAATTCAGATAGGCTTCTCCTTAAAAGCTATTTCTTCACAAACTTTCTGCATACCTCTCATCGTCCCAGGTTGGTTCCTTCTTTATGATCAACCTGTGCCTTGTGGTCATCGCAACCCAGTTTTCAGAGACAAAGCAGCGCGAGCATCAGTTAATGCAGGAGCAGAGAGCTCGGTGCTCATCCTCTTCGACACTGGCTAGTGAGCCAGGAGATTGTTACGAAGAACTCTTCCAGCTGGTCTGCCACTGCCTCCGCAAGGCTAGGAGACAAACTGTTGGATTTATTAACACCTTGAGAGGTAAACCTCGTGGATTCCGTGGTGTTGGGAGAGGAAGACGAGGAGGGGAAGAGAGGGAAAGGAAGGCCAACGGAAGGCGAGAGCGTGAAAGGAGACCGGTGTCAAGGCCTGGTAGGTGGCTATTAAGATGATAAAGATAGCAGTATTGCATGTGCACATTATATAGACTCACCTTCAAACATTTTCTCTTACCAGGTCATCCGTGCCCTCATAATCATAAACTAGACCACATCTCGCCAGCTGAGTCTGTAGCCCTGGCAGCCACCTCAAAGGTAGATGGTTGTCCTCAATGTGCTGCAGCACTGGAACTTAAAGATGGAGTGGGACCTGTTTGTGTAGCTGGTGATGAGGCAGAGGAGGGAGCCATGGAAAAATCCGACGGTGAGGATAAGCAAAAAGAAGGAAGCAAAGACAGCGACAAGAAACACCAGAAAAATGCAGAGAATCATATTGGTTGTAATCCAAAGAAACAATGCAAAGAACTCTGGCAGAAGACGAGGAGGAAGCTGTGGGGCATCGTAGAGAGCAAATACTTTAACCGTGGCATCATGATCGCCATCCTTATCAACACCATCAGCATGGGCATAGAGCACCACGAGCAGGTAATACCAGCATTTATCAAAATCGTTGCTTACCATCACTTTTTTTCCTGGAACTTTATTAGGTCCGTAACACTCCAATGACCAAGAATTTCAGTAAATCTGATACACAAATTTAGTGCCTGGAATCACCATGGCAATTTTTATTGATTTTGATTGATAGAACTGCCTAAATGAGCATAGGATGTTACATGTCGGTTACATGCTACTGACATGTAACAGAAGAAAAAATCTTGAGAAGAATTGACAGGAACATTTCACTATTGCCACAAACTTTTAGCATTTCTAGGCTTGATGGATTTAGGAGTACATTCAAAAAATGTTATAAGCAATGACTAAGCATACCGAATTTTTGTTTAAGTTTCATTTAGGTGTTTGGAGAAAATCAGGTGCCACTCATCATCTTTAACCATCTGCTAATTCCATACCGACACTGAAAAATTGCGATGGTAATATCATGTTTTGGGAAGGACTCCAGCATCACGCAGATACATACTTAATGATAATCTGCTGCAGATATCCGAACAATCAAAACAGCATCAAGATAAAAATAAAGTGGTTTTAGAAAAAACGGTATTGTGACTGTGTGGCCAAAATAACATAAAAAATCTAAATTGTTTTAAAGTGAAAGTTATATATTATACTATATAGATTCACAACACAGAGCTAAATGTTTAAAGCCTTTTATTTCTTGTAAGTGTTGAACAGTATGGCTTACAGATAACGAGGACCCACAATTCAGCAGATCTGAAGGTTGGATTTTCACATAAGATCAATAAGGTGGAAAAAGCATTTTTACTGTATAAAATGTAATGCAATGGTAACATTATGACCCACAAAATAATGAGGATTACTGACTGGATATTTGTAATTGCTAAACTGCATGTAAGCCAAAATAAAGCATTTTTAACAATATTTTAATTCTTTTTGATGTAGCGGTATATAACAAAGGCTGCTCCTTCATAGTTTTTTGTAGTTTCATATATCTTTAATCGAATGAGATTTTATTTTTAACAAATTGGCAAACATTTCATACAGGCTTTTTTTCATCTTGTCAGCATGGCAGGATGTCTGTAGAATTTTGAGAGGGAATGAAAATAATGCAATAGAATATACTCTACCTTTTTCTCTCTTCTTCTATGTTTTACTGTCGCTCAGCTTTGTGAACTCTTTGTATTTCTATCAATATTTCTCACTCTCGCTATACCATCGCCCACTCATGCCTGCCACCGCCGCAGTGGTGGGTCGTCTCTCATCCTAGCCGCTGCTAAAAATAGAGAGACAGAAGGGAAGTGACAGAGAGACTTTGCTGTGTTAATGGGGGAGGAAATACAAAGCTGGGATGTCTGCCTGTAAAGAGAACTGGAGTGTGTCTTCCCTACTGGTTAAACACCAGTATCAAAGACTCTATCTGTGTTATGACTGTGATCTTGCCCTAACCTATTCTGCAAAAAAGGTGGTTCTCCAATTTTTCTCAGCATGTTATGGCTGAGGCCACAGCTGCTTGAGTAAGAAAGGTTGTATAATTTAGAGCATATACTGTACCATTAGGCTATATTTTCTGGTTTTATTTTATTATTTATCTGATAACCCAGTGGAAGCGCTTAGAGCTGTTGTCTATAGCAGCAACAACCTTACTGGTGTGGTGCATCAAGGTGCTGTTATGCAAGAACTGGGATCTTTTGCAGCTTCGAGAAATTGTGTACAGATCCTTGCACAGGGCTGTGTATTATAATGCATGACTGTCATCTCAACTGATAAGCAAAGTATAAAGATGCCTAAGACACAGGGCGCAGAATAGAAAGCCAACGCCCACGGGTGGTGCAGAAAAGTACCACAAAAAAGGAGAAAAAAAATCTAAAGAAAAATGCAGCAGATCAAAGACAGTAGTAGTAGTAGGAACATTATTGAAACAGTTGGGCGAGGCAGTATGTGTGTACAAAAAAAAAGGTCCTAATGTATTTGTCAGTATTATTATTCAGCCAACATCGGTCTCTTCTAACTTTGTTGTCTTTTAGTTAAGTAATGCAAACTCTTTGTCAAAATGTTTGGATACATATGTTATAGCCTGCTGAGTTAAAATTTTTTGAAACAGAACTGTTGTTAATTCATAATGGACTATCATGTAAAAGAGGCGTAAACTGGGGCTAAAAGTAAGTCCATCAAGTACTAAAAATAGTTTAGTTTGAGCATTAATAAAGAAACACAAACATAATTAGAGTGAAATCTCTGTTGGATATTTCACAAAGCAATACAAGACGCTTTGGGTGATTAGGGGGAAATTAAAAGCAGCAATAGAACAACAATAAAAACAGAAAACACAACATCAAAGACATAAAGAACATCGGATGCTCAGTCGCTATCTGCTTATCCAGCAGGACTAATTGCTGCAGGTCAGTTTTTTATATATAAATATTAATATATATACCCTTACGAAAAAAAACAAAAAAAACATTGGTTTCACATGGGTAAAATCACATGTAATCACATGTGAAAAGTATTTGACCCTGGTGAAAGTCACGTGTGAAAACTTGTTAAAAAACATGTCACACATGTGAAACACATGTGACCACGTGTGTTTTGCACACATTTCTCATGTGTATTTGGAACATTTTCATGGTAATTAAATGTGAAACTCACGGACGATCGCATGTGAAGCCCATGGGATAACATGTAAAACACGTGAAACATGTAATTTTCCTCATGAAGGCTACATGTGAAAAAAAAAAGTATGAAACCCATGTGAAATTACACAGGAAGCACATGTGATTCTCTTGTGAAAAAATGTAATCCATGTAAAATTAAACATGTGGTTTACCATGTACCACATGAGATAACATCTGTTTCCATGTGCGGAACATGTTCAAGCCCATGTGACTTTTCTGTAACGGTATATATGTAATTATTTTAATTTATTTTATCTTATTATTTATATTTTCTACCAGTTTAAACAATAAACTGAACTTGACTGCATCGTAAAAATACCTAGAATCCAACTGGATTGTATGCATTTTACTTTAAATGTGTCTTTATAATCGGAATAAATTGACTTTTTTTATAATGACGTCAGATTAAATTTGTTGCAAATAATATAAATAAACTGACTGACTTGAACTGAATTGAACGTTTACAAATCATTTCTTAACCCATAATGCCAGGGTCAAATTTGTTTCCATATCCAACTTTGGACAGAATTAGCACCTGGTGTGGGTTTGGAAGGTTGAGAGACGATATTCTGCATACTTTGGCTGTAAAAAGGGATTAGTTGACCTACTTTTGCCTTTCTATAATTTCAAACCAGTTTTCACCTTTCCTCTGACTCCTGTGACTGACATAGCATTTTCATCCACAAGACTACTGCTCACTTTTTTAGACTACAGCAGTAACACGTAGAGTAGTCTTCTGTTTCTCTGTAAAACCAGACATGGTTTCATTTAAAATTAATGGATCACCATTTACTGATAGACTTACATCAGCTGATTTGGCACCAAATGAAAAAACACAGATGGCCTGATTTATCAAGATTCCTGATAATGACAAAATTGCGTGCAGTGCTAAAGAATTGCGCGAGTGGGTTGTCCTGAATTTGAGGGTGATTTACTAAGAGCAATTCTTAACAGATGCAAGCAGCAGTATTCCAGTTAGTAGTTTGCAGCTGCTAAAGCTAGCTGCACCACGGCTAGAGAAAGGAGGAATATGCGCATGGATCCTTCATGGTGTGTCTTTAGCACAAAAAAGAGGGGGGGGGACTTTTACTAAATATTAGGCTAGAATGTTGTGAATTCTGTTTTGCAGTAATAAATGTAATTCATGCGGTGTACATGCACTGCTCTGCTGCATGCACACATTGTATTTCAGGGTTAGACTGATTAAAACTGCAGCATGTCTGAATTTTTTAAATGTCATATATAATACCAATTATCATTATGCTATTGTATATGATTACTTGGACTCCAGGAAGGTTAACCACTACGGAGGAAACTAATGAGGGTCAATGAGGATCATATCTCACTTTGCGCTCAGCGCGTCTTCACCAGATAGAGACGTGACTAGAGTGCAGTGAGTTATGATGCGTCTTTGGGTGGAAAAAGGGTATTTTTTTACATAACTGTCAGGTTTATGGCCATTAGAGTGTTAATTACTCTTAGGTTATATTGTGTGTGAAAGATACCTACTTCTTTTCCTATTCAATTCAATTCACTTTTATTTATATCACGCCAATTCACAACAAATGTCATCTCAATGCACTTTACAACAAAAGTCATTTCCCATACAATTATACAAACATTCCAATCAGTTAAACGTTTTCTATGTAAGGGATCCCAGCGTAAGGTTGTGCCCGGATCATGCAGACTCCAACCACAGCAATTTCTCAGCAATCCCTCATACCGAGCAAGCATGTAGCAGTGGAGAGGAAAAACTCCCCTTTAACAGGAAGAAACCTCCGGCTGAACCTGGCTCAGTACAAGGGGTCATCTGCCACGACCGTCTGGGGGTTTAAAGAAGACAGAGAATAGACAGCATGGAGGATGCTTGGTGACTTTGAGCCTCATCTGGACCGATGTTCCCCATCCAGCAGGGGACTTTATAGCAGAGCAGGGTACCAGACCGTCTGGAGCTTCTATAGGGAGAAAAATATTGAGAGAAAACTGGGTTAACAATCGCAATAACATTCTCCTCCCAATATTTTGTGTCTGCTTACAGAAACGCCCAGATTGCATATTGATCGAGGGCAAAAGCGCTTAATGGATTGTGTGCATTTAGCTGCAGGATTAACAGGTGAAATGCTGTCTGCGCCGTGTTGATAGATCAGCCTCAGCCTGTTGATGCAAGGCTCTGCTGTTTGTGCCGGGTTTTAACATATAAATCAGAAGTACAGTCACGTGTGTAAATGTATTGCAAACAATGTTTGTTTATTCTGAGTTGCTGAAATGTCAAGAAATTGTCATTGCCCCGGTTACAGAACAGCCCTTTGGAATAGAGATAAGGTGGAAATCCAATATGGGCCAAACCTTGCCCTTCCATTGTTGTTGTATTCATATGCATCTGTTCTCCATGATGAAGAAGCAGAAAGCAAGACATGACCCTGACATCATGTAAGAAACTGGTGAAATGGCAAACTCTATTCTGCATTAATAAGAGACCCACAAGAGTTAAAGAAAATATGAAGAAATATCCTCACCTACTGTACATTAAAGAGTTTCAAACATTCTGGCAGTGGAGCATATTCAAGTTTAAACCATCTGCATCCACCCGTGAACACTTCATTGGTGTTTAATGGTTTATTGTAGGATGCAGAGTGTGCTTATAAGAAAACTGTGGCAGATTTAAAAAAAAAAAAAGTTTATAGAAGCCACAGATAAGAGGTCAAATTTTTTGTGTGTCAGCTTTTAGATAGTACTGGACCGACAGGTCATTCTCTGAAGCAGAATACGAAGAGCTTGCTTTTAAAACACACTTATGAACAGACTTATATGGGTCACAAACAAATCCATAAAAACTCACACAGAGTATAAGCTGTTCTTTCTCAGAAAACTTGCCCAAACTATCTTGGTTCACACTACGTTTGCACCAATAACTATCTGACAGGTGCAGGGTTGAAGTCACTTCACGTTGTGTTCCAACTAGTTGTAATTTTGTTCACACTTGATTGTGTAGCATAAAACATGTTGTCACTGTGGAAACGGTTCTTATATCGGGAAGCTCTACATCTGGGTGCAATTGAGGAACTGGAACTTTGTCAGAGTCAAAGAAACACTCAATATAACAAGAATAAGATCAATAAATAGTTGATATTTGGTGGAATGGGACATGTTACTTTGCTGCAGAAAAAAAATATAGATACTATTGCAGTTTGTTAAATATTAAGTAAAGTAAAATTTTTTATTAAAAATAGATCTGCATAGTCAAAAATGGACAGGAATCTGGATATGTTTTCTCATCATCGAGTTCCTTACCCACCACAGCACTGGCTTTCCTGATGACTTTATAAAGTCAATTCCTGTCTGCTACCTTCATGCAAAAGCCTTAGCACACCACATCATGGGAAAAAAAACTGGTCACTGGTTACTACATGCAACAAAATGCTACAGATTCTAAAAGATCCAAGTTTACGTAAAAAATATGGCCTACTTAGACCCGTCTTATTAGTGACCAAAGAGTTCTTAGACCTAAACAGTTATCATCCAAAATGTATAACCAAGTATTTGTTGTCCTCAATAATTTCCAAATCCACTCTGCTAACAGAGTAACAGAACGTTGTGATCTTTGCAAGTCAAGGACCGGTTTGATGGTCTTCGTGATATTAAACAGAACTATCCACAGCCATACTGTATTCCACATTGTCTATCTTTCCAATGATACATTTTATGTCATCTGACAGTTTCTCCACTCTACAGCTGTCTGTGTTACTGAAATCAGCATTGGGCATGAATAATGAGTAAAGCAAGGCAGGAATAGCAAATTAGATCCAGGTATAACATTATGACACACATTCGCAGACTAGGTACCAACTCAATGCAGAATGTTGTAACTAAACCAGTTGAACCTGATGGTGACTTAAAAAATGAAATGCAAAAAAAAAGTTTGTACTACAAATATTTGGAACAACTTTTCTCTGTCATATCTGTAGCTACAAGCTTTTCATTTGACATATATGATAAAAACAAAAATCATCCCTGATGTGTGCTGTACTTATTTTATCTCTTGTCTCTCACCTTCTTAATGCTTGTCCCTCTGTTTTGTTGTTTTGTTTGTTTTTTGCTGCTGTTTTTATTTTACATTCTGCGGCGGTCAGCCGGATGAACTCACCAACGTGCTGGAAATCTGCAATATCGTTTTCACCAGCATGTTCTCCATGGAGATGATCCTGAAGCTCACTGCCTTCGGCTCTTTCAGTTACTTGAGAAATCCCTACAATGTCTTTGATGGAATCATTGTCATAATAAGGTACAGCCAAAAGACTCTAATTTCTCACACATTTGCTCATCAAAAGCATACAGCTGATTGTTTTAAAGGACAGACATGGACTGAAGTGAATTGCTTATTTGAACATGCTTTATGAGTTTGATTGAAATATCAGCGTTTTCACAAGCAGGCGTGAATACTGACTTTTACAATTAAGTCGGTGTGCTTTTCATTCTTTTTTATGTCAGCCTTTTTTTTTACCCTGATTATTCAATAGAGATGGTGATGTTATATTATACCAGTTTTGTAAAGGTGTCAAATACATGCTGCCTCATTTAAATGATACCACCTGTATAGATTGGGATGCCAAAGTGTCAGGCAACACAGAAACATGTTTTGTCTTTTGTTGTGTGTGCCTAGAGCTTTCTGTGAATGGCTGTGGCTTTGATCTGCTTGTATTTTTTTTCTTTCTCAGTTCATATGGTTAGAAGTCTTTGTCTGTGATCCCCATTAGAAACCTCAGAACAAATACACATCAAAGTATGTAAAACTGAAAAAAGATCAAATGTGCAACCCATCACAGAAAGGTACAGGTTTGATTGAACGTTTCTACGTCTTTCTTCTAATCTCATGTTTTTTGACCCGTTTCTATCTTCATCTTCCTGAATGTCCACGGCCATTGAGGAAAAAGCTACTCTATGAAAGTGCCCCTATTCAGTCTACAACAATTCAGGAGAAGAAAGTATTTTTGATGTACTCAGTGGGTTCTTTCATAGCCGTTTCGTCCTTTCTGAGAGAATAGCTCTCCATTAATTAAAAGTATTTCAGAAGAAACACAAGCATGATAAATCCAAGTTATTTAAAACACATGTTTGGAGCATATATAGGTTCTGATTTATTAAAATCAGGGGGGCAGTGATTGCAGTTTCCTGTCCAATCACAGATAACCGATCTTTAGAAAAATCTAACATGCCAATTTCAATTTCTGCCGATACCAATTTCTTTTCATAACCAAATGCATTTTACTTCATTGATTTTCTTTTATTGAAAAAACCCCAGATATGAATACTCAAGAAACAATAGAAACTATTTTCAACTGGAGATGAGGTTATATTTCTCAAATATAAATACACTCTTTTTAGCATTGTTTTTCGATTGTTTTCCTTCAGTCTTTCAATTTTCTTGTTTTAAAAATAAACCTGTTTTGACCCAACAGTATGACAAAATGATTTTATAGCCATTTTCTGCTTTCACACAAGGTCTTCAAGTAAGTAAGATCGATTTCACATAAATCAATTTCACATTGAAATATTGGTCAATTTTCAATTTCCAAAAATGGCTAATTGTGCACAACTGTTGAGAGGCACAAAGATAGAGATATATATGCAAAATATTGGTGAAACTGTCAAAATATATTTAATTAAGTAAAAGTACAAAGTATTATTACAGAAAAAAAATACTCAAGTAATGGTAAAAAAAACAACTATTTGGTAAAAAGGCTACTCAAGTACTGATTATTTTTTTCTGAGCTCATAGCATATGATTTATTATAAAAAGTAATGTAATTTGACAGAAATGTAAAGTTATATGCAAATCCTAAAGAACAAAATAAATAGAAATATGTGGCATAATTGTAAAAAATACAAATGTGACGAGAAGAAAATGTTTTCTGCATGCTGCATACTTTTGCGCCTGTGATGAGGTTTACACACTTCGTATCAAGCACAAACCTTCAATAAATCAGGGCCATAAGGATTAATGGTGGAACAAGAGAAGAAATAAACTGAACAGAACACATGTTAAAAAAAATTAAACAACTTTTTAGCTTTAAAACAAAATAATGTTTTCTTAAAACAGCTTGATCGTTTTTCCCCTTTTTTGCATTTCACTGCAGTGTTTGTGAGATTGTTGGGCAGTCAGACGGTGGTTTGTCTGTGCTGAGGACATTTCGCCTGTTGAGGGTGCTGAAGCTGGTAAGGTTCATGCCTGCTCTCCGGAGACAGCTTGTTGTCTTAATGAAGACCATGGACAACGTGGCCACCTTCTGCATGCTGCTCATGCTCTTTATCTTCATCTTTAGGTAAGCTGATAATATATGTTATATAATGTAGAGGTGCTTTGCTTTGGTTTTTTGGGGTTCTGATCATGTCCCACTTGGTAACAATATTTTTTTGATTTACAACGACTTGAATTAAATATTCTTTCCCGTGTTTTATCATTTTGTTACAAAAGCAAATATAAATAAGCTATGCATGGAGATTTATTCCAACATTCTCCTCCATTTCTTCTGTTTTTATTAGATTATTAATTGCATAGCAGGTATCACAATTAACTTTTTGAAATATAATTTATGAAATCTGGTGTTGTTGCTGCTAATCTCCTCTGGCTTTGCTGGAATCGTACGTCTGACCTCTCTCTCTCTACTCCGCAAAACTATCTAGACATCCATTTTATTCCATGCTGACCGTATCTTCACAGAGGCTCCTGCAGGAGCTTCTCCTTTGGCACCTCCAAAACAATAATATCCTTCTGCTCCACAACTTGAAAAAGCTACCTTAAATAAGGCTGCTGTAATGTTGATCATTGTTTGTTAGGCTGCCCAGTACTACTGCCATAAAACTGGATAATTCCACCATGAACTTTGGCCTACTCAACATCCACTCCTTTACGCATAAGGGGAATCTCACCAAAGACCTCATTTGACCTCAAACTGACCATAAGTTTGACTTTTTATGTTTGACTGAAACATCCATTGGCATTTCCCATCTTGGGTTCCACTGTTAACCAGGGGTAGAGTTATGGGGTGACTACTTGGGCTGAAGCCCCGGATGTTTTCTGAGACTCCCCAAATCTGAAATTTACTTTGTGAATTGACTGATTGGATGAGAAAAGTTGCTCATGAGCGCAAGTGTCAATGCCCTCTTTCCACAGTACTTTTTTTCAGCCGCTACAACTCTGTAATAAGTTAATTGATTAAAAAGTAAGTTTCCAAAACATCTTTAAATCCAAACAAGAGCTCAAATCATAGATTGTATTTAGATGGACGATGCCTCCGTGAGTACACCCATAGGTTTTCACCATAGTTGTACTCACTGAGTACACCCATAGGTGTATGGGTGTATTTTGCCACCAGTGCTAGCACTAACGGCTCATCTGAGGCCTGTCAATCAAAAGGACACCCCCCTTATTACTTACAATTTCAAGATTAAATTAAGTGATCGACTTAAAGTTTTTATTTACTTTTTATTTACTTATTGAGTTTGCTTAAAGTAACACCTTTCCCTAGGAATTACTAGTATCCAGGTGTTTGTATTCAACCTTCGAAAAAGGGAAAATAATTCTAAGTGTTAAAAAACAAGATGACATTCAAAGGTTTAATAAAAAAATAAAATGATACATAACTTAAAGAAGTTATCAGTACAATTCATTTTCATTGTGTGGAGCATTTTCATGTTGCAGTATCCTTGGGATGCACATCTTTGGCTGTAAATTCAGTCTGAAGACAGAGACTGGCGATACAGTACCAGACAGGAAGAACTTTGACTCCCTGCTGTGGGCTATCGTCACCGTTTTCCAGGTAGTCAACATGTCAAAGCTTATAATCTGCAGCAAATGAGCAAAATCACCAATATGCTTTTTGATAATAATCAATACATTTTCATTAAAGTATGTTTATGCAACCCCTGATTTACATGAAATAAATCCAGGGTAAATCAAGTTGCTATGATTCATGATATTACAATAGAAATGCTAAAAAAAACCATTAACAATCAGCCCTTTTTTTCTGTTCAGCGGTTTCTGTTACTAGCAGTAATCAAAACTGTCTTGTTTATCAGCAAGGAAGAAAAAAAATAGCCTCCATAGCAATAATAATATTGTTGGCTCCTGTTAATAACATCTATTTTCCTGTCCATTCTCATGCCTATAGCTTAATTTTTATCTTAATTTGTTATATTACAACAGTAATATTTAACCTGTATGCTTTCTTTAATTATCCATCGCTCAACATGTTGGACTAAACTATGCGTGAAAGACTAATATAAACATTCTGTTTGTTTTTCTTTGCCTTTCTTTAAGATTCTGACCCAGGAGGATTGGAATGCAGTGTTGTACAATGGCATGGCAGCCACCTCACCGCTTGCTGCACTTTATTTTGTGGCACTCATGACCTTTGGAAACTACGTCCTCTTCAATCTGCTGGTTGCCATTTTGGTGGAAGGGTTTCAGGCTGAGGTAAATCATGAAAAGAAGCTTTATAAGTCACATAAATTACTTATTTGGGGATTTAAAGATTTCCTTGAATGGTTTTTTATTCTTCCTGGTCTCTCCAAACTCCTCCCATTCCTCCCAGTTCTACATCCACAGCAGGATCCTGGAGGGTGCATGGGAGTTTGCCCAACCAGTCTACATGCTTTTTGTAGACCCTTGGTGGGGGGGTACTCTATGGGAGCGGGGTGTAAGCTAGGGGTGCGGGGGTACCAGGCTCCTTGATATGGGCTGTTAGGTTCCTGTATGGCTGGTGTAAAGCCGCGTTCACACCGGTCAGCGCATCCAGGCGTCAAATTTGATACTTTAAAATTTAAACCCAGCTGCTTGCACATTTTGTAGTCCGCGTCGGCGCGTCACGTCAGTTCGTCAGCGGGCGGGCAGGGATGTCTCTGTTGTTTTTCTGTTATTTCTGCACTTTCCCTCCCTCTGCTCACCTCTTCCTTGTCTCTTTCTCCTCTACTGGACATATGTGTCCCTCAACGTCTTCTACCCGCTTTTTTTGCAGATTTCATCGAAATAGACAATAGGAAACTATTAGTGGATATTTAGTAGCGTAATTGCCAAGTGGGTTTAGCTAACGTTAGCTACCATGACAAGAAAGTGAAAAAGAAAATAGTTAACTGCTTACCTGGTACTCCAATATCCTCCGATATCTTCCCCCTAATAAGATCCGATCTCTTCCTGAAATTCCGACTCTGCAGCATTCTAGCTCGATCTAGCCGACTCCAGTCAGCATCCCTTCCTCCGTCTCCCCCGCTGTTTGGGTAGCCTGAGCCAGCATCTCGTCCTCCGTCTACCCCGCCCTTACCACCCTGGCATCCTGTCCTCCCGCCTTTCCTGCCCTTACCGAATCTCATTGCTGATTGGATGACACCCTGCTTTTACTGCCCCAAGGTTCAGTTTTCCAAGTTTACGCAGCAGCTGCGTGGACGGACCATCCAAGCAGCCCACTGCGCCGACGTGTGCGACTTTGCTGCATAGCAACTTGCGCAGCTTGACGCCCCCTTGCTGCATATACGTTGCATGTATTTTAGCTGCCCTGCTTTCTGAATGCACTCGCCGGTGTCAATGTGCCGTAATAACTTTCACATTTGAACTTTCAGTTCACATTGCTGGAAGTAAGTCGGGCTTGTTTCCGGTGAGAGTTGGACTCCTGAAGGCTGCTCTTTGTCACAGATTCCAAGCACATCACATCTGAGCCAAATTACCAGTATGAGATGAAGATACAATCTCTGGTTATTTTTTATTTACTACAGAACAAGAATTACAGACTTTCATGATTGTTCCATGTGTAAACACCTCCCACGCCCACCCCATCCCTGCATTCTCAGCATGTGCTCCTCTCCAGCTGGAAGTTGACATCCATCTGTCTGTGGAGGTCATGGAGTTTAGCTTGTGACCTTTATTACAGACATTTCAAACCAAATTAAGCTCAGCTTTTCTGCTTTGCTGATTTACATGACACCACATTTGACAGACAACTGCAATCAATACAGCTCTACGTTAAAGGTGCAATATGTAAGAATTCTACAGTGAAATAATCACACAACAGTCTAATGTCCCGACCATGTTGAATGGAAGGTTACATTAAAACACATTTCGATCTCAGCCGGCTGGGAGGTTGTACGTTTTTGTTATTTTAAAATTTGTGCTATGGGATGTAGGTTCCAGCGCATATCACATGCAAGCCCACAAGTTTGCCAAGTCTTAAACCCTAAACAGCGCAGCAGCATTTGCAATCTGACACGTTTCTAAAATAATCGGCTCTAAAAATAACTCGTTACTTTTTAAATTATCATCAACTCAATATTGTGCTGAAAAGTATTTATCTACCAATCCACTCACTGTATAAAACTCATCTTGGCTCGTCATCATGTATCTTCTGGACGATCAGTAACTGGCAACTCTCCATTAAATTGTCGGAGGGATGGGGGTAAGTGACTGAATGCGGGCCACGTAGTTTTTCTGCAGTGCTCCAACTTGACCACAAGATGTCAAAATTAAATATTGTACCTTTAACGCTGCCGCAGCTTCCTAAATGCGCCTCATATCATATTTTAACCCTCCGCTTTTTCTGCCTATGCCTAAAATGTAGCCTACATGGACAATGTGTAATATATGTGTAATAAGATCTGTGTTTATGAAACTCCAAGCTGGGAGATCATTTGCCTTCCTGAACTTTGTCACAATCATTAGTAGTAGTGAAATAGCCATATTTCAAACGGAAAAGTACACACAGACTACCCAAAAGATCCTGTTCCCCTACTCTGGCATCATTTCAGCTCAGCTAAAATAAGTAAATAAATACAGAAATCATCCGAATGTTAAATATTGTACAGTATAATTCAGGTCAATAATTCATTTAAAAAAAGTGTACATCAGATTATATATAAACTATTTTCACTGAGTGTAATTTCTACTCATTTTGGTGATTAATATTTGTATTCCGCACAAAATAAAAATAATACATTTCATTAATAAAGAAAGAACATACTTTACATAGAGATTTGCTTTGGTTGGCCACGCTATGACGAACAAAATAACAGGGAAAGCATGTTAATAAGTGTTTCCTTAAGGCACACAGCCCTGCATGTTTTAGATATGTCCCTGCTTCAGCACATCCGATTTCAATTGATGGCTGATTAATGGGCTTTTGCTAACTCCAATCCTCTGAACCAGGTGTGTTAAAGCAGGGAAACATCTCAAATACGCGGGTCAGTGTGGCTTGATGAGCAGGGGTGAGAAACACTGACGTGGCACGCAGCAACAGACATCCTCCACGACGAAGGGAAGCCACAAAAGGTTGTTGGTAAAGAATCTGCATTCATAGAGCTCTGTGTCCAAGGATTTTAATAGAAAATTTGGTAGAAGAAAAAAAAATGACTGGCATTTTTTAGGAGGAGTGAAAAATCCTCTTTTTCAGTCAAGAGTAACATGTTTATGTAATTTTGAAACAAAGATCCCTGAAGATCTTTGTTTGGAAAAAGTAATCATACATAGTAATGAGTGCGTATACTGCGCAGAACCTGACTTCACTGTACAGTAGGATCCATCCATCCATTTTCTTAACCGCTTAATCCTTTGTACAGTAGGATGACATTTTTAAATGTGTCTCTATTAAAATTAAAAAGTCAAATTCATTCACAGTTATCAGATGTTTGAACATTATTATGGCTTTAGTGGTAGCTTATCTGAACCATCCCCCTGATTAATGGACTTGTCAGTCTACTGTAAACTGTCAAGCTCACAGATGATATAATTTGACAAGTTTAGTTTAATATTATAGTCGGCTTTCAAACATCAATGCATTGTTGTATTGTATAACACTCTGAAGTGTGAACTGGAGGGAACACCCTAACACATGTCAACAACAGTTATCTTTCAAGCTGTTTCTCTCCTTTTTTTGTTGAGTTCTCACTTGCAGCCTGTCCCCCTCAGGCGCTCTCACCTCATCTGCTCTGTAGCTGCCGCTGCAACACACAAGGGATCATTGAGCCAATTTATAGTTGTAGAGGCAGCAGGAAAAAATCCTGTAGGTCCTAACAAAACCTGTAAAGGGTTTGTTTAAAGGTGTGTAAGTGGCTTTGAACATTTGCTGATTTAGTCTTGAGAAATAACTTCAAACTGAAACTATTTGGTCATTATCCACTTAGTTATTTTACATTCAGTGATCATTCTGTTTTTTTTGTTTTTTTTTAAGAAGTACCAAAGGAA
The DNA here is from genome assembly GCA_028564705.1 of Apricaphanius iberus. Classification (NCBI taxonomy): domain Eukaryota; kingdom Metazoa; phylum Chordata; class Actinopteri; order Cyprinodontiformes; family Aphaniidae; genus Apricaphanius; species Apricaphanius iberus. Next base: position 332,548 of record JAPXFQ010002555.1, on the reverse strand, counting down.
ATCTGAATTGATATAAGGTCCTAAGTATTAACAGCTTTCAGAAACCTAACAATATGATGCAAACTATGTATTTCTGCTTTAAAACAGTGGAATATATATAAAAAGCAACATAGAAACTAGATTTTCTTTAAAAGGTAAAGCTGCATGCTTTTTTGATCTTGAAGAGTGCCTTCTGAGCTTAATGTTTCATGTTCTTAGTTTCCTAATCCTTGATTGCTTTTTCTATCTCTTGTGTCGCACCACCTTCAGGGTGATGCGAATCGCTCCTACTCTGACGATGACCGCTCTTCTTCCAACTATGACGAGAGTGAGAAACATGACTCCATAAAACTGTCTGGTGAGTTCTCTTCCCTCGCAACTGAAATGGTGGTTTATTTCTGCTGCAAATATTTTTGTCACTGTTTTTCTTTGGGTCTTTTTGTATTTTGTTTTTATTTCTTGGAAAATTAAAGACTTTTGATATTTTTGAATATATTTCAGAGATGTCGCTCATAAAAGAAAAAAATTATAGACATAGGACAAAAGGCTTAACTATAAATTTAAAATAGTTTTAAATACAAAATATAGAATTGTTTCATAACAACCACTACTTTGTTAGCTTGTAACCCCCTAATCTTATTTTGTACAATATTTTTTTTTCTTTTTTACCTGGCACACAATATATCCTGAAGAAAATGTTTGAATCTTGGAAAAAAATCAAAGGTAATATGAAAATAATACCGGTGAAAATGCACAAGTATGTAACTTTCATGAAATAAAATAAGGAAATGCCATTACTTAATTATTTCCATTTTTTTCCCATGCAGATATAATAAGAAAAAAGATTGGTTAAAACAGAATGTGACTGGGTTTTATTTTTATTTTGGAGCACAACAGTTAAAAGTGTAGAATACCTAAAACAGCATAACACACTTTTCAGTTTTCAATTCATAACCAATGTATTATTTTCCTTCCAGTTTATAATTATATGCACTACTTTGTTTAGGTCTGTAAATTCAGATTAAATAGATTATAGAAGCTTGTGGTTGTGTTGGATAACAATGAGCAAACAGAACAGGTTTGTTGCTCAGAGCTTGTAGTTTCTTCAGACGGTTTATTCAGCTGTTTTGCAAGATGAAAAAAGTATCTGACTCGCTCTCACAGCAAACCATTTCAGCCTCTAGCCGAGGAAACGTTGGCATTGCTTTAGAAGTGATCTTTGATGTGTAAAAAATTTTGAGATTTCTTCTTAACAAAAAAAAAAAACAATACAAATCCTCACTGTCCACTTACATAAGCAAAACACATTGTTTTTTCTTTGTTTTTCAGCAGACCTGCTGATGTGAAGTGTGATTATTTATGTAACTACGTGATGCGGTTATTCTAAACTGTTTCATTTCATCTTGAGGATAATTAAGACATGTTTTTTTGAGACTGTATTCTACTTTTTATAAATTCTAGGAACTCCCAAAGAAAATCCAAATGCACTAAAATGATAGGCTAATGAGAGAAGATGTTCCTTTTTAATATAAGCAACCCAGTGATCTTTATATGATTTAATCCAAACTGTAGCAAAAAAAAAAAAAAGAGAATAACAAAATTTACTCTCTTTTCTCAATCACCTCTAGATCCAAGGATTTGTACCCTAACACCAAACGGTCACCTGGAGCTCGGTGCGCTCTCAGGGTCCAGGGGATCGTATTCCTCAGAGAAGCGGAGCTTCACCAATGAGTTCAGAAAGAGCAGCTTGATGAGCCTTGGGAGGAGCAGCCTGGAGAGACGCTCCCTTTCTCTGGTACTTTGTCAGCCACAGAGATTCACGCGCACTCATCATGTATCAGGCTAAAACATGCAGTGCAATTCTTTTCAGCTGTTTTTAATTGTTGTTAGGTGACGACATGATTTGAGACGCGTCGCTGTTGTTGTGACACTGATGCAATGATGGGGTACAGGAGAGGAATTTGAATTTAACGAGCATAGCTGCTACACCAGCAGAAACCCCCCCAAAAAAATCCCACACAGAACTTTGTTTTGCAACAGGTGCTCGTTGTTATATCATTTCTTTTTTAATGCCGCCATGAGGGGATCTATGTCTGTGTGGGAGGGATTTTAGATTTGATCAAATGAATAGGTTTTGTTATGCTTTGATGTATATTCCATTCATTACAGCTCTTTGTGCAGTTTGGGATTCCTCATTACACCACATAATTGCCTCTGGTAATCCGCATATACTCAACAGTGCATAAAATACACGCACAATATGCTTTATACATATATAAGAATTAAATATTGGGGTGACTTTTTCAACTAATTGAATTCCCGTCGTCCTCAGCATCCATGGAGCAGATCGTAGATAGCAAAGACAACAGCGAGATGTAGAAAAGTGAATGCAAATCTGATAGGTGGTGATGCAGGGAGATGTGGACGTGAGTTAACACATGAACGAAGCGGACGCACAGTGATAATGAAATGCAGTAGCGCTCATACCTCGGGGTTACAATGCTAAGCACAATGTATGCATGAGATCCAGTTCACTGCGATACCTCCTCTTTGAGCGCCTTCAGTTTTTTTGATCAGTTGTACAAGCTGCCGCTGAAAACAACTGGAGGATGGGCATCCAAGAGACTTATTTATGAAGAACTTTGTTTCATGTTCCAGGTGAAATTTCGTGAGCGTTTTTTAGTCAGCTCTTTGATCATAACACATTCTGGGGTGTAAATCAGATCGATTTGTTGGTCCTCTGCTTTATTGTTGTTGCCACCAGGGTTTATCTGTTTTGTTCTTGATTAGACTGAATTTGGTGCGGTGCTGCAGTGATACAATCAGTTTCACTGACGGTTGTCTGGTTGACAGGGCCTGAATCAAAATAAGTTTTTAAGTTGATAAGGAATAGAAAACTTGTGCAAATTGGAGGTAAAATACTTTGATTTACTGTCCAAGGCACAGTAAGCTCAATTCAAACCAATCAGATGTATTTAAGTTGCAATACCTTATGCTGGAGTACTGAACACTGAATATATTCTTCATGTAGGGCTGAGGAAAGGTATATGCCTTCCTGTGTTTTTCTTCTTTCAGTGTTTTTTTTTTCCTCACCTCACACATTTCAGATAATCAAACAAATGTATAATGGCATAAAGATGAGCCAAGAAACAAAAAAAGCAGTTTTAATTTTTTTATTTCATTAACTGATTAAAAAATACTATCCAAACCAAACTGGACGTATGTGGAAAAATATATTGACCAAATCAGTTCCAAGCGCTTAGTTATTTATTGATTAAATGATGCTCAATCATACCACATTATGCCATACACTGTACAATTTACAGTTGGTAACTATAAAACATGCTCTATTAATGCAAAAAATGATAGAAAATAGATCAGTGTTTCTAATCCCGGCTCCTCGAGACACACTGCCCTGCATGTTTTACCTTCTTTAACACACCCGATTCAGATGACCGCAGTTCAACAAAAGCCTGTTAATCCGTTATCAACTGAAATCAGGTTTGCTGAGGCAGGGGAACGTCTAAAACATACAGGACAATGTGGCTGAAAAACACCAGACTAGACGATACTAAAAGGAGGTCAGTGGTGTTGTCACCTTCAAAAGAGCTAGTTCTAAATTCAGTTCAGCCAGATTAAAATGTATTAATTCATCTTCACAAGTCACTGCTTAAATATTTTGAACCAGGGTCACAGATCCAATCTGCCCTACTATCCATTTATTTTTCATATTTTGTAAAGTTAAAGGGGAAGTTTGGGTTTGGACCTTAATTTTAGCAAATATCATGTTCATTTACTCACCCAGACAGGTTTGGAGCCCCATTGAGTCCTTCTGGAGAAGTCTATATCCATTCGCGGTCAGCATATATATTTATATAATGGGACTCAGTCAGGGCAGGAGATTTGACGCCTGTAATAAGGCAGTATCTGCCCCAGAACTCCTTCAGTTAGCCATGTTTTTTATGAATAGTTAGCAATATTCTCCTGTGAGTTTGGAACATCTTGGAAGTGTTAACGTATTAGCATCTGGGGTTTTCACAGGCTTGTAATGCAAACGATTCCAATTTATACTAACCTGGGATTTTACTGAAGTCGCAGTCGCCCTCCATTAAAGCTGTACTCTGCGTAGGTTGCGGAAATGGAGCCTGTGGAAGTTGAAATCAGTCCAATTGGTCAGATTTAGCTGGAGGGTAATTCTTTCCAACAGAATTTTGCCCACCAGGAGTTGTCTAATTTAATAACCACAAGCTTAGCCGGAATTCACTTTGACATTTTATCGCCTTGTTTGTTTTAAACAATGAATGTCCTATTCTCTTTATCTCTATTTTGCTGTGTTGTCTAAAGCTCAAAATAGCCTCATGCACGTTTATCATATATGCCTTCAAACACTTTCACCTTAAATATGCAGATTGTTGTGTTTTGGTTTCTAGCGCCATGGTCGCAGTTCCAACTACCACAACTGGGGGAGACCTTTTCCTCTACAGTCTGGATGGAGTCGCAGGTACACATTCTTTAGCTGTTTATTTAAAAGTGTGTCGAGTTTATTAAGCCTGAACTGCCCATACTTAAACGATATGCTTTTTTTTCTATAATCAATAATGTAGCAAAAAAAACCATAAGACTCTTCTTTTACATTTATATAATCCAAATGAAACATAAATATTTATTACCCTTTAATTATGCTTTTCATCTTTTGCACTGCAGGTCCAGCTCAAACAGCCTTGGTAGGAGGACCTATGGTTTCAGTGGAGCACCTCCTGTTGGAGGAAGCCTGCGTGTGTGCAGCACCCGCTCCCCCTACTCCTACAACCGCTCTTCAGAGCAGGAGTCCCTTCTCTCTCACTCTCTCCACTCCCATCATTCCCATCATCCTCTCCCACCTCCTTCATTCCTCTCCAGACATTTCGGGGCGAGAAGGGATCGACGGGCTCTGTCCCTGGAACTCCCAGAGTTGCTCCGGACAGGTGCACAAGCTCCGGGACAGCCACCCGTTCAGATTCCAGATCATGGAAGAAAGGTTGGGTCTGGAGCGGTGGGCTCTCTCACTGGAGGCTCGGGAGCTGGCAGTGGGTTAGGAGTGGAGCACCGGGACTGTAACGGGAAGGCATCAGGTCACCACAATCATCTGATCACTGATGTCTTCCCACAAGTCAATGCGCGCAAGGACAGAGCGGATCTAGATGAAGAAACAGACTATGTGAGTTGTCAGTCGTCTTCATTCTTTTTATTCTGTGAAAGGACAATTAAATTGTAAATTGAACAGCCTTCAGGAAGAATGAGGTAATTGTCACATTAAACAAAGGAAATACTTTCTTTCATGTTTGAAAGTTATAAATTTACTCGTAGGAAACTCTAGAACACCCTTCATTACTATCAATACAATATACTGGAGGATTACTCACTCATTCCTCCATTTGTTTTAAAAAAAAGAGTTGGTGCTTTCGTATCCAGAAGATGATGGAAGTGTACAAGCCAGACTGGTGCGAGACTAGAGAGGACTGGTCAGTCTATCTTTTCTCGCCGCAAAACAAGTGAGTACGACATATCTTTTTACATCTAAAAATCAAAGATGAATTATGTAAAAGACATGTAATTTCTTTATTATGTTGTTCTGTTCTAAAATACTACAGGTATCAGAGAGATAGATATATTATCTGGTAGATAGATAAATTATAATGTTTGAAAATGTTACTATTGAGCAGATGTCTTCAAATGTTACATCATCTGATCTCCGAGTTTAGACAATTCTAGTTTCGGTCCTTCTCCCAAAAATATGTCTGTGTCAGCAGTATACAATGTGATGAATGAAACATGGAACAATTTAATTGGCTAGTTGTTGGGGGTGTCTCCAAAGAACCTTGGCAGTTCTTTGGTTTTCCTCTTGAATTTGTGCAATGTCTTGACTTCTTCTGGAGATATCTCAGACTGCTTTTTCATTCTCTTCCCCATAAAACTTTTAGTAATCAAATACCGCATTGTGATAATAATCTGCACACGATCACAGTATTGGTTTAAATCAAAGTAAAGAACTATCTGAATTATATTGTTAAAGTACACACAGCCTCAACTTTTAGAACTAAAGTAATACATTAAGCCTTGTAACACATCAAGATACTCATGAAATCAAGAATTTACTATTATAAGTGATGAGTAGACCAATTGTTTTGTATTTCAAAGGGCAAATTAAATTCTGGCCCATCAGAAGTCATACAAAAGTCCAGAGTGAGGTTTCTAAGAAGCCATCTGGAGGACACAGCAAACATGTGAATCATGGTTCTCTGAACCAGCTCAGAGCAAAAGTAGAACTTTTTGGGTTAGATGCAAAATGCTACGTGTAACATAATTTTAGCACAGCATATAACCAAAAGTGGTGACATCATGGTGTGGAGTTGTTTTATTTTAGCAGGACAGGGAAGCTGGTCCAACTTGACGGAAATATGGATTATCCTAAATAAACAGCAATACCGGAAGAACACCTGTTGGTGGCTTCAAATGACCGGACACAGAACAATGATCCCGAACAGGCAGCTAGAGCTAAAGTTGTCCTGACTCAGATTCGACAGAGAAGCTGTGGAAAAAACACACGTCAAAAGACACTGTCCATTCTGACTCACTTTTACCCATTTAGAGATTTTAGTATGTGGGTGAGCAGAGAGATGAAGGACAATGGTAACTAGAGTACAGATAAAGTAGTCTGCTGGCGAGACAACTTTTTTTCCGTCCAAAATTCTAATCATTTGGCATGTTTCTCCAACAGCTGTGGTAAAAAATAAGATCCACTGACCTTTATTCAAGCCAATGCAGGGTTGGCACTGAGTTTGGGTAAATGCCTCAGATATAACCTGTCAGAGCGGAACACAATGTGACAAGCATGTGTCTTCATTTGTGTTGTAGAGCAATTTGGCAAAAGGGTTCGACTAATACCCTTTGCTTAATTCTTTGGCAGAAAAAAAGGTTTCCCCCAGTAAGACCTACAGGTTTAAAAATACTCATGATTGGAAATGTTTAAGACTGAAATGGAATTCTCCGGAGGAACGCGGGTCCCATTTTCAAATAAATCGTCAGATTCGAAACAGAAAGTACCTAGTTTCCACAAATAGCTTGATAAAGAAATGATGCATTGTGTCTTTTTGTTTTCCTCTGCGAACAGAGTAGTCCGAGCTCTGAGCTCTGTTTTCCAGCGGCCTCCAATTTATTGTGCAGAAAACTCCCCTGAATGCAGCAAGAAAGAAGAATCACTCAGTCATCCACTCGCTCACTCACCCGATTCCCTGCGTGCTGATAGCCACTTAAGGGAAGCCAGGCCCCAGGACGATGTTTTGGCACGGTGGCAGGTGCCATCTGTCACGCGCCCATTTTGTGTGTGTGCTCGTGTTCCGCCACATCTCCAGTGATATCACGTTGCCCGTTCGTACATGTGCTCAGAGGGCTCTGCATATGCTAGTGTGGGAGTGTGTGAGCATATGTACGTCTTTGCCTTGTTTATGCCTCATTCTGCACATTCCATGCTTGGGTCCATGTCTAGGCATACAGTACAGACCAATCGTTTTGACACACCTTCTCATCCAGTGCGTTTCCTTTATTTTTCGTGACTATTTACATTGTAGATTCTCACTGAAGGCATCAAAACTATGAATTAACACACATGAAATTATGTAGTACTTTTACAAAAAACTGTGAAATAACCTGGCCTCCAATGTCACCAGACCTGAACCCAGATGATTTGGGGTGAGCTGAACCGCAGTGAGAAGGCAAAAAGGCCAACAAGTACAAAGCATCTCTGGGAACTCCTTCAAGACTGTTGGAAAACCATTTTGGGTCACTACCTCTTGAAGCTCAAGACAATGCAAAGCAGTAATCAGAGCAAAGGGTGGCTACTTTGAGGAATCTAAAATATAACACATGTATTCAGCTATTTCACCCTTTTTGGTTAAGTACATACAGTAATTCCATACATTATGTGTGCATTTATAGTTTTGATGCCCTTAATTGAGAATCTACAATGTAGTCATGGAAACAAAGAAAACGCATCAAATGAGAAGGTGTGTACAAACTTTTGGTCTGTACTGTAAGTGTATGTTTGAGGAAAAGTCCCACCTAAGTGGAGCTAAAGCAGGGAAGAAGACAAAAAATGAACTTAAAAAAAGGAAAGAGCTACGCTCAGAGGTTGCATTTCAGGTGGGTTTTGTGTTTGAGCCAACTTGGAGACAGGTCATTTTCAATATCAGGGGACTGGTTAGCCTTATTCAAATCAATAGACAAAGGGACAGGGTATCCACAAAAGGCAGCAGGATTAGCAAATTGATTTCCTCACCCGAAGCACCGGTGCAGCGGTAAGTATACCTCTTCTATTTATAGACGGGAGATGAATTGTGACGTGTGAGGACTTCTCTTTGGAACAGCTTACTGGTTTTGTTTGCACTGGACCCGGCGAGTTGTGCAAATGTCAGAGAGGTTCTTTGTTATTTAAGTCCACAAAGCAGCACTCCATAGCTTTCTTATGGTGCATTTATGCTAAATAAAGACATGTTTATTTAACATAGTTCTCAAGTTGTACTTGGTGTGGCCGGTATTAATGTCTAACTTTTTGATAAAGAACTTTTGAAGTGACGATAACTCATTACAATGCAATGTTTCTTAATTTCTTGGGGTTTTTTGCCTGTCATAAAAAAAAAAAAATTGTCACCTTTTAATTTTTTCTTACCCAAAAGATTAAATGAATTGCTTTGAATTAAATGAAGCCAAGCTTGCCAAATCAATCCTTTATAATTGAACAGATGCTTGGTAATAGGCTATACTCTTGAGTTATTCATGGCTGCTAAAGAGGGAAAAAACACAACTAGGATGATTACAGCTTAAGTGGTACAAAAAGTACCTAAAAAATTTTTTTTAATCATAAATATAGCTTGAATCGTTTGACAAGCATTCAGCCTACCTCACTCTTACATTATCTAAATAATTCAATGCAACCGGCTTCAAAAATCATCTAATTGTTCCCCTCTTTGTCATTTTTTGATCAACTATTCCCACTAAGCAATGAGACGTCAGAGTGACGTCTTTTTTGGACGTCCAATTTTGGTCCACTGAAGGAGTTGTTTTGTAACGCCAGGTCTGTGGAACGTCTGTGCAAAGGATATTTATAGTCCATATGTGGTTATTTTAGACATCATTTCAACTTCAAATTGAGACAAATTTTAGACATTAATTTGTACCACTTCTATAACTATCAAGAGGCTGGAGGACATGTTAAACATGTAAACATACTGAAAGTTGAAACATTACTTCCATCATCTTTCACTCTGTAAACCCACTAGGGGGCAGAGTTGTGGACATGCACAGTATGAATCAGTCAAGATTAATAACTAGCCGCTCAATGCAGACACCTAACTCCCGTAAACTATCATCTCAGTGCCGGGACAAACACAACCAAACACTGACAACAAAATAACTCAAAACATAACTAAAGAACATTACTATATTTGGAACATAAATTATAATGTAAAATGGAGGAATTATACAATTAACATGAACACATTACCCATAAGTCTTTACAGACTACAACAACTAAACTTAAAAAAATGACAAAATAGAATGTACTCAAACAAACAATTAGTCAAAAAAACGGAATTATTGATTGATATTAACAATTATAATATATTGATATATGAATAAAAAGTGTCAACGGCATTTTCTTGCACCCATGTGAAGCCGTCCCCATGACGTTGAAAAAATTCCCATAGTTCACGGTTAAAAACGTTAAACTACATATTGACGTCCAAGTAGGGTCATTACTAGACGTCCAAATAGTAGACCTAATTTGCACGTCATTTAGTAGTCCAGAATTGGTCTTGGACCGACCAATGCAATGTAGATATGATCTGCATGTTCATAGGACATCTAATGTTTACTGGGTTAAAAGCCTTATAGGTGTCAATTACAATGACTGGGCTTGCAGACCCCTGATCAAATCGAATGAAAGTTTGAGTACAAACTATACACCAAAGACCAGGGGCCTGTACCATGAAGGTAGCTGAACAAACTCGGGGTTACATGATTGGTTTTGAGTCGACAAAACCAAACCGATGCAATCAGGCTTTATTGGTACCATGACGCAGGTCATCAACTTTCTCTGTCAACTCAGGCTTTGATCCTTAAGCTATGATTAATCCACACGCGCGTGCACATAAAAGAGTGACGTCGACACTGCACAACCAATCGCGTTCGATATGGATAGAGCGAGAGCTATATACGTTTCAGCGGAGGAGCAAGAGGTAATTCTTCAGAAATATGAAGAATATAGAAGTATTTTTCAAGCACGCAGTAACACTGTATCTGCTGCCAAAGCAAGAGAACAATCCTGGGGGAAGGTTGCTGATTGTTAAATATAGCTGATTGCTGATAATTAATTTCCCTCTGGGATCAATAAAGTATTTTTGAATTGAATTTGAATTGAATTTGATTGCGTTAATGTGTAGGTTAAACAATTCATGTACATTTATGTAGGTTAATCATATTAAAAATATATTAAATGCTAAAATGAAAATGTATTCGTGTTGAGATATATATATTATATATTGTATATGTGTGTAGATGTATGCAAAATGTGAATGTATAGGCTATTACATCCTAAGAAAGATTGATATTCATTGATTTTTAGATGCAACCCCAACTCCAAATGTTCTTGGCATCAGATCAAAACAAAATATAAAAATATAATTCAAAGTGGTGAGTATTTACAATAACCTCTTATTATTTTTTTTTAACATTTCATCACAAACACTTGTTTGCAGCAAACAGAAAAAAATGTGAAATGAGGAAAACTGGGGGAGGGCCACCTCCTCAAGATTACACCGTGGCGGAGGAGCTGGCTCTGAGCAACAATAAGGGGCGGCCGATTATGGATGCGGTACAGTAAGGGCATGGCTTTGACGAGTCACATTTGTTATGTGTAGCTCAAGAAGTTCACAAAGATAAGACATTCCTTCCCAGAAAATCTGTATCTTTCATAAAAGTAAGCATCAGGAAAGTCAAATTGATTTTGTCTGTCCCTAAAAACTCTTTCTCTACGAAGTGCTCGTCTAACAATTTGCGCGGAGATGTCCACTGGACTTGGGAGAAAAGGTGAAGCCATTGCAACAGAGAACAGACGTCACCTACTGTATATGTTTCTTTGCTCACAGCTGATTGGTCAAACTTCAGTCTGAGATCTCGAATCCAGAACATAACCTGCCCCGGAGCAGGTTAGCCGTGCAGCGTAAGATACCATGGCAACGAACACCGACTAAAGCCGAGCTACTTTCATAGTACCTAAAACCCAGGGTTGGTGGAAACTAAGCTGAAACATAGCTGGCTAGCCACCTAATCCGGCTTCATGGTACAGGCCCCAGACACCAGAGTACCAAACACAACTCATTTGACCAAAATAGAAACACAAAAGGAGACAGAGAACTCAGAAACAGGTAAGACAGAAAAAAGTAAACAGAGTAAAATAATCATAACTTTCCAAAAATAAAAAAGTATTCAGACTACAGTGAGAAAGTAATTAACAAGACTACAATACAACATGTACTATAAGTTCATCAGAAAAATAAGTACAGAAGACATATTCCATATGTATTTGGACAGCAGTGGTGAACCAGCTGCATGACCAAGACAAAAAATCTAAATGATAAACAGCAATCTGTGAGCAAGACAAATATTAATTGTATTCTCCACCGAGTCTGAATAGATGAGTACGGAAAAGCGGAGGCACACGCGTAGCGTACTGTGATGGTCCGGTAAAATAACTCTGGTGCTGGGATGGTGAAAATGCACCTAATGTGTTACGTGTTAAAATGGTCCAGTCAAAGTCCAATGCTAAAATGCTTTCAAATCTACATGAATATAGAATATGAAGCACTGATGCACCATTTTTATGTCTTTCTCCTCTTAGGTTCAGGATTCTCTGTCAGTCCATCATTGCTCATAAGCTCTTTGATTACGTGGTCCTGGTCTTTATCTTCCTCAACTGCATCACAGTGGCTCTGGAGAGGCCTAGGATACTTCAGGGAAGCCTGGTAAGACCAACAATTATCAGCTTCACTTATTATCCTCTACAGAAACACATAGTACTAGCTACATGTGTTTTCTTAACCATATTGTCTTTGAAGTTCAACCAAAGATATTAGTGGAGTAAAAGTTATTAATAGAGAAGGAAATTCTACCCGACCAAATTTCTCAATTTGTTTAAAGATGATACAAGAAAAGTCTAAATTATTGTTTGAACAATTTAACTTCACATATCAAAATGTAATGACTATGTATTATTTCAGTTGGTTCTTTTTTTTAAATATAAATCATGATTAAATTAAGTTAAATTAATTTGACCCAGGTGTGCTCCGCTTTCATTGTCCCTATTGTGATAAATACGAATACACTTCAGCAACCCTACATTTTTCTACAGTTTAATATGTTCTAACTGTAGGCCATATTTTCATTTCAATCAATCAGTCCATCAAACTTTAGAAAGCACTTTTCGTTCAAAGACTGCAATTCAAAGTGCTTTACAGAATAAAAATGACCCCACATAAGCTACAGTCCCACTCAAATTTGAAAGTATGACTACATTCATACATTTATCACCCCAGACCCCCGACCTCATGCGCACACACACACACACACACACACACTCAAGAGGAACAACACAAAGGACACTGGCCCAAGTGCAGATGAGCCAGGCTAGGTAAGGAAAGGTCATCAAATGTTTGATGTACAGCTGTTCTTTCCAGAGCAAGTGATGTATTTAGATTACATTTTAATCCTTCTGTTAAGTTTAAGATCTAAATTGCTCTTACCTGGTAAAAACACTGGCAGTGGATTCCCATTTAGAATGTATTGTGTTGTAGAATCATTTTTATTTCAAAGGCTCAAGCTTGGTCAGAAATGTTTAAACCCAATCTAAGTGGAAATTACTTTCCCTTCTTTTCCATGTTCAAACTATGTCTATGCCCTCTCTTTGTACTACAGGAACGACTATTACTTACCCTTTCAAACTACATCTTTACGGCCATCTTTGTCGCAGAAATGACACTCAAGGTAAAATGCTTCTCTTTTTTTCCAGTCTGTTTTTTATACTTTTTCCTGCAATTTTTTATTCCGAACACTCAAGTCATTATTCTCTTAACCTTTTATCTCAGATCCATGTTAATATGAATTGTACATTTTATCTTTGTTCATGGACTTGTATATTCAGTGTATTCTTTACTTAACCCTTTGTAGTCCCTCAAATAAATGCTACACTTCGGGTCCTCGGCACAAAAAAAATGTCCAAGAGAAAAAAAGTGCAAATAAAGTCATATAATATTTAATTACTCTCAATTTTTTTTTTCACAAATGCCATCCTTAGCCTCAGTCCTCCGGAAACATAAAAGAAATGCCTGTTTTTGAGATGAAAGCCATTTAATACTAGGTTTTATTTGAAAATCTGCACTCTAAACCCCCCCCCCAAAAAAAAAACAGGAAAATGACATATAAAATTGTCTATTAGGATATTGCTCTTCTTAAAATGATCGATTTTTTTGATGCAGACTGTAGAAACAACATTCACAAAAATTATGAAACCAAGCGTGGACACCAGTGTATGACATCTCTAAAAAATGCTCAAACCATATTTTTTAGAAATACATATTGCATTATGAATTCAGGGCCCATAGGATCCCAAAAATGTGAATAATTTAAATTCATCTTTATTCAATGCCCCAGCATTTATAAAGAAATCCATTCAGGTGAAAAAAGTCAAAACTACAATTTCAGTTTATGATGGCCGCAGAAACACTGGTGTGTAATTGTTTTTTTTTTTTTAATGGGGATATTAAGGTCTGTTAGAAAAATGTCGTTTGAATGGGAGTCAAGGGCACAAAAAAATGTCCGAGGGACCTTTATGTTACTGTAATGAATTTACAATGTTTTAAATCTAGTATGAGAAAAAATATATATTTCTGTTAAACTCCTCCAAAAATGCACATCTTCGGAAAAAATTGTAAGAATTGCATTAGCACAACAGTTATTCTAAAAATGACACCCGCCTGCGCAAAAAAACGCCCCAGGGACTATTAAGGGTTAAAAGAGTGGATGGTTGGATGGATGGAAATAAATGTAATAAGCTTTTATGTTCTGCATCTTCATTCCCTTTATTCATCTCCAGATTTATTTTTATGTCCTCCTGTCGATTTCCCTGATAACCCTCCACCTTGTGTTCTAATCTGCTGCACTTGTATCTTTACTGATGGGCAACCAGATAATGAATTTAATTAGAAGGCTATCATTCTTAACTTGGCCTTTAGCTACTGAACCTTCCATCAAAAACACTCAAGCATTCAATATCATGCTCCCCGCTATAAGTTTCGCCTTGTGGAAAAAATGAAAACCTTCCATTATTAGGATCTCTGTGTCTTCAGGTTTTTTTATACACTAGTAGAAATCCTAAGATGATTTATATATGATTATGGATAACAAAGAAATACTGCATGTAGCAGAATACAACAGATCGCTCTGGTATATGGTTCACTTATACTGCAGGATGGAGCTAGTCACAGTCCTATATCTGTCTTCTACCCCCCCTCCCTATTTGTAATTTAATTAACTCAGCACCATTATCATCTTTCAATTTGCTGCTCAATTTACTCACTTAAATGTGGTTTCAAGTCTCTTTCTTCTGCTGTTAACCATATATATTTATATAATTTTTTTCATGAGTGCTGCATGAGCGGGCAGCCTGTTTAAGCTGCTCAAAATCATGAGTTTTTTTCCTATCCTAGTATACAGTAAATACTATGCCGTCGGTGTAAATTGTGAACTTTTCTTAATTCAATTAGATTTTGTAATACAGCACCAGTTCAGAAAATGAGTCAAATTCCATTGTTAATACTGAAATACACAGTCATTGAAATTCACTCTAATACACTCAAGGCATATCAAACAATTGTATTTTGGTGTCACTAAATACGATCTAAACTTACAAGTTATTGAAATTTTGCTGATTATGTCATTGCTCAAAAAGTATCTATATGAAAAAGGCCATTTAAGTGTATTGCAAAATTATTTATTTAGTGTGCCATCTGATAGGGGGTTTAAGAGGAAACAGAAAAATCCCCAAAATATTGGTCAAGAATCCCTTTTGTATGGCAAAGAAAATTGGTGACAATAACAATAATAATAATAATAATAATAATAATAATAATAATACACTCTATTTATATTGCATATTTCAAGATAGACATCACAAATTGCTCCACAAAGGGATCTAGAAGTAAGCACAAAAAACCCCAGGATAAAACAATGTAAAGTACTACTGATGAGCAAGTTTAAAAAGACCAATCTTTAGCTGTTTCCTGAAGAGCTCCTTGAACTCCGTAGAGAACAGATGAAAGGACAGAGTGTTCCAGAGTGTGGGTGCTATTTCACCTTTAGTTTTCAGTTGGACTTTGGAACAGACAGCAGTCCTCGATTTGCCGACCTCAGAATCCCGGTGTTAACATATGGATTCATGAAATCAAAGATATACATTGGGGAAGCCTTGTAAGTCAAGAACGTAAAACTGAATCTAGTACTTTACAGGAAGCCAGTGCAGAGATGTCAGTATAGGTGTGACATGGAAAACGTATAGGGCTGAGTTGGAGGTTTAGCAGCAGTATTTTGGTTTTTAACTGAGGCCACTTAAATTGGAATTATAATAACAAATCCTAGATTAAATCAAAGCATGAATCCTAATTTCTATCACAGCACTGGAAATCATACATGTAGGTTTCACAATGCTCGTTAGATGAAAAAACCAGGAACAAACAATGTTTTTTTTTTTTATGGAGATCAGCAGAACACCTACAATCAGATTGTATCGATGTCAAGTAGAGTTAAAATCAGCAGTCACTCACTTAGTGGCTCTTTCTTAAAAAGAAAAAAATAGTTAACCAATGATAAAAAAATGAATAATTAGTGGGTTAAGTTATTTCAAGAAGGAGACACGACAAACACAGAAGCCTGGTGTAGCTTTGCTAATCACCAAAAAAAAAAAAAAAATAAGAAAGAAAAAAGCAAAAAGAGACAGAGAGAATAATAAAATGATTGCCCATGATACTTTCAAATAATATATAAATCCATGGAAGAAAAGTTGTAAGGCAGAGTAAATAGCAGAGAGAGGAAAGGTGCTCAGCATGTCCTTCAGCAGCCTAAGCAAACTCCATCAGCACTATCGACATAGCTCAATATATTCTAAGTCAATCTAACTAGAGATGCACAGATGAAACTTGTTGAAGCAAAGATGCTTTCCAATGCAATCTTAACATCTTTAAACTAACAAATGCTTAAATACTGTACAGGAGTGTAATAAAACCTTGTATCACAACATTAAAATGCAACATTTCTCATCAAAATGAAGTCTGTCTCTCTCCTAGTACTATCCAGTTCTGGTCAGAATACGACTTTGGCTGCTCAAGGAAGAAAGCATTGTGGGATTGCAACAAATTGCAAATCATTAGCCCTAAACGATAGTCATGTTATCTCAGCAATGGAGCTTCATATTAGCGATAAGCTAAACTGTTATTTAGCAACGTTTAATGAGCTTAGCCTTTGTTTAATCATGTCTGGATCAAAATATAAAATACTTGAGCCAAGAAAATCTGAAGAGGATTAATTGTAAAACATTCATCTTATCTGGGGAAAAATTATATTTAATTTTCCAATATACTGTTTAAATCTTATCTTGTCTCATATGAAACATTGTCCTGTCTCATGAGCTAGTTTCAACACTATCAAAAGAGCTTTTTCTTTGACAGTACAGTATAACCCCAAACTGTTCCTGGCAGGTTCCCCAATATGCCTTATTTATTTACATTTGTTCAGGCGGAAATATTCAAGGAAACTATTTGGGGAAGCTTTCAAAAAGGATTTACAAAAGTGTTTATTTTTTTATTTTTTTGAGTATATATCTGTTCTCTAAATTCCCTGTTCCTGGTCATTACTTTTTATTAAAGTTCTAGTTTGAATCTGTCTGCATATATCCCATGAATCACTTTGTTAAAATGATTTATTGTGTCAAAAAGCTCTTTACTCTAATGTTACCTATTCTGTTTGGAAAAATAAATATTTTATAAAATGTAATAATAAATGTATATAATATAATTTTATGACATCCGAATTTTTAGAAAGCAAATCAATCAAAACGTTCAAACAAATTAATCTTTTTCATTTTTTTCAGGTACTTAGCAAATAGAAGCTTTTTGCCATCACTAATGACTTAGAACAACTACATTTTACTCTGGAATAAATGTCAGATAGCAACAAAGTTGTTTTTTGTACACAGAATACGATTTTAAAAAGGTATAGGTGTATAAATATATCGTATCAATTGTATGTTAAAAAACCCCATAAAGATACATTTTTGGGTTGACACATATCAAACCAATGTGTTGTGATGTTGCAATTGAACAAGAATAGTCAAGTGTGTCTGTATATAGATTATTACAGATTATAGATTATTGTAGATTCAAAAATGTTACCTTTTCCTGAGTTTAAGCTTAATCTGACGTCATCCCCACTTTGAAAAGAAAGTCTTAGATTTGGTTTTCTGCAGTTTTTTTAATCAATTATGGTGTTCCAGAATCAGATGCTTTAAAGCATTAGTTTTCCCCACGTGTCCTTGAGTTCTAGGGCTATCTGAGGCTGTGGTTTCTCATAAATCATATTTCTTGTCTGGGTTTTCTTCAGATCTACATCATTAGATTTTTTTAAGAAGCTGAATAAATTAGTCTTAAAAATCAAAAAGACAGGCTGATGTCTTGCATTTTAGGTGCACCACAGTTAGTTGGATATTTAAGGTGTAATCTACTTTCAATACAGACTCTTTCCACATCTCAGTTCTGAGTGCTGAACACAGTGATTGCCATTTCCTAAAGAGCTCTTCAGAAACAGTATTTCAACGTCATAACAATTCAACCTTACAAGTGCTAGTATGAATTCAGTTCAGACGGGGTAAAATGAATAAATTCATGCTAAAAGTTCAACACCTATATTAAAACAGAAAACATTCCCAGCATCAGCTTGACCTATACAGACAATTTAAAGCATGTTTTGTATTCAAACCACATCTGAAATATTGAAAGGCAATCTGTGAAATAATAAGCAGCTCTCATCATAGAGTCCAGTTTAATCATTTTGAAGTCACCGTGCAGCATTGCAAGCACAAATAAACACTTACACTGAAAAACGCTTCGGCAGCAAGTCTGGTAGTTGGAGGGATTTCTGAAAAATCCGGCGGCAAATGGGATTTGAATGCAATTTAAAAGTGAATTTATTGTGACACACTTGCTGTGTCACATCGCTGACAGCATAAGAGCAGCCGTGGCAGCCTTTGTCACTGGTGGCATTGAAGCACCAGATATCCAATGAATCATGCGTTATCAGGGTGATATTTAATCAGCTTCATTTATATCCCAAGGCAATGCGATAGTTTCAGACGAACTTTACTATAACCAGGCTGCTATTAATAGCAAAACAGACATGTTATTACTCAATATGTATGCTGTCAAAACATGAGTTAAAACGTGATATATGGGATGTGGCTGGGACTTGCTACAGTACAGTTTGGATCAGTGAGGAAAGATGAGATTATTTCTTGAAGGATATTGGAGAATACTTAAGAAGGTAACTAAACAAGCCTAAACAGTTGCATTCTATTTTCCATTATCTGGTTGGTTTCTTTCTGTCTGTTGTTTGTACTGGAAATATTTAAATATATGTTTTAATTTTTTTATTTTTGGAATTGAACTTTAGATGAAAGGAAAGCATATATTTTAATGCTTTTTTTGCTGCATATGATCTGCTTTGAGTAAAATTAGCAAACATTCTGCGAAAACTTGCATAACTTTTCTTGAAAACCCAGTTAATAGACAGTTCCTGACATAACTATGGTACGTTAACACCTACTACATTTCAAACATAACGTTGAGATGTTGTGCAATAAATTTCTGATTAGAAATGTTACTGATGCCAACGGAGCTTGTATTGTTGTCGACAATAAGAGAATGATGTTCCTTTGTAGCTAAAAGAGCAACCTTTTATTTTCCGTAGCTCCCTATTAAGTTTTAGTCAGCTTCGTAGCTCTTGGTTGCATTGTTTTCAAGTATTCCACATGAATTAAACAGTATAAAATAATTTATGTGAAGTGTGGCTTCAGAGATCATGATCTATCATATTATTCAGGTTTTTTTTATGATGTACAATTTTTACATCTCTTTCCCATGTCTATTCAGAGAATCCCAAACCTGGTGAGGTTTTTGTTGAGACATAGAAGATTCGGCTGCTAAAAACAGCTACACTTCACAAAATTTCTGTTCTTCCATTTTTGCTCTTGGATCTAACTTTTTTTTTCTCTCCATCTTAGACTCTTTATACCTTTCTTCACCATACTGGATTCCGACCTTTCAATTCCCTGACTGATTGCTATCTCACACTTTCCTTAAATGTGATTTTTTATTTTTTTTTTCAAAGAGGAATTTTCTCTTCAATGTTTCTTCTTTCAGTCTGTCATTGGGCCAGAGTATATGAGTTAAGTCTGTTCATTCTGAGGAATGACACAGCATTCAGATGTCAGCAGTTTTGTCACAATGAATGCCTTCTTATTATTTTTTTCATACCAGTTCTGTGAGGAGACAGTGTGGAGGAGCTTGATTAAAAGGGATTTAGGTTGAATTATAGAAGCTGCGTTTGCCCTTATAACAGTCCCACACATTTTCAAATGCTTCTGTAAAAAAATGGCCTATGTTTGTTTGATGACATTGAACTAAGCTTTATATATATATATATATATATATATATATATATATATATATATATATATATATTATTTACAGTTACCTTATGATATGAACGGTTATTGATCATCTTGGTTTTGAAGAACCTTTGATTTTTTTCTTAATACATAAAAGCTGCAATACATCAAACTGCTTTTTCCATATATTCTGGTTATCTTTGAATGACATTAAAGTGTGTTTGCTAATTTGAAATGTGCAAGTATGTCTAAACTAAAAATAGAAGAAATCTGTGTGGTTCCCAATACAGCCTTGTACAGCCTAAGAGTACCTGGTGAGATGCATTGTTTTACTTATACAGGATATGTCTCCCTTTATCTCCCAGGTTGTGTCCATGGGCCTATACCTTGGAGAGACGGCATATCTGAGGAGCAGCTGGAACATCCTGGATGGTTTCCTGGTCTTTGTGTCATTGATTGATATTGTAGTGTCAATGGCAGGAGGAGCTAAGATCCTGGGAGTTCTACGTGTTCTCCGGCTCCTCAGGACACTACGGCCTCTCAGGTTGGATTTTCAGTGTGAGACAGGGTGTTACTGTTACCAGTTCTTTTTCAAATAGTTTGTATTTCAACTGTCAAATATATACATGTTTTTGCTTAAATACTTGAGTGTGTACATCTTTCCTAGAAGAAGAAAAAAATCTAGTGAAAAAACTACACGGAACACCACCTCATCTCTCTGAGTAGTTGCCAGGCAACATGCTACTGTTCCCAGCCAAGCAAAAAATAGTCTGGGACCGAACCCTCTGTCATACATGGAGCTACAGTATCTTCCCATCCATCTATTATCTTTACTCAGTTAATCCTTTTCAGGGTCATGGAGGGCCTGGAGACTGTCGAGCTGTCACTAAACAAGAGTCAGGGTTCAATCAGGACAGCCCATCAGAGGTTCGACACAGAGAGAGTAGTTTGACTCGCTGCGGTTAAAAGTCAGCGAGTTAGCTGCTTGTTTTATACCAACTTTCTCCTCCCCATCAGTACCTCTTTGTTACTGAACTCGTAATTTAATTTGTAGTGACAGACGGCCAAGTCTGAGCTTCTTGCTGGTGGCAGAAGCCTTAAAATTCTTAGTAAATACTTTAAAACATTATGTTTTTGTTGGGGGTTTTTTCTAGCACAGACTTATTGCACCTCAAACAATGTACTACACATAGAAAGCTTATGTTTACACCATTTTACATTTAGTCTGTCACATAGACTTTATTTTAAAATTTCCACTAAAACATTTGTGTGCTCTTTCAAATTCAACATTTTTTTATTTTAATTTTCTTTACTGAATATTCAAATACCAACTACTATATTTTCATTCATGTCCTTTTCACTGAGAATTTATTTACATCAACAGTCTTTCATTTTTAAAATCATTCTGCCCACTAATGAATCCAGACACTTTCATAGACTAAACATTTTTGGACCATCAGCAAGCGTTGCGAATTTGAGCAACTCTGAAATATTATAATTATCGTTGACCTATGAAGCAAAATTGGACTATGGAATACGAAACTGTTCCACATATACTAGAATATTTCATCAAGAAGCTCTCTCAGTACCATATTTTGATTTTTATTACTGATATATATGCTTTTGATGGCCTGTTTTCCTTCAAACTAAGGAGCGTAGTTTCCAGAAAGGATCTGGAGCTAGTTATCTCTAGCTTTTGTCTCTCCTTATTTATCATGTTGTTAGAGTCTATTCTCTTGTCCAAACAAAAAGGTCCTATCTCGTCTGCAGTAAGTTCCAAACTCTGCACATAGAAGGGGACTCATATAAATTCCATCCTGAGGACACTTTATTTGGATCCCATAGATTTTCTTGTTAAATTCAAATTTCTGATGTTGACTTACGGAGCCCCCGCAATGATAGGCTCCATCCTCTTTTCGATTTGTTGTGTCCCTATGCTCCCTCTCGGAAGTTGGGATCAATGGACCAGAACCTCCTCATGTCCCCTCGTACCCGTTTTAGGCTGTTGCTCTGAGACTCTGTAATTGTCTTCCTCTCTATTTACACTTGTTAGAATCAGTTGAGCCTTTTAAGAGAAATCTCAGGACCCATTTGTTTCTCAAGCATTTCAGTCATAGAACACAGGGCTTTTTTATGATCATGTATTTTAAAGTTTTTGTTAAGTTATTTTACCTCTCACTGAACTGCCATTTTTGCTGTTTTACTGTTACCTTCTGAACTACTTTCTTCAGTGTCTATGAAAGGTGCTACATTAGTGCATTTTGCTTGCTGTCAATGAAACAAGTGCCCGACACAAACTATTCCTTAGCATCTACTTTTCATTTTACACTGGAGAAATATTTTCATATTAAAGGTTGTAATTGTCTACATGTACAATGGCACTACAGCTTCTGTTCTCATCTTTACATGGGAAGCCTCCAGGGTGCTTTATTTTGTATGTATTCAGTGTAAACACCAATTAAAAAGATTCAGCTCAATACATCACCAATTTAACATAGCTTAAAAAAGTATTTTCTATATTAGAGTACAAACACAAGCTTTTCCGTTTGGTGCTTTTTGTGTAATGATATGGCACACTATACTTTTTTTTACAGTTTTACTTTGAAAAATCAGCTCTCATGCTCTCTCACCCTCTCTTTCTCTATATCTCTCTATTTGTCTCACTTGTCTCCTCTCTGCCTGCATTGGTTCACAGGGTTATCAGCAGGGCTCCGGGGCTGAAGCTTGTGGTTGAGACGCTAATTACTTCCCTCAAACCCATTGGCAACATTGTTCTCATCTGCTGTGCCTTTTTCATCATCTTTGGCATTCTTGGAGTTCAGGTACAAAGAGCATCTTTAGAAATGCCTCGGTGTTCTCTTCAAATAAAACTGTCTTATTGATACATTATTTGAAGTGTATCTTAATCATTTGTGGCATGTCATTACCCAAGAATAAAATATTAGAGACATGTTAAAGATATGAAACACAACACTGACTGAAATTGGGTTCTGAATCAGAATTGGTCATACAATGTGAATTTGAAAGGAATGCAAATAAATGCCATTGAAAGTGAGATTAAATCCAGAGAAACACGGGTATGATATTATAACTTGAAAAGTGGACACAGTATTGCTACCAAAGTAAAACAATGGTAGATTTGCTTAGTATTGTGAAAAATGAAATAATATGACTGACATGATTTCATTTTTCAGTAAATATATTCACTTATTATTTAATCACTTAGACCATAATTTTTTTTTTTTCTCCACAAAATTTTTTTTTATTTAGGTTTATTTTTCTACCAACCATTTTTCACGCCACCCAAAGCAACAGCTCAAGACAAATTTAAATTCCGGATGGTCTGTACATTTAAAACGATGACTCCAACATATTTGGCATTCAATATGTTGTGAAAGTGACATTAACATTAGTAATTAACATTATTATCAAACTGCTGTGAAATTTTCTTTATTGGACTGGCGTAATTTAATTTATCTGGATAGGTTTTTGTTTTTTTTAGCTCAATGATAAGCTGAGATAAAAATAACAAGGCTATTTTTTTTTAATTGAAGGAATATAAAGTACAGATAACTACGTCAAAATGTAATGAATAGTGTATAATAAGCTAATAGACAATCACTGCACTGAAGTACATATACACAGAAAATTATTCATACTTCGTTATTTGACACCTTTGAATATTATACACCTTGTTGAAGGTGTCAACTGGTTGCACCTTTCACATGCTGTATAATCCTAAGAAAAATGATTAAAACCTAAATTAATAAGTGTCAGTCACTGGTTATGTATGAGAAATACCAGTCCTGAGATGCTTTTGGCTACCTTTATGTCATATCTTGTTCATACTATAGCTCAATTGGGGTTCTTAGTTTTTCGAATATGCACCATTATACGTTGTTTGCCACACTTTCCATCTATGATGCGTTTGAAATTAATGAGGTGTGAAAACATCACACAGAGACAAAAGACAACCTGACTGTTGATAGCAAGTTCTTTTTGAAGCTTTATTTGTGAACACTCTGCAAACTGATTACTGATGCTAATTATTTTAGATTTAAGATTACTTGAAAAGCGACATAAAAGGGCTGGCCGTGCTTACAGGTGTTATCATACCGTCATAAAAATGTTTCTTCGTTTGTCTTATTCTGTCATTTCGCCCCTCTCAATGTGCTTTTTTGTACTTCAAAGCTCTTCAAAGGCAAGTTCTACCACTGCGTGGGCTTGGATGTCAAGAATATCACCAATAAATCTGACTGCCTCACTGCCAACTACCGATGGGTTCACCACAAATACAACTTTGACAACCTTGGACAGGTACAAGACAAAAACATCTCTGGTCTCCTGTCTATGTTGGAACCTACTAACAAAGAGCAGCACACAAGCACCCATTCTCAAATATCGGGAGATAATTTAGAAACTATTTCCTAGATGTAGAAAATGTGTTTTTAACTATGTAGAACAAAATTGATTCGTCTGATTTGGCATGATTAATTGTTTTGGCAAATTCTGCTTTGAGGGAGAAAAAGATCAAGAATTAACTACCATGTGTCCTAGGGGTGTAACTGTACACAAATTACACAGTTTGATATGGATTTGGCTTGTTAGGATTTGGTATGTTTTCGATTTGCAACTTTTTTTGTTCTTACTTCCATTCACATTGAACAAAGAACCTTTTTTTTTTCTTACTGAATTCCTTCCGCAAATTAATTAGATTTTCTTATGTTCTAAAACTTAAAAATGTTGAAAGTGTAGAACCGACTGGAGATTTTATTAAATTTTTTTCGAAAGGACAAAGTTCTGGTTCAGTCCATCTTCTTCTTCTTGAGCTACAAGAGAAACCTTTAATGTTCCCAAATAATAACGTTTATTGATAGCTGGGAGCCCTTTCTGTTTTGGTTTGGTTTCACTTTTTACAGTTGAGCTGCAGAAGCTTACGCTGAACTGACAGGGCCATAACAAAAATCCTAATACGAATGCATGTGCTGTTACATCCCTAATGTTTACACAGCAATAATCGAATTGTGTTAAATGAAAGTTCAAATGTCCTATTAAACAGTTGAGATTTTTAACAAAATTTGTGTTTTGCTTGTGTTTTCTTAGGCTCTTATGTCGCTATTTGTGCTGGCATCGAAAGACGGCTGGGTTAACATAATGTACCATGGACTAGATGCAGTGGGAATTGACCAGCAGGTAGTAATAGTACATGCTGCATTTAGTGACCTGTTTTTCATGCTGAATCTAGCTATTTTTTACACCTTTTCTGGCTGTTGCAGTCGATTTGGTCTACAGATAGAGAATGTTATCAGATTTTTCAGTTGGATGGTACATAAATGCCTAACCCCATTCTGGTTTCTATGGCTCCTCATCCGGTTGGACGTCCTTAATATTCCATGACAGCAAGGAATATTGAAGGCATCATTATAAACCTCTAAAGAAGTTCAAACACATCCCACAATTGCAAAGATCCAAACACTTCTAAACTCCAACGTATACCCCCCAAAAATGTGTTTCAAAAAAAATATTAGAAGAATTCCAGTCATCTACAATAATGCAGTAGGTGACTACAGCTTTATATCGTTGGTGCTACTAATTCAGAATTTTTTTTTTTTTCTTTTACATTTGCCTTTTTAAATATTGCATTCCTAAGCAACAACATGTTGGAACTGAACTTTGGTCTTTCTAAGTGCAGAAAGAGGTAATATTGTCATTTCTCAAACTTTTTCTTTCAAGTTGTGTGTGTGAAATACATACAAAAGCTTGCTTAGAGCAGCAGGCAGTTTCCAAACGGTGAATCTGTAAATCAATACTTTAGCATCAATGCATAACACAAGCTCCCCTTTAAAAAACAAGTTATGGATAGCAAAGTCTGCAGCTTGAACTTTGGTTCATAAAAAGATTTACGTGTTGATTTATCAAGTAAAACAAGAACAAGTCCGAAGAAATCTGGACAGAAAAAAAAGTGAAAACTTAACAAACTGGCATCTTGTGGAGGGAGTTAAAAACCCTATGGCAAACCCATTTTAGCTGTAATTCAATGTAGTGGAATATGCTCATTGCAGTTTTTGCATCCATTCTGACCAGTATTGTTACTCCATGGATGCCCATTAGCACTCCCATAGCTCAGGCTTCAGTTTTCATGTTTTAGTTTTGAAGGTCTGACTGCATTACAGTAATGTAGCTAATAAAAGATCCCTTCAAGATGTTATCTGTGAGGCAATTCCTCATCTATAACTCATTAAATGCACAGGTTTTAATGTGTCGTCTTTTAAAAGACTTAGATTGAAAGTGTTCAAGTGAATTTAGTCGTTAGTCTGGGATCTTGCAGAATATATAGAATATCCAAAACACAACAAACTAAGCCACCACTTTAAACAGAGGGACTGTGGGGTAGTAATGCTCATCCAAAACACTATAGATTTTGATGTTCCTGTAGTTATTTCGGTCGAGACAATGTGATGGCATGACTACTCTCCGTGGGCTTCTGCCTCTGATGCGGAGTCACGGGTCAGGTCCGTGTCGCACAAATGCTAGGACACAACAGATGAGGGGGCGCCTTTCCCCCTCATGGCAACCCGGGTAGGGATGGGCCTTTGATCGTATACCCACTTCATATAGAAAACGTGGGAACAGTGATCTCAAGATGTGTTCAAAAATCAGTACATTTGTTTTTTCCACATAGGCTAAGGTAGAAGGAAACACGGCGTCCAATATGTCCGTTCCCATACTCTGGACCCGTGCCCATGTACTTTAGACCCGCTTTTTATGGTTATATGTTATGAGGCCCCTAATACTTTGCACATTATTTATTCATTTTCAAAAATATTTCAGTGGACATTTCCTGAGATTAATGGTAAAAACTACTCACTGTCACTTAACAGCAGTCTTATACCTGCCACAGACGAGGGCAATCTGATGAGTTAAGAGTCATTCAAGGCTGTTTGCTCAGCAGATAGCTTGCTGTGTGCACCTAGTTTTCGGTGAGTTTTCTGTTTCACGAGGCATTAGGGTAAAAATCAGTGGAGACAAGAGATGGATACGCATATTTTCCAAAGCTTAAAATGGCAGCGGCGATGACACTTCACCGACAAAATGAGTCACAGCATTTCCTCCATATCCGTCTCTGTTTCATTCAGTTTTCTCATTTGAAGACAAGGGGCCGCTATCTCGGAATCATGTGAGTGGATGGTGCATTTTGATTGGACACTTAAATATTTGGCCTCAGCACACAGCTCAGGTAGCGCGCACACAGTGAGTTTTTCGCCTCACAAGGCGAAAAATATCAAACCTCAGCACCTCATGAGGCAGAAAACCCACCAAAAATGATGTGCACATAGCAAGCTATCTGCTGAGCAAACAGCCTCAAATAACTTTTAGCTCAGCAGATTGGTCTCCTTTACTGCCGGCTTTAGATCTGATTTGAAAACTGTCAACAAGGCCGGATGCACAGATATCTTGATACACAGAGGCACTTCGAAGTTTGTCAGAGAGTTCTTTCCCACCAAGTGTGTCAGAAAAAAGGAAAATTCACCGGTTAAATGAGATTTCCTCTTAATTGACAGCTTTGAGCTTGCCGCAAGCATCCTAGATTGGCTTGGTTCATAGGTCATCTGTGATGTCACCATTGACCAGGGACCAGCTAAGCGTACTGGGATATGCAGTCTGCTTAGTTCGTTTTGGGGGAAAATGGCTTCTCCCCAACAGCACAATATATTGAATGGCCTCCCAGATAACCTCCGTCTACTGAGGTACCTTTTTTTCTTTTTCTTTTTGAAAATAAACAACATAAAGATTTCCTCCACTGTCGCCATAGCTGTTGTCTGAAATGTTTTTCTCAATTTGGAAGCTAATTCTAAAGTGCCCTCTAGTGACAACATTGCCTATCAACCATGGCAACTTAATAAACGGCTTTTAAGGTTGAGGGGAGTGACGCTTGACAAGGGACTTATTTACATGCATTAATGGAGCATAAATGGGCCTTAATACAGCACTTCCGATGGGTGGATAGGACAGCAACTTCAGACAAATGTTCTCTCTTTTAGAGAAAATAACAATGTTGCCGTAGCTAATTGCTGTATGTAGACAAGCAGGAGGAAAGTTAGGAGAGGATACTTATTGATTTATTCAGCAAACTGATCTGCTGAATCAGCATATGTTATTCTGTTGCAATTTACATCTAAACAGTGAAAAAAAATGAAAGGAAAAGCATTTGTATTTTGAGGCTTTATCTTCACAAACACCACCCACTGTCTCCTCTGTGGTCTGGCCCCTGACTAACTGCCTGACCTCTCTATAGTCCTCTTTGTTTTCCTCTTCTCTCATTTTTAGGTATTTTCCTTTGCTTAAATCCCAGTACAGTTGTTAAATAAACCTGAGGGGGAAAAAAGTGTTTCCTTTGATTTTTTTTCGTGTACGACACTCTGTGTTTCCAACACAGGGTGTCGTACACATCTATGACCCTAAAGGTAGAAAATACAAGGCAACTCAATCATGTCTGGTGGCTGTAGAATAACAGCACCTTTTTAAAAATTATTTTATCTGAGAATCTTGAAGTTAAACAGTAAGCGTGGGCATTGTGCTGCATGATTCAGCTTGCACGTCAGGGAATACCTTAATTCTCTTCAACTTTGCACAAACTGAATAATTTCATTTACACTCCATCCTGCGCTTTCAACACTTAGATTGAAAATGTGTCTCTCTCATTTCAGATTTTATTGCACCCGAAATAGATTTTTATTTCCTAATGATTATCTCTTCTAAAAATGGTCCCCCTCATTGTCTCCTTGCTTTTATACCTTAGTTATTGTCATTGTTTGTGTTTAGAGGCTGTTTGAGGACTTTTAGACTTAACCAATGGGAGTGGTAATTTATGTGGATGAGGCCCTGTAACTTACAAACAAGAGCTTATTTCATCTGTCAGGATTTGCCTATAGAAGCACTGAGTCACAAACATGCTGACCTGTTGAGATTCAGAAGGCTGTAATTAAGCAAAGGCACAGCTTGCTTCTTCTTGATTTAACCCAAGCCTTATAAGCATTACCAACTTCCAATGTTTTAAGAAAGCTTATTTTACTCACACAGTATTTGTTAATTTTCAGGCTTTATAAAAAAAGTCTCAATATTTAATCTCAAATATTTATATTCCCAACAATTCTTGTATGGTATCAAGGCTGTATCACCCACTGACTACTGAGACGGGCTGCTAAGCCTCTGAAATCCTGATTTAGATTAAGTGGGTATAAGACATAGATAATTTTAGAAATGAGAAAAAAAACTGAGGTAATTTAGATTGTGTTATCTTGCCCAAAGACACTTTAGCATCAAAACTACTCAACAAACAGATGTCTATTGGTTTAAAAACATATGTACATGGTAAATGCTTGAAAAGTCCAGTCAAGTAAAAAAGGAAAAACACCACTTTAAATTCCAGCAATTTAGCTATTTTGTGGGTAGCGTAAGATTTTGAGATTTAACTAACTACATTTTGATCAGATACTCACATTTTAAGTTTTTTCGTTTTGGCTTCATTGCTGTTGGGTAAAATATTTCACAGGGGAATCTGTGGGGTGTGATTTTAGGCCGTGCACCAATAATTTTAAGAACCCTTTTAAAAGTAGTCATTTATTGGCTAAATTCCTAAAATGGAGGATTTATTTCGTATTAGAATGAATGTAGTAATACATTCAATGCACAGTTTCCGTTTCACAATTGTATTGCATCATTTAAGCACTTCTCCAATTCTCACTCAACATTTGATACCTAGACATTGTCCTTTCATCCCAATCAACTTTCATTAATCAGTAATCAAGGCATTTAACACACATGCACTTGGACATACACTGAACAAAAATATAAACGCAACACCATTGTTTCTGCTCCTGTTTTTAATGAGGTGGACTTAAAGATCTAAAATTCATTCCAGATACACAATATTGCCATTTCTCTCAAACATTGTTCACAAATCAGTCTAAATGTGTGATAGTGAGCACTTCTGCTTTGCTGAGATAATCCATCCCACCTCACAGGTGTGCCACATCAAGATGCTGATCTGACATCATGATTAGTGCACAGGTGTACCTTATACTGCCCACAATAAAAGGCCACCCTGGAATGTGCAGTTTTTTGCTTTATTGGGGGTTTGGGGACTCAGAACCGGTCAGTATCTGGTCTGACCACCATTTGCCTCGTGCAGTACAACACATTTTCTTCGGATAGACTTGTCGTATTGTTATTGATGCAGCATTCAGTGACGCCACTTCCTTTCATTATCCGGGGAAGCTGTCCACACTAGCTTGTTTAGCCGTTGAATCAAGATTTACACGGCTCTCTTACCCGGCTAATAGTTATCCGGCACATACCTTAAGCAACGGCGGGTTAGTGTGGACGATAGGGGGGTGTAGATTAAATAATTATACGTGTAAGGCATTATCCGGCTTAGTGTGGGCGTTAGCATGTTTGGGATGTGCTTGACCGGCGTATACGACAGCGTGTACCAGTTCCCACTAATATCCAACAACTTCGCACAGCCATTAAAGAGGAGTGGACCAACATTCCACAGGCCATAATTGACAATCTGATAAACTCTATGCGAAGAAGATGTGTTGCACTGCATGAGGCAAATGGTGGTCACACCAGATACTGACCGGTTCTGAGTCCCCAGACCCCCAATAAAGAAAAAAAATTTGCACATTCCAGGGTGGCCTTTTATTGTGGGCAGTAAAAGGCCCTAATGCACTGATCATGATGTCAGATCAGCAGCTTGATGTGGCACAACTGTGAGGTGGGATGGATTATCTCAGCAAAGCAGAAGTGCTCACTATCACACATTTAGACTGATTTGTGAACAATGTTTGAGAGAAATGGTAATATTGTGCATCTGGAATGAATTTTAGATCTTTAAGTCCATCTCCTTAAAAATGGGAGCAGAAACAAAAGTGTTGCATTTATGTTTTTGTTGAGTGTAATGTCTGTTTATTTCTCACATTAACAAATAAAAAAAGTTTGCAGAAATACCTTGGTAGTAACCCTGAAATGCTCCTATTTCACACAGAATGTAATTTAGTTGTATTTTCTATCCTAAAGACCTAAATCCTCAGTGTCCTTCTGTCAGTAGATATGATTTCTCAGAGTCTAATAGAGTCTAAAACAGATTATTTTTTCTACAGTAATCCATGAGTGGATTTTAGGAAATTGTTTTAAATCATGAATGTCAAAGCGAGTACAGAAACTATCTCCAAGATGAATACAAACTGATATATGGTCAGAGAATCGACAGACAGCTTATTTCTGTACCTGAAGAAATGTTGCAAAAAATACCAAAACTCAAAAACACACACACCCACACACACTTCACTCAAACACACAATCATCCAGTAATTTTGCTTCAAAATGGCACCAGAAGCTAAAAAAAACAACTAATGGAATTTGATAAAGTATTAAAAAACCGTTCTTAAACTAAAATTTGCTCTTCATCAGCAGTAAATAACTCTAGCTTTCATGTCATCATCTGTCTGACATTTATATTGTAATTGCCCCCTGCTGGTGGCAAATTTAAAATGTTTTGCATCCGTAAATGTAACAAGATCATTAAGTTACAAGATCAAGGTTCATTACTGCTGTGACTGGACACAATAGCATATTATAAATTAAGCCAGCTGTGGCCACAATGTGGCTTACCACGATCAGTATGTGGACATGTGGGGGAATGACTGAATAAGGTGTGGAGCACTATGGAGTCCTCTGACTTGAAAAAGCGCAGCCCATTTGCCATTTGAATTAGACTTCTTAAAAGACTTTGATGGAGTTGGGACAAACAAAGTGGACACTTCCAAAAAATGTTACCTGCGCTAATATGGTGGGCGTGGTGATGAACAGGGCCAACCCAAAGTCTAAAGCCTAGTTTATACATCTCCGTTTTGATGGAGACGGATTGACGCAACGCCATTATCCGTCGATGCAAGGGCTCTCCGTCACCTACGCAAGGACGCACGGAGTAGAGCCCCCTTTTTTAACTGTCCATCGCCATCAACGGAGAGTGTATGCATCTGATTGGTTAGTTCAGTAATAGCCAGTGATCTCTTCACCAGAAGGGTACTCTATGGTCGATGTAATCAGTAGTTAATGCAGCGTTTGGCTTCTGCGTGCTTTATATTGAAAGGATAATTTATCTAATCGTTTCTTATGGCAATTTTGAACACAAGGAGTTGTAGGAAAACAACAAAAAAGGCTGCTGTGGTAGTTTCCATGTGTTTTGAGCGTATTCTATGAACTGCACTTCTAGTGAAAATCTTTACAGCTTAATCAAAACTTACCTTCTGTCGTCCATTGCTCCTTGAGGAAGAAATGCGTTCAGAAGCCTAGAAAAAAACCTAAACGATGCTGTGATAGTAGGTAGAGACTCCATGAACAGTTAGCACCCCCCGCTGTCCTGGTTTAGCAATGCTGACAAAACAATAGAGAGTGGAGAGAAAAAAAACAGAGAACCATAAATGAAAAATGTCTGCGTCTGAGTGCAAATTTGTGGTCGGAGAAGCATAAACGTATTTATTTGGCTGATCTAAAACACCATTTACAGGTAATTGTTAATATTAGCTGAGACAAACCTTAGCTCAAACACAATAGAAAGGTCAAACTAAAGCATCAGATTGTAAAAATGCTAACATTTCAAACAATTAATATTAAAAAGTAATTTTAATTTTAATTTTAATTAACATTTTTAAATACATATTTATTTCTAAATTAAAAGGTACAGTGTACAAATTATTATTTTTTTAAATGTATTCAATTTAAATATTTCTGCAACAATTTTTTATAAAGACAGAATTTTAATTTAACAAATAATAATAATAATAATACAATAATTAGTTAAAAAGAAACTAAAATTCAAAGCTGCCCATGCCTTTTGTTCCTTAATTCAACATCACTTTTTTTCACAGTCATATATCGTTCCATTCTTCACTGTTATGGAAGGGAATATTTCTTTCCTTAAAACAAGGATGAGGCTGAAGTCCTGAACAGTATTTTCCTGTATTTTATTAAGCTGATTGGCTATGATCATACAGCTGCTCTGAACTAGACAACACACAGACTCATCCGCACTCTGTCATGTCTGCCCCCTGACTACAAAACTCATCTCCTTCAAGTGCCACAAATGCTTCTCTTTGCAGCTAGAGAGAACAGGGTGAAAGGCCTCCTCACCGACATCTGTTTAAGCACTCCATTCTACATGTCATCCTCCATAGATGCATTTAATAACATGTAAATAATCACTATATTTGTATTAGCTTAAAATATTCCATCACACCAAAAGCCATCTTCTCCTCTCCCCAGCCGGTGACCAACAATAACCCATGGATGCTGCTCTACTTCATCTCTTTCCTCTTGATCGTGAGCTTTTTCGTCCTCAACATGTTCGTGGGCGTGGTAGTGGAGAACTTCCACAAGTGTCGGCAGCACCAGGAAGTAGAGGAGGCGAGGCGTAGAGAGGAAAAGCGCCAGCGTCGCATGGAAAAGAAGAGAAGAAGTAAGAGCTCAGGCAAAAAGACAGAGGTGTTGAAGTGGGTGAGATTTTAAGAAGTGATGAGTTTATGAACCAGGGAAGGCACAGAGAGGAAAAGATCTGAGAGGGGAGAAATAAACAGCAAGGGGGACTGAACTAGAAAGAACAATCATCTTGTGTAAAATGATTTAACATTACATAAACTGTAGCACAGAATAAAGCTAAGCCCAGAGAAAAATACTTTAAGAATTGATAAACAGGAGGACTCGTGTCTTCTCATAAATCGTAGTGTGTTTAAGAACAAAATGTGGTTTAGAAAGTAGGTTATATAAAGTACAGTTCTACTGCACTTGAATCACTGACAAAGTAAGCTCCCAATTACATATCATTCAGATGTTACGTGCTAAAGTCTTCCATTAAAGGAAATATGCTTTTACTGGGTCTCATTTAAAACCTTCTGTTCACTTTCATCAACCTCTTTCACTTAATATAAGCTTCTAGTTTTTTCTCTTTCTTGGTTTGCATAATTTTTTCTGCTTCTCACTTTTAACCCATTTGCCTTAAATTAAAAAATCTGCAAATATTTTTTGCACCTTGCATTATTTTCTTTTCTCCTATTTCTCTTTGCTGATGAGGGAAAAAAAAAAAGTTTTGTGTTCTTTTAAGTCAACCTGCTTCATATTAATGAGTTGTTTCCTTTTCCTTTTATTTCAGATCTTCTTAAATATGGATCATGTTTCACAGTTTATTTTGATCTTTAAATTTCTTAATCCCTAAACTGACTTTTGAAATATTATTGTGCAGAAGCCCAGAAACTGCCGTACTATTCTTCTTATGGCAGTACCCGCCTGGCCATCCACACTCTTTGTACCAGCCACTACCTGGACCTAGTCATCACCTTCATTATCTGCATTAACGTCATCACTATGTCCCTGGAGCACTACAGTCAACCAAAGGTAAACACACTTCTTGATTAGGAGGGATCCTGGGTTTTGCAGATATATTTTGGGTTTCGGGATATCCTGTGACGACTGACTGTTGGATGTCTTGCAATCAACTGCTGCAAATTCCTGGTTGTTTTTTGTTTTAGATATTTTTAGTTGTCTCAGGTCAAATAAACTTTTCTATTTTTAAGTACTTAATGATTGTGTTGTAAATGGACTTTGAAGAGTTTTATGTTTTCTCCAGTTAACCCTTTACAGGGCAAGTGATCATATTTCGTCACTTAGTCACTTCCACATACGTTATGGCACTGCAGCTTTTTGCAGTTCACATTCATGTTATTTCACTAAACCAATCAACAGAGATCAAGCCTGTCACAGTTTGCACCATTGCACGGCTCAGCCATTCAGCGCAGGTCTGTTACTCGCCAAACATTAGTGTTCTTGCTGAACCAGAAAAGGGCAATCCTGTTGTTTGCTGATGTCTCATGTTGCTGTCGGACCTCTAAAGCTAATATGGTAAATTTATGAAACTCTCACATTACATGGTTAACTAGCCTAGCTAAATAAGGACATATGCTGTATATGTTAAACGTCATGAAAGAGCTGAAATTGGAGGCACCATATTTGATCATATGTCCTGAACAAGTAGCAACAGACCACCATTTATTAAGTCTATTTTTAGACAGAAGCCCAATGCATCAACTAAGACATACATGTTGAGTTAGGGTTAAACGCCAAATAGTTCTGTTTATTCTGCAAATACCTTTTGTTCTATTTCAGTCAGATTATGAAGACATTAAAAAGGTTATAAACTATTCTATATTGTTAAAAAATATATTTATATATGTGATATGCTATATTCAAAAAAATCTATATCCAATTTGTTAGATTATTTTAAAGTGATTTGAAATGTACTGTGGTATTCTAAATTAGAGTTTATGTAAGTTATATAAGGTTTTATCCGTGTTCTACATATAATCTTTTGAACAGGGCAACTAATCATATTTGGTCACTTTGATTTCTGTGATTTTTCTACATGAAAATGAAAAAAATATATATTGAAAAAAATGTAACAGCAGAAGAAATGATTTGACATATGTCAAAATGACAACTGCATTTTTAATTCAAAGCAATTTCAATGAGGGCCCTACAAAGGAAAAATGTTACATGGAATAATCAAATGGCCTTCATTTTTTTATTATTATTTTTTCCTACTTCTGCTAAGATGACGAAATATATTAGCTACTAATGTTATATACAATGGACCAAAGGTGCTCGTAGGAGTTAGAGCCCACAACTGACCGTGAATAGCAAAACTCGGCAAATAATTGAGACCAGCTCCAAAAAACTCTAACAACATCGATTTGAACATTTGGGCCAGTATCGATATCAGATATTAATGCTGCTTTTATGGCCACTAACATATTTACAGAGATCTAAACAATATATTATACTGGCCTACACCTTCTACACTATGAATGGACTAGTAGTGAGCCATATAAAAGGTATAAGGTAGAAATTATATAAATTTAGCCAAAGCTAGAAATTTTGACGAAACCGCCATACTGTGATTTTCCATTTTGAGGATGTCATCAAGCTGTGCCTACATACTTTGTATCAGGTATGCAAAGATACTGATGTTCAGTGTTTGCATTCACACTAGATAATGAATGTTTAAAGGTTGTTATTCTTCATATAAGGGAAAATAAACCTATTGAACTTTAAGCATTTTTATTTTAAATATATGAAATGTTCTATTTGTGCAATATTAATGTATAAATAACTAACCAGGAAAGCAGACATTTTTTAACTTTACTTTCTTAACATTTAGCTTTTATGTTATTTAAAACATCCTCGTATTTATTTATAATTTGAGAATTTGTATGTTGCATTATTTTGGAAAAAGAATTAAAAAATGTTTTAATGCATTTTACACGATAAATGTTCTTTAAATGGCTTTCTAAACCTTTTTGAAATTGTTCTGCTACAATCTGGAAAGTGAGGATGTTTAGAAGCAATATTTTGAGAAATGTAAAGAAAGAAAAAAATATAGATATTATTTTCATATGTGCTTTAGATTACTGAGGTTCCCAAACTTTCCAGTCTCTGACAAACAAAATAAAAATTTAGGAGGCCCTTGACCCCATATCTTGATGGAACATAGAAGCATTTTTTTCTGAGTGACTTAGAATGTTGTACAATTGCAACATAATCAGCATCAACAACCGATATATCAACCACTATGCGTTGCTTCTATTCATTCAAGTCCTGTTTTCGTCATTCATTTGATTTATAAAATGGAGATGGCTGCTCATTGCCTTTTCTGGAATTGGCCTATTTTTCTCAAGATAATCTCAAGACCCCACAGTTACCTGTTTGGGACCCCAAGTGGGTGCCGACCCCAACTTTGGGAAGTGCTGCTTTAGATTATATTGTAATATAGATTTTAGGCCATATTGCTCAGCCTTAGAAGGGACCATACCACTTACATTGCTTCTCTGACAGTTTGGTTAAACACCCCCACAATCCTGCTCTGTATCACTCCCACATGGCCAAAAAGAAATACCACGTACATTGACTGTAAATGTGTCCCAGTTGGCCGATACCGAGGTCCATATAACATTCATTTCACTAAAGATGTGTTTAACTTCCTCTTTTAATTGCTCAAACTAATAAGTTATTAAATATGATCACTGAATTAATTTAAAATAATACCCACAGCAGAAGCTGATATAAAAAAAAACAAAAATGGCGCTCCTGGATTCGCTTCCTTGCATCCACCATCCAGGAGCGTGTCAAGCAGCATTGCGCTTGAGTATTCCAGCTTCAAATATATTTTATTTTTAATCTTTTAAATATACTCTAACAAAGAAACCACCAAAAGTTGAAGTATTTTTTAATATAATGAGGTGTTTGTTTTTTTCTATCATCGCTTTTAAGTTTCTATAGTTTTTGGGAGTAGGACATAGATGAGCTTTTTTTTTCTCCCTCGCACACCCACCCTGACCTACTTTAAGTCCCCTTATCTCTACATGGTAGCGCCACTGGCTGCATGCCCTCAGTAGCCCATTTCTGTACATCATGTCGTGTTTGTTTGTTATGATCTTGGACAGGTTGTACTGTAAACGTATTTGTGTTGTACCTCTGATTCAATGACAAATAAAGCTGATTCTGATTCAAAATAAATATGTGCAAAATATTTCTCCATAGACAGTGCCATTCCAAACACAGTGTAGGCCAGTAGTTTATGGGCTGATGCTAGCTCAGAAGTTTGTCCTGTAACCAGTGGAATGCTGGTTTGAACCACTGGTCATTGAGCCCTTGAGCAAGACACTGCACCTACCTTACCTGTTGGTGGTGGTCAGAGGTTAAGGTGGCCCCTGTGTATGGCAGCCTTGCTTCTGTCAGTGTGCCCCAGGAAAGCTTTGGCTACAGTGAAGTTTACCACCATTATCGTGTCAATGTGTGGTTGAAATACTGAATGTAGTGTAAAGCCTAGATTATACTTCTCTGTCTATGTCGAAACAGATAGATACAACTCCATTATCTGTCAATGCAAGGGCTCTCCGTCACCAACACAATGACAGACGGATTAGAGGCCAATTTTCTAACTATCCATCTCCATCAATGGAGAGCTTAGGCCAGTGATTGGTCAGCTCAACAACAGCCAGCGATCATTTCAGACAGGTGTTCTATAATGAATGTAATTAGTAGTCAATGCTGTGTTTGAACACTACATGCTTTATATTGAAAGGACAATTTATCTGATCTTGTCATTTGCCAAGTTTTAGCACAAGGAGGTCTAGAGTACCACAAAACAGAACGCTATGTTTGTTTACATGCGTTTTTGCAGTTTTCAGTGAGCTGCACTTCTAGTTAAGAAGCTTTTCAGCTCAATAAAAACCTTCTTTCTGTCATACATTGCTGCTTAAAGGGGGAATGTTTTCACAAGGTGAAGAACATCAACTCTAGTTAACCAGAAACGACACTGCAACGGTAGGCAGACCCGCCATAAAAAGTTAGCACCCCCTGCTGTCCTGATGGGGTATTGCTTTGCTACACTGGAAAACCAGCAGAGAACTGTAAACTAAAAATTTTTCCATCTATATGTTTGCGTCTGGGTGCAAACTTGCTGATGGAGAAGTATAAACTTCGGAGTCCTCTGACTTGAAAAATTGGTTCACAAATCCAAACCATCTAGTATGAGGTTTGTTATACCTTAATAGGGGAAACCACGTTGCTTTTAGAACTACACACACTACACAATATGTAAATATGATCAGCTTACTTCACACATCTTAACAGTGGTTAAATGAAAAAACTGCTGAAGAAATTAGTTGTCTGAACTAGTGTGCTACTCCTTTATTATAATGTATCAAGTAATTGAAGTAGTTTCTGAGATGTGATTGAAATTACCAACGCTTCCGTGGCATGTTGGTCTTCTCCATATACATGCAAATAAGATTTAATCATGTTTTATCAATACCTCATTAATTCTAGAGTGGTAGTTGAAAATTCTGTGTATTTCCTCTCCAGTTGCATATAATTAACTTGTCTTTTTTAATTAAACTTGCCTGTATTAAGAGAGATTTGTTGACGAGATAATTTGCTCCAACTGTCAAAACACACTCAATGAACAACAGTCCTCAAAACCATTTGAGAATCATTTCTGACTTCATCTGCTTTTTTTTTTTATTAAAGTGATAAACAACACATAATCAAATTATATATAAAAAATACATAACAGAAGAGATGTATTGAATTTTGCATTATTGATGCTGTCTTTGCTTTCTAACTAGTTTTCCTCCTAAACGTTCTGCTTTCAGTCCCTTGAGACAGCCCTGAAGTATTGCAACTACTTCTTCACCTCCACCTTTGTAATTGAGGCTTCTCTCAAGCTAGTGGCCTTTGGCTTCCGGCGCTTCTTCAAGGACAGGTACACTTCCCGCTTTACTAGTGCTGCACTTTATACATGGTGTTGTGTTGTACAGAGGTCTACAAAGCTGAACAAAGCATCTTACAAATAGTTATTTACAAGCAATCCCTTTCTCATTTCACCTTTATCGTACATTGCTGTGCGTTTTAATGACCTGCTTTGAAATATAGTAACAAAAGAAAGGTCCTGTGGGAATCATAGATAAGCTTTTTTTTTTCTCTGGCAGATTTAAGTTTGAAGTAGTCTAACCAGTTGAATTTAGACAGATTTTAATCTCAGGGTGATTGCAAGGAGGTCTTTCAACTTCAAGGACTTGAAGCTCATCTTCACAGACAATACATTTGAAAAAAAAAATAAACATTTAAAAAGCTGATAAATGATTATTTAAATAGTTTGGTCACTTTAATGCCACTTAAGATTTTTTCAATGGTTTACCACTTACCATTGTGAATGCTTCTTTGGTGCAGGGTTATGCTTCTTTATGTTTTACGCACACAGTAACCATTCCTTTATTATAAAAAAAACAAATTAAATGCCAGTTTTCTTTTTACTTTCCCATTTGTATTGGCAAAATTAGGTGGAAAACAGTTATAAAAGGTCAGTTCAAATTTTTATTCCCTAGCCTTCAGATTTTTAAACCTGTTCGATCAGGTTTTCTAAAGCACATTTCAATGGAGAAAGTCCCATTAAAGCTGTTTAATTATCAGTTGATGACCCTAATGGAGGCAATTATTCTCTAACAGTGCTACTTGACCTAAAGTATAGCATTTTATACAGAGGACTGGATAGTCTGCAATGACCTTCCAATCTGTTTTTTTTTATTTTAATTTTAATTTTTATAAAAAGACAAATAAAAACAAAATTAAAATTCCTTTGAATTGCTTTATTGGCCTTTGAGAGATGCCTATCTTATTTCCTATTTAGAAACAAACTTCTTGGTTGAGTGTTAAAAATGCTTAACACCGATGACTGCCAGGGGTGTAATTGCTGTAGTGCTCAATGTTCATAGTTCATCAAAACATATAATTTTAGACAGTTATTTGTAAAGGACAGTTATATATAAACTATGTGACAGGTCATGTGTATATTGTTGTGAATTGAGATAAAAATTCAAAAACTTGAAGTTTTTGCATTTTAATCCTCATTCACAATATAAATGTGACTTGTGTAGAGTATAGAGTTGCAATTTGTTTTTGCATTTTAAATCCAGTTTTACCAGCATTATCTACAGTATATTAGACCTTAGACAACAACATGTACTAAATGTAATAGATTGTGAATGTATAGGTTAACAGTTTGTATTCATAAAGACGCAGGTAGGGATGCCAGCTCTTACTCCTTTGGTGTGAGATTCTAGGTTTTCCCATGTTTCCACTCTGTCAGAATAAATCTCACTCCAAAATTAGCTAAGTGTCTTAAATTCAAAGCAAAACTCCATTATGTTTGTGTTATCTTTTTATGTTTGGCAAGGAGCATAATGCTTTTAAAGAGCCAAAAGTTAAGTTTGTACACCAGAGCAATATGATCCAGCTGACCTCATCGAAGAAGCTAAAGGATTATTCAAGGTTTAGACATCTAACTGGAAACAATTGTCATTTATTAAACACAGAAGAATACACAATTAGGTGTAAATCAGCTTTGACATTTCTATATCTTTATACACATTTGATTAAAGTTTATGTGTCTATTAATAAGGGTCATTAGTATTTAGCTTAAGTATAAATACTGTATACGGTGGGGAAATTAATATTTGTCACCTACCAATTGTGCAAAATGCCCCAGTTAAAAATATTAGAGGTATGTAATAAAATAATAATAATAAATGATGTATTTGTGTAGTGCTGCAGAAAATATGTTTGCTCAAAAACAAAAGTTCATCTGTATACTTTGTAATGTAAACTTGATTGGTAATGAAAGAAGTCAACTGTTACCTGTAGGTCGTCACGAGTTTTCCAGCTGCTGTAGCTAGTATTTTGGCCCATTCTTCCATGCACGACTTATCTAGAGCTGTGTTTGTTTGAGGCTGTTGCTGGGAAACAGAGACTTCCAACTCAGTTTTCTAATAATTGGTTCAACAGTTCTCTTCTCAACAAGCTGCTGGCCTAGTGTAGATTGACTCATCCCAGTCTTGTGGAGATGTACAATTTTGTCCGTGGTGTTTTTGACCAGCTCTCTGGTCATAGCCATAATGGAGGTTGGAGTCTGTTTGAAGGTGTGTTTTATAAAGATAACAAGTTTAAACAGGTGCTATTAATACAAGTAAAGTGTGGAGAGCTTTTCCTTTAGAATATTATTGAAGAAAAAGTTACATGTCTGTGAGGGCCAGAATTATTGCTTGTTTTGTAGGTGCTGAATATTTATTTTCTGCACCATTATGCAAATTTGTTTTTCTTTTAAATCATACAATTTGGTTTCGTGGATTTTTTATTTGTTTATACACAGCTGTAGTTTACCTGTGATAAAATGTTCTCATCTTTTTAAGTGGGCAGTTGCGCAATCGCTGTTAGCCAAATTATTATTTTTTTGCTCCACTGTGTGTTAAATGGACTATATCATCCTATTTTACAGCATTCTGGGATAGACATATATATGATAAAATGTTTCAGTTGTTAAACAGTATTAATTTGTCCTAACAGTCAACTTGTATCCTGTAGTTAATGTTGGACCACGTTTCTCTATAATCCTGCCTCCTGCCCCCTCCCCCTGCTCTACCCCCGTGCAGAGCCACAGCACCCAGACTGAGAACAACAGTGCTGAGCTTTATCTCGAACAGTATTCTGACAGTGAATTTGAAAAGCACTAAATACCACAATGAAACTCTGTTATATTAAGGGCTCAGAAGTTTGGTTTATTTATTTTTTTTTTCAGAAATTGAGTCATTAAAGTGTATTTCAGTTGCTAAATATCCAGGCTTTAGACTGAGCCAAAACTAACAACTAACTAACTAAACAAAAAGATTATGGACAACCCTGAGCATCCTTTTCATAAGACTATCCTACAGAAACAGAGTATCTTCAGTCAGAGGCATCTTCAGTTTCGCTGCAAAACAGACCGCTGCAGGAAATCCTTTCTCCCCACAGCCATCATGGTCTACAACAACTTAAAAAAATAATTAGCAATGAGCTACAACAACACTTAATTTCCCTCTGGGATCAATAAAGTATTTTTGAATTGAATTGAATTGAAAACAAAATAGCCGAGTCCAGTAAGCAAATCTTTCCATCCCAGTACAAAAAAAAAAAAAGCTGTGGGTGTTGTTTGCACTCGTTTACTGAACATTCTGATATGCTACAGCTCAATTAATTAACCACACCATGCGGTTATAAGATTACATAAACAGCTTGACAAATGCCTAACACGCATTAGCATGTAGCTACTTACATCTTTGTCCATCAGGCGTCTTTGTTCTTTGATCCAGCTGGTGTTATTTAGGAATACAGAATAAAATCCTGTAATCCATGCAGCCAAATGGGTGTTTTCACAGAGAAAGTAAAATTCCAACAAAAAAAGTGTTTTAAGCTGCCAAAAACCAAAGCAGCCATGAGCTTTGAGAAGGAGGAGGGTGTGTTTGGAACTCTAGCAGAGGTAAGCCGCGATGCAGACACCTTTAGCGCTCCCTTGTTTTCACTTAGTGACTTCACAGGTTTAACTCAGTCGTTTTCAAGGAGAGGGAGGGGCTCAGAGAGCAGGATTAAGGAGGATTACTCAGACATGCGAGAATTAAGACAAAAACCACTCTGGTGGGTTTTTTATGAAAAAATTGCATTACCAGATTATTAAAAACTCCAAAAACTTAATTTTGTATGATATAGGCCCTTTAATATTTATCTTAATCAGCATTTTTTTTAAAAAATTCTCAAACAACTCACAAATATCCTAAAAAAATTCACAGTTTTTTGATCAAACATATAGCAGTCTGAAAACATTATGATTATAGAAAGATGGGCATCTTCTAAATTTGTGCATGTGTTGATTTTGTGAGTCTTTTAGACTCCTTTTATATTAATGTGACATTTCTGATGCCGAATCCTAAATTGTATTTATTTTTCGTCCACCAGTCCATCGACCAGTTCTTTCAAAATCATAAAAGTCCTATAATATGGTGTCATCAGCCTTCACAGTTACAGTAATGTTCTCAGGCTTGTGAATTTCTCCCTTTCTCTTCCACATGTAAAAATGGTCATTAGGACATAAGATATTTGTCCCTGAGTGAATTTGCTTATTTTAATAATTTTGATATCAGTATGAAAAAACAAATGTCCTTTAATCTTTTTTCATATTATTACATAAATATTATGGCCTAAATTTGCTCATATTTTTTTATAATGAGTTAATCTGCATCATGGTCTCACTACAAACACCACTCAGAATTTGGCAGCCCTTATGTAAAGACTTGTATGTTTGTATTTAACTCACATGATTGCTTAACAGTCACCAGAATCACATTAAATATTTGGCAGAAATACTCATTGTAAGAACATGCAAATAAGGTGAAATAAATAGCCAAACATTTTTGAGACTATAGTTTTGATAAGTAATAAACATTCCCATTCCATTATTCTTATCAATATTTATGACAGCGCCGGTCTTTCAACTTATGGTGAGATGGTAGCAATTCCTTTGCCAGTTTGGAAAGTCATACAAATTATTCACCAAGTTCATGCAGAACATTAATATTCATTACAAAATTAGTATAATTCAGGTCTTAGTATCTGATATACAACATTTCTAAGCCACACACTTAGTTTGGTAAATCTTTATTTCTTTTTCTGATTGAAGTATGATTAAATATGTGCAAGGTCAGTTACATTTCACACCTTAGAGATTTGTTCTGTGTGTCTGCCCGTTTAGGTGGAATCAGCTGGACTTGGCTATAGTGCTGCTGTCTGTAATGGGCATCACTCTGGAGGAGATTGAAATCAACGCCTCCCTTCCCATCAACCCCACCATCATCAGGATCATGAGGGTGCTCAGAATAGCGCGAGGTATGCCCGAACATCCCAGAAATGTATTTTTCTTTTCTTTTATCAAACCAAACTATACAATGCAAGCACACTAAGACAATACATTTCATACACCGAGTAGCTGTATCGTTTATAGCTGACTTTATTGCTTCTAAATAAAGCCAATTGATTAGATATTTTATATGCCTCCCATTTGGCATTTGTTTCCTCATATTTAGA
Source organism: Apricaphanius iberus (assembly GCA_028564705.1). Taxonomy (NCBI): domain Eukaryota; kingdom Metazoa; phylum Chordata; class Actinopteri; order Cyprinodontiformes; family Aphaniidae; genus Apricaphanius; species Apricaphanius iberus. The sequence goes on along the minus strand of JAPXFQ010002555.1, from coordinate 288,207 downwards.
GGAAAATAAAGCAGCCCCTTTGGGCTCGACTAGTGTGCTTAAACTTCACACTGAAGAGGATAAAGACTAATTACATCAATCTCACATAATCCTCACCCTTTTATGTTCACCCTTTGCCCTCCACCGTGTTGCTCAGGGACTGCTGAGTGGACCCACGGGTAATATACTAATTACTCTGCAACAGCTAGTAGTAATTTTGAAGCAACGGCGGTATTTCACTATCCAAGGACTAGAAGCTACAATCTTTTATGTACATATTATTTTGCCACATTTCATTAACTCAGAAAAACCTTCATTGACTTTTGAAAAGAGCAACACACAATTTGTGATGGTGGATATTATTTTCTGTATTATGACTAAACTATGATTATTCATGTCATCTACCATCTTTCGTACTTATCTATATATATATATATATATATATATATATATATATATATATATATATATATATAGGCCCACATTTAAACTTGGTTTAGTGTAACACTTAAACTGATCTTGAAGAGATTTAAGTTTAAGCAAAAAATGGGTTTTCTTTGAATACTGATTAAATAGTGCAGTACATTTTTCATGTTGGTTTTTTTGCACTGGACTCGTCAAACGGCACAGTCATCTCTAACAATCATCTCGTTTATTTTCTTTGGGAAGCAAAGTACAGCTGACTAAAGCTCCAGTATTTCCGGCTGTCTACCACACAGTTAAGCAAACACAGAGCCTTGACATTATGGCTCTGCCAAGCCTAGGCCCCTTTGCCAGGGACCGAATACTAATATCGAAGTCATCATCTTGAGACCTAATTTTGAAATCCATTTGCAGCAATCCTTTCACACAGGCTCCACCAATCTCAGAGCAAACACATAACTTGAGATTCGGAATCCCTTTGGATTTTAGGGGTTTGTTGTCTTACATTTCAGTCTTAAATAGACTGGCACAATCTTTTTCCTCTGATCAGAAAAGAGAATCGACCAGAATTTAGATGTTAACATAAAGTAAATCATTTCAGCATCTTCCCTGTCTTCTACAAAAACATTTCAATATGCACATTTCTTGGACTTAACTATGGCACAATAATCAATCATAGTAACATTTATTAAACTTGATATTACTGCACACCAATAACCATTAACAAATTCCCTACTAGTGATAGATCAATCATCCTTACCTTGTAATTAACAAAACCCTCATAATAACCATCCTATTTAACTGCAAGCACAGAGGTTGTTACATATTAGTTCTGATCTTCTGGAGCTGTTGATAAATGCTTTTTACATGAATAATACAGTGTTTTTTCAATACATTGTAAAACACCAACTACATACTGACTGTGTTAAGTTTTTATATTTTCCCAAAGAACAGTTTGCAGAGACTGAAGAAAGAAGGGCAAAGATACAAAAACCCTGAAAAGCTTCCTTATGTTTTAGTTCTTACTACAGAAAGGGACTGTGGTCATGAGTGGGCCAGATATCCAGCACACCAATAGAATGAATATATCCATCCATCCATCCATCTTCTTAACCGCTTATCCAATTCAGGGTCACGGGGCAGCTGGAGCCTATCCCAGCAATTATCAGGCGTTAGGCAGGGTACACCCTGAACAGGACGCCAGTCTGTTGCAGGGCCAACACAGAGAGACAGACAACCATTCACACTCACATTCATTCCTAGGGACAATTTAGAATGATCAATTCACCTATCATGCATGTTTTTGGACTGTGGGAGGAAGCCGGAGTACCCGGAGAGAACCCACGCATACACGGGGAGAACATGCAAACTCCATGCAGAAAGACCCTGGGCCGGGATACGAACCCATGACCTTCTTGCTGCAAGGCAACAGCGCTAACCACTGCGCCACCGTGCAGCCCTAGAATGAATATATATATATATATATATATTTTCATTTATTTTTTTATTTCATTTTTTTGCATATTCCAAAATATCTTTGAATGTGGACAGGTCTATCCCCCATTTCCACTAGTGCCAGTACAGTACGGAAAGGGACACTTTGGCGTGTTTCCATTACCATTTCCGTTCCGAGCCGACCCCTTTTTTTGGACTACCTCTGCCTTGGTTCCAAGCGTGCCGAAGCGACCCAAAACGACCACCTATGGACTAATTGGTCCGGTAACATGACATCCCTCTCACTCCTACGCAGCAGCGGTAGCCACTGATTGGTCTGGAGTTGTTTGTTTATCTCAGAGTAAGCTATAGTTTAAAGTTTTAAATAAGCAGCACACTGCAGTTAACTGCAAGCAGCCTTAAATTAAAAAATGAATCAATGTGAGTCCTGAATCATATAAGTTTTAAAACAACGTGGGTATCTTGTGGGTATACATAGTGTTGAATCCATGCATTTCACCATGTTGTCATGTTGGCTGAATGGTTAGTGTTGGTGACTCCTGTTAGTAGGTCCAGGTTCACATCTGGCTACTGTAGTGCTGAAAGCCTTTTTCACAGTGGGTTCAGGTTAACAAACATTCCTTCTGGTTTCAGAAAAAATAATTAAAGAGATTTATATTTTATTTTTAGATTGCTTTAGGTTTGTTTCAGGTTTTGTATTCCAATAAATGAATCCAAAAACATAATTTTAATGTCAGAACAGTACTTTTAACTTAAAATTTTTCAATGCAGTATTTCTTCTATTTATTTTTGTGTCAAAATATGATTCCCCTGACTAACAATATTAAACAAGGGCCAAACCGCTCTTATTTTACAGGATTAAAGGTTCAGAAATGGGGTGAATATTTACAGTAAAAATAGGAGGTAGGGCTGGGTGATATGGCTTGAAAATTAAATCTCTGATTTTTTCAGCGTTATCCTATATTTATGAATTCTGTTATTTTATACCAATGAATATCATGTGCTATATTGTAAAAGTAAATTATTCAATAGTCTGTCTTCAGTGAATTTTTTAAACAAAAAAAAAAATATGTCCCTCAAATTAGAAATATAAAACAATTTCCACGCTTAAAGGCTTTACAAAGAGAATCATTCTATTGCAAAAAACAGAATTAAACACACATAAGCATTCTTGCTGTCTCCAATCTGTGAAGGAGCAAACATCCCAGGAGGTTATACTGTCTGTGGAACTGCTCACGCTGAGTACACATGTGGTTTCCTCTCTGCTGCTGGCTACAGTAGCATTCTTGTTTCTTCAGAAACTGGACGCCTGGGAATAGCAGAGAGTCTCCAGTGTGGAGTCCAGAAACACCCCACACCCACCTTCCCTCTTGATCTTTTTTCTCCCCCCCCCCCCTCTCTCTTTATCTTTCTGTCTCTAAATGTATCTTGATTACCCACCTCTGTCTGAGGTGTTTTTTAGTTTTTTTTTGTCTAGTCTTTTGTTTCACCTTTATTCGTTCAGTAGCTCAGGTGCATTGCATTTCATGCTTTTCTGTACAGTTACAAAAGTCTACTAAAATTGGATAGGTTTTCCTGTGGCCAAACTTGTCTTATCGTCTGCAATCTCTTCCCAGTGCTGAAATTACTGAAAATGGCAACCGGCATGAGGGCCCTGCTGGACACAGTGGTCCAGGCTCTTCCTCAGGTATGTGTCCTCCCCACGCCACCCCCTCACCACCACCACCCTCACCCCACACACACACACCTCAGTATCTTCCTTAGCTTATTGCAAGGACACTAGGAGTTAATTAACATTTGTCAAATGATAAAAGACCAGAATCTGTGACCAGAGAATTACTGACTTTCAGGAAGTCATGTTATGACAAAGTTTTTCTCCCTAATGTGATGAAAGTCTGTTGGCTTTCAGCCTCTACTTTGGATTTTAGTGGAAGTAAAAAGTACCCTGTGTTGCATTAATTTAAAGGTTTTATTCCAACAGCTAATAAGACCAAAGCTAAAATTCTGTACTCCAGTACACAAAAGACTCAGCATTCAAGCGTTCCTTCATTTTCATGTACCATTAAGTGTGAAAGTATTCGGACAATGACTCTTTTTTTGGTCTTCTTAGCTTTATGAAAAATGCTGAGTTAGAAATTGACTGAGAATTGTTTGCAGTGCTGGCTTTTCAGTGTTTATAATGGGTTGTTCACAAAAAATTGAAGGGAGAGTGGAAGAATCACGGAACTGCATTTGGTGAGAAAGTGAACATCAGTAAGTTATTTTTTAAAAATCAAACATCTTTTCCTTTATCTGATGCTTTCAATCATTTTCATTAGTATGAATCTTTCATACGATCTTTGTTATCTGCTGTCTCCAAGGCATTTTGCTTTTTCTCGGTTCAGGCATAATTTTTCTTTTGCCCAAATCATAAATTATAGAAAATAAGTTATTTGCTTCACTTTTTAATAGTGTTTCATTTTTTCACATGGAAACAATGTAGAAAACCTAAGGATTATCCTAAAGCAGGAAATTTTAAAAACTGATATATACTCTAAAGAGGAGGAAAAAAAGGCACTTTGCCCCATCATCACTTGAGTACAATCTATCAAGTATCCTACCAGTTCACATAATAGTTTGCTGGCCCATTTCTGATAACAGAACTGGTGCAGCGGAATCAAGTTTGTAGGCTCCCTGGATGGCTACACTTTTTCCTCTGGAACTCCAATCATAAATTTGTGATGGTTACTCAAAAAACTGGCTTTGTTGTCCTTAAGCCACTTTAAAACTAAATTAGTGGCAAGCTAATTGTTATTTTCCGTTTGAAAGACCCTTTTGTGTCCAGGGTTTAATTTTTATAAAGTCTTGATATGTTATGTTAGTATTTTCACATATGTTTATGCCTCCTGATCCCACTTATTTTCTGATCACCAGGCCCTCCACCAAATCCAAAACATGATGCTGACAGCCTTCTCAGTTAAGATGGCATTATGCTTGCAAAGAGTCTCTCTCTTTCCTCAAAAAAAGTACAACATATCTCCAAATCCTAACACCATGGTCAATATGGCAAACCGAATGAGCATTTATTCTGATATCTTGATTTCAGGCATAATTGTCATGAACATGCAAGCCATTTCTGTCCACTAGTTAACTAGTTAGCCATGTTTGTGTGAACTACTTAACTAGTGACAGCCCAAATTATCTTTAGTTAACTCATTAATATGTTTAATATCTTACTAGTTAACTAGTATTACTCCGCGTTTCACTAGTAAGGTACAAAAAGGTGTATATAGAATGTCAACTTCCCATCTGTTAACTTCTACATAATTTGGCCAGCCGCTTCAGCATTTATTCTGATATCTTGATATCAGGCCAACATGCATGCCATGTTAGTCAACTAGTTAACTAGTGAGCCATGTTTGTGCACACTAGTTAACAAGTGACAGCAAACATGCCCACTAGTTAACTAGTGAACACATTTTGGCTTCAGTAGTTAACTAGTGACAGACAGAAATGTCCAATAGTTAACTAGTAAAGGCCAAAATACACACCAGTTAGCTAGTTGGATGTGTTTGTGTCTCACAAGTTAACTAGTGAAGGCATAAATCCTCACTAGTTAACTAGTTGGAGTAGGTCAATGTCACGAGTTAACTAGGGAACCATAAATGGCTTACTAGCTAGCTAGGTGATGAAATAAAACTGACTAGTTAACTAGTTGATGCATCCATTGTACAACTAAAGTAGTTAACTAGTGAGGTCATAAATTATACTAGTAAACTAGTTCAAGTCTAAATTTACACTTGTTAGCTAGTGGCACATAATTCTAATTAGGAGGCGGAGAATTCCTCAAATTGAGGCTTTCTATTGGCTCCCGTCCAAGTAAAATATGACAACCAATCACAGTGCAGAATTTCACAAAATCCCACTAGTTAACTAGTGAAGGACATTTCAGCCCCACTAGTTAACTAATGAGCTGCCAAAATGGTCACTTGTTAACATGTAAAGGCAAAAATACCCACTAGTTTACCAGTGAGGGTGTTGCAGGCCTTACTAGTTAACTAGTGGCACGCATCTTTTGTTAACTGGTAAACTACTTACACCTAAAAACACAAACAACGTAACCATTTGTGCCCACTAGTTAACTAGTCTAACAATTTAAGTTTCACTAGTTTGCCTGTGTGGCAGTGAAGCAGCTCACTAGTTAAGTAGTGCCTCAAAAGGTCATTTTGCAAATTCTAATGAGAGGATGGGTAGAAGACTCCTATTGGGTATCACGAATCCCACCCATTCTAAAATGTAAATGTACTGTTCATAGCCTCGCCATCAGATCCTGATGGGTGCCCCTAGTGGCTAAAGTAATACACTGCCATGCAACAGTGATACAGAAATCAGAGCCTGCGGTATGGCGAATACCGGTCTAAGACATATTAGAAGACGATGTATAGCAATAAAGCAAGCATATAGCCAAGCATGTGCGGGCCCCAGAGAGGTACGCGCTATTGACATCTCCATTGCAAATTCGGGCAGAGTTGAAGCTACTCTTAGGGCCGATGCACTACGGGAAATTGTTAATAGTCTAAGGGAGCTTAGATCTATTTTCTCCGTGCCCCCAGAAGTTTCAGCTTCCGGTCATACTTTCCATGCAGGACAACAGCATTCAGGTAAGTTGCTCATCTTTTTAAATTCACTTTAAGTAAAGGATAATATGGATCCTGGCAGGGGGCAGGTGCAGAAATAATTTTTGAGGGGTAAGAATCCATAACCTCTTTTTACTAAACTGTGCGCACTGATTACGAATCCGTATCCTCGGTTTATTAAACTGTGACCGTCTTGGGCCTCCTGTCCGCTTGATAGTGTTCCCTGGTTGTCTTTAAAAATAGGATGTTGCTTTGAAGAGTGGTTAAGGTGCCGGATCTGTACCTGGAATACTGTGGTTTGAAGCCTGGAGATATCAGAGGGCACTTTATATTACATTCATTTTTAGGGTTCCTGCAGGAAAGTAGGCTATAAATATAAGCATTTCCCTAGCATAATTGATTAATTCTAGTTTTGTCCCTACCACATAAAAAAACAGATGTGTAATTTTTTTTAACAGTGTAGGTCTAACAGCCAGTTATGGTCCCATTGTTATTTTCTTTATCTGTGAATGTTGTAGCATTCTTTGCCAAGATTCATGTTACATCAAATGAAGACTTGCATTCAAAGTGGCACTGTATGAACAAGTAACTGGTTAACTCATATCTCTTTAATGCAAGGTTTTTATGCTGCACCCTCTGCTCCATGCGTCTGTGCATATAGATGGGTAGGTTTATCAGAAATTGTTATATTTATTGCTAATTGGAAAACTATTTACACAACATCAGCATTAATCTTCAAATCATTGGTTTTGATACATGCACTATACATGCAACTTGATGCAGTTGCAATTATGAAGTAAAATGTAATAAACAAGTTTTTATTGCAACATAACCTTCATTTTTTTACTTTATTTTTTATGATCTGTATGAATTTTTTGTGCTTTTTTTATTTTATTTGTTATATCCACACTAGGAATGTGTGTGTAGTTAATTGATTTGTAATACAATTTTTATATCATTACTACCTTTATTTATATTATGAAATAAATAAAACTTGATGTTACAGATCCGGGACCCACCCTGGGCCCTTTTAGCCCCTCTTTATTAACCTCCTGGATATGCCCCTGCTCAGCAGCACTTAACATTTAGAAATAATCCCTTATTATTCATTCATAAAACTCATAGGAGTCTCTGTGTCAGAAGAGGGTGAGAAAGTATTTTTTCTCACTTTGGTCGCAGCGCAGCATTAAGTCTGTTGATTTTAAGCTGTGACATCGTTTTCTGCCAGATAACCGCGGTAGATGCGTTCTTGGGCCAAAAGAGCTCTGGAAAAAATATCCACTGCCATTGTGCCGCCGAAATAAAAGGAAGATGTGAGGTCTGTTGAAACATTTTTTTAATCTGAAAACTTGCGGCTGGCTGCTGCACCATACACTGTACACGAATCACGTAGGTGACCTGTTTTGGATTAAAAACGGCGAACTTCGCGAGCTGGTGATGATTATTTATGACTGGAAAGAAGAAACTGTACCCCATAGCACCTTCCTTGGCAAAATGCAAGTGTGACATGTTTTATTCTCCATCCCTCCAACAGAGTGTTTATTAAAGGCGATACCATCAGATATCAGGAGAAATTTGGGAATTTTCGTGGCTGCGGCAGAATGCAGACACAGTCAGCTAGAATTTTTATTAAATCTGAGCACAGATTGCACTGACTGGTATTACTCGTATGATATTCCTACTCAGCAAAAGTGCATTATCCGGCTCAACTCTAATAATTATGAAACATATATTACTTGCCTTCTTTCTTGCAGGGACCCAAAACAACATATACAAGTTGCCTCATGGATCAATAAAGTCTTTTTAATTAAAAGACACTCTTCGAACAGGATTGCATCCATCAACCCCCAGATGCTAAGCGCAGATCTTTACCACTACGCCACATGTGCTACACATTTAACAATCAGTAACTGAGTGATATCAGTGCTTCCACGTCAGACACAGACACGCTCCCTTCCGCTGCTTTCAGACTGCAGGCTTTGAACGAAGATTGCAGCAATGCACCACAACTTTGTCACTAAAAATGTTATCAAAACATGATTTTATGCTCAAATGATCTTAGTTTATGAAATTTAAGAACAGCCTGGACGAAGTCAGTCATGCTTTCTAGGTTTTTGAGTCCTAAATGGACCAATCAACATCCTTGTTCCTCCTTCCTCATTTACATGCAAGTGCGACATTGCTCACTAGTAAACTAGTGGCCAGTGTTGCGCCCCACTAGTTAACTAGTTAACTAGTTAACTAGTTAACTAGTTAACACAAAATGCCAGCCATTTGTGTATTTATTCAAATTCCACTAGTTTACTAGTGTGAGGGACATTTTTCTCCAGCTAGTTCACTATGGACAGTGTTTTGTCTTCACTAGCTAACATGTAAGGCTCAATTTGCCCTCTATAAATTACTGAAAGACAATATAATGCAGACATACTCACTAGTTACAGTTGTAACTAGTGAGTCTGTCCTGTTCCATTACAAGTGAACTAGTAAGGCCAAACATGCCAACTAGTTAACTAGTGAGGGCCAATTTGTCACTAGTTAACTAGTAAGAGCACATCTTTGCATTACAAGTTACCTAGATAGCTCCAAAAACAGCCACTAGTGTGTGCACTAGTTAACTAGTGAGCTGCTTCACTGCCACACACGCAAACTAGTGAAACTTCAATTGTTCCACTAGTTAACTAGTGGACAAAAATGGTTAGCTTGTTTGTGTTTTTAGGTGTAACTAGTTTACTAGTGAACAAAATATGCATGCCACTAGTTAACTATTAAGGCCCGCAACACCCTCACTATTAAACTAGAGGGTATTTTTGCCTTTACATGTTAACAAGTGACCATTTTGGCAACTCACTAGTTCACTAGTGGGGCTGAAATAGCCTCCACTAGTTAACTAGTGGGCGTTTTTGGTAAACTAGGAGGAGTTATGCCTTCACTAGTAAACGTGTGCACATTTTTGGCTGTCCCTAGTTAACTAGTGAGACACAAAAACCTTCAACTGGCTTACTGGTATGCATTTTTGCCTTTACTAGTTGACTAGTGGACATTTCCAGCTGTCACTAGTTAACTAGTGAAGCCAAAATCTGTTCACTCGTTAACTTGGGGGGATTCTTGCTGTCACTAGTTAACTAGTGTGCGTATTTTGACCCTCACTAGTTAACTAGTTCACAAAAACATGGCTCACTAGTTAACTAGTGGACAGTAATGGCATGCATGTTCATGACGATTATGCCTGATATCAACATATCAGAATAAATGCTAATTCGGCTTTCCATTTGGTCAATGAGTGTATGGTTTTGGTTTTGGAATGAATGACCTTTCAGCCAAAGTCACTCTTATCAGCTTCCTCCTCCATCTTCAGAAGTTTTTTGTTTGTTCAGGGGAGGAAGCATATATTTCACACAAAAATCATCTTTATTATTGGGACCCTGCCCCTGTATGTTTAGTGAACAGCATGATGTTGTTGTTTAGAATAGTTTGAACTGATTTAAAAAGTACAGGCATTCTTAAATTTTACCTAAACATGAGCCGGCATTCTACAGGTCAGTGATTGTCTTCCTGATATCTCGGGAGAATGCTTTTTAATAGTCATAAAGGCAATAAGAATAATTGTGTATGCAAACTTCATTTTGAAAAAATTAAATAAAATGAAATTATTGATCTAAATGTTTATGGGTTCTAAGCACATAGAAATCATTTTGTTAATCCTAACTGACCTCAAACAGGAAACATTGGTCTAAATGTAATAATAGACATTGGTTTCAGCTGGAGGCATTTATCAAATAACTTCCTATTTAATAAAGTGTGCAAAGACAAGTGAGGTGTATATGAAAGGTGCTGGGTGTGTATGAAGAATCAGCTCCTTCTTGGAGCTCAGTAATCTGGACCTTTGCTTTCTGGCTCCAGGGAACTGAATATTCTATTAACCTTTATGAATTAACTTAAAGGGAAGAAAAAAACTGTAAAAGCAGTATTAATTTGAATAAAGACACAATTTATTAAAATAAAATAGAAACCTATTTATATCCTCAATCAATCTAGTTGATGCAATTAAATCCAACTAAGTAGTTGGTTTTTTTTTTTGGTCATGTTTCTACTGGTTATACTGGACAAATACGTCCAATAAATTCTGAGTTCCAAAATCCAATTCTACGCTTTTCTCATGTGTGGCAAACCCTCAGGCAGAGGTTGATAGAGTGCCCAAAAACTGTGCTCAAGAGTAGCAGTGCATCAAGGTATTTTTACTCTAATAAAAGTAAAAAGTATCTGTCCAAAAATTACTTGACTAAGATTAAAAAAATGTTACTTGAGTACAAACATCTGAATTAAGAGTTTTAAAATAATTTCATCATGCAGAAAAAAATATAAAGTTATGGGGAAATTCTAATATTTAAAGACTAAAATGAAAAACACGATACTAATAAATAATTCTAAAATAGACACACACACACATATATATATATATATATATATATATATATATATATATATATATATATATATATATATATATATATATATATATATATATATATACATACACTGCTCACAAAAATCAAAGGAGCAATTTAAAGAAACACATTAGATACATCAGATGTCAATATGAATTTGGATATCTATACAAATAACGACAGGGCAATGTCTTAGTAACAAAAGGATGCCAAGTCTTTTAATGGAAATAAAAGTTTTCAGCCTACAGAGGGCTCAATTTTGTAGACACCCTAAAATCAGAGTAAAATGAAGATGTGGCAGGCTAGTCCATTTTTTTTCAAAAACTTAATTTCTGCAACTCAAAATGCTTTTCAGTATCTTGTGTGGCCCCCACGAGCTTGTATGCATGTTTGACAACATCGAGGCATGCTCCCAATGAGACGACGGATGGTGTCTTGTGGCATTTCCTGACAGATCTGTCACTGAGCTGTTGTACAGTCTGAGGAGCAACCTGGCAGCGCCTAATGGACCGAAACATGATGTCCCACAGATGTTCTATTGGGTTTAAGTCAGGGGAACATGAAGGCCATTCAATTGTTTCAATTCCTTCATCCTCCAGGAACTGCCTGCATACTCTTGCCACATGAGGCCGGGCATTGTCATGTATTAAGAGGAAACCAGGACCTACTGCACCAGCGTAGGGTCTGACAATGGGTTCAAGGATTTCCTCTCGATAACTTATGGCAGTCAGAGCACCATTTCCTAGGCAGTAGAGGTCTTTGCGTCCCTTCATAGATATGCCTCCCCGGACCATTACTGACCCACCACCAAACCTGTCATGTTGAACGACTTTGCAGGCAGCATAACGTTCTCCTTGTCTTCTCCAGACTCTGTCACGTCTATCACAGGTGCTCACGGTGAACCTGCTCTAGTCTGTAAAAAGTACAGGGCGCCAGTGGCGGATTTGCCAATTCTGGTGTTCTTGAGCAAATACCAGTCGAGCTCCATGCTGCTGGGCAGTGAGCACAGGGTCCAATACAGGACGTTGGGCCCTCAGGCCATCTTCATGAAGTCTGTTCCTGATTGTTTGGTCAGAGACATTCACACCAGTCGCCCTCTGGAGGTCATTCTGTAGGGCACGAGCAGTGCTCAGCCTGTTCCGCCTTGCACAAAAGAAAAGGTATCGGTCCTGCTGATGGGTTGAGGACCTTCTATGGCCCTGTCCAGCTCTCCGAGAATAACCACCAGTCTCCTGAAATCTCCTCCATGTTCTGGAGATAGTGCTGGGAGACACATTAAACCTTCTTGCTGCAGCACGTGTGGATGTGCCATCCTGGAGAAGTTGGACGACCTGTGCAACTTCTGTAGGGTTAAGGAATCGCCTCATGCTGCCAGAAGAGATAATTACTCAAGCCAAAACCAGCCAAAAAAGATCAAGAGGGAGACACTTGAAATGACCTCCGCATTTAAAACCAGTCCTGTTTTAGTGCACCTGTTGTTAAGTCCATGAACACCAATAAAGCTGAAAGTGATTAACGATGCCCTCAGGTGTATAACTAACCAGAAAATTATCAGACAGGTTTAATTGATTTCGTGCCAGGCCCAATAAAAAAAGCGTTCCCTTAATTTTTGTTAGCAGTTTATATATATATATATATATATATATATATATATATATATATCCATCCATCCATTTTCTGAACCGGGCTTATTATTTTTTGATCCTTAGGGGGTCCAGATGTCAACAGGCGAGAGATGGGGTACACCCTGGACAGGTCCCAAGTCCATCACAGGGCCACATAGAGACAGACAGGACAAACAACCATGCACGCACACACTGACACCTAAGCTAAGTTTAGATTTAGCAATTAACCTGACAGTCATGATTTTGGACTGTGGGAGGAAGCCGGATTGAAGCCAGAGGGACCCACGCATGCACGGGGAGAAAAGGAAAACTCCTTGCAGAAAGACTCTGCGCGGTTTTGTGCATAGGTTTAATCACAAATATATAAAAAAAAATTTCCCCCATACATGCTCCAGGAATGCTATGTTCATTAAAATGAGCCTTGGGCTTTTCATCACTGTTGCCTTTATATGCCATAAATACAGTTACAGATCACTAACCCCTCCCATCGGCTATCATCCTTAGGACACTCCTATTAGATCACAACAACAACAGCGTGAAATGAAACAGAAAATAAAAATTGGCTTTGAAAAATATATTTGTAACTGAAAATCTTAATTCTGAATATGAAATAAATGTAGTGAAAATGAATAGTGAACATTTCTGTATTGAACGTAACCATGACATTCAGGGTTTGCAAACTCCCTTTTTTGTATCTAAACCCAGAGACAGGAAGCAAACAGTAATTCATTTAAAAGTTAATGTAAGTTGGAAGTGGTTAAATTAAAAGTCTGTAAAAAAAAAACAGATGCTTATACCTTGGCACCTCCGAGAAGTTCTGAACTCACAGGGGAACATCGCTAATTATTCGTAACAAAACATAGTTAAATGGAACCGTTTTGGGGCAGATAATGCCTTATTACAGGCGGCAAACTTCTGTTCACACTGACTCCCATTATATGGATATAAGAAATATTTTTTTCCTTCTAATAATGCTAAAATAACATCCTTATTCTTTTTTTAGAATCTCATTGAAGCATTAATTAGCCTTGCTGCAGATAACATGAAACGTACATGTGGTCATTTATCAGCTTTTCATCTTGGTGAAGCTTTGCATTCATTTATTTGTTTTGGGGGGGAGTGCATTTAAAACCGAGAAGATGCCTAATGGAACTGGAGTTGTTTCTGCTTAAAGCAGCTCTTTATGAAAGATGCTGCCAATGGTCCACCAAATTTTCCCTCTTTTAAGATTTGTTTATTATTATTATTAAAGTATAATTTTAACTACATCATTTATCTGATGCATTAGACTACATTTTCACCAAATACTTTTCTTCTAACTTATTTCATTATATTCCCTCTTTTTTGTGACAGAGGAGCGTAAAAAAAGGAATTACAAACACAGCGCATCACAAATCAGAAATTAAATTTTTAAAAATAGCAACAACACGCTAAATTTGGTTTTAGTATTTTAAAGTGTATGCCCCAGCATTCTATACCTTTGCACATTTCTGGTGAAATTGTTGGATTATGTGACCTTAAAGAGGGTGTAGTCAGCTGCTAGTTACTCTGTGCTCTATGTTACTAAAGGCAAGCCAAGGCAAACTTTCAACAACAAAGCAATTTAAAGTGCAGTCGGTGATTAAGGAAAAAAATTAAATCAACAATTTAACATTAGTAGCACAAAAAAGCTACATTAGAAACATTTTACACAGTAAAACAGATAACATTCCAGCTTTCATTTATCTGTTACTCTAAGACATATGTAAACAGATGGGCTTTAAGCCTTGATTAAAGAAACTCAGTGTTTCAGCAGCTTTGTGGTGGTCTGGAAGTTTGTTCTGGATAAGGGGAGCAGAGAAACTGAAAGCTGCTCATCCATGTTTGGTTCTGGAATTAGAGAACCTGAGGATATGCACTTGGCAGAGGTCTGCACTCTCAATGTTTTTTTTAGTTGGGTTATGATTTCATCATGGTTTTTTTGGTATAGTTTATCGAATTCAGACATTTTCTCTGCATTGGATATGAGTTGGGATGACATTGTTAATGGACTTGGTAATGATGCCATTTTGGGTACCCCATGATTCGATTATAAAACAAATATTTTCGTTCTATATTTCTTTCCCCATTTAGTTAATTTCTCCATTCCTTTCTACTTTTAAATCCATTCAGTTTCCCTTAATTGAAGAATGAAAACAAATGTATGTCCTGTCTTTATTTATGTGTAACCACAAATTTAACCAACACATCTAAAAAAAATTCCAAAAAATAATTTTAAGGTCATATTTTTCCACGAATGGCAATACACATATAGGGTGATCATATTTAGATTTTCATAACAGATGACACTTTGATCCAATCCTAAAACACTTCAGTCATATTTCGTTTACTTAAAAAAGACTTTTGATTAGAACATATTTCACGTATGCCTGCTCTATGTAGTTAGAAAGAATAATTAAATACATTTTAGATAAGCTTTTACCAGTCAACTTTTGCTGAATTAGCTTTAAAATCCAAATAGAAAATACACCTATTACAATAATAGATACATTATAAGGTTAAAAAATGGGAAATTGTATTCTGAAAATAAGTATTATTTTCTGTTCAAAGTAACTAAAATAAAAAGGAGCATTCACCCAAAGACACCTAATGTGTATACTCCAATCTTTGGATTTCCGCTGTCAGATTAATATATGAACTCTAACTTTGCACAGCCTTTTCATTGTTTTTTTTATCAGTTTGACCAGCAAGATGATTGGCTCCCGTCATACACAGACATAAATCTGCCAACTACGTGCATTGTGTCAGTGTTGAGGAAATTTATTTCAAAAATGTTGTTTATATCTTGAAATCCACAAACATGTCATGCCTAATCACCACATTTTATGATTATAAATTATTTTGTTGTGTATCAATGCATTTAATCTAGATAAAAAAACACAATTTAATCTTCAAGATGCCAGAATACATAGTTTTCTAATAATAATGGCTGAAATATTGCGTGTGTACATGTGCTGCTCTCTCCATACCAGCATCGTAATCCCGATTTATTAAAGGCGCAGCATGTCCAGAACAAGGTTGCTAAGATATCCATATTCAACCAATGTTGTTGAAATACACCGCACTGCATCATGGCATCTATTAAATGTCAAGTTGCAGCAGAAAAAAAATGTATCTTGAGAATGCGTTACCCAAAATGTATGATTTTTGTTTTTGAAATGTCATATAGACAATAGCGATTATGGTATTCTACATTATAACTTCAGTTTATTAGTTGGAACCCAGGAAGATTAGTAACAACTCCAGGGGAAACTAACGAGAATCGCAACTCACTGCGCTTAGAGCATCTTTAGCAGGTGAGGATTAGCATGCAATGAGTTATTGTGCGTCTTTGGGAGAAAAAAAGATTGGTAAATACTTACATAGCTATCAGGTTTATGGTCATTAGAGTGGTAATTACAATTAGGGTATATTGTGAGTGAATTACATTTTTTATTTGTCAGTAATAAACATATGTTGAATGTGGTGGCGCAAAGTTAAGACATGAGGGTAAAAATAAAGCGGTAAAAATAAAGTAAATTGGTAAAAATAGACGCCAAAATTGCCGCCGTAAACATTTTGATGTTTAGCAAATAAGTAGGAATGCCTGGAACGCCTACCTACTTGCCTGTTCTCCTCCCAACATTTTGCGTTTTCTGACAGAAACGCCCATATTGCATATTCAGAATAAGGAAAATTGCTAAATAGATTGCGTTAATCTTGCTCTGGGTTTAAAAGGTGCAATGCTCTCTGTGTCATGTTAGTAAATCAGGTACAGTCTGTTTTTGCAACAAGCACAAAATGTCAATGAATCAGACCCAAAGTATTTTCGTAGTATTCCATCCAATTGAACCTGTGTCCTTAATTTTTAAATGAGAGCCATAGAAATGCAATGAAATTGTCGTTTTTAACATGACTTATTTTCTCTTTTTAATGTACATTTTAATTAAAATACGAGGAATAATAATGTGTAGTAATTATACTCCCATTATAAATTTAAGAGAAAGTCTCATTTTAGTTTTGTTTAGTTCTAATGTGTAGTTAGAACACCTAATCTCATGATTAAAAATGTATGCTCAAACATAAATTTGATCATTATAGGTGTGTTAGCAACATAATGTACCTGTTTGCTTTTATACATGATCAGAGTTAGGACTACACTGGATTTTTTTTTATTCTCTTACCACAGGAATAAAAGACATCAGATTGGTTTGAGAAGCTTTCCTCGAACTGCGTATCAAATGTGTACCTGTCCCAATATCTTACTACCACTTTCATCCTTTCCTTTGGTGACAACTGTACATATTATTGTTTACTCATGAACAATCATTTCATTTTCCTGTTTAAAAGATTAGTGCAATCACATAGTGAGAAACACCCCACTGGCTTCCTTGTGAAGTGACTTATACAGTCACTTCACAGTGAAGTGACAAATACAGGTAATTTGCCATTTAAATGTCGGGGATCTGAATATTTTACAGAAGAAGAACATTTCTTGTGTGCAGACTGACCGCATACTATGTATTCCATTAGAGGTGTTCATTGTGGTATTTTGGAAAACCAAAATAATCAAAATTAAATACATAAATAATTAATTAATTGAATGAATAAATAATAGACAAATATATACGAGTAGTTTGACAATGAAATAGTGAAAAGTCTGAATCCATATAAAATTCTAAGCTCATTAGTATGAAATATTTTTCATTTTTCTTTAAGTGCATTAATTAATATAAAACATTATATCAATGTAAAGTGCTCATGATATTAGATTTTTCTTTTTACAATTTTTATTTAATTTCATCTGTTTTTATTCAAAAATGTAATTTTCCAAAGTCAGCCTTTCTGACATATTTCTCAATGACACTTTTCAGTTGAATTAATGCCTGTTCATTGGCTGGTGCTTAAATTGATCTTCGTGGATAGTCAGTCTTACTCACTGTGAGGAGCTTGTATATCTAGCATCAATATACTGAGTAAAGATTCAAATGAAATTCTTCCACGTTTTGGGTCGTTTAGCTAAAAATTTGGAACTATCCCAGAGTTACTACTGAAGACTTTAGTGCTGTCTGACACTGACAGTGAGTGAGAAGAATGGTTATCCAGGAAGATGAATGTTTAAGCACCAGCCAATAGGCGTTCAGGTCCCACCCACTGACCCTGATTGGCAGATGAAGTATTTCTGCTCAAAAGTGACATTGTGAAATAAATAAGCCACATGAAAAACAACCATTGTGAAATAAAAGCCGACTTTGGGAAAATGACATTTTGCAATAAAAACTGAGGACAGTAAAATATATATTTTTTTATATTAATGAATACATTTCCATCTCTCCATTTTCTATACTGATTATTCTCAAGGGTGTGTTGTGGCTGGGGCCTATCTCCAGGGGTTTACGGGTGAGAGGCGGGGTACGCCCTGGACAGGTCGCCAGTCCATCGCAGGGCAACATAGAAACAAACAACCATTCACACACCAACACACACACTCACACCTAAGAACAATCTAGAGAGACCAGTTAATCTAACAGTCAGATTTTTTTTTGTTATTAATAAAAAATGTTTAAAGGAATATAAAAATATTTCCTACTAATAAGCTTAGCATTTTTATATTTTTATTTCTCAATTTCACTATCATATTTGTTCTTTATATATTGTTGTTGATATTTATTTCATGATGTGTTATTTATTTAATTCTTAGCAGTTTGACATCCCACAGTCTGGACCTGGGAGCTCAGATCTACCACTTTCACTTTGTAAAATATTCTGATGTGCATCTCCCAATTTTATCAGTTAAACCTTAAAGGATTTCTTTCACTATTTGTTTCAAATATCTGACTTTAAAATCCCATTAACCATTGTTAAACAAATTTATGGCTTTATGATGTCAAAATATCTTAATTTATGCCAATAATCATGGAGAAAAGAATATTCTTGCAAATGTACAACTTCCGACAGAAAATATTCACGTTTTTTCATGTGATTATGTACAACTAATCTCTTTTTTTTTTCTAAAATTGCCTGATACCTCGTTGTAAAACCATAGTTTTTTGACTTAAATACTGGTGTACTTGTTGTATTGAGATTTTACTTGTTTAAGAGATCTAAATGCTGATGACAACACAGCAAACACTTAAATACAGTAAGATGTTTTTGTGCTAAGTAAAACTGATTTTAAAATACATATTTCTAGATGTATGGATCATAAATACCATGTTTCTACACTCAAAACACTTTTATGTTATGTTCAGCTGGAGAATCAACTGAGGAATCATTCAACTTAAACTCTAATGTGCAAGTTGTATAACACTCAGCATTCCCCAACAGTTCCTTATATGTACATGATAAGTGCTTTTTATTTGATATATTTGTCCTTCAGGTTGGAAACTTGGGCCTGCTTTTCATGTTGCTGTTTTTCATCTACGCTGCTCTTGGAGTGGAGCTTTTTGGGGAGCTCGGTATGTCCTTCAGTTAATAATTCTGCTGTTTTTTTTTTATTATTATCCACTGGTCATTTTTTTTACCTATTAAGCAGATAGTCAACATTGTTTTTTTTATACATTTATTTCCCTGTTATTTTTGCCATGTCACAGCTTGGCATAACTAATACCATTGTGTTTATTTGAAAGTTCTGTGATAATACACCATATCCTCTTATGAGGATATTTTGATTTGTGTTTTGTCCTCATTATTTCTCCCTTCTAGTATGCAATGCTGACTACCCTTGTGAAGGAATGAGCCGTCACGCTACATTTGAAAACTTTGGAATGGCCTTTCTTACACTCTTCCAAGTATCAACTGGTGACAACTGGAATGGCATCATGAAGGTATGAGTTTTGTGAAATTCAGTTTTGTATCTTCTTGTTAAGATGTTTTTTTTTTTCTTTACCGTGAGGCGACCGTGGCTAAGGTGTTAAGAGTTTGTCTTGAAACCGGAAGATTGCCGGTTTGAACTCCGACTCTGACTGCCTCAGTCACTGTGTCTTTGGGAAAGACACTTCACCCGTTGCCTACTGGCGGTGGTGAAAGGGCCTGGTGGTGCCAGTGCCCGCCAGCTTCTCCTCCATCGGTGCGTCCCACGGCAGCTGTGGCTACAACTTAGCTTGCCATCACCAGTGTGTGGATGTGTGTGTAAATGGGTGAATGACTGAATGTAGTGTAAAACACTTTGGGGTCCGTAGGGACTAAGTAAAGCGCTATACAAATACAGCCCATTTACCATTTTATAATTCATTATCCTGTTGTTTGAATCATAAAATCATGTTCCTTTATTCACATTTACAGGTAATTAGGGTTTAACTTTAAAGCTTTCTGAATTTCCAGGTTAGTTAATTAAGATTACTAACCTTTTTTTATGATGAATTCTGGAGTCTCATCACAAATGAAACAGATAAAGCCACCCGTTCTTAGAGAAAAATTAGTATGCATCAATAAACATTTTTTTACTAAATATATTTAAACAAAATATATCTGTAAAAGTTATGCAATCCAGTATGGCCACCACCAGATGATGTTAAAATATGAAAATTGGATGAGTGAATCCAATCACAAACTTCATAATGAGGATTTTTCTCATTTACAGTATTTCCTTTATCTAAATCCATATTCAAGCTACAGTCTTGTGTGATAGGGATATCAAAATTTAATATTTTATTGACAATTAAGGTTTCACTGCCAATATACCTTTCATGCTGACTCATTCACTCCTGTTCCTCATCCTCACCTGTGTCACCAATCATCCACACCTGATCCTCCTTACCTCAAGCCTTTATAACTCATCACATTCCCTCAGTCTGTGCCGCATCATTATGGATGTCTCCATTGTGTGTCTCATGTTCATTCTCCTGTCTCTCTGTTCCTGCCATCATCACCTTCCTCAGCATGTCATCATCACCAGCAGCACCTTAATAAACAACCTTGTCCATTACCTGCTTCTGCGTTCGGGTCAATGCCTCACACAATACACCTCCTGAAAATTCCCCAGTACTTGATGTTGACCTCAAATTGGTACTAAAGCTTTCTTAACCTGTGAAACTCAAATATTCATTTTGTACTGCCATTGTACATCTTCTACATCTTCACTGTAAATGATCAGGTTTCTAGAACTACTTTTCATATATTTTTGCTGAGTCTAGTTTCTGTTTTATGCACTCTTTATATATCTCTCTGATAGGATACCCTAAGGGAGTGCCCACCAGATCATCCTGGCACGGCCTACGGCTGCCACGCTGGACTGCAGTTCATCTCTCCGTTGTACTTTGTTTCATTCGTGCTCACAGCTCAGTTTGTCCTGATAAATGTGGTCGTTGCTGTGCTAATGAAGCACTTGGATGACTCAAACAAGGAGGCGCAGGAGGATGCAGAGATGGATGCGGAAATTGAACTGGAGCTGGCTCAGGGAGGGCTCTGCTGCATGATGGGAAACATCGGAGCCATCGCTGGGGCTACGGGCGGAGCTGCGGCTGGGGCAGGCATAGGCGGAGCCGCAACTGGGGCGATCGCAGTAGGGACTGTCGGGGGTCCAAGCAGCGGAGTAATACTTCCACTGCAAGACGCAGGAGGAGGAGGTAGCTCAGCTCATGAGGGGAACACTCACCCTCGATGTCGGCTCTACTCGCCTTCTCAGGTAAGAGGAATTTCAAGCCATCAAGAAAATGATAACTACAGCCACACTTTTCCTTTATACTGTAAATGCTGATTGGTGGTCTTTAAGGAGAAGCTCAGCTTAATCAGTTTGTGGTCATCCAGATACGGACACCAATTCAGGATAAATAACCTTTCATCAGATCTTTCCTCAATGTTTTTATTCAGATAATTCAGAGGAAAAGCTATGAAACTTTCACATGTGGACAAAATTGTTGGTAATCTGGTTAATGAAAGAAAATCTCACATTTGTCACAGAAAAAAAACTTAAACCTGACAAAAGTAATAATAAATAAAAATTGTATGCAATTTAAGCAATGAAAGTCATACATTGCTTTTAAGCCATGGTTCAACAGAACTATTTAATAACAAAGTCATGATAAAATGATGATATTATTAACTTAATGTTTTGCATAAACTTTTGAGGCAATCGCTCCAATCAAACAATTCATGTAGCTATCAATGAGACTTCTGCACCTCTCAGCAGATTGTTTGGTCCACTCCTCATGAGCAAACTGCTCAAGGTGGCTCAGGTTTGAAGGTAGCCTTTCCATACAGTATGTTTCAGCTCCTAACAAAGAAGCTCAATAGGATTTAGGTCAGGGTTCATAGATGGTCACTTTAGAACAGTTCATTGTTTTCCTCTTAGCCCTTCTTGGGTGTTTTTAGCTGTGTCTTCTGGGTCATTGTCCTGTTGCAAGACCCATTCTGACACTGGCAAGCACATTTCCCTCTAGAGTCCCCTGGTAGTCTCTAGATTCTATTGTAACCTCCACAAATTTAAGAGACCCTGTACCAGATGCAGCAAAGCAGACACAGACCATAACAGAGCAGAACAGTTTCACACTCGTGACGGTGTTCTTTTCTTGATGTGCTTCATTTTTCTATGTGTGAATATAGAGCTGATGTGCCATTGTAAAAATGTCATGTTTTGTCTCATCTGTCCATAATATATTATCCCAGAAGCTTTGTGGCTTGTCAAAAAAGTAGTTTGGAAAATTCCAGTCTGGCTTTTTTATGATTTGTTTTCAACAGTGGCATCCTCCTTGGTCATCTCTTATTAATAACCCTCTATGGCATGACTATATAATTTTGGGGGAAATGAATATTTCACCCAATTTTTGGACAGCATTGGGGTCCCTAATAAAATATCAATTGAAAAATGTGACCCCCCCCCGAACAGACTTTAGTTTGTTGCTTCGAGGCAACATTGTGCGATAAGGGTAGTAAAAAACCCAAGTTATTCTACATTGAACTTTATTAATACAACCAGCATAAATAAACAATGTAAATATTTCATATTGCAGTAAAACTCAAAAATACATTACATTCAAAAAGATTTCCACAATATGGGAGTTGCTGACTGGCCAAAGAGTGACATGTAGACCACAGTGCCGAGGAAGTGCTCTATTTCATTATGATTAAGTTTTAGGTGTCAAGGGTCAGTATCCTGCAGGTTTTACTTCGTTCTCTGGTTCATCACACCTGAATCAAATAATGGCTCATAGGCAGGTGTCTGCAGAAGCTGGGTGTTTCTCAATGTCAAGGCGTCTTGCCTACGAGGACATTGTCCTTCCTTGGTCAAAAAAACGGTTTGGAACAGACTAGCCTTACGTGACCGCAGCGGCTTACGTGCTCTGTTTACGTCCTGCCCAACGTAGTAGCATTGTAGCGTAGTAGTATTACTTCAACCATGCAACTGGAAATGTATAACGAGAGTTTTACTTTTTTATTTTTTTTGGCATATGTCAGCTAAATCAAATGTGCAAACGACTTAGTACCTGGTAGCCACCGAAGCTGCAACTGCTAAGCAACTAACAAACCATATGTAACTGCTTTGGATCTAAATAATAATAATACAAAAATAAAACAAACATTTTAGATATAAGCCCAATGGTTAAAAATAGTTGACTTACATTTAAAATAGAAATTTTCCCCCGAAGTAGGTGCTGCCGGCTCCTACCACGCTGTATTCCAGCTAAAAGTGGTAGGGCACCAGGCTTAGAGGCCTGAATTTGAAGAACTCCGGTTTAGGGCTTGTTGCGGTCACACGGAATTGCATTCAAATTAAATTAATCTAAAATAACTTCAAGAATGTCTTCAAAGAAGAACTTTCGGAAGTAGTGTAGGAAGGACAGGATGTCATCAGATTTTGGCAGCTGCCCCTACCAGTCTGGATAGGCATTGATGGAGGTGTGTACTTTTCTCCATCTTGATAGGTAAGACTCTTCACCCTCTCCATCATCTCAATGTTATTTTTCCTTATAGCCACTGTTTGTGGATATGTTGTTCTTCTGAAAATAGGAAAACAATGAGAATGAAAAAAGCGACAAGGAGACTTGCGTGCACGCACACACACACACACACACACACACAATAACTTTACCAACTGACCTCTGACCCCTCACTGACCCCTGAGCTTATAAGTGTCCCTCAAACCTAATTCAGGGATCCTCTCCTCCACTTCCTCACCATCATTACCTGATGGTTCACTGTCCTCTCTGTCTGATATAATGTCTCTATCTGCAATTTCCCCCTGATTCCTTCCATAAAATGATTCTACATCTATGTCCCATAATTATCAGTAGCCTATATGGTAAACCAAAAAACATTGACTATGACCATATAAATACACACAAATACGTCTGTCCACACACCAATGCCAATACATTATATTGCCTGGTAAAAAAAAAATGTCTTAATTGCGCAGTGTTGTTTTGAGGCAACAAATGAAAAAGAACAGTTTTATTATATAAATAGATTTTTAAAAAAGTTTAAAAAACATTCAAATACTCTTCTTTACGTATTTATGTAAATAATATTTATTCAGCAAATATTTGTATATGTATATATTTCATTATAAACATGTAAAATAGTCACCTTTATCTTAACTTCTCAAAAAGATGTATGTGATGTGGTGCAGCCTTCAGAAAGTGGTACCCCTCCCCATGGCCTTCAACTCATAATTTTATTGGACAGAGATGTCCCTTGTATCATTTTTTGAAAAAAGAAGGTTTGGCTTTTTTAAAACCTCTTAAGCTCTTAGGCTATTTTTCTGAATTTGGAACACCTACACTCTGGAAGGCTTTTTACAGCTTGTAAAAGGTCTAAAATGTTCAAGTTGCTCTCATTTAATAAGAAGGTCTATGTGAATACTGTGAATGTGAAAATTCTGAAGAAAATAATAGTGTGCCTATGTAATTGAGGTTGAAAGACAGAAAATATGATTTCCGCCTGAAAAAATACACATTATAGATAGCTGAGCAGCTTTTTTTTATTTGTAAAGAAGAAAATAAAAATCATAAATAGTAACTACTCACTCTTTTTGACTTTAGACCAACTGTTGGTGTCTGTAATAAAAATTAATTGAAGGTTATTGAGGTTTTGCTTGAAAAAATGCGGAATCCTATGCCAAATTTGGCACAGTTTGTCAAGTTAAATAGAAATATCTCAATGAAAATGCAAATTTTGGATCCTATTATATATTTGGACATTAAAATCCAGTTAAAAAAATTCACAAAACGTTGTTTTGAACAATTTAATTTGTCAAGTAAAATACGATAAAAAAAAGTAGAGAAAAATCTTCTCGATTTTCTGTCGCTTAGTGAACGTTGCACCTTCTGAATCAGCTTCACTAACTTTATCCCATGTGACATGCCACACCTCATTGAAAAGCAGAGACTCCACAGAAACAAATGATAATACCAGTTCTTAGCTGGCCAGAATCCCTGACCAATGACAAAGAAGAACACAGAGGGACTCGGGCTGTGACGCACAGATGGGGTTTCCACCATAGACTGTATATATAAATAGACGAACCCTTGTTGACGTCACCCATAGGTTTCTGAAAAGCAAAAATGAAGCCAATTAGGCGGTTCCCACCGCTGCCATCTTGTCCTCGTCACTCTTAGAAACTCCAACAATGGGCAAAGAGGTGGAGCTGAGAGTGGGGGCAGAGGGTTGACGCTCCGAGCCGACATAGCTACAAGCTAATTAGAAGCTAGTCGGGAGCTAACTGAAGCTAACGTAGGCTGCATCCGGTTTCAGCCAGAAGACTGCGGTTGAGAGACCTTTGCCCCGTTTTTCAACTAGGATAACTTTAGACGCAGAAACATCTCGAGTAGAGAAAACCTATCGATATAATAAGACCCAAATGGGTCGGGTCAATACGGCCTAAAATGGTGTTATTTCCATTACCATCGGTGGAGGGTGAGGACATAGACTGCTTATCTTAACAACACATCCAACAAAAAGCAGTCACAAAGTCATCATGATAACTCAGATCCTCTCAAAAAATAAGACTTTTGACTCACCTCACATCTCTCAGACATCCATTAATTTATGCCTCCAGCTGTGTTCCTCACACAAGTACTGATCTAACCAGCAATCATTGAGTCTTTCTTGAGTCCAAATCTGTATGTAAGTCTTCCAGCCTGTTCTAGCCGTCTCCCGCTCTGGATGCCGTGGCTTCTCAGTTCTGCCGACTTTGCTGCTCTGCTGCTAAACGACTGGTTGCCAGCTCCAACTCGCGTGTAGAAAGAGATAAAAGCTCCGACCAGAACAGCATTCCTCTCGGCCAACTGACAGAACCCCCCCACAGTTGGTGAGGCATAAGCTGGTATAAAGCCTCCCCCCAAAGCAGAAACTTTTTGGATGGTCTGTTACTGTAATCAACACCACAGCAAGCCGTCTTTGTCCATTAATTGCAGATTAACATCCAAAAACGAATAAAAACTGCAGAGGCAGCTGATAGTGGAGTTCAGAAACACCAAATGACTGAAGTCTTTACGTAAGTCCCAGGCTGTGAAGAGCTTCCCCGCAAGCAGAGGGGTACAGCAGACTACGGAGCAAGCTATTAGCTACAGGTAGCCACCATTAGCCACCAGCGTTAGCCTAGACGGACCTGTCAATCAAAAAGACACGCCCCCAATTATTCACGACTTCAAGATTAAATTACAAATAAACGGAGAAGTTAGAAAATAATTCATAAAATATTTTTTTGAACCAGGCTGTAAACATGTTTAGTTTGGTTGTAAAGTTGGCCTTTTCAACATGGGACTCGATTGGAAGTTGCTCCTTTTTGGAGCCAGCTTCCAGTGGATGAGGGCTGAACTGCATTTTTGCCACTTCCTGGTTGGCTTCATATTCTGCGGGCAGAGTTTGGCCCTCGGTGCTGACTGAAAATTTCGGTGATTTGAAAGAAATTGTTTATGGATGGATTTAGCTTTTCTTCTGATGCTAATATTTCGGCACTGGCTATTTTTTATTTTGGCTGCTGTTGGAGCTGTGTCTGGTTGATATAACATTGAAGTGGATAAATTTACAGAGGAATCCGTTGTTGACACATAAATCAAAAATTGGTTGATTTATGATAGTTTGAATGTTACTATAGGAGGCGTGTCCCCATTTTTGTGCTTAAGAGGGCTAGTGTGAGGCATGAAAATGTGGTTTATTGCCTCAGAGCAATGCCATGCCGTAGAGCAGGGGTCCCCAACTCCAGGCCTCAATGGCCGGTGCCCTACCAATTTTAGATGTGTCTCCGCTCCAACACAGCTGATTCCAATTTTCCAACATCTTTCTCAACATGGCAAAGTTCTGCAGGGGCCTGCTAACGAGCCATAATTTGATTCTGGTGTGTTGATCCAGGGAACAAACTACAACCTGCAGGATACTGGCCCTCGAGGGCTATAGTTGGGGACCCCTGCCATTGAGGGTTAGGTCCACTTTGGCTAAAACAATGACGGATGGTGCGACCTGACGCTGACCTTCCTTTAAAAGTTTTTTTTTGGGCTGTTTGTTGCCAGTTATATTATTTGAATCTTTGATTTGTCAAAAATGTTCCTCTCACGACCACTTCCAGACAGGTTGGCTACAGTCTAGAGGGTGACACGGGAATCAGTTGTCGCTCCCGTTCCGTCCCGATCCTCAAAAAATACTCCCGTCACGTCCCGATCACGTGACACCCCCACAAAAAAAATCTTGTCCAGAAAAAATCCCGTAAATGTAAAAAAAATAATTTAAAAAATGATAATTTCCGGTTTTCCCGTCCGATCCCATGGATTATTTCCTGTCCCGTCCCGATCACGTTACCAACAGTGAAATTAACTCCCATCCCGCGGGAATCCCACAGGAATCACGTGACCCGTGGGAATCCCGAAAAATTGTTACCCTCTACTACACGCCCATGGATCCTACATTTCAAAATAATATGTACAACTGTAGTCGCAGAAATATCAAGCTCCGCGTAGATGGTCTTATAGCCTTTACCTTTAACATGCTGGTCTATGATTTTCTTTTTAAACTCCTGACACAGCTCTTTCCTTTGCTTCGTCTGGTCCACACTGAGTGTGGTACATACCATGTCACCAAACAGCATAGGAACCACCTGTAGCCCTATATATAGGCTCATTGACTGTTTACAAGATTATACACCTGTTATGCTAATTAGTGGATGCACCTTGAATTAACAGGGCTCTTTGGTCACATTATTTTCTGTCTTTTCTAGGGGTAGCATCATATTTGTCCAGGCCTGTTATAGATTATTAATTGACCATATTTCTGAGCAAAATCTGGACTTTTCTATTCTATGTTATTTCTAGACTTCATTACTTTTACACAACATTTGTTGCTCAACTGGACAGGCTCTTTGGGACTACACAGCAGCTGGAGGTGTTTTTATTGATGTGAAATACATATGACCTACTTAAGAAAATACGACATGAAGATGCAAAGCAATGCTTAAAGCCATGCTGAGGACCCCTGCACACAGATTTCCTATAATGTTAAATCGCAGTTGTCTCTGTTGTCCTACAAATATCACTAGTGGATGCCCTGCCTTTATTGGCTTTCATTCCTCAGCTGTCTGACTGATGCAGCTCAAGCAACTAATGTGCAAAAGCTGCATTTATAAGTAGTCGTGGAAAACTTTATTGTTCCTTTGGGGCAGTTCAGTTTACTGCACAGTTTCAATAACAGGCACTTGTTACAGAACAGCAATAAATAAATAAATAAATGAAAAACAGGACAAAGACAGCAGACATGTATTTACACTAGTTTAAAAGTATATACCACCTGAGGATGGGAAGAGGTACTTGGATATTTACTGAGCAAATTCATAATGAAAGAAACATACATTGAGAAGCCAATGTGCAAATACAGAGGAAGGGGTAAAAACAGGATAAAAAAGAGTCTAACATTGGGAAGAAAATACAGAAAAGAGAAAAAAAGTATAAGAAGGGAGAAAATAGGATGTTGTTAGAGGGAGCAATGCTTTGTACTTTAGGAAGAAAAAGTAAATGAGTAGACATTTGAAGGAAAATAAACTGTGCATAAAATTTTGAGCGTACCAGGAGAGGTCTGTAGTTAAAAATTGGAGATAAAATTATCAGAATTTTGCCACTCATTTTTCTTATCCCTGGAGTAAGCCTGTGAATATTCTCATTCATCTAGGTCATGGGTATCTCAAGGAAATTTCAATCGAACGCAACTGGACTTGGTAATTTGTCTTGGAAGACGTTTCACCTCTTATCCAAGAGGCTTCCTCAGTTATCCCTGGAGTCTTTAAAGCTTTCAATGGTCAAAATTAGATCTTGATAATTACAATTTCTCTTTTAGAGCTTAATTACAACCAGACTTTCTGCCCCTTTTTAGTGCGCCACAGCCAGAGACAGGAGGAATATTTGCAGTGGATACATGATGTATCTTTGGAAAAAAGGAAAAAAAAAACATGAGTCTATAAGTATTCAGCTAGAATGTCTGAATTGTATTTTTCGTTTGTCATAAATAAACTTAAACTGTGCGGTGTACATGCGCCGCTCTCTGCTCCATGCCGGTGCCATAATCCAGAATCAGACTTATTAAAGCTGCAGCTTGTCCAGAACAAGGTTGCTCGCTTAGTCCTTGGATGTCCATATTGTACTAATGTTGAAACGCATCGCACTTTATCAAGACCTCTAATAAATGTCAATTTGCAGTACAACCTACTCATATTCATAAAAAAATATTTAAAAAGTCAACCAGAATCCTTTTAGAAATGATTAATTTACTCTAATCAGATACACATCCTTTATAATAAATATGCTTGTGATACTAAATTAAGGGTAAAATGTTGCCTTGTTTCATGAGTTTGGATTTCTGCTGCGACATTCGGATGGTAGGGTCAGAATTTGGCGTCAACAACATGAAAGCATGGATCCTTCCTGCCTTGTATCAACGGTTCAGGTTGCTGGTGGTAAAATGGTGTGGGGGATATATTCTTAGCACACCTTGGGCCCCTTAGTACCAATTGATCATCATTGCAATGCCACAGTCTACCTGAGTATTGTTGCTGACCATCTCCATCCCTTTATAAACAGAGAATACCCATCTTCTGATGGCTACTTGCAGCAGGATAATGTGCTATATCATAAAGCTCAAATCATATCAGACTGGTTTCTTGAACATGACAATGAGTTCATTGTAATCAAATGGTCTCCACAGTCACCAGATGTCAGTTCAATAGAACAACTTTGGGATGTGGGGGAAAGGGAGATTTGCATCATGGAACTGTGTGATGCTATCATGTCAATATCGACCAAAATCTTTGAGGAATGTTTCCGGTACCTTGTTGAATATGTGCCACGAAGGATTAAGGCAGCTCTCAAGGCAAAAGGGGGTCCAACCCGGTACTAGTAAGGTGTATCTGATAAAATGGCCATTGAGTGTAAATGTCAGGTTAGTTGAATTGTTCTGGTTAAAAAGTCAAGAAATGACCTTCAGAGGTACCAAAAATAGGCCTTAAAACAGGCGCCACACACAGTTTCATAATTCACAATGAATGCCTTCTTATTTGCATATTCTCCCAATATTTTATGCCTACTGACAGAAATGGCCACATTGCATATTAATCAAGGGCATAACCACTAAATGAATTGTGTGCATCTCTTTGCAGGTTTAATCGATGCAATGCTCTGCACCGGCTTAGTAAATCAGCTGCAGCATGTTTTTTTGCAACGCATTGTTGTTTACCCCTGTTTTATCAACCAGAATCCTTTCATAAATCAGACTTTAAGTTCTTTTTCCAGCCTTACTCTTGTTACAGCTCTTTAATTAAATATAGAAAAAGTGGTTTTCATCCCCTTCCTACCTTGGTTTGCCAGCCCCCATCAGAAGGCCCTATCAATATTACAGCCAGGAGAGAGCAGAGCACGTCACTGCTAGTGGAAGCTAACCATTAGCAACTGCACAACATGGTGTAACATGTTCGGTGTGGTGTTATTTGTGGTGGTAACACATCAGCATTGCATTTTTCACCCAAGACAGAGGAGATGATGAAGAAACAGTTGGAATTTATCTTTGGAGTATCGACAGAAGTAATTTAATAAATTTTTTCGAAGGCAACATTAGATGTACATACATCGCTTGTAGCCAAATGAGGCGAGACTGTTACATATTATGAATATAAAACTTCCACCTTATATAAATGGAGCTCCAGAGCCTCTTATTTGTAATGAAACTGCTCACAAAGCATTTACTCATACTAGAGACCACAGCAAATTAATTTAAAAAAGTGAATGTATGAGACCTTTAAATAGAAAGCTCTTTTGTAGATGAAAAAAATCTTACAAGAACCTTTTATTTACCTAATAAAAAAAAAACATTTTTTTCCATATTAGCGGTATAAAATACTTTTAACTGCTTGCTGCCCTAACCTTTTGTGAGGCTGTCTTCGTTGATAATGGACAGTCGCTTAACAATAGCTATGTAACAATATCTGTGTACTTTTAGTAAAACCAGCAGGTGAAGATTATCTTAATGAGAGCTGTCAAAGTGAATAAAAGATGATGGAAAAAAAAATATAAGCAATATCAAAGTGAAACAGGTCTGTGACCTCAACTGCAAAGGCAGGTGTAGGGACTTAGCTCATGGCTTTAGAGAAAAACGTCTTACTTCATCTTTTTAATTATGTAGAAATGCTTAACCTGTTGAACTGTATAAAAATACTTCTCTGCATATTGTTCTCTTTTACTGCTCTGTTCTACCATACAGATACATTTATCTGTCTATTATACAATACCCCCTAGCTTAACGGATTCTGTAGTTTATTTTGGTCTCAAATAAAATATAGCCGGATTTAAATAAATATATGAATATATAGCAACATTTCTCCTAACACTACTGTGAGCATGTCCCCCCTACTGAGTTTTTTAATGACATGATTTTAAAATCCAGGGGGGAAAAAATGTTAACTCTGGAACCAACTGTAAAGTGCTTGCATGCTTTAGCTGTGCTAGCAGGCTTGGCTTTTCTCTTAGGCTGATATTACACCTGCAGAATTTGGTTCGATTAAAACAAACTCAAATACGGTTCCTTTGCTAGTACAGTATGTTTGAGCTGGTGTGAATGGTAGGGTTGCCACCTTTCAAAAACTAAAATAAGGGACAATACAGGGCGTTATTTACAAGCCGAGCTGTTTGAATGGCGGAGAGATGTGGTACTTTTAGTGAAGAAGTCATCCAGAATGGTCATACGTTAAGCTTGAATAGCTTAATTCACAATAAACACATTTATGCATCAGTTAGGCTACAACAAGCTGCAATGAAATGCATTCATATAAAAAAGGAAATAACAAATTGCATACAACTTATGTGAATAAAATATAGTGTGATCTACCACATGACACTACTAACAACAATATGAAGTCTTATTGTTGAGCTTCCAACAATGTATTTACAATATTTTCTTTCTAAAGTAATTCTGTGGGGATATTGCAGATAACCCCCAACACATTTAAACTTGTTTATCTGCTCATTAATTAAGATATATGAGTGGCGTGACAAATTGTTAATTCAACTGGCGTTGATGGCTTATCTGAACGACTATTTATTTATTTATTATGCTTTTATTAAACTTCTTAGCAGACTTCTTACAGTTATCTTGCCATATATTTTTCTTGTTGCTAACAAGTAAACATATAGTAAAACTTTGCAGAATTATAATCTTTGTGGTGTCTGCATGTTGCTTGTTACATGTCTTGTGTTCATAATGAGGAGCAGAAAACGGTGTAATTATTTAATTTTGGAAGCAATGATTGATTAATAGTCCGATATTGACAGACATAACAGAGCTGCCGGGTGCTCATGGTAGCCAAAATGAGGACAAGTTTCCACATACCCTCCCGTCACACAGTCCTTTGCAGGAAGAACCAGGATCTGGATCTCAATAACAAACGCCGGTTTTGTCCATTTAAATCCCTCCAGTCTTTTATCTGCTTTAAGAGATGCTCCGGAGTAGGACGAGGGCAAATTGATCAGGAAACAGTATGTCCGGGTATCTCAGCTCTGGTCAGTTCCAACAGCTTCTAGTGTGTTAAAAAGTATCCCAGGGGCATGGTAAGGATCGGAGATGTTAAATCTTTTGAATTTCCTGGAATATACAATAATATATTCAGTTTTAAAATGTGAAGTAAAATCCCAGCCAGCGTCATTCATTTTGATTATGTTCCTGCCTGTCAGTGTTGCGCCGAAGCTCTGAGAGTCACATGATGTCCGGAGCTCTATTGACCATGTCAAGCCAAGGATGGGCCTCTTCTCATCTGTATCCCTGTGTTTTCACTTTTGGGATTTGGGGAAATTTCTAAAATCGTGAGTTCCGTGGGAAGCGCCAGTGTGTGTCTACCTGTGATCAATCTTAAGCCCACAAAACGTGCGAGCCGCAAGAACAAACAATTGGTGGTCCCTTGAGATCCCACCACCACAACAGCTTTACTAACTGTAGTTGGATGATTTGTATTTTATTTTGATATAGGCTACATAGTTAGAATTAGGCTATTGTGGTCTATGTATGACAGACATATTGGGCATTTATGAAAATATGGAACAAATAGCTTTCCCTATTATTTCAAAATGGGATGCCACATTTAATTCTCAAATAAAGGACGATACCATATTTAAGGGATGGTTGGCAACCCTAGTGAATGTGGACCAGTGAGATTTAGTCCGGACTAACAAACTGGACTGAGACTGACATTTTGAGGTGGCATCTGTCCTCTTCCAAACGGACTGTGGTGGGGTTCACTTCAAGTGTGAGTAAAAACCTGCCTTGGTTCAGTCCAACTTCCTAATAAAAGCCCTTTTTGTTCTACAGTACAGACCAAAAGTTTGGACACACCTTCTCATTCAATGAGTTTCCTTTCTTTTCATTACTACATTGTAGATTCTCAATTAAGGGCATGAAAACTATGAATGAACACATTATGTATGGAATTACAAAAAGGTTGAAAGAACAGAATACATGTGTAATATTTTAGATTCATCAAAGCAGCCAACCTTTGCTCTGATTACTGCTTTGCATCCTCTTGAGCTTCAAGAGGTAGTCCCAGTTCCCAGAGATGCTTAGTACTTGTTGGCCCTTTTGCCTTCATTCTGTGTTGCAGCTCACACCAAATCATCTTGATTGGGTTCAGGTCCGGTGACTTTGGAGGCCAGGTTATTTCACACTTGTTTGTAAAAGAACTACATAATTCCATATGTGTTCATTCATAGTATTAATACTTTCAGTGTTCAGTGTACAATGTCAATAGTCATGAAAAGAAAGGAAACTCATTAAATGAGAAGGTTTGTCCAAACGTTTGGTCTGTACTGTATGTAGGCATCCGTAGCAAGCTGCACTTTCCGTTGTCGGATAAACTGTTTCTGTGTTAAAACTAGCGCATATAATGAGCATATAATGCCTTTTTTTCCACTAGAGTCCTGTTAGCCCCGCATATGTCAGGACAGTGAGGCCTAGATCGGGATGGTTGTGTTTCCATTGCCATTTTTTTGCAGTTTTAATCCTAATTACATATTAGCCTAAAAATAATACCGAAGCGCCCTTCTTCTTCTTTGTCTTTTTTTACTGCTGGCAAACAACAAAATGGTGCTTTACCGCCACCAACTGGTATGGAGTGTGGAACAGAATCTCATTGTAGATTCCAATTAACTTTCAATGACTAGTGATGTATTAGCATTGTCCCTGCCTTTGCTAACTTTACTCGTTTTAATTAAGCCAACGTCTAATGTCCTCCAAAGTACCAATTCATAACCAACGACACCCTGTGCTGGGTGTCTGGTTGCATCCGATATGTAATTGGGCCGGTCCTTCTGACCTGGCTCAGTCATTGGAACAGGGCCCGTTTTATGTTCACTGTTTGTCCAAAAGTTTCACCAACAGAGCAGCCCCTCTAATCCCAAAAGTGCACAAAACATAATGGCCTCCATAATTTTGTGGAGGTTCCCCTATTGAGGAAAGATTACTCTTATTCCATCACACTTCCCTGGGGCAAATTCTCCATTGGACCTAAAGCCAAAGCCATAAACAATATAAGCTCTAGGATCCTAGAAATACTCAAATTTCATCACGATATTAAAGTGACATTTCAGTTACTTTTAAAATAAATAAGATATTGCATTTTGCTACACCAAATGGCACAATTT
This sequence comes from Apricaphanius iberus, assembly GCA_028564705.1. Taxonomy (NCBI): domain Eukaryota; kingdom Metazoa; phylum Chordata; class Actinopteri; order Cyprinodontiformes; family Aphaniidae; genus Apricaphanius; species Apricaphanius iberus. Next base: position 253,552 of record JAPXFQ010002555.1, on the reverse strand, counting down.
TCTTCCTCTATGTTTGTGAGATCATCATCACTAAACCAGTATTGAACTATTCAAACCAACTTTGTCAAAAAATTAATTGTTACAGTTAAGTAACAATTTTCAAGTTGAGAAAAAGCAAAAAAAGGATGATATTCTGTATATATTAGACATCTTCACTGTAACTCTAATTAGATTCCTTTCGGGAAGCCTGTCAGCAAAAATACTGAATGCTGTGCTCTGTGAACTTCATGAACCTAAGAAACCTTTCATACCACAGTTCACTAGCAAGAAATTAATCTTGTCATCCATCAAAAAGAATGACATTGAATCAATGGCTGAGCAAGCAGGGATGTGAAAACAGCCCTAGATGCTCTCCATGGAGGGGAAACAGTGAACTGTGTGGGTGGCAGACACTGTGTTTAGAGCTATTTGTCAGCTCACTGGTATTTTTAACATTGCAAGAATTAAAGCAAAATGAAAAAGGAAAGGGAAGACCTCTCCTTGTGCATCTTTTTTAGCATCACCTTATTTCAAGACCTATTCTGATTTGTACAGCCTTCTCAGATTGAAAGCACAGTGTAGATTGTATTTGTTTTTTAAATTTATTGAGTTTATTTGATAGGGACTGATACACAATTAACTATACATTGGCCCCATTCAACAACAGCTATTTTGCAGCACTTGTCCCTAGTTGGGTTTAACAGATTTTGAAGTACTGCAATAAGCAGAGTAAAAATGGAATACAGTGATAACAAAATATTAAAAGGCTCACTACAGTACAAAATACATCAGACTAGAACATGACAGTTAATACATTAAGCGTGATTACAGTACTGTTTTTGACAGACAGATTTTAATTTGTTTTTTGTTATACTGAGATTAAGAGGTTTTTCAAACCAAAGGTTCCCAACTACTTTTTGACTTAGACTTAGATGCGGCACAGTAACAACCAAAATCTGAGGATTTATTTTTTTTCGTATGTCCCCTTTAACTTTGAGCCATTTGTGCATAAGTGTACAAAGACCCTATTCGTCTGTTGACATCTCATAAATGCACCTGCCGATAGTATTATTATTAACCCATAGGGCCTGATTTTTCAAAGGTTTTTGATTGTTAAAACTGTTTGGGTGGGTTTATTTATTGCCACTGAAAAGCATGTCTTAAATTTGCGCCATAACCATCAGACATAAGTTTATTAATGTAACTTGAAAAGGACCATTCCCAAACAGCCGACATTAAGAGTAATAGTAATAACAGTATGACAGTCATGAATTTGACAGTTGCCGTTTCTTTCCCTTTTTCTTCTTTTGCAAAAGACTCCACTGTGCGCTCTTTTCCATCACGTTTGTCTCTCCGGTTACTGGGCTCTGCAAGCAGAGCAGGCAATGTCCTAATTTAAATACTGCAATTTTTTCCAGTTATGAATTACACACGCAATCTTAGAAGATCACCTGCAAATGAAGGACAAAAATTGTGGCGCACGATTTTGCGCTCCTTATTTAGAATATTGTTTATTTAGGGCCACAGTTTGCTGTCCCTTTTTCATGAATTATAGGATGGAGTGGAAGGAAGTTTATAATCCTCCACAGTTGTGTGCGGTTTTTCCCACTGTCTCACAATGTACAAATCTTTTATATGAGCTCCGTTCAGCATTTGCAGGGGTGTAATGTAATATCCAAAGGCAAGATATGCTTCGTTATATTTTCTTCTCTTTGGCTTGGAAGAAAGTTGGTTACACCCCTACCGCAATTACTCTACGCGCCCCCCACTTTGGGAACCACTGTTTTAGAGCAAATGTAAAAATGTATGAAACATGGCCTCTAAAAACGTAAATATATATTTTTTTTACATGCAGCAGAAGATGAACACTTGATACTCAACCTGTTTTCTTTTTGTTTTTTGAACTTGAAGACTGTGACACAAATCGTTTCACAGATGTTAAAAATGTTGTGATTTCAAACCTTTGATGTTTTTTGCATTTTCCTAGTATGCCAACTCTTATTATGCTAGCCAAGTGAGTGGAGAAGTGTTGTTGTGAGGGAGAGATCAGCATCTCACAGTCATGTGATGTCCAGTGGAGGATGGCACTGGACTGTACAGCTCATTAACCACATTTAATAACTCCAAAAGATTTATTTAATTATTATTACATTTTTATTTTTTTCGTGTGTCCTGTCTAGCAGTTTGCTACTCAGAACTGGTGTCTGAGTACCAAGTTAAAGCCCAACAGATTTACTTTGCCAAGCAGAGTATTACAGCTTTGCTGTAATACTTCACTTGATGTATATGTATGAAAAATCTTTATCAGTGATTACTGTGGGTTCAATTTCCTGAAGTCATGGACACGAAACCGAGACAAGAAGGAAGAAGGTGAAGAAGAGAAACAGGACCAGCAGAAGCGCGAACAGACGACACAAGACAGGGAGGCAAACAAAGAACACAAAAAAACATCCCAGTCCTCCACCCCTGCTGGACGGCAGAGAAGCGGTAAAACAAGGAGGACGTTGGCCCGAAACAGAGGCCGCCCGACACACCGGCCCACCCCGGACCAACCAGGCATGCACCAGGACCGAGCTGGGCCGCAACCGGCATCTAGAACCATCATCGAGCAGCGGGCAGGAGCATCCCTCACCGACAGGGAGTGACGGAGGGGAAGAAGATGCACCAGGCTAGAGGGCAGCCAAACACCCAACCTGACAAATAGACATAGACAGACGAAGACACTCATACGTACCCTCCCTCTCATGCGCACACATTCTCACAAATACAGGACACCCAAAAAAAGGACAATGTACACTCATTCATACACCCCATGCATACTCCCAGGCCCAGGGACAGACCCCCCAATAGAGCACCCTGCCCCTGCACCCGGGAGACGAACCACCAGGACGGGGACAAGCACACCGCCAAGGCCCCCCCCCGGCAAGAGTAGTCCACCAGCCCAGGTCCCCAACCAGATGGCCTGATATTCCACCAGGGCTCCAACCCCTGATGGCTCAACGAACAGGGGTGTGGAAAGACCCTGAGCCTCTCTCCCCCCACTCAACGGTGATGTTGTTGTGTGTTGTTCTAATGTGCACTTAAAACAGAGGGGTGGGACATGGGAATACTGCCGGGCACACCCATCACCGTCCCTGGGCCCTCAGTGTCTAGATGCAGTTAAACAGTGGGCACCGGCACCAAACACGAGGCCCATTATAAGGGGCCCCGCCTCCAGCGCCGAGGCGCATCCACCACCAGGTCCCTACATGTGCGTGTGTCATGTAAATGTTGCAAGTGTAAGTGTCTAAGTTGTACAGTAAAATTGGGACCCAGGCCGCCACAGGGTAGCGAGGGCGGGAAACACCATCCCGCACCCCAGTGACGTGCCCACGTCCCAAGGCCTTTGTGAATGGTAGAATGAAGGAGCAGGTGGACAGAGGCAAATTAGGGATGGGGAGGAAATAACTGGGGTGACACAATGCCATCCCCAAGCTCCCCTGCTGACCCCAATAGGCACCCCCGTTCAGCCTGATCCACCAGGGGTGGGAGGCATGGCAGCGGCACCACCAAGCCCAATAGGGGCCCAGGTCATCCGCCCGGCCCCATCCCGGGGGCAGAACTAAATCCTTCCCAACATTCAGACTACTAACAAAACACAGGACACTAGACACCCAGGTTGAGTTTAGCCCACCCTCTCCCTGAACACCCTCCCCCCCGTCCCAAGCGTACCCCGTTAGGGAGAGCGCCTGTTCTAGATGGTAAACGCCTCCCCGCCAACAAGAGAGGCCCCAAGCACCGCCAGCGCACCAAGGGCCCCCGTGCTGAGGCCGGAACCCAGCGCACCACCAACTCGGATACCCCGGACATGCCGCGCCGGGCCCGTGAGCAGATCGAAGCCCCAGGTGGCCGACCCCCCAGGCCGACATCCTCCAGCCTTGCCACTACCGCCCAATGGTCGGGAGGCAACCGAACCCAGCACCTCCATCCACCAGCCCACACCCCACCACCTGGCCAGCCCACTGCGGAGGCCGACCGACACCGGTCAAAGGTCCCCAACCCAACACCCCGCAAAGTGCTTGGACCAAGACCCAGGAGCCATGTCCAGTGCCAATATGACCGACCGGGCTCAAAGACGCGGGCAACCCACTCGCCGACGCGCTGGCATGGCAAGGGGCCATCGGGGAGCCAGCGACAAGAACCAGCCCAAGGAGATGGAAATGCAGCAGCACCAGCCGAACACAGCCTCCCCCCAGCCGGCACCGGCGGCAGTTGAGCCCCCCCCCCCCCCCCCATCGCCCGAGCCCCAGGCCCAGCCCAGATCCACCCCAGAGCAGCACAGCACCAGGCCAGTAACCCGTGTCCACCAGCACAACCCCCCTAAGGCACCGCATGCATCTACTAAGAGTCACCACACAAAGCCCCCAAAGTCCCACCCCAGGTGAGAGCCACGGCACCTACTGCCCCGACCGCAAGCGGACCCAACCCGGGGACGCCTTGCAGACGCCACCAACCCTTGAGCTCCACATCAGCAACCGTGTCCCACAGAACAAAATCAGGGGCGCCCCCCCCCAAAAGATTTATTTTTGTCTCTTCAACAGCACCTACCGAATTTAATAGTCAATACTAAAGATGTACTGAGTTTTGTTACCCAACCCTATGCCAAAAAAACTTAATCCCATAATGGTCTGTAGGCTGCTAGTTGAGGACCTTAAGAATATGGTCTAGCTTTTGTAAAAAAAAAGTCCAGAAATTCTTATTCAAATAAAGTGTCAAAATAAGAAGTCCTACCCTTTGTAATTTCTACATCATAATGAAGACTTAAAACCTGGTGTGTAGAATCCCTGCTGTGCATATGAATCTACATTAGTCCTTGAAAATGAAACTGCACCACTAGCAATACTTTATTTCCAAACAAAACACACAAAAGCCAGAACAGTATTATTTTAAGTTGCCCAATAAATAATTCATTCTATCTGAATAGTTTCACTTACTAATGACTGCTGCATTAGTAATCTGTGATGGGGTTTTTTCTACCCAAAAAGACTTTCAAATGAACTGTCACTAATTACCACTAAGTAGACACACATGGCTGTAAATATAAGATTTGAAAGCCTTGAAAAGTTTAAATTAGCAACACCATTTCATTAATTTGTTAATAAGAACTGCCTTGACACCTTTATTTGTTGAATTAAAATGTTTTACAGTCTATTTCTGTCTTACACAGTGTCATGCCAACAAAAAGAGAGTAAAATTCATAGGATAAAACAATATATATATATTGTTCTCTAAAACAATTAATTGGACAGAATATATTATGAGCAGATTCAATTCAAATGTAATCTAATGTAACCAATGTCAGTTAAAATATGATGCATATATTCTTAATCAATACAGTCAGATTCAGGGTAATTAGTCAACTTATTTTAAAAGTGTCATTATTTGAGGTTGAGGTTGGACCAAGATGACCAGGGTAGCAAAATACATTTAAGTAGTCTTTTAATTAAATAGAGTATACATTTAGAGAGGCTTAAAGTGGCAGACCACAAGGAGTCAAAAAAACAAGGGGATCACATGGAATACCAAAGGATCCATTGGATAATAAATCAGAGATAGGAATATATACTTTATATTGAGGAGGAGGTAGAAATGCAAAATGCATAACAGAAAATCCAAAACAACCCCAGACAAAAAGTGTATCTCAATAAAAAAACCAAAAAAAAACGTCCTTAAATGTGGGATTATATTTTAAGCACATATCTCTAATGATTTTGATTATTTTGACGAAAGGTTAATGCAAATCGATTGTACACCCTGAACATCATCAGTCCAACAGGGCAACACAGAAACATATAGGACAAACAACTATCCACACACACACTCATATGTAAGGGCAATATATAAAGTCCTAATAATAATCCAGGATTTAAATCCAGGACCTTCTTGATGCGACGCAAAAGAGCTACAGTGCTCCTTCCCCACCAGAGAGGTGACGTTCCACATCCCAAGAGCCAGCTTCTGTAGCCAAGGATCAGACTGCCAAGGTCCCCACCTTCGGCCGCCGCCCGACACTTACGGCCCGTGTTGCCTCTTCGGGCTGAGCCTGGCCAGGCTACATGGATAAAGGCCCAGTCAACAGACTCAAGGGAGAGGCCCCGGTGACCCACATCTGGGCGAGGGAGCACTTTGGGCTGTGCTTTGTCTGATCTGTCACCTAGGACCAGTTTGCAATGGGTGACTGTACCAGGGGCAGAACACCCCGAACAACTGAGCTCCTAGGATCATTGGGACACTCAAACCCCTCACTTCGATAGCGTGGCTGCCCATGGAGCCTTTTTTTAATTCTAAGAATAAAAAAGACTACAAATAACTCATAATACCCCCAAAAATATTATGTACAATAGAACCAAATAAAGGAATGGATTTTTTAATCAAAAATGTTGTTTAGTGGCCATGTTGTGGTCAACACAATCATGGGGAAGGTTGCTTCAGTATACAGTCATTGTTATAAAGATTTATTACACATACTGTATTTATCAATTTGATTACTATAAAAATAGCTGTAATGCTCTACGTGTGAAAGTAAATCTGTAGGCCTTCTACTAAATAATCAGACATCAATTTTGAGTGTCACAATGCCAAACAGAACAAATAAAAAAATAACAATAATAATAATAATAATAATAATAATAATAATAACTGAAAAAACATACAGTCATTAATACCTTTGCCAGCTAGCTACCTACTAGGAGGTTGCTGTGTCCCAGTGTGACACAATTTGTATTAATAGAAGTCTGAGAGGTAGAAAAAGGTCTGCTAGAAAGGATGCTCCAGCAACAGGGATAATGAGAGCCTCGAGAGGATTGTGACACAAATCCCTTTCAATCGGATGTTGGAAATTGAAAAGGTACAGACTGCTAGAGTAATTGCTACAACAGTTAGCAAGCAGATGTATCCAGGGTACGGCTACCACTACTGCTCGAATCTGTTGTGTTAAGCCACTGCTGAACAAGAGACAATGCAGTTAAAGCACTGTAGACTTCTGCAGCACTGCACAGATTCAGTTCCTCAATGTCATACAACATGTATACAGTTCTACAAAAAGGACTCCCATCCAAGTATTGAGTATTTATGCTCAACAGTACACAAATAAACTTTCCCAAATGCTTGCATTCTTGTACCAAAAAATAACTTATAATTGATCATATTAAGATTTTTCTTATAAAGTGAATTTTGGGTTTCCATTACTGTAAACAAAATCATCAATATTACCACAAATTACTGGTGAAAAAAATATTACGTTATGTGTGATAAATCTACAAAATTACATTTTTTTAATTAAATTATACAAGAATGAAACTTGTTGAAACTAACCTGCCAAACCTTTAAATCTTATTCTAATTTATTGAGATTGTTAATGGCCTGTACTTGTACTTCACTCCATCAAGTCCGAGGACTCCAAAGAACAATCAGTTCATTCATCCTCCCATAGACTGAATTTGACGGTGATAAACTACTATACACTGCAGCTACAGATTACCTAGGGCAGATAAAAAGTAAGGCTGCCATTCAATTGGCGCATGACCACTATTGACACTCAATGTGGGTTGATTGTCTCACCCAAGGACAGAGCAAGTGAGGGTAAGATGCACCTTTAATATCATCTGAAATTTAGTCCCTGCATATTTTTTACCTGAACATTTCCAAGCTGTTGCTTCATTATTATAGTTTTATTAAACAAGCCTTAATACACTGAAAAAAATATAAACACTTGTTTTTGTTCCAATTTTTTACGATATTATCTCCAAGATCTATAACGTTTTCCACATACATGAAATAACCATTTCTCTCAAATATTGTTCACAAATCTGTAGAAATCTGTGATAGTGAGCACCTCTTCTTTGCTGAGATAATCCATTCCACCTCACAGGCGTGCAATAACAACATGCTGATTAGACAGCATGATTATTGCATAGGTGTTCCGTAGACTGGCCACAATAAAAGGCCACTCTGAAATGTTCAGTCTGGGGACTCAGAAAACCAATTAGTGTCTGGTGTGACCACCATGTACCTCATGCAGTGCAATACATCTCCGTCGCATAGTGTAGATCAGGTTATCGATAATGGCCTGTGGAATGTTGGTCCACTCCTCTTGAATGGCTGTGAGAAGTTGCTGGGTATTGGAAGGAACTGAAACATGCTGTTGTATACGCCGATCCAGAGCATCCCAAACTTGCTCATTGGATCACATTTCCGGTTAGTATGCTGGCCATGCAAGAACTGGGATGTTTTCAGTTTCCAAGAATTGTGTATAGATCTTTGCAACATGGGGCCAAGCATTATCATGCTGCAACATGAGGTAATGTAGTTGGAGCTTTTGGTACAAAAATTGGCCTCAGTCACGGTATCTCTGTGCATTCAAAATGCCTTCAATAAAATGCACCTGTGTTCTTTGTCCTTAACGTATACCTGCCCATACCATAATCCCCTTCACCACCATGGGCCACTCAATCCACAACATTGACATCAGAAAAACCCTCACCCATACAATGGCACACACGCTGTCAGCCATCTGCCCTGAACAGCATGAATTGGCATTCATCCATGAAGAGAACACCTCTCCAACGTTCCAGACACCATTGCATGTGAACATTTGCCCACTAGTTGGTTACGACGACAAACTGGAGTCAGGTTAAGACCCCGATGAGGACGACGAGCATGCAAATGAGTTTCCTGAGACGGTATTTGACAGTTTGTGCAGAAATTCTTTGGTTATGTAAATCGATTGTTTCAGCAGTTGTCCGAGTGGCTGGTCTGAGATGATCTTGGAGGTGAACATGCTGGATGTGGAGGTCCTGGAATGGTGTGGTTTCGCGTGCTGTGTGGTTATGAGACTTGTTGGATGTACTGCCAAATTCTCGGAATATCATTTTGGCCCTTTGAGTGAAAAAGTTTGGGCGCCCCTAGTCTAGAGAAAAAAATATTATTCTCAGTTTTAACATAAGTCTAAAGATCACCCACAATTAAATCTGTTTAACAAATCTAGAGGTCGCTATCATCTAACTGTTTTTAATTTTAAGAAAAATATCGTGTGTATTGGGAAAGACGGGCGTATAGCACAATAGGGGTTTCAGAGTGTGACGAAGCAGATAGCAGTGAATCAAACGGGGTCATGAGCACAGTTTACCACAGTCAATGCTCCCAGCACAATCAATCAATCAATCAAGCTGCCTTACCCCTCACTGTGCATCTGGCAGCATGTGAAGCAACGTGTATCCTCAGTGAATACTTGGATCCTGCCAAGGACTTGCTATTGTCTGTTGCCCTCTTCACCTTCCACCCTTTAGCAGTCTTTTGATGGTATCTGGACAAAAAAAACAAAACAGGAGGAAAGGGTAGTCACTTGAGGAACAAGCAGTCAAAAACTTTAGTAAGAGACAAGGAGAGAGAAACAAAAAATTATGACCAGTTAATAGTAGTGGTAAGAAATGACTTTGTAATCAAATTGCCTAATTAAAACGATATGAAAATCAGTAGTCAAACTCTTGATTTGGACTATGTGACCATGTGAGACAAGAAAAAAAGGCAATTAGACTTACTGGGTTGACATTTATCTTCTACTTTAGCCCTGCTGAAGGGAGGTACAAGTGCAACAGTCAGCGATAACTGTCTTGCAACTGCCAGTCGGAGCTGAATATAACATTGGCTCCAACATATTGTGCTTAATTAAACAGCACTACCCATGAAGTACTCTGCATGTTATACAGAGGAAGCAATAATGAAAGAGAACTACGAAGGGATGAAAGAATAGCTGACACTTTAGTTTGCTCAAGTCTGACTTGCAAACAGTTTCCTGCAACAAAGAATTTTAAGAGGGCTGAGAAAACCTACACAGATAATAGGAAAAGATGTTCGAAGAAACCCATGATGTGGTATACAGTTTTGTCTCTGATAATGAATGTTAAATCGCTTCCTCATCTTATGAAAGACATAAAGATTATAGTTAATAGGCACCATGATATTTCAGAAGCGACAGGATTTTGCCCGTGTTCTCAGTGAGGTAAATGTGGTGTTTGTTCATGTGTGCTGCAGGAGAGCCAGTGGCTGGACAGTGTGTCTCTGCTGATTAAGGACTCATTCGAAGGGGACATGATTGACAACCTCTCTGGGTCAGTTTTCCATCACTACTGCTCCTCTCCTGTTTGCAAGGACTGCAAGAGTCACCCACAAGAGGTAAGTGTGGGGTATAGAAACACATTCGCTCCCCTACTTCCCATCTGCTTAAACTAGTTCATTTTATTGACCCTTACGATTCATTGTTTAGCTATGGATAAGACATTCTTTTTTGGTGTTTCTTTTTTTTTTTTGCATGAGCTGCGTTACATTGGAACAAGTAATCAGACTTAAAGCCTGATCGCAATAAAAATGCTTCATGTTAACGCACCATTCAGATCACTCTGACTCAACTCCCATTCAGATCAACATTTCAGTCGGATTGAGACGGGTGGGTTATGCCGATGGTTAATCAGATCACTGTGCATGTAAACCCTTATTCCAAATGTGGCTCATTACTGCACATGTCTTATAAGTAAAGCGTAGACGTACAATACGTGGGCATAAATCAATAACGTTTTTCGGTTTACAATTTGAAAATGTTAAACTGTGACCAGAAAAAATAAAAGCATGCTCTGGAGAACATTGCACAGCTCCAATTTAAATGCACACAGCCATATTTGTTAATAACGGAAGTCTGCTGCTGCTTCTTTTCCTGCGGCTGTTTCCGGTATGTTAGATAGTTCTACGCATGTAAAAATGATTTATTCTGATTGAACGTGTGACAGATGTAAACGCTTGACGTAGTCTGATACATTTTTTTCAGAGCGCATGTACACAGGCAAATTCTAATCTGAACTTTGATCAGAATAAAGACACGTTGCACATGTAAACGCAGCTGGTGTGATGTACCGTATGGTAGATATATCAACACTTATCGCAGTAAATATAATTCCAATAGCCCTATTGGTATGAAATCGACACCAAATGTTGGTAAACAATCCAGGTGATCCATAGATAGGAAGAAATTCCCATAGATTTTTCCATAAAGGTTAAATTGGATGTAAAATGTGAACTGGTGCAGGGGGTATACTACATACTTGTCTGTCTTTGTGTTCTTTGTCTTTTTCTGTGTTTTGTGTAACAGCAATGACAAAAAACAGATCTTCATTTTCTTCTTTGTCTTCTTTTGTTTTGGGTTGTGTTTATGCTATCTCAGTGCAAAGTTTTGGTCAACATAATTTGTTTGAATGCACTATGAAAAATCCTGGGTTGTGTTCATCCTCACCTTAGTATTAGTGTTGAAAAATCTTTTTTAACAGTTATTGAAAAAGCCTATTTTGGTAATGACACCTTCATAAAGTTTCCTGTAGTATTAAGCAGCCCTCATGTATTACTTGGGTGCGAGTTTGACCCATTCTTCCACGTAAATTGTGAGGATCTATTCTATGCAATTAGAAAATCTGTTCTCTCCGTTGATTTTGATGCAAGCTTCTACAGTTTGTTTTACAATTTATTTAATTACTTTTTCTTAAACAAGAGGAGCCAGTTGAGGTGGCTCGGGCATCTGGTCAGGATGCCTCCTGGACGCCTCCCTGGTGAGGTGTTCTGGGCACGTCCCACCGGGAGGAGACCCAGGGGAAGACCCAGGACCCGCTGGAGGGATTATGTCTCCCAGCTGGCCTGGGAACGCCTCGGGATTCCTCCCGAGGAGCTGGCCCAAGTAGCCGGGGAGAGAGAAGTCTGGGCCTCTCTGCTTAGGCTACTGCCCCCGCGACCCGACCCCAGATAAGCGGAAGATGATGGATGGATGGATGGATGGATGAAACAAGTAGATAGTTTCCTTGGCTGTTTGTCAGAGGTCTTTCTCTGAGAAAAAGAAGTCATACTGTAATGCTTTTCACTCCAAGCGTTGCTGATGGACGTCTCTTTTAGGCTGATCTTCCTGTCATGTGTGTCCAGTTGCTTGTTTGTTCTCAAATTAACTCTTCTTGATATGTTACCAACTTGCTCAGATGTTCTGTCGTAAACCCTAAACCATGTTTAGCTTTTTTCTTCTTTTTAAGCAGAAGGGCCTTAATATGTTAATTTCTCTTTTATTTCAAGATAAAATACTGTACCTGCTCTGCTCTTTGGCAAATCTCTTAATTATTTTTTGGGTCTCCTCTGTCAGACCATTTGGAAGAAACACCTGGTTAGAGATTGTTTTTTTTTATTTGAAATTATTTTCCTTATGGTTATGGATTATGGCCCCAAGTGCAGTCACAAGAACATTTAAAAGTTTTGGAACGCATATCTAACCAATTTCCTTAGTGAGTTTTGCAAAAGTGAGGTTGTTTAACATTTGAAAGAATGTTTCTTTTACCAATTGTGCTTCATATTATTTCCATTGGGTAACAATTAAGACTAAACCAGCTTGTAATAAAAGGCAGTGATAGACCGTAGGGTTATTGTATAATGGATTTCTATGCCTTTTTGCATTTACCTCTCTTAATGTGTTTAATGCTGACATCATATTTCATTTCACTTTACACACATTTATGGAGTAGTTTGTTTAAGTACCTTGTGTGTGTGTGGATCACTGGGTCATTAAACAGTTGTTGTACCTTTCATGTCAATAGCCCTTATAGAAATCTATTTACTGAGAAAATGACCTGTTCGATACAGATTTACTAAATTGTATGTAAATGGAGTTGTCGTGAGAAAACTAAACCTTAAAGTTTCAGTTGATTTATTGGAACCAGTTAAAAAAACAGAAAGTACACAGCTTTATTTATCATTTTGCAGTCTCCAGCCTGCAGAATCTATACTGTATTTGTGTCATTAATGGATATGGTAATGCTACCCTATCAACATTCTCATTTTAACAATATGGATCTTTTTAAGCCAGATGTGAAATAAAGTTGAACACCAAAGTATTTCAGACACCTAAACGTGTAAGCCTTATGAATGTATCTCATCCCTCTGAGATACACCTATACCTCCAGGTCAACACAAGACCAAACATCACTGTTGATCCATGACATATTCCCTTTCCCAAAGCTATGTGCAAATGCTTTAGTTCTCTAAAATATCTATTATTCATAAATGGATGACTCTCCTCCAGAGAGAAAGTCAATTTACACAAGAAACACCACAAGTGTTTTGAATATGTATAGTCTTTACACGTGATTCAAATCTGTGAAGAAAAATGTCTTCAATAAAACTATCCCATGACCTGATGTAGTAAACAATTGTTTTAAAAAAAATATATTGCAGTAAATATGTAATGTATTTAAGTAAATTATTAGGTATGTGTATTTACAATCATCCTTTTCTCTGTTTTTAAAATATGTGAAGATGCACACTTCAAGAAACCACACTTTAATTTAGTCAAACTACTGTTAAAATAGTTTTAAGACCTAAAATTGTTCGGTTTCTCTCTAAATAGGGTAAATAATTCATTCAGTTTGCACAAAAAGTCTATATCAGGATTATAATGTGTCAAATATGTTAATTTCTAGCCATGCAAAATCAGTTTTGTTTCCCTTAGGGTTTTATAATGTATGCATTTTAGATTAAATTGCTTCGATCCATTTATCGTCAACATTTTATGACTTTCAAAATAAGATTGGAAACACAAATGTAATTTTCTTTGACAGAAATGTTTACATCCTTTAGGGCAGACCTCATAGCTGATTTGTTTCAGTGACCTATTCTGACATTATCTCTGTATAATACAGTAATGCCTCCCTCAAATGTCGAGTTATACTTTTCAGCATCAAAAGCTAGAATTATTGGATCATGAGTCAATGTGTGCTAAATAAGCAAGTTTCATCATGAGTCAGACGCCTGCTAATTCACATATTTTAGATGATATGCTGTAATTACTTATACGTTTGCGTGGAAATGAGTTTGTTTCACTTTATTAGTCAGATACATCTGCTGTTAATGTGTTTTACTTAATAGGTTGTGTTCAAGAGTTAATGACTGAACAGGTCCTCTATGCATAATCTAGCAAAGTTACCTTGGGCTCCTGTGAAGAGACATTTTCAGTGGAAATGCACTCTGATATAATATAGTTGATATTTCTTATACAAGACAGTCAGTTCTAGTTTTTTTTCTACAATAACCCTTATGTGTGCATGAAGAAGAAGAAAACGTCAGAATCACAATACACTGTTGGCATTTTGTCAGGAATACATTAATAGTATCTGTTTGACTCCTTTTAGCCTCCAAAACAGTGTTAATTATTTGTGGTACTGATTCGACAAAGAGTTGAAAACATACGTCATGCTAGGCAATGTTTGGTCAGATTATTTGACTGGAAACAGGAGTCAGGAGAAAGTTGATAAAGTTCAAAAATATTATTAAAAGCATAATTCACCAAATTTTACATTGATGGTTCAGACACTTGTTGCACTCCTTGCCCCAAAAGATGTCTGTCTTAGCAAGAAACAATGCAATATGGAACGATCCAATTGGATACTTGTTACGGTTGTGATTATTATAGATTCATCACCCCCTGCCAGGTCTCAGTTTTCAGTCCTCCGCCTAAGATTTAGAAAAGTTAGCACTCTCCACGATTATCTGACTGGTCTAGCTCTATAAACCTTACTCATCTGAGTACATTCCTGCTTCTTGACCTTAATTTATAGTAATAGCCCTGGTGTTTTCAACAAAGCCATACAGCAATCAGTGAAGACCCTCTTAAACAATTGTCTGCATTATATTGTTAAATGGTAAATGGACTGAATTTATATAGCGCTTTTCTAGTCATGTTGACCACTCAAAGCGCTTTACACTGGAGCCATATTCACCCATTCGCACTCACAAACGCACAGACATTCATACACCGATACAATTATCGGTAGGCAATTTGCCTTGCCCATGTTACTGGAGGAAGCTGGAATCGAACATACGACCCTCTGCTTACAAATTAGGCAAATTTCACTTACTTCAACCTTTTGTGTTGCCAATTAGATCTCTGCTGCCTCTGTACTCTAAACATGACTAATAACCATTTTTATTTGCTGTCAGAAATCTTGTGCTTCTACACGTCATCTGAAAAAGTGCCTTATTGTGATGTAACAGCCCCTCATCTGTCAAACCCCGCTCACAAATTCAAATCCCATTCTCGTGTGTAGCAAACCCACCACCTAGTAACAAGATGTTGATAACATCAACCTTTGTTCCAGTAATAGGGGATGAGTAGACCATTTGATAACTTTTTTTAAATCCTACACCCACAGCTTTTAGGTTGGCTGTAGTCTTTATAAGATGTTCAATTGGTTTGAAGTTTTACAAGAACTTATCCCCAACACTGTTACTCTACAACCAGCATGAACTGAACTGAATCTATACTTTCATGTTGTTTACATCAAATTCCGTACCTAACATCTGAATGGCTCAGCTGAAATGGAGATTCATCAGACCAGAGATCTTTTCCAAACTGGTACTGAGAGTTTGTAATCTTCCATCACATGACACAGTAAACTACTATATTTAATTTACAAAAGGAAATAGCAGTTTACTCCGGTCTAAATAGACGTAAACTGTAGCTTCACCTGTTGTGAAGTATGAGACTGAGACGTAATTCTGATATTATATGTGTATTTTTATTTAAGTCTGTTTTCAGATACAGGTGTTAGATAAAAGTAAAAAATTATAACTCAAACTTTAAATTTGCCTTGAAACACATTTTGTTTTCAATTGGTATACACTGTAATATTGATATAACAAAGTCGTGTCCTTTTTTGTACAACAAAAATATATTTATTTATTAAAACTCTGAACAAACTTTTACAATCTCAATCACTCTGATTTTGTTTTTTTCCCCAAACTACTTCACATTTTGTTTCCTGATTTTTGCTCCATCGTGACTGACTTGTGTATTTGTGACGCAGATCCGATTGGCAGAGGTGGAGCAGGCATCACTGATGTCAGAACAGCTGTCAGACAAATCCGCATCTCCAGTGTTACCTGATGACCTCAGCCTGGATGAACACAGCGGCTACCAGCTGCTTGTCAGAGACAGTCAGGTGTGTGTTTTGACTCACTCACTCATGCTTAACAAGGTCTTTCTAACTCACTTGTCACACTGGTGTTATTTTACACTGGTTACACAATTCTTTCCAGCTCAACATGGACTAGATATTTATATTATATCAAAATTCATGTTGTCTTTTTGAAACAATCCAGCTTTTAAGGAATGTCTCTGAAATGAATTTTTAATGAATAGATCACTAACTCTCAATCATGCACACTTGTATTAATTGCCTTGTAAAACTATTTACACCTATTGAATTTTCCACTTTTTTCATGATTAAAAGCCAAGTTAAAAATATCTTAGAAGGGGTTTATACGATAACCCAACACAATTATTTTCAACATTTTCATGAGTAAAAACGTGGTTTATCGTCCACCTTTTCATAGCAATTACCACTACAGATTTTAAGGTTCATGCCTTCACAATCTTTGTCATTCCATTTGTAATGCTGCCATCATTGGACAAGACAAGCCAACTTTATTTGTACAGCACACTTTCACCAAAATAGCAGTTCAATGTGCTTTACATGATTCAGGGAGAACAATAGTAAAAGCATAAAATACAACATTAGTGACACGGACATATGGCATTCAAGTTATTATCAATTGCTTACTCAAAAGCAGCCCTAAGCAGTTGGGTATTTGGCTTTGATTTAAAGGAATTCAGTGTTGCAGCAGCTTTTCAGTCATTGGGAGTTTTTTCCAGATAAAGGTAGCATAGAAACTGAGTGCTGCTTCTGCATGTTCTGTTATAATTCTAGGGATGATTAGTAGACTAGAGTTGGAAGACCTGAGTTGTCTGGGGGCTTGATACAGTGACAACATATCATGAATAGTTTTTAGTAATACACCATTTAATGATTTATAAACTAGTAAATGTATTTTGAACTATATTATCTGAGCTACAGGGAGCCAGTGTAAGGAATTTTGAACTGGGCTGATGTGCTCTGGTTTCCTGCTTCTTCTTCTTCAGCTGCAGCTGTCTGATTTGCTTTTTTTTTAATTTATATATATATATATATATATATATATATATATATATATATATTGTTTTTTATCATTACCCCGTTACATACATACATATATGAACCCATATACACACACACATCCATATACATGTATATATACGCCTACACATGCATACACATACATGCACATATGTGTACATATATACATACATACACATACATATACACATACATACATATTCACATGCCGATATGTACATGCACATACACAGATTGTGAGATTTTTCCAAATCGATTCAAGATATCTAGAATATAGGGAATTGATGACATTGGACTGGAGACATATAAGAGCAAATCATCTACAAAAAGAAACGTTTTAAACTCCAGTTTCTCCCGTTGTATACCTTCAAAATTTGTAGAATGTCGCAGTGCAATTGCTAAAGGTTCTCTGGCCAGAATAAGAGAGGGGACAGAGGTCACCCCTTTCTTGTCCCCCGACTAAGGGGAAAGTAGTCAGATTGGGTAGTATTGGAGGTCACAGATGCCAGAGGGAATGAATAAAGCAGTCGGATCAAGGCTATAAAGCCTTCTTTAAAGCCGAACTTTTGAAGAGTGAAAAATAAATAGTTCCACTCGAGTTGGCCGAGTAGATAATGTCAAATAGTTTTCTCAAATTCATCCAAATTCATCATTTGGATGAATCCGGTTTGGTCGTGTGAAATAATATCTGGGATCACGTTCTCTAAGCGTTTTGCAAGGGCTTTTGATAATATTTTAAAGTCAACATTTAGCAGAGAAATGATATGATTCACCCTATTTAGTATTTTGGTCATCTGACACTTTGGGGATAGTACAATTTTCAAAGAATTTATGTAGGAGATCAGGGTCATCACTATCCTCCGATGTGTGAAGGTTGGAGTAGAATGAAAAAAAAGCTTTATTTATGTCATCGTGATCTGTTAAAATTGCTCCTGTATGTGATTGAATCTTTGTGATAGAGCGACCAGCCGCAGCCTGGCGAGCTTGTAAGGCTAGTAGACTACTCGCTTTATCTCCAAACTCATAGATCTTATGTCTGGCTTTCATAATGAGGTGTGTTGCTTCGTCAGTAGTTAGAAGGTCAAATCGGTTTGTAATCTCAAACAGTTCTTGTATAGATCTGGCGTCCGGTTTTGAGCATATTTCAAGTCCGTATCTAACAACTGTTGGGAAATGTTTAGCAATTTATTTATTTTTTCCCTTTTAAGTTCTGAGGAGAAAGCAATGGTTTGTCCTCAAATGTATACTTTGAGAGTTTCCCATAATGTAGCAAATTAAATCTCAGGGGAAATGTTTTTCTCTAGAAAAAAATCAATGTGGGATGAAATAAAATCTATAAATTTCTTATCCAATAGCAGGAGAGGGTTGAGTCTCCAAATTATGTTTGGAAAGGGATGATTTGGAAGGTCTAGATCAAGTTGTAAAGCACTGTGATCGGATATAACAATACTGGGATATGAGCAAGCCTTAACATTAAGCAAAAGTCTGTTATCAAGAAGAAAGTATTCAATACGGGTATAAGTATGATGTAGATTTGAAAAAAAGGAATAGCTTCTAGTATGAGGAAATTTGAATCCCCAAACATCTGAAAGGCCACATTGACACATAAATTCCCTTACAATGCCTGGTGATCTTGAAGGATTCTGAGGTTTAGTTGACGACCTGTCCTTAACAACATCCAGTACAAAAGTGAAGTCCCTTCCTATTATGAGATATCCGTCATCAATCTTGGGAATCATCAGAAGTAGTTTTTGAAAAAAGTTTCTATCATCACAGTTTGGGGCATACACATTCACAAAAATTACAGATTTGGCAAAAAGTCGTCCGACAACAATTACATATTGGATTTGGATCAATAATTACTTCTTGGGATTGAAAAGAGATGTTTTTATTTATTAATATGGCTGTTCCTCTTGCTTTTGCATTAAATTTAGAATGGTATATTTGACCAACCCCGCTACGCTTGAGACCACTGGCATTGAGTTTCTTGTAAAAGTGCTACATCTGCCTTTAGTTGTAGCAAATGAGAGATTACTTTTTGTTTTTTAACTGGGTTATTGACCCCTTTGACATTCCAGGTTATAAACTTGATAGAATAGTCAGTTATCTTATTATGGTGACTGCACATACAGGTTTAGAAAAGTAAATCGATAATAAAGCAGGATGTAATAGTAATAAAAAAATTATTTCCTGTCTAAGAGGCATGCTGCAGCAAGGGACACTGGGGGAGGGGGTTTATTACAAAAAACAAAACAAAAAATAAACATATATAAAAATACATGAATCAGTAAATAGAATACATAAATTATAAAAACAAAAAATAACACTCCAATCATGTGTACATAGACCTATATCTTTTGGCTTGTGCCATTGCACATTGTGTGCTTGTTTTCCTTACCCTTTGAATTCTGTCATAAAAATATACATTTTTTAGACAAAGAGAGAGAGAAAAAAAAGGAAAATTATTTTGAACATGATGAACCTTTACTTCACAAATATATAATATAGCAGTACATTAGTACAATGCCCAATCCAGCAATTTCAGTGGACATCCATTCTAAGCAAACAACCTTAGCAGGAGGAGAAGAAAAAAAACTGCCGTTGGTGAGCAGTAATGATAATGTAGGCATCAAAAAACTTTTAAGACATATGAAAATAGTCGTGACAGCTTTTTTGCATAGGTTTTAACCATTTGAATTGTTCTTCCGGACTTCAAACCGCTAATTTAATACATACATTTCCCAGTAAAGTAGCAAAATACGGATAAATAATGCATAATGGGGTGTATCATTAAGTTGTCCGTTGTTTGACATCAAAGTGGAGTCTGCAGTTTTATTCATTCACCAGACAAATCAGTGAAGCTAAGGTGTAAAGGTGTAGCTTTCTTCAAGGGCAGGAATACGTTTGCTCTGGGGATTCATTTAGCGGCTTGTCTGGCCTCCAAGAACGTGGCGACTTCGGCAGGGGTGTTGGACTCGTACCTGGATCCATCAGCAATCACACGTAGCTTGGCGGGGAAGCGTAGGCTGAACTGGTATCCCACCGCCCTCAGCCGGGACTTGGCCGGGCTGAGGCAGCTCTCTTTCTAGCCACTTCAGAGCTATAGTCGGGGTAAATATGAATCTCCGAGCCTCTGTAGGACAGGGGGCCTTTCTCTCGTGCTAGCTGCATGCGTTGTTTCACCTGAAAGCGGTGGATGCACGCTATGAAGGGTCGGGGCGCAAAGTGGCTGTGGCTACAACGTAGCTTGCCATCATCAGTGTGTGAATGTGTGCATGAATGGGTGGATGACTGAATGTAGTGTAAAGCGCTTTGGGGTCTGTAGGGACTGAGTAAAGCGCTATACAAATGCAGGCCATTTGCCATTTGTCATTGTCAGCATATGCATGATCATTGCTAGCCATTAGCTTAGATGCTAAGTCCCTATCCTGTTTGTTCTCAGTCCCATTTTCGTTTTTTTGCCTTTAGTTGCAGTTGTCTTGCCCATGTTTCCCCATATAACATGGATACAATAAGTCCACTTTAGAAACGGGTTCACTACATCTGTAACTTGTTAGGTAGTACAAAAGGTATCAAATAAATGTCGAATGGTGACAGTGCTCTCCCGACCTGCTCCCTACACCATAACCATCTCATTTGCTTTTTAGGCAGACCTGTGAGGACACTGTTGTAGTAATCAATCTGACTAAAGATACATTCATGGATGAGCTTTTCAAGATCCCCTTGCAACATTAGTCCTTTAATCCTAGAAATATTCTTCATATGACAGAAGGCTGACCTTGGTATTCATTTAATGTGACCCTGGCGGTTCAGGTCTGAGTCTATTACTACACCTAGATTTTGGGCCTGATCAGTATTTTCTAGTTGTGGTAACTGAAGCTGTGTGCTGACACTTGATTGTGTTGCTCGATATCCAAAGTTAATTCAGTTTTGTTTCTATTCAGAGAAAATTAGGGATGCACCGATACTGCCTAATGTACTGGTATCGGTATCGGTTAAACTTAACCGATACTATAAACCGATACTCAAACGGCGAAAATTTGCAACAAATTCACCAAAAAAGATAAATTTTTCACTTGACATTTTATTTTTTGTGGTAATTTTATATTTTACATCTGTTATTTTGTCTCAGTTATGTTTAGTTTGTAAAGTCTGGTGCCTTTAATCCCTGTGGCCAAGCAGCCAGGGAACATGATCGATTGGAGCCACAGTGACAGGACCTACACACTGTCACAAGTAGTATCGGATCAGTATCGGGTATCGACAGATACCCAAAATCCAGCCATCGGTATCGGTATTGGGACTGAAAAAGTCGAATCGGTGCATCCCTAGAGAAAATTATGGCACATCTGTGCATTGATTTGCTCAGTGCACTCAGTCACTTAGGGTTTGGATGACACCTGGTGACGTCATGTAGAGTGTCATCTGCATATTTATGGTAACTAATATTTTTGGTTGTTATAGCCTTGGCCTGTGGTAGTATTTAAATATTAGATAGAAAGGGCCCCATGATGGAGCCCTGGGGGACCCCACATGTGATTTCTGTTTTCTCAGATAAAAAACATTGCTTATTGACACAATTGACAAATGTTAGTTTTCTGCTACACAAATCATTTTGATAGTAAGCCAAAAAGTTAACGTTAGTTGTCATTCACTTGGGGAGACTTCCTTCATTTTTTTGCTGTGTCAAGATATCTTGTTGCAGTTTACAAATGGAACTTCTTTGTTTCTTTTGTTTTATTAAGTCATTTCCTTTTGCTTCTCTTAAATAAAGGCCTAATAAAGGCCAGAGGATTGGAGCTTTGCTGCTCCTCCAGAGTTACCAAGGGTCTCTTGGCTGCTCCTTGGTATTTATTCTTGCCAGTTTTAGGTGGATGACCATGTCTTTGTAGAGTCACAGTTGTGCCATACTATTTCCATTGCCCTACAATTAGGTTGAGATTTTGTTTTATAGTGTAACTCTACCTTAAATGTCTTTACAACTTTATCATCGACTAGTCTGGTTTACTCTTTGGTCTTCATGGTTCTGTTTCTTCATTGTTTTTCTTTAGGAAACGTTTATATAATAGCAGCTCTGTTACTGAGATGAAATTATACACAGTTGGTCTTTTTCCTTTTTCCGAAGGTACTTGGATGCAGTTCATTTACAGGTTGCAGATTAAAATAAATACAAATACACACCTTCTCTCTCCAAAGTTATTTTTGTAAAAAAAAGAATAAGTGTAAAACTATTTATACTTTTCTTCCATTTCATGTATCACACAAAATCCCAAACAAGAGAAGTGGTGGTTTGATGATGTAATGAGGCAAAATAAAAATAAAAAATCAAGGATTTTAAAAACCTATGGCAATACGCTGCATGAATTGATGTCTTTTGGGTTTTAATACAGTCAATTTGTGTTGACAGACTATTACTTGCTAAATACTCTGTTAATTTTATGTTTTAGTAGAGGACTAAAATACGTCTTCCACTGTGTTTATTGTGGATGAGTTTTGTGTGTAGTGTCTGTGTATTCACGTGTAAGCCAGAATGTGTCTTTCATATTTCCATCTTCAGACTCACTATTTCCTTCTAGCCCACCTGGTCTGTTTCATCTCAGCAACACTGAGGTGCAGCTCATTTGATCCTGGGTACAGCCAACAACAACTACTAAGCAATTTGATGCTTTGAAGGCTGTTGTTATATTTTTGCTAGTGCACGAAATTTCAAATCAGGCTTGCATGAATGCACAAAGGTGGTGAAATGATTAGCAAGCACTTTGAAAGTGGAAACAAATTGATTTCCATTATGGTGAGAGGAAATGAAACGCCTCGGTCTTGATATGTTTACTGCTCCGGTGTAACTCCAGTATATTTGTACTCTCAACTCTCTGCATGCTTCTTGACTTGCTTCGCTTTTGAAAAATTTCTCCTGTAATTTTCCAATCCTGCTTTCAGAGGGACAGCACTGACTCCCACAGTTCAGAGGAGCTGCTCATGCAGGAAAGCTGTGGAAGACCTTACCCCTCTTGTTCAGGAAGTGCAGGTTGTGTTCCAGAGTGTGTGAAGTTCATCCGTCCACCTCTACATCCTCATCCAGAGCAGCAAACCTCAGCACATAAAAAAGGTACTGTAGAGGATGAAATTATTTTTTTACACATATATTTCCCCATAATTAAACTTTTTCTTTCCATATTGCACTTCGGGTGCTATTGGTAGTAATTGTATGGCAGGCTTTGTAGAGTGCCCAAGGAAATCTGTGGCTTAAATGCAGCGTATCACAATCAGAATTTCAATGTGTTCATAAATGGCTAAATGAAAGGATTTACAGGTGAAACTTGTAATTATTGAAATTAATTTATTTGAGTAATTTAGCTGAGAAGGTGAAGCTAATACTGTATATGATAAAGACTAGACTGGACTAGCGGGGTATTTCAAGCCTTGGTTTTTCATCATTCTGATGATTATGGTTTACGAATTCCAAATTCACACATGAGTGGACACAACTTAGCTTCAGAAGCTAACCAAACTTAGCCAGTAAAGATAAAACGTGGTACCATCAAACATAATCGAACATAATAAATAACAGTCTGTGTGTTTTTTCTTCACCTGTAACACAAAACAGAGCTTCAGATGAGTAGCAGTCATAGTATATATATATATATATATATATATATATATATATATATATGGCCCAACGGTTTGCTCTTGTTAAAACACACGCAAACAGCACAGCATCACAAAAACAGCCTCTTGCTGATCTATCAACATGACACAGAGACAATTGCACCTGTTAAACCCAGAACAAGACGCACGCAATCCATTTAGCGCTTTTGCCCTCGATGAATACGCAATCTGGGCGTTTCTGTAAAAGGCGAAAAATACTGGGAACAGAGAGAACAGACAAAGAGGTAGGCGTGAATTAAGCCAAAAACCACTCTGGTGGGTTTTTTGTGTGATAAAATTGCATTTTCAGATGGTTGAAAACTCCAGAAACTTGATTTTGCATGATATAGGCCCTTTAAAGAATTACTTAGTATGAGCCACGAAAACAATTAACATCCTTATGGGATCAATAGTGTTTTTTAATACAGTTGAATTTGAAAGCCTGTTTTTTCAAAGCGCTAGAGGATACAATGGCAAAATGTGCACATAAAGGTGGTTTTCAGATTGTCAATTTTTTGTCAGTCACCTTGCTTGATTTCTAGTTGCTGCATTTTGATTAGTGTAACAACAGTATCCTGTACCCAGAAGTCTCGCAAGATCACAATTTTAATGGTCTCTGCAAGACACTCTGGCATCGGGCAGTGATACTGTAGCTTCATTACGTGAGCAGTTCGGGGAAGTAATCAAATCAGTGTATCTGATGTAGGCGGGCCAGAGGCAAGCTAAGCTGATGACGACAGTACTGCGACATCCGTAATCGTTTAGCAAACATCGAAAGATGGCTACGAAGACGCCTGTGATGAGTAACATTATTGTAGCCAGTGTTCCCTCGCCCGGACGCGGGTCACCAGTGGCACAGGCTGGAGGTTGGGCACGTTGGCGAGCGCCTGGTGACCGGGCCTTTACCCATGGGGCCTGGCCGGGCTCAGCCCGATGAGACAACATGGGCCCCCCTTCC
The DNA here is from genome assembly GCA_028564705.1 of Apricaphanius iberus. Lineage (NCBI taxonomy): Eukaryota > Metazoa > Chordata > Actinopteri > Cyprinodontiformes > Aphaniidae > Apricaphanius > Apricaphanius iberus. Next base: position 228,904 of record JAPXFQ010002555.1, on the reverse strand, counting down.
CATGAGCTCGCCACCTGTGGGAGGGGCCATAGGGGTCGGGTGCAGTGCAAGATGGGCGGTGGCTGAAGGCAGGGACCTTGGCGGTCCGATCCTCGGCTGCAGAAGCTGGCACAGCTGGCCCAAGTGGCTAGGGAGAGGGAAGTCTGGGTCTCTTTACTTAAGCTACTGCCCACCGCGACCGGACCCCGGATAAGCGGATGAAGATGGATGGATGGATGGATGGATGGATGAGCCACCAGCACTAGCGTTGATTGCTCATCTAAGACATCTCATTCAAAAGGACATGCCCCTTATTTTTCATATTTCCAAGCTGAAATTACATCTAAAATGGGTTTTAAAAAAAACATACCCCAATCAGAGTTGTTATGATGGTAACCTGATATACTAAACCTAAAATGCTTTTTGTACCAGGATGTAAACATGTTTATTCATGCTGTGAAGTTGGCATTTTTTATATGCAAGCCAATGGTAACTTGCTCATATCTGGAGAAAAGCAGATTTTTTTCACTTCCACTTTGGCCTCACTTTTGGCTGGCGGAGTTTCCCCCATAACAGCAGTACAGCAGATTGCATTTTTTTGGGATTGAGCTTCTCAACGCTAGCTTGGTTCCTCTGCGTTAAAATACCTGGAAGCACTACTGCCATCTATTGGCGTAAATGGTTGTCTAAACGACAGGAAATTTGAAAGAACATGAAACTGAGATTAATATTATATATATATATATATATATATATATATATATATATATATATATATATATATATATATATATATATATATACATATACATATACATCTTTTTGTATTGTTATGTTTTTATCACCTCAGGAAAGAGAAGTCAGAACAGTGTTTTAACTCTTGGAGGGAGCTATTCATGTATTTTGGCCCAGGAAGACCATGAAATGCATTTACAATAGTCTAGAAAATGTTGGGAAGAAGAATTTCCCTCCTAAAATTGTCACTTTTATAACCCAATATTAAATGGGAAGAAAATAATCGATAAAGGGATATCCTTTTATGATATCAGTCATGTTATATTTTAATTTGGCCATTCCTTTGAGAAAGTTTAGGAAATATCAAATTGGAAAAGTCACACTGAGCTCAACAGTGCCAAACAACCCACTTCACTTTTTAAACCAATTATACTCTTTTTTTTGTCTTTTATACTGCGTTTTGTATTTACATGAATTAATACTGTTTGTATGAAGGTTTTTAGCTTACCTTCTTTTCAATTGAAAAATCAGCGGCTGTTTATTTATATTTCTAACCAAAGTAATTGTATAAGTACCACAGGATCAATTTTTTCAGAGAACACAGAGTGCCTCAAGAAAAAGAACGGTAATTCATATAATCATGCTTTTTTAGTGTGTAATTTTTGTAAATGCATTTCCCATTTTGGAAAAAAAAAGTTTGCACTGATTTTAGGCAGCTCTGCTTATTAATAAATATTTGTTTCAGTTAATGGCCAAAACAGAGCACATCCAGTAGAAGGACCCCTGAATATATAAATCTATTGCGCAGTTAGAGGCATAATGGATTCCAAAGCAGTAACATTTTAGACCCTTTAAGATCAGTTTTTCCTGCAATAGAATTGATGTCAGGTTTCAATAAACCCACTGGTGTTACAACCCATGAGTGTTAGTATTTTGTTTTCTTTTGTGCTTCTTTCCTGTTAATATATGGAGTGTACACATATAAACTTAATTCATCTGTGCAATTAATTATTGTTATGAAGGACTTGTCATATAGATTAATTCCTTTGGGTCTAGTTTTTTACTTTGTGTTTGTTTTGGTACAATTGGCACGAAATGGCAACCTCGCTTCGGTCAGTCTGCCCCAGGGCGGCTGTGACTGCAATCGTATCTTGCTTCCATCAGTGTGTGAATGTGAGTGTGAATGAATAATAGAACTGCAAAGCCATTTGAGGGTCTCAAAAAGCTCTATATAAATGCAATCCATTATAAATATTCTGTTCATTGATTTTGTTTAGAATCCTTTGCTTTTTTAGTTCAGCCCTCTTTGTTCATCAGTCTCTTTCCCTCAGTTTTCCAGCTCACTACTTTCTCTGCTCTTCAGCATTCCCGTGGTTAGACTGACTTGATTTATTTCATTCTTCACTCCTCCTTAGTACGGTTTTCATTGCTCCTTGGTGGATCCTTGGTTCCCTAATCTAAGTTCTATACCCTGATCGCTTTGTGTCAAGTTTCTGTGTTTCCATTATTAAATCACCTTTGCACCTTTAGCTTTAGGTTCTGGATTTGGGTCTGCTCCCCCCTAATCCTTACAAGTTGTGCTTCACAGTGATTGTTTTATATCTTCAGAAAAAAATACTGAACAGAGACATTGAAACAGTTTCCAAAAAGGGTTTAAAAAACTTGTTTAGTGCAAAACAGTTTAAGTGCTTGTTAGTTGGCAGTGACTTTCCTTTCTTCTGACTTGATCAGCATGCAGATATTCATTTTAATATATTTAATATCCAATCCTAATTGAAGTCTCATCTTCCTTTTACAGAAGTCGATGAAAAAACGTGCAGTAGGGCTGGTGATGTTGCTTCACCCACATGTCACCTGCCAGCAGACTTTTTCCACCCAGCTGCTGCAGCATATTCAGACAGTCATGGGGAAAGCATTAGCCCTAAAGACAAACGCCCATCCAGGTTGGCCTCCCCTGCCTCCTGGGCCTCCCTTCGCTCTCCTGGATTTAACAGCAGGCCTCTGATCTCTCAGGTAATAAGACTTTTTTTTCTGTATTAAACATAAAAAATCCATCTGGTTAGATTTCACCCCATGTATAATTCTGAGAGACACTTGACACTGTAATTTCCCTCAATGAAAGTGTCTTAAATACTACATTTTATGGACCTAATTGGAGTTGCACTAACTGATATGCAACATAAATGTGTTTGTTTTTCCCTAAATTAACACTTAACTGAGTGTAATTAGGAAGACAGTAATTGTGCTTCTCCTTTTGACTACATTTCTTATCTATTAATGAGAATCATAATCCACAGTGAAACTAACAGTCCCCTTTTTTGGCTTCTGCATGAAATAACCAAGAATAAAAAATGAGCTTTTTTTAGTTCTCGCTCTTTTTGTCACCATGGAAACAGATTTTTTCCCTTCTCGTGTACCTGCTTGGTTTGTTTAGCTCGTGCCTGAGTGGCTCTGTGATCCTCAGCTGCTACTGTAATGCTCTGGGGCACTCAGCTAATTAGCCTAGCCAGCCCCAAGCCTGATACTGACGCTGTGCACACGGTTTTTCTTGGCTCTGGTATCTCACAGTCTCTAATGTTGCCTTTTCTTCTGTTTCATTTGATTGTCCCTCTCTCCTCTTTCTTTTTGTGTGTCCATTCTGACTTCAGCTGTGAGAGGCAGAATGTAAAAAAATATAATAATAATAATAATAATAAATAAAAATCAAGATAACTTTGTATAATTCAAAACAAAATGTATAATGGTGCAGAAAATAAGTATTTGGTCAATAACTTAAGTTCACATCAATACTTTGTGAAGTAAACTTGGTTAGCAATGACAGAGGTCTAATGTTTTCTGATTGTGTTCACAAACACACCATTTCTAGTATTTTTGGCCCATTCTGGGCAACAAAGATTTTCAACTTCCTCCACAGATTCTCTATTGGATTGAGGTCTGGAGACCTGCTAGGTCACTCCAGAAACTTGAAATGCTTTTGAGGTAGCCACTCCTACGTTGCCAAGTCGGCGTGTTTGCGATTATTGTCAAGCGCGAAGATCTAGCCACATTTCATCTTCAATGCTGACACTGATTGAAGGAAGTTTTTGGCCAAACGTTCATGATACATGACCCCATTCATTCTTTTCTTAATAGGGATCAGTCGTCTTGTCCCATTTGCAGAAAATTACCCCCAAATCATGATGTTTCCGACTCCATGCCTTACAGTGGGTATGGTGTGAGATGCAACTAATTCTACCTACTCCAAACATGGCAGTATACCAAAGAATTCTATTTTGGATTCATCTAACCACAAGACATTCTCCCAGTCCTCTTCTGGATCATTCAGATGGTCTCTGGAAAACTTTAGACAAGCCTGGACATGTGCTGGCTTAAGCGGAGGGATTTTTCAAGAGCTGCAGGATTTTAATCTAGGACAACGTACTATGCTACCAATAGTAGCCTTTGTTACTATGGTCCCAGCTCTCTTTAGGTCATTGACAAGATTCCTCTGTATAGTTCTGGGCTGTTTCCTCACCCTTCTCAAATCCATATCTACCCCATGAGGTGAAATCTTGCATGGAGCCCCAGGTCAAGGGAGATTGTCAGCCTTCTTGTGTTTTATTTTTTTTTTTAGTAATTGATCCAACAGTTGATCTATCATTGCATAGTTACTTGGCTATTGTAAATTGGCTCATCTTCTTGTGTAAGTCTACAATCTGTATCTTGGTGTTCTTGCACAGCTCTCTGGTTTTGGACAGGTTGAAAATTGGGATCTGATTGTTTGAATCGTTGGATATGTATCTTTTATGAAGATAACGATACTCAAACAGATTCCATTAACACATCTAATGGGTGGAGGACAGAAAAGGTCTGTAATGGTCAGAAATCTTTTTTAAAAGTAATAAGTACGTATTTTCTACACCATCATATAAATACATCCTTTAAAAAATAGAACATTATTTGTTTTTTACCCTCTGAGCAGTGCTTCAACAGTTTTGTGGTTTTCTGGAAGCTTGTCCCTGATTAGAGAAGCAAAAAAAATGAATTCTGCTTCTCCATGTTTAATTCTGATCCTGGTGATAGAAAGTAGACTTTAAACAGAAGACTAGAGTGGTCTAGATTGTTGATATAACATAAATTTAATGTCATTTGATACCAAGCCATTCAGTGATTTATAAACTAACAAAAGTATTTTAAAGTTCATTCTATAATCTACTGGGAGTAAGTGTAAGGACTTTTTTACTGGGGTAATGTGCTATATATTTCTCGGAGTTATTCTGAATAACTTGCAGATAGAATATATATCACTTTTTTTGGCAGACCTCTCTAAGACACTTTTGCAGTTTTCAATTTGACTGGAGATAAATTGAGTTTTTTACGATCTGGTTGGGATATTATTCTTTTAATCTGGGAAATGTACTGCAGGTGATAGAAAGCTGACTTTGTATAGTAATGGAATATTGAATGAAATGAAAACATGTGGTAGAAAATGTTTAAACGCTCTACAGCGTTAACCAGTGCATTAGCAGAGTTGGAAAGAGTCTGTAATAAATCCACAAGATGGGAACTGCAGTTGAGGTCAGTGCATTTAGAGCCTCCACGAACGGATGTATTCCGGATATGGGTTACATATATCACTTCTTATATTAAGCCTCTCCTCAACCACAGACAATACAAGAAGCATATTGCATAGAGTGTAGAGGCCCAAAGTGTAAGGTGGCAAACAACCAGGTATCATTTGGAGATGCATGTCATTTGCTGGATTTAATCAACTATTTTTGTAAGGTTTAAAGGAAGTGCTGCCATCTATAGTGATGCTGATTTTATTTTTCCTGAAGGATTTGCTGCCTGCCCACAATCCCTGTGCCAATATCTGGTTTAATTGTCATAAAATCCACGATTAGCTAGTAAACTCACTAAATCTATGGAGACACTGGGCCCAACAATGTAGCTGAAGGCTGTATTCGGAGCAACCTGGTCTAAGCAAACACAGGCATTGATGCAGTAGTTAATGCAAATGAGCCTCAGGCAGATATAAAGTACATAGACCTGCTGAACTTTTTAGAAAGCCAACATTTCTGTATTCCAAATTTTTTTTTATTGGTCTTGTGTATTATTCAAATTCTCAGAACATTGTGTTTTCATTGGCTGTCAGCCCCAACCATCAAAAGAAAAAAACAACTGAAAATGTCAGTTTCAGTAATGCATTTATACACGACTTTTCACTTTTTGGCATGAATTAATGCAATACATTGACTTTTCAAAATTTAATAAATGAAATGTAAATTCAATAATTATTCTCTTTTTGCAGCATCCATCTCATAGTGACTCGTCCTTGGCCACAGGCAGTTCAGATGGCAGCCTGCAGGCCACACTGGATGAAGGGCTCAGCTTTGGCGTGTGTCCACCTCAACATCTGGATCTCCCTGTGCCTCTTCTCTGCCCTGTCCCCAGCCTTGCATTGCACCCTGAAGAACAACCCACAGCAGACCAGAGGCCGTCACTGCTGAACCGACAGAGTTCCGCTGTTACTCTGCATCCGACTCGGAGGAAACAGAGGAGCCAGAGCAGCAGCGGTGGCGGAAGCACCAGCCCAGGGTGCCCCCAGCAGGACTCCATGGATCCTTCAGACGAAGAGGTGGGCACAGGGACAGGAAGGGATGTCTGCCACCAAGCCCTCTGCAGTGAACACTTGTCAGAAACGCTGAACAGTCTCTCCCTTACGTCGCTGCTTACCACAGGCTCTCTGGCACCCACCGTGATGAAAAAATGTAACAGCACGGGCTCTCTAGACCAGTCAAATCTATCTGCCCGAGGTAAAGATGGCCGACACTTATGTGCCGTACACCCCCACGGTTTTCTGCCCAATCCTTGGACTGAGGGAAGGGAAGAAGATCCAGGAGAGGACAGTAATGTGACAGGCTTTTACATGGAGAGCAGCACTCGGCACATCAACACAAGTTCCAGGAAAAAAAGATGAAACACCTGCTGCCCTTCTGTGCGGAACAGTTAAGGCAGTTGTCTGCATTTCTCGTGTTTGAACTTTGAACATATGAGGAGACTTCTTAACACGTGTCCTGTGGAAAAAAATCTTAAACCGTTTCACTTCGTTCAGTGGTGTGTTGTACTCCTTTTCACCTCAGATTGGGCTGTTCGGTTAAATAAATCCTTAAAAGATGCCTAATTGTTCTTTTTGAAAGGGAGATGGTTACTTTTTGACAAATTTAACAGCAATCGAAAGTTTGATTATTTTTCAGCCTAACTGATATTTTGGCTTTGAACTTTATCAATCTTGGGCTTCTTTCAGAATAATCCTGATAGGACATTTGGAAAGCATTTAAAGAAAAAAGACCTCAAGTCTGCAGTGACAGAAAAATAACATTATGATGATATTAAATTACAGGACACAGGGCTCTATTGACTCTCTGTGCCTGCAGGCTCTGTGCAAAAACAAAACAGTCTTACATGACTGATGAGAACCTCTGAATCTCTTTTTTGAGGAAGAACTGAACTTTGTACAGCTAGTCTTTTAGTTTTTTTTAATAGCCATGGATAATGGTAGCATCGCCCTCTTTCCAATATTTGGTGAATTGCGTGAGTTAAGAATTACTGTGTATTCTCTTTTTACAATCATTATTTGTTGATTTATTTTCAAAGACACCTGTCTCCATTTGTGGGAACAAGAAGGAGGGGACAGATATATAAGGACACAAGCCAGGACGCCTGGCAGATCTTGGAATTGATTAAAGGACTCAGTTGGAAAAAAAAAATCCATGAATGCTGCTGAGAATTAAAGTAAGGAGGAGGTGGAAGCATTGTTCACTTTAGTAGTGGGAACCATTTTTACTTTTCAAGTGCATATGAAGGGCTATAATGTACTGAGTGCAGACCTGGGCTAAATGCTATTCTTGAATGATACCTTTATTTAGTTTTGTTATAGAATGTTTTCAAGGCACTTCCATTCACCAAAAATACTATATCTATCTATCTATCTATCTATCTATCTATCTATCTATCTATCTATCTATCTATCTATCTATCTATCTATCTATCTATCTATCTATCTATCTATCTATCTATCTATCTCTGCATTATATCACAGCACTGAACAATTTCTCAGTCTCTGAAAGAAGGCAAAATGTTCTTGATAGTTCTTGGAGAAAGTCTTTAGACAGGCTCAATGGGATAGGGTTCATCCAGTTTGCCGAGCCTACATAAAACAGCCCCATGTTCATTAACACCTTTGTCTTTGCTTTAGGGGTTTAGGAGTGCTTAACTGTCCGCTCTTTGCACTTTTGTACCTTTACCGGTGTACCCTATACTTGATCACTTACAGGACAGAGCTGTATGCTTTCAAACCGACATTCTGGCAGTTCAACCCAGAATTAGGGAAGAGTTTTCTTCCCGCAATTAATTTTCGTCAAAATCTGTTAAGAGCTTTCAGTAAAGAATGGAGGTTATTTGACTCCAAATTAAAGAAAGAATTTACATGGTAGTAAACTGATCTAAAGCTTTTTTCTTTTTTTTATCAGCAGGACTAATAGCTAATTTACTGATATGGAAACACACTTATTTTTTCAATTTGTAAAGACAAACATCTAATAAAGATTAGTGGGAGAAAGGCAGTCCTAATCTTCAGACTGATTTTATTCAACAAAAAAAAAAAAAACATTTGCCAAAAAATTGGCCCAGAATATAAAGAAAACCTCTGTTACAATACTTAGTCAAGCAGTATGACAAACCCAAGTAGATGAGTCAGTTTTTCCAAAAGTAAATCCAAAAGTTATTTGACCCAGGTCTGCTTGAGTGTAGCATGTTTTTAGAAAACAGTATAGCAAGCAATGTTGGTTAACTTGATGTTGTATGTTCATTTGATTACCTGTCATATAATACATTCATTTCAGTGTCCATTAATATTCAACCAAGTAGACCTCAGGTGGACTAATGCACACAAAAAGCATAATAGAAACCACACAAACAGCCTCATCCTCCATACCAAGATGTTGATGTCAACACTATGCAGGATTTCTTTGTGCTCGTTTCAGACAAGAGAGCGGAAACCTCGGTGTTTATGATCCCCAATTTGTCTTCATCCCCTACATTAAGATAACCCAATCGTATTACCTCCTTTCTGTGAGGAAGATGGAGTATTAAATGACTACACCCAATTCTATTTGAAATATGCAATATGCTGCGATGTGATGATGTACAGTTAGATGTATGAGACTCATAGATATAGGCAATATAAAGAGAGAAGATTGTAATTTATGAATTTATGTATTAAAATAAAATGTCACCACCATTCAAAGGTCACCAAAAAGAAGATTGTGTATTCATGTATTCTGAATTGTGTGTCGCCTTCCTCCACCATCCCAACCCATTTTTAGTTAACAAAAATGCATGTTTTTCTTTTTTTTCCCTTTTAGTTTTCTTAAATGTCAACATTGTGTCATAAAAAAACTGAATAACTTTTCAACCGTGTCCTGATGTTTTTTTCATATTTTAGAGAGTACAAAATTTTTCATATGTACAGTATAACAAACAGAGAATTAAAAACACAGCACATATTGAGCTGAACTGGATTTAAAATACGTTTTTACCTGGCTTTCAAAGGAAGCCACTGAGTTTGGCGACTGTGGCTAAGTTGGGTGTTTGGCTTGTAATCGGAAGGTTGCTGGTTCAAGCCCCGGCTCTGACGGTCTTAGTCGTTGTGTGCTTGGGCAAGACACTTCTTCAACCTGTAAAAAATACATCTTTGGGCTTTTGTATGGGTTTTTTTCTGTGTAATATTTAATTTGAATTGAGTCCCCCAGCAGACTGGGAGGTCCAATAAGACAATACATCCACCAGAAACTATAAGACAAAACATCATTACATATAAGAAACAATAAAAAAACTACTACACAACATATTAGTAACATGCAAGAGTATTTCAGATTACAGAACACATTAAGTGCAGCTAAATGAAATAGTCCTGCATTGTGAATTGAACTGTACTGTTAAGTGCCTTAAAAAGCCTTTAAATGGCAGCAATAATAGTTGTTGAGTTGGAATATATTAGTATATTTTTATCAATACTTAACCTGCAGGAATGCACTTTTTCACAGAGAAAAGGCTAAACCAATCGCTGTTTAACTAACAGCCTTTGTGTACCTTGTCTATGTTTCTTATATTTTAACGAGGAAACTAACTATAGACGACTCGTTTCCGTGTTTACCGTTACTTCTTGAAAAGACAGCAACCAAAAACACACATCTTAAAGTTTCAACCATCCGACTGCTAGAGACTAATTAAATTAATTGAATATTATAGAAGGAATCCTACCCCCTACGCAAAATCTTCAGTGGTCCAATGCCCTGAGAGGCTTGTCCTCCTGGTTCTATGCTATTTGACTGCTGGACCTCCCTGAAAGGCCCACTCCGATCGTTGGAATCCCTGCTACGTTAGATGCCAAAAAATGTAGTCTGAAAACAACATTTTTAATAAAGAGGTGAGGAAGATTCCTTCATTTCTTGGAGGTTTTAATTCAAACTTTTCTGTACAAACAATGAGGAACAATATTACAGAGTGTTTGCAACAGCTGAATCCTGCCTTCCACCAACTGACTGACCACTTTATAGATTCAGACAACCTTGCTATTGTCTCTACCCTATTAGTAAACATTTCTCCTCAGTGAAGTTGTCAGACTTCGTCTGATAGGACACGTCAGGACAGTCAGTGCTGCGAGGGTCGTTTCCATGGCAATACAAGAGTAGGAAGACTAATACCAGTTCATTTGACTGAACCTGCTATTATAGTGTCACACAATCAGACTATTACTATATCATAAAGAAATGGCACACAGTTCTCTCAGTATGTAAGAATACACAGAAAAGATCATTCTTAATTAAAAAAAATCCATAACAGTTATAAACTTCCATTTAACAAGTCACTGAAAGGCAGATAATGAAGTACCCCCAAGAATGCCATCAACCACTGGTTGGCCTTTATTAAGGGACAGAGCCAACTTCTCAGCTGGGCTGAGGGGGGATGGTGTTGGCACCAGTTAGAGAAGCCTCAGCCTTCTTTTGATCAGCTACATGATGGGAAAAATGCACACACACAAAAAAAGATTTAGTAGGCCTACATCCCTCCACTTAATATTTGATTTCAATTTTATGTTTTTGGAAAATCTTTATTGTTTAATTTGGACTTAGGAAATATTTCTTCTGGCTCCAGAAGGATTGGATCTAATTAAGTTAGAGGCCAATGTATGTCTAAGTCAGTAAATTGGTGGCAAAAGAAAGTACATTTTGAATTATGATCCACCTAAAAGGAACATATTTTAAATTATACATTATACCCTCCACCTCCACCTGACCCCAACTGGGAATAAGGTGGAAATTAATAAATAAAAATAAAGATTGTTAAGAGTAATTCAAGTGCAGTGTAAAGTTTTTACCTGAAGAGGGCACTACACTGATGTTTTTGAATGTATTTATTTTTTACTAAAATATATTAAAAAACAAAAATAATGAGACATGTAGACAGTACTATTACAACTCATTCATACAGTTTATCAGCAAAAAAGTTGATTAGGGGAAACAGTTATAATTTATTATTACGTTTTTTTTTACCAAGCCAATGTTATTTCTTTTGCTGATGCAACTTTAGTGTTTTTTTCAGAATGATTGGCTAGAATTCCTCACAGGCAAGCATCAGTACTTCCAACCCCACTTTTCTGAAGTTTTCTGTCCTCTCCTCTGTTTCTCTCCTATCAAACATGAAATCCAAGTAAAACCTTTTTTTTGTTTTTTATCAATAGTTAACATATTTTTAGGTTTATGAAACATCAGGACAAAGACTGGGAATTGTTAAATATTTCTTATCACTTTCATCTAAGTCAGAAGTAAACACAAAGTAAGTGTATTGTGTCTCTAAAAAACTCATTTTGAGTTTAGGAATCTTCTGTTAGGTTCATTGAGTTAACTGGTGGCACTGCTGTGATTGCATATAAATCCACACTCCAAACACAGAGCCTCTCTGTTTGACATCATGGGAAATTCGGGAGGAATCGGCCAAGACATCAGGAACAGAAATGTGGACCTCCAAGTGTAGCTCATTCTAAAGTGCAATTTCCAGATATCTGAAAGTTCCAAGGTTATCTATTTAGATGATAATACTCAAATATAAAAACATAGTAACCATTATACCGCTTGGGAAGGAGACAGAGAGACATTTTTTTTGGTACAAAATGCGTAAACCAACCCCAGGACAACAGCAAAAGAGCATATGAAGATGCTGGCTGCAACTGGTGAGACAGTCACTATTCACAGTAAAACCAGTCTCAACCACTCTACCACAATATGTTTAAAAGTTGGTCTGGCAGGAGAAAGCCATTACTTCAAAACCAGCATAAATCCAGACTATTGTTGGAAACTGGACATGGGAAGAAAAATCAGAATTTCTGCAGACATATCGTATGGTCTGGTGAAACAAAATTGAGCTGTTCACTTATAATAAACTGCATATCTAGGGGCACCTCAGATTAAAATCTCAGATTACAATCCCAATTTCGAGGTTAGGTGGTGGCAGCATCATGCTGTGGGGCTGTTTTACTGCAGAAGGGACTGATGCACTTCAAAAAATAGATGAAACCATGAGAAAAGAAAATCATGTGGACATAAGGGAACACCTGAAGACATCAGCCAGGATCTTTAAGTGCACTGAAAAGGCAAGTGGGAGTAAGAAGGCCTACAAATCCGACCTAGTTCTGTCTAAGGGAGTGGGCCCAGATTCTAGCAAACTGTTGTTAAAAGCTTGTGGAAAGAAACTTGGAACAATTGGACCAAGAAAAATAGTTTCTCAGCAATTCTGCCATACACTGAAATTTGTCAAATTTGTTAAAAATTGTCAATCATTAGTGGATGAGTCAAAGCAACCCTTCAGGCATGATTTTAATGAGAACATGTAATCAGGATGTTACACGTCAAAAAGTTAATTTTGAATAATACCCCCCCACACCACCACCAATTTGAGAACGCCCCTTTGAAAACAATGTCGTTCACTTCTTGTTCATTTGTAGCTGAGAAGAAAAGTGAGAATGGAGTCTGATTTATAGCTCAAACTAGGGCTGGGTGATATGACCTAAAATCAATATGGTATATTGAGCAGTTTACCTCGATAACGGTAAGCGTTTTTAGAGCCGTTTTTACGTGTGGCTGTGCCAGAAACAGGAAAGAGAAAAATGCCATTTTTTTTCTGTTCACATGGTGCGGGTCTCAGCCCACACTGATGTCCAGTGTTTTACATGACGGACTACACCAAAAAAGCAGGTGGCGGTATACAAATAATTCTGTAGCTATCCAACAAAAAGGAAGTGAGAAGTACTGACGATATGAAACAAGTGATGGCCTAGAATTATAACACATTGATCTACTGGTCAACTGCTACCTGAAACCATCTACAGGGAGTGTTGTAGTAAACCCACTGCTTTGTAACCTGGTGTTTTGCTGTGGGATGTTTGACCAGTGCCGTTCTGGTCTCTTTTTGGTCGTGCGGTGAATCGGTAAGTGTGGTAACTGTCTATTGTCTTAGGTATGGTCAGGGTATGGTTTGTGTTCAAATGATCTTTATCCACTTGTACCTGGACTCCGATACAACCTCCAAGGAAGGTTTCTCAAACCGTGTCCTGGAACGGTCCAAATTGTGCTCACATGCTACAAAATAAGTCGATTTTGAGCTGTTATGGAAAAATTTATATTGAGAAGTTATATTGAGAAATTTATATTAAGAATAATCTTTTCTGTGTATTCTTACATACTGAGAGAATTGTGTGCCATTTGTTCATGATACAGTGTTAGTCTGATTGTGTGACACTGTATAATATTAGGTTAGGTCAAATGAACTGATATTAGAATCCCTATGTCGAGTATTGCCATGCAAACGACCTTTGGAGCAATGGATGTCCTGACGCGTCCTAAGATTAATTGTGTCTTATCGGACGAAGATGCCTGGGAGTCTACCAACTTCATTGAGGAGAAATATTTACTGATAGGGTAGAGATATAGCAAGGTTGTCTGAATCTATGAAGTGGTCTGTCAGTTGGTGGAAGGCAGGATTGAGCTGTTGCAAACACTCTGTAATATTGTTCCTTCTTGCTTGTACAAACAAGTTCAAATTAAACTTCCAAGAAATAAAGGAATCTTTCTCACCTCTTTATTTAAAATGATTTTCCGACTATAGAGCAAATACAATATCCAAATACGGACTCGAGTCCCATGTACAAACACCCTAATACAGGGTTTGAAGGCTGTTTTTCCTAAGGTACGTTCAGACCGCCCTTTGCTGCCAGGCAGCAGGACAGCTAGATTAAATGCAAAGTCTATGGTACCTACGCAGCATGGGGGCGTCAAGCTGTGTCAAGCTGACATGCAGCAAGTCGCCCACATCAGTGCAGCTGGCATCAGCACGCCCACATGTCTGTGGCTCGGACGTTGCATCAAGGCCTCTACGCACCTACTGCGTGAAGTTGGGAAAATTGAACTTTTGGGCAGCAAACATGGGGCAGCAACCAATCAGCGACGAGATTCGACTGGAGCTACTCTTTTTAAAAAAAAATGTTTTTTCATTTAAAGCTTACAGTTGTTACAAATACGTCTTGTGTATTAACTGTAATACAGAACATATACAGACTGTTGAAAGGCTAAACAAATTGAGATAAAGATTTTTTTAAGCAGAAACATTAAACAAATTTACATATTTATCAGGTGAGTTATGTGTAAAGCCTTAAAAATAATTGTTAAAAAAGTTAAATAAAATTAATGAAAAAATAGCATTACAAAAAATTAAAAGAGAAGGTATTTGGAAGCACAGCCCAGTATATTTTTGACATGATTGGATCTAATTAATTGTAATGAACAAAAGTAGTTTTGGAGTTCAGTCAAAAAAAATTGAAACAGGGGACAGAGTTCCTCCATTTGCAGCAGTGGCGACTGGAGCCACTCAATGTGGGGGAGACTGAGGGTGAGATGACCGACGGCAGTAGCTGCAGGATGGGAGAGACAGAACAGGACGTGATAACGTAGCGATCGGAGGATATTGGAGTGTCAGGTAAGCAATTAAATATTTTTTTTTAACTTTCTTTTTATGTTAGTTAACGCTAGCCAATACTGGTTAGGGCAACTATGGCAGTAAATACACATAGGAAGACCAGAACAGAGGAAGGGAAAGTGCAGAAATTAAAGAGAAACAACAGGGAAATCCCCAGTCGCCTGCTGACGTGATTCGCAGAGGCACCGATGTGCAGGCAGCTGATTTTAATTTTAAAAAGTCAACTTTTGTCCGTTTGAGCGTTTTGCTGCCTGGTAGCAAAGGGCGGTCTGAATGTACCTTCGGAGTCCTTTTTAGACTCAGATAAGTGACCACACAGACCATGAGGAAGTGTCGGAGATTGTGAGTGAAATCGATTATTTTAGTGTGCAGTCGTATTTTAGAAAAAATATTTAGAGTTTACATTGGAGCACAGGATCAGCCAGCAGTGGCTTCAAGCAGTGTATCGCCATTCTGGACTCAACAGGGTTAATATCTGCTTCGACTAGCAGGACCAGTGCAGACGGAGCTACAGCTTGCTGGGCTCCGAGCTTTCTGGGTCGACTGCATCTCTGCAGCTCAGTGAAAGGAGTAATGTGCACCAGTGTTACAGTCTCAAAGAATCCAATAACACCATAAAAAGTCAAAATATATCTTTAAGGTAGTCGCTTCTTTGAAAAAGAGTCACTGAAAATAGGAACACAGCTGCTACGTTGGTAGCGCTGTTCTCAATCTGGAGAGATGAAGTCACATGACTGCACATAGACAAGTGACTCATTGCATTACTCATTTCTTAAAGGGGCATTAGCACATCTAAAGTGAAACACATCTTTTCA
Organism: Apricaphanius iberus; assembly: GCA_028564705.1. Taxonomy (NCBI): domain Eukaryota; kingdom Metazoa; phylum Chordata; class Actinopteri; order Cyprinodontiformes; family Aphaniidae; genus Apricaphanius; species Apricaphanius iberus. The sequence continues at coordinate 213,305 of JAPXFQ010002555.1, read as the reverse complement.
TTTTTTTTAAATACCGAATTTATCGGCACGGGCAAAATGACGCTGGTAAGTCTTAAATTTCGGTATTGGTAAATTTTCAGTATACCGCCAAGCCCTAGTTGAAACATACACTCACTGGCCACTTTATTGGGTACACCTTGCTAATACCGGGTTGGACCCCCCTTTTGCCTTCAGGACTGCCTCAATCCTTCGTGGCATAGATTCAACAAGGTACTGGAAACATTCCTCACAGATTTTGGTCCAAAATAATAAAATAATAAGGTACCTATTTAGACTTGCTTATGAGTAATCGATACTGTTATTTCTTTTTTATTATTTCATCCTAAATTGTTGTTTTCATCAAAAGCTAAATGTTGTCTTTTGTTTTTTTTTTATTGTTTCTCTGTTTATAATTTTCATACTCTTGTATTATTGGGTTCTTTGCCACCAAATCATGTAAAGCACCTTGAATTGCCTTGTGTTGAAAGTGTACTATACAAATAAAATGGCCTTGCTTAAGGGGCCCAAAGTGTGCCAATAAAATGTCCCCCATACCATCAAACCACCACCAGCAGCCTAAATTGTTGAAATAAGGTAGGATGGATCCATGCTTTCATGTTGCTGATGCCAAATTCTGTTCCTACCATCCGAATGTCGCAGCAGAAATTTATACTCATTAGATCAGGCAACATTTTTCCACTCTTCTATTGTCCAATTTTGTCCATGTGTGAATTGTAGCCTCAGTTTCCTGTTTTTAGCTGACAGGAATGGCACCCAGTGTGGTCTTCTGCTGCTGTAACCCATCTTCCTCAAGGTTCGTCGTGTTGTGCATTCAGAGATAGTCTTCTGCATACCTTGGTTGTAAGCAGGGGTTATTTGAGTTACTGTTGCCATTCTATGAGCTTGAAACAGTCTGTCAATTCTCCTCTGACCTCTAGTGTTAACAAAGCATTTTACTTCTTATGTTTTTGTTCAAGTTTAATTGTTTTTACTTTGGTGAACAATTTATATAGACTTTTTTTCTTTTTCAACCATTAATTATTCTCACTGTGAGTCAAGGGCGTTCCCTGTGTTAATTTTTATACAGCGTTCATCCACAAGAACATGTGTGCTATACAAGAAGATGGATATTTAAAAAAAAATTACCATAAGCAATTTTAACATTTTCTTCAATGTAAATCAGTCAATAAAATATACCTTGATAAACATTTTACAGCACGATGTGTGTTGCTATTTTAATGGGATGCAAAATGTTAGAAGAGCTAATAAATGGCTGACACGTTCTTAATTTGGAGCGTCTTCAGTGAGTGACTTCAGTGAGCAGTATTTCCTACAAGAAACTTTCATGTCGGAAGATACTTCACCACTCAGGAGGTTGAATGGGAATTAGATACAGTTATTTGTTTTTTTTGTTCTTTTTTTTACTGTACCTCTACTTCATTCAGGATACTTAATTTCAGTTAAATCTTTGCTGTTGAAATAGAACCATCAAAACCTGAGGACTAAATTTGTAAAATCACATAAAATTGTGCACAAGGCTCCAAACCTTCATTCATGTGGAAAGCAACATTTTACAGAAATGTTCGCATCATTTGGGTTTTACTCAAGTCATCTACCTTCTCAGATCTATTCCAGTGCAGAATTGGCACAAAACAATCTTCACAGCTGAGGCCCCCTCTTGTGCTGACACCTGGCTAGCTGGTGTGAATGCTACAATTCATCAAAGCCAGTATGTAAACGAACAGCTGGCTCACAGGTAATCCAACCTAATTTAGCAAATTGTAATGAGGACTGGATCAAGTGATGAGGCTTGAGTAGAAAGTGTACGGAGCCCTCTTGTGACATTGGAGGAAAACAAAACAAAACATGTGGACAAGCATTAATAATACACCAATGGGTGGCCATGACTTAATAATGCACAGGAACGAGACACTTAATGCGTGGCCACCAGTTATTAATGCATGGGAACGAGATACTTAATGCGTGGCCACGAGCTACAAAATAATAACGCGTGGGAACGAGAAAATTAGTGCAGTAATCTCCATGCTATAATTACACCATCCGTTTGCATCCTTTTAATACTGCACCGTGCCCGACTTTGCCTTCAGCTCATCAATGATGCCCACACCCATGTGCACTGCGCTCTGAATTCTGTAGCTAGGATATTACTATGTCTCAAAATAATCAGGATAGTTTAGAATTAGTTCACAGAAGGAATCAGAGAGCACAGAACTCCGCCAGGTCTACTCAACCCCTGACTCAATGTCGTTACTCCATCCATCCATGAATCCATCCATCCATCCATCCATCCATCCATCCATCCATTTTCCTTAGCTTATCCAAGCTCGGTTTGCAGGGACAGCACAGAGAGATCCAGACTCCCCCTCCCCTTCACCTGCTCCATATGCACAGATGGCGCAAGCCTGTGCGCACTTCCCTGTGTGCACTTAACATTATCAGTTTAGAAAAAGTTCTTTTTTTTCAAGTAAAAAAAGGCTTCATACAGCTAGAATTGAAGTTGCATATATCCATGTGATTTTGATATTTATAACTTGCGACAGAGAATGTTTAAGGTTATGTAGTGACTTGGAACATCAGCACAATGGAAAGCGGTTTGATTCGACTTGCTTGCGTGTGCAGAGCAACAAGAAAGCATGAAAACGTGGGAAATTAACTAGAGATAACTACCTGTTTTAGCAGCAGCTATAAAACTATATTGTTTGCAGGGAACTATTTATATTTGTAAAAACGATATGCAAGGATTTTGGCATTACAGGCTTGTACAAACAGTCTTGTCTCAGCAGGGAGATGACTGCATTAATTTTCTCGTTCCCACATGTCATTATTTTGTGGCCAAATATTAAAAATATCGTTCCAACGCATTAAGCCGTGGCCACATGTTTGTTTCTGTTTTTCCTCCAATGTCACCAGAGGGGCTAGGTAAAAGTGTGTGAATAGAACTGAAAAAACAGAGCATTTAAGATCTCTTTTAATGCTTATTGTTTATTTTTAGGTTATGATGACCACATAAACCAATATTTTTTTTAATGTTACTATCAAGGCAAAATAAAAATTTGCCAAAAATGACCAAGTATACCCTGGACCCTAGAGGGTTCAAAGGCTTTAGGGCTGCTACAAATGAGTAATTTGATAATCAACTAATCACTAATTATTTTGCCGATTGATCAACTAATCGGACCATGTATAAAATGCATGTTTTTGCAGGAGCAAGCAGCTGCTCTAATATTTGTGTGTAACCTTGAAGTGTTATGTAGTATCTAAATTAGGGATTTTTAAGATGATAGTGTGGCGGACCACCAGGGGGCTCCACTCACACCCAGACAACGGGATGTTTATATTTAAAAATGTTTATGTTTTGATTTGAAAATGTTGAAGTGGGTTGTGGCGCGAATGTTGCAACTGCTCTACTTACTGTTGTTCTGATGCTCAGTTGGAGTGGCATAAATGAGCTGATCGGATCTAGCTGTGTCGTCCACCTTAGCCGAAGAAGCAGAGCGCGTCCAAGAGCTACAAAGAGCTTCCCAATCCAAGCAGTGGCTCCCGCATCTCCAGCGGCATCCGCCGAGTCTCCGCCACCATCCCCAGAAGCTGACGGGCCATCGGTGGTAGCGAGGATCGCTGCAGCGAGACGCCGCGGATCAGACTTCTGCTACTACCACCAGCGGTTCGGCGTCAGAGCCCGACGCTGCCTTCCGCCCTGCAACTTCAAGCCGCAGGGAAACGGCGCCGCCAGCGCTTGGTAGCAGCCGCGTCCGTTGGCAACAGGGAAAGGCTGCTGTTCATCGAGGACTCACGGTCTGGGAGACGCTTTCTGGTCGATTCTGGCTCTCAGAAGAGCCTTGTTCCCCCGGCCGGCTCTGATCGGCTGGCTGAAGGCTGCGGACCATCGCTCACCGCTGCTAACGGCTCTCCCATCAGGACTTTTGGCGAAAGGTCAGTCACTGTCTGTTTTCACGGTAGAGACTTCCAGTGGAACTTTGTCGTAGCTGCCAGCTCAGTTCCCATCATACGGGCTGATTTCCTCTGTGCACACGGACTTCTGGTTGATGTCGCTAACAGACGGTTAATTGATGCGGTGTCATTTTCCTCTCTGCCTTGTCTGACGCGGGGAACAGTACAGTCAATCCATGCTAATGTTTTAGCCTCTGAGAACGATTTTCAGTTGTTATTAGCAGAGTTTCCTTCACTGACTGTTCCCAAATTTTCTACAGCTGACACTAAGCATGGGGTAGAGCATTATATCCCCACTACCGGGCCCCCAGTGTTCGCGCGGGCGCGCCGCCTTGATCCCACTAAACTGGCTATAGCTCGGGAGGAGTTCGCCAACATGGAGCGCTTAGGCATCGTTCGGCGCTCTAACAGTCCGTGGGCTTCGCCGTTACACATGGAGCCAAAGTCAGACGGACAGTGGCGGCCCTGTGGAAATTTCCGCCGCCTTAATAATGTCACAGTAAACGATCGCTATCCGATCCCTCACATCCATGACTTCTCTGTCAAGCTGGCCGGGTCCGCCATCTTTTCTAAAGTGGACCTGGTGCGCGGTTATCACCAGGTTCCGGTTCGTGCGGAGGACATCCCTAAAACAGCCCTAATAACTCCATTTGGCCTTTTTGATTTTTTTTTGTTCCGTTACCCACTAAAGTGCAGGCAGTGTCCGATTTCCCGCGTCCTCCTACTGTTAAAGCCCTGCAGGAGTTTCTGGGGATGGTTAACTTTTACAATCGTTTCATCCCGAGGGCAGCACAACTACTGCAGCCACTTTACTGTATGCTGAAAAAGAAAAAGGCCACTGAAAATGTAGACTGGACCCCAGACCGCCTCCAAGCAGTTAATAATGCTAAGTCTGCGCTGGCCAATGCCGCTCTTCTGACCCACCCCTCCCCCTCAGCACAGGTGGCTTTGACCACTGATGCCTCTGATGTAGCAGTAGGGGGCGGTGTTAGAGCATGTTTGACAGAGAGAGCTTTTGGCTCTCTATCTGGCTACACGGCATTTCCGTTTTTTCCTTGAGGGCCGCCCTTTTACAGCCTATGTTGATCACAAACCGTTGATATTTGCCATGTCCAAAATCTCTGACCCCTGGTCTGCACGGCAACAGCACCACCTTGCTGCTGTCTCTGAGTTTATAACAGACATTCAGCATGTGGCTAGCAAATCCAACCTGGTGGCTGACTTCCTGTCCCATGCTCTGGTCTCACCAGTTTATGTGGGGATTGATTTCTCTGCTATGGCTGCAGATCAGCACGATGAAGCAGAAATCGAGAAACTGCAGTCTAAACCCACCGGCCTTAAGCTGGCGGACAGACGGGTACAGGAAGGTGGTCCTCATCTGCTATGTGACATTTCTACAGGTTGTCCCCGCCCCCTGGTTCCTGTTTTGTGGCGCTGCCGCGTTTTCGATGCTTTGCATTCACTCTCACATCCAGGTGTGCGTGCCTCAGTGAAACTAGTCAGTTCCAAGTTTGTTTGGCCTGGATTACATAAGGCTGTGAAGGAATGGGCTGCAGCATGTGTCTCATGTCAGCGTGCTAAGGTTCATAAGCACACAAAAGCACCTTTTGAACTGTTCCCCATCCCTAGTCGCAGGTTTGATCATGTTCATGTAGACCTGGTGGGCCCCCTGCCTCCATCGCAGGGTTTTACTCGCCTCCTGACTATGATCGACTGTACCACCAGGTGGCCAGAAGTGGTTCCGCTGGCATCCACAACATCTGCTGTGGTAGCTCGGGCGTTTTTGTCGACATGGGTGGCGCGTTTTGTCCCCCCTTCAGACGTCACCTCTGACAGAGGTCCCCAGTTTGTGTCAGAGCTTACACAAACAATTAGGGGGGGGGATGGGGGGGTGGGGGGGGGGGGGGGTTGGGAACGTGTGGCGGACCACCAGGGGGCTCCACTCACACCCAGACAACGGGATGTTTATATAAAATGTTTATGTTTTGTTTTGAAAATGTTGAAGTGGGTTGTGGCGCGAATGTTGCAACTGCTCTACTTACTGTTGTTCTGATGCTCAGTTGGAGTGGAATAAACGAGCTGATCGGATCTAGCTGTGTCGTCCTTTCATCCCTCCACAATAGCTCATTTAACATTTATGAACTACATAAAAAAATAAAACTGTTACAGCAGACACATGACATGTCCTTAGCGTGATGAAATTACCATGAACACTGATAATGTTGCAGCTATCAACTAATAAGACTCTTTAGTCAGGAGCTTTATCAAAACAACTGAACGAACCTTACAGAAAGATTCTTCCTGCATAGAGCCCTATAAAATCTAAAGACAGAGTAAAAATTACATTCTGACAAAGTAAGTATTTTAATTCAATAATAAGAATAATAAGCGGCAGTGTTTTGTTGCAACAGCTACACCTTGATGTCCTGTAAACAGCAGCAGTTGCTCTGTCTGTTCTGTGAACAGATCAGAACCAGCCTCTAAGCAGAAGCTCGGGCAGTAGAGAATGTCATGAGAGAATCTAGACAATTTCATCAATCCATGAATAACCCTGGATACCTAGGATAGAAAGTTAAAAGAAGAAGAAACAAAACAAAAACACAGCTAAAGTTAGCCGCTAACAAGCTAACTAAATGTCCCTCTTTGTCATCAGCCACAGCGGGCTTCTCTTTAAGACGCTCAAACAAAACTGCTGTGGAAAGCAGCTTGTACTTTGTGAATTTTGTAGTACACATGCTTTTCCTTTTGTTTGATAAAACTCTCCATAATTTTAGAGCTAAATTGTTGGCTCACTGCTGAAACTGCTTCGGGAATTTGCATTCAACAATTTTTCTCATCGAAGTCGTCGTGACATATCGACAAATCGTTGCAGCCCTGTAAAGGCTTTAAAACCAACGCAGCTTTGGTTACATTTCTGTTGGAACAGGTAAGACAGATGGCCTCAATTGAGTAAATTAATACAACATTTTTTTAAGACAGTACACAAAGATGTGAAACCTTAGGTGATGCACGTCCCCAATTGTAATCTTCGGGCTAGAAGGAGAGGAAGGAGGGTGGAGGGGGTGCTTTGGGAGTGGTCTGTCTCCCTCAAATACTCCGGACAGCAGCTTTAATGTTTAAAGTACATAGAACCCTCCAACCTATCTTCTAACTTTCACTGTGCACTGTTAGCAACACCAGTGACACAGCTTTGATTAAGACCAGTGCTGAGTAGGCATTCTGAGCATGCAGCAGGCAACAGCCTTGTACTCATTAGTAACCGGAAAAATGTTAGCAGTAGGAGTATGAGGTGTTCATTACAAATGAATCCCTGTCTCTCATTTTATCTTTTAAAACTGTAGGGGAAAAATGTTTAGTTTCTCAGCCATACAGTCTTATTTATTGTTTTATTTATTCATAGACAACAAATGTTTCACACTTTGTCAAGTGTTTTTAAGTCAGTATAGTGGGCATAGCTTAATGACTCGTTAAGGCACTAATTGGACAATAATTTGCCGGAATCTCGCTGTTTTTATCAGCAACCTAACAGGTGTGTTTCCTATGCACTAACTAACCTCCATGATCTTACATCTCAGAGCTGTTTTTATTTTCACAAACCCAGAGATGACAGAGTTTTGTGACATCCAAAATTTCAGCCTCTACATATGCTGTGTCAGCTTGTTAATTAACAGAAAGCATCTGCTGGTGCTGCAGTAAAGGCTGTGAAGTTGCTGAGGAAAAGAGCCAAAGAATGAAGGAAATGGCCCAGAACTCTACCCCTCAATACCAGCAGACAGATGGATAGGCCAAAAGTTTATCACTGTGCATTGCTGCAACCAAATTTGGTGTATAATCTCAACCCCAAATGCTTTGTCACCAAAATTTTATAATACAATATGTCCAAGCAATAAAAATTTGATTCAGTTCTAACATTATCTGGTGTCACGAATCTTTATTATATTTTTTATGACAGGGAAATTAAGGAGGTCACAGGGGTTGCATTAACCAAATATTTTTCTTTGTTTAAATAGTGACAGAAAAATCTGAAGGTCATTTGTCATTTGACAATGTGGCAAAACATTCAAACCCACAATTGTTTTTCGTCCTCCAGTGGCGGTGGGAGGAATGTTCTCCAGGGGGGCTATGGCTATGATGGCGTAGGGCTGTCAAATGATTAAAATTGTAATCTAATTTATCTAATTAATCACTGGGGAGCTGGGAATTAACCATGAATTCTTGACATTCCAAAATATGAAAAAAAAAACAAAATTTTTTGGTGTAAATAAAGGACAAATCCAGATGCCGTTGCTCTTTTTTAAAGTGAAATAAAGGAGAGATAAATTAAATTTTTCTTTGGAACTCCACAATCACATTAACACGTGGCCATTTTAAACTATTTATCTTTGAGCCAGTTGCTAAATTGAACTATAACTGGCTAAAATGTTCTGTATGTAAAGCTGACCATTTCTTATTAATGTTGGAGAACCCTGAATGTCCTCTTAATAGGACTATCCTACGACAGAGTGTTTTCAGTCAGATGCTTTAACAGTTTTGCTGCAACATAGACTGCTTCTGTAGTGGAGCAAACACTGAGCTATCTACTGAGGTACTGATTCAGGGTTGGATGACTCTGTTCAAACTGGGAGTACCTGCCAGAGCTCCACTTTAGAACATTCAGAGTATGAGAAGATACGGATCAAAGAAAAGGGTGTTATATTTCTTCTGATTTTTATCTTTTCTACAAAGGTGCTGATACAGGTTTGAATGGTATACATGTGAGGAGGCAGATGAATCAATTAATGGTCTCATATGAAAAATAATAACAAATACAACTAAGGTAGAACTAACCAAAATATATGAATAAACTTAACATTTGGATATCCTCTGAAACATCACATGAATCACTATAGACTCTGTAATCAAATGTCAAAATTTACCATTTCACATAAGTAAACAATCAGCAGATAAGGCTCTCCGGTTCGACAAAATTAACATCAGGAATCAATGTTCTTATTGTGAAGGCCTACACAGCTACTTCCGATAACAGATTAGCACTAATTTTAGTCAGAAAGCATTACTGTAACTGAATAATGCACATTTTAATGCAGCGATAACTCACTATGAAATGTACTGAAGCTGTGCAGTGCACCAACTTGCATAAATCAACTTAAATACGCAGCATTAATACTCTTTGCCAAATGCACAGGGGAGCTAAGTAGCTAATGGCAAGCCGAGCTGACAGCCAAAACGGATTGAAATGGAAAATTTATTAACTTAATCATTTCAACTCAAAGCTATTAAGCCATGTCAATAATAATATACTCACATGTAATTTACAAAAACACACACAAGTTTCTCTTGTCTATCAATCTCCTCTCTTTCTCAGATGAAAATTACATTGGTCCCCTCAATTCAACACTGCATCCCCTTTTTCAAAATAATCTCGACCTCCACCATAGGGGTGTTGAAGCGCAAAGCTGAGCATAAACAACATATCAGTGTGCAAAAGAAAACCCATTCTTACTAGGGATGCCCCGATTTCAAGATTGGATCGGGCTGATATTTTCACATTTTTCAGTGATCGGAGATTGGCTATATTAGCTGATGAGTTGCACCAAGTTTTACAAAACTAAGTCCCAGTTATATTTGACGGTGACTGCGCAATAATTCAAGCCTCTTTTCTCCCAAACAAGGAATCTCAACACAAATCCACGTAGCAGATTGAACACAATTCTAATATGAGTAGACTTCAACAAATATGCTTAACCCTACTTAACTATATAAATGATGGCATAGAAAAACTCATCTTCTGGCATTTACATGCAACAATGAACAAAAATAAACAGAGAAAAACTAATCTCGTACCTGCAGCAGGGCAGAGGAAAAAAGGTAAACGGTGAGCAAATAGCGTAGGAAATCTATGCTGAATTCGGGAGCATAGTTTTTAATAATACTGTACCAAGTAAGTGTCTTATTTTTTACTTTTGTCGGAAATATTAAACTGAAGTTGACCTTTAATTCTCTAAGATTTTGATTTCCTGGAATTTACAACAACAATGGTAATGATTATTAAAGAAGATATATCAGGCTTTTAAATCCTTCCTTTTCACATGTAAATCATTCAGTTGTGGTCTATGTAAAGTAGAACCACAGTGGTTTGGTCTAAATTCCATGTTATTGTAGCCCCACAGACCCTCCTTATACCGTTCTGAGGAGCATCTTTAGAGCAACTCATTTTCGTGCGGTCCCTTTAAATGTAAGCGAAACATTTCATGCCCCACCCCATTTTATTCAAAGCATGCAGTTCAGTTATATCCTCAGCTAAAAGCTAGCACACATTGCTAACAGAAGCAGAATGTACAATGCTACAACTATCAAAACAATCGCCCGTACGACATATCAACACACAACATTCATGTCTAAAATAAAGTTTACTGTCATTTTAGTGTTATTTGAAGCTTACCACTTTGCTTTGTCCGTCGTTTCCGTGGAGAGAAGGAACTGACCCCTCAATCAGACGAAGTCTTTCGGCAAATCCCTCCTGATACACGCCGAGGTTGCTGAAGCACTCGTCCTCAAAGTGCTTCGCGCAAACGAGGAGAACTTTCCCCACGGATGTCGGTATATTTCCACTAAAAATAAAATTTAACCAGGCACTTCTCAGAGGCTCTGTTGCTGGGGGTCGATGTAGGGATTTGTGTGGGTTAATACACCCAATAACTGAACATTTTGACTTGCTTTCTTTTAAGTTCGACATGACTGACCTTTGACTACAGAATCGCTGTGGGGGAGAAAAAATGGCGGCTTCACGAAATTGGTTCCCCGGAAGTTCATTACCTTATTTGGCAGTTCAACAACAAATGCTGTGATGTAATAGACAAGAAAACGTAATAGCGAACAGAGAAAACTAAACAGACTGAAAAATATGACCAAAAAAGAATGTAAAGATATAAACACAGCACCAGAAGAGAATAAATGTAAGTTTTCTGCACTCCTAAACAACCAAAATACACATGTACATGCATTTAAGGGCTAAAAAAGTGGATTTATCTCTCCTTTAATAAAATCAGTCCTATTAAAAAGTTAAGTAGAGTTACGTGTTAAAATTGATTTCTGTATTATAAATTTCAATACTAAAGGCAAATTATCGGATCGGGACTTGAAATGGGATTGGATTAAAGTTAAAAGATCGGATCGGAGGCCTAAAAGGCTGATCGCGACATCCCTAGTCCTTACATATCTCCTAGCTCAGATAGGGTGCCTGTCTTCCCAAGATATTCCACTTTCCAAGAAAGCGTTCCCCAGGTTCCCTTGTCTCTAAGATCCAGTCCATCATCAGTCCCACTGCTGTTCGTCTGAAACTTCCTCCCTCTGGATTCATTCTACATTCCATGTACTGCAACCAAGCCGGTCCAATCCCCCACCTCTATTCATTTTAAAACTGGTCTTCCTTGTGGAGTTCTGCATGTGGGTCAGGAAGCTCAATTCCTACATGACACCATCTATCTATTGGTTATTTACCACTGTATATCTAAGGGGTTGGGTGCATGAAAGTGTAGTGTGTATGGGTATTTGTGCACATTTTTACAATATCAGTCTTTGTATTTACCTTGAAATGTTTTGTTATTTTCCCTCTTTTTCCAGTTCTCATCAAAAAAGGGTTTTCTTGTCTCACAGTGTCACATTAAAAACATGTCAGATTCTACCAAGTCATACACGTAGTACTGACAACAATAGTCTATCAGAAGATGTTCTGATGTTGAATGAGATTATCAGTTTATCAGGCTGACAGAGGCTGAACTTGTTTCTGTCAGCTGCTGTCAACAGCCAATCAGATATTGTCATTCTCCTTCTTTCACAACACTTGCCATTTTATTGACTCGCTTGGCAAGTAGAAAAACATGAAAAGTGGTTCACAGGCAATCATAAAAAGCGTACCCCACTGAAATTCAGAAACAATGTACATCTATTCTGACAATACTTTTTCCCCTCTTAATTTGTCTGAATACATATAGTATCATGCCAGTTTTTATTATAAAGCATTTTAAGACAACCGCTTTTGAAACAAACTGCAGCCTCTAACTGCATTCTACACTAAAAAAGAAAACATCAATACATATGACAGAAGACTGAAAAAAATGAAACATAATAAAACCAAAATATAAAATATCTTGTTCATGGAAATGTTTAAGAAAATGACTTTTCACAGCAAAGGAAACTAAGGGTTATAGAAGGAAAATACCTTCAAATTCCATGCTAAACTTGCTGAAACTTTCATCGAATAGGTGTCATCAGCACGGAGCAACCGTTTCAGGACACCATAAACGATCATGTTTGAAACCCATTCCCAGAGTTAAGAAATCTCAACGCCATGGGCCTTTTGTATAAAAGTAGAAGTAAGACATCCAGGATGTCAGAACTCCTGATGGAGGCATATGAAGAGGTCAAACATATTAAAAAGAAAGGCAACACCGCCACAGTAATAAAGCAAAGCAAAGCATGGCGAAGTTTTGTTGACTGCCTGAATGTGTAAGTATTGCACAATTACACTTCCACCGCTCTGCTGAGACATCACAATTACAATCTACATTGTTAATTCACATCTCCAATTATGAATCCGTTGAAGTTCTTATTGATTTGTTGTTATTTTTTTGCAAAAATGAAATTGCACAGTGAAATTGTGTAAATGTAACTCCCTAACTAATGATAATAACTTTTAATTTATGTAGCAAAGTTAAAAGGACCCAAGGTCATTTATTCACCGACTATAATACAGTTTTTCTTTTCTGATGTTTGCTACATATGTGTGTGTGTTGTAGATTAAACATGGCCAAAACGATCATTGCAGCAAGTCAAAATCAAGTACAAGAACATTCTGCCGAATGGAAAGAGCCCTGACTAATAGCATATAATTCTACCCAGAAGGTGCTTTCTTACATGTTGTCTGTAATGTTTTAGCAGTGAAAAAGAAAACAAAGAGTCCAAACTCGGGTGGTTGGTCACCAAGAAGCTGATCTCACCTCAGCAGAGGACCTAGCCTTAGCGCAAAAAACACGCAGGCGCGTGTTAGAAGGGATGTCCGGGGGGACAGAGAGCATATGTTCCTCCCAAGATGCCACCCACTTCATACCAGGTATATTCTTCCATCTCTACATGGGACACAACCACATTCATATTGAATCCATTTGGACTTTGTTCTGCCTATTGCCTTACAGTTTCTGCCAGCAATTCCTCACTAGCACATGCACCAAATGATGTGGATCCAATGAGTACTCCATCAAACGTATTGTACATACTGATTGAGTAGTTTGACCCAGCTAAAGCTTGTTCACGTAAAGTATATGTCAGTATGTGTAGATTATGTTCTGTTGTGCTTGCACTTGCAATTAAAAAAATAAATGTTCTCCCTTTTCTGTAAACAAGTACATATTTCCATAGTTTTTTCTTGTTTTTTTTTTTTTTTGTACTCATCTTAAGACATTTTAACTATGCAATGTGATAAGTATCTTTTTAAAGTATAAAGGGTGTGTTTATTAGGTTAAAATGTATCTTTAAAACATCTAGAGGGCCCAGAAATTTTGCTTTCCAAAGGGCCCAGCATTTCTGGTGGCACCCCTGGTCAGATATGAGGGTTATTTCGTGAGACAAAGCTTCAAGATTAATTATTCAATCATGTATTAAACGTGGAATAGTTCACTTAAAAACTCCCTTTATGGTCATAAGCAGCCCCTTTCTATGGGGATCAGCCATTGAATTGGTGAGGACAATGATGTTGTAACTATGTGAATATTATGTGGATTGAAATTTTTCACTTGGCTTTTGATTGACATGGAGCCTAAACCATACCATAAAGTGAGTTTTAAGTGAACTATTCGTCAAGACAGTGACCTAACCATTTTAGGTTGAAGATCAACTGTCTTAATCTCACATTAATGTTGATGCTAATTATTTTGTTGTTTTTGTGTTTCTTTTCCCTGACAAGTGGACCAGGGAGTTGTCAGGATGATGCATGAGAAGACCCTGTCAAAAGTACATTCCTCATTTTGGAGACCGTGTATTTGCCAAAAATGCAGATGCAGAAAGGAAAATTAAATTTATAGAACACAAACGAGCTAAGATGAAACTTCCAAGCTCTGGCCAAGTAACAACAAGCTCATCACATCATACTTCCTCAGGACTCGGTTTGGGAAACAAGAATACTGCACGAAAACAAAAAAATTGAGCTGAGTTGGATGAATTATCAAGATGGTTATTTCAGGCAGGTTAGACAACCAATTGGTGGGGGCACAAGAGAGATCATTGCCAGAAAGATGACACTGTGAACAAAATTCTAAGAGATGGGAAGAAAATATTCTTTCCCAAGGGGAAATCATCAAAAGGAAGAGCTGAGTACTTTGATTTCACACTTTGTGTTATGGGCTCAGAAGAGCCCTTAGATGGCACATTCACAGTTGGGGCGTTGTATGATACAACTCATCATAAAATAATCAGGTTGTACGTTTGCTCAAAGAAAAAACTAAGTGATGATTCAGATTTATGTGACTCCTTAGCACAAGCCAAGTCACCAGAGAGGTCCCAGGCAGCAGAGACTCCCACCTCACCAGTCACATCTTCCTCTCATACCGTGTCACCTGAGTGCTCTTGGAGCTGTCTGTCCTCAGACAAGCCTTTATCTAGCTCCAGCCCTTTATCTAGCTCCAGCCCTGTCCCCTGATAATGAAGTTATTTTCTTTGGTGATGATGGAAACATTTCCTTGGATGTTCTCTGTGACACACTGATTTATCAGCCTTCCATGCTTTTGAGCAGTAGGCATCAGATAATATCATTGAACTTCAAGTGGATCCCAACCCTGCCTCCAGTACAAGAGATTGCAAAATTATCCAGCAAGTGATAGAAATTGAGAATCCTGAACCCATGACTGAAGTACAAAGTTACAACCTTGTGCTCACAAACAGTGAATGCATCAACTGTGTTGATAGTCAGTCAGCACCACTTGAAGTCATAAATCTGGAAGCAAGTTCATATCACACCTCAACAACCAGCTGGTCTGTACATTTCTATGAGAATCCGGAGAAAATAGTTGAGAAGCAGGCCATTATTATTAGCACGGTGAATTCTCTTTCTGACATGATAGAGGCATTTTCAGATGAGAATATGCTAGAGGACAATATTTGATTCAGGAGTGTGCTGAAAAATGTTAAGTTGGAGAATGGAGTTGGAAGTGGGATTGTTATGGTCTGTCTCACTGATTTCTGCAAGAATTTCCATTGGTCAAGACCCTCTGGAAACACATACAAGATTCCTACATTGCATCATGCCTTTCAAGAAAGGGAGGGGAAAGCTGTTGCCCGTATTCTGGCCTTTGGCTGGCAGAGATTTGAATACTTACCAGTTAAGCTGGCTCCACCATTTCTTAATGAAGCTCTTTCCATATCTTCAAAAAGCTGTTGCCTTATGGAGGTATTTTTCAACTATATCGGCCCCACTGAGAAAGATGTACTTACAGAGGCTATGGCTGATTTCGGGGGAGCTGATATGGAAGAGCTTCTCACCATTCTGAGCAGTCACAACTGCACCACTCTACCAACAGAACAAAATTTACTAATACTGTTGGAAGAAATTGCACACAAGGAGTTGGTACAACAGCCATCATTTATAAAAAAGTGCTGGAAGCCAGTCCTGGAAACGATTGCCAAATCCTTAAGTGGTGGGGTGCTGGACAAGATCCTTGCTCATCTTCAACCAAAGGCAAGAACTCAATTCATTATTTCAAATGTCCATCCAAGACAACATGGCAGTTTCAATTTTACAAAACAATTGCAAACCAAACTACTGCTTCTACTGTAGTACTACACCAAGCTGGTATGCATTTTTAATGAAGTAGAAAAGTATTTTTACATTGCTGTATTGGTACTTTTACTGAAGGGACTGGATACTTATTCCACCACTGCTCAGAGGTGATAAGATATTCCTCTGCCCTTCCATCCTTGGATCAGACTAATCATCTGGATCTGATAGGTGTGCTCTTATCAAGGGCCTAAGAAGTCTGGTAGCTTCAACAGCATTATGACCTGGCTCAATATTATGCTCTCCCATTGTCAAAACACAGAGCTCATAAAGGTCTGAATCACAGGTAATGCAAGTTTTCCAAAGGCAAGCATTTTCTTCTAGAATGATGTCCAGTCTTTCATAGTCCACCGGATGGAGGTAGTCCGGCGCCTGGTACAGCTCTGGTGCATGATACATGAGGAAAGGTTTTCTATGATACAAGTCACTACCATTTCCACCTGGGCGGATCCGATGGGTGTTCCACATTTTCACCACAGTGTTTAACTCCTCCTGTAAAATGAAATAATTTCAAATGAGTTGCTCAAATGGAGATGTCAGCCTGTAAACATCAAGCTATCAGTACCATTCAATAAATGCAAATAATGTTAATTACCATCAACTCCATTACTTTGATTATTAACTATGTTATTGTTTTGCATATTGACATGTATTGTATGTGAGTGTGTGTGTGTGTTTGTGGGGGGGTAGACGTTACCTGAATGACATCAAGAAAGCAGAACTGTAATGAGTTTCTTGTCAACCATATCCCCGTTGAACTCGCCCACTGAGTGGAACTCCTTGAACAAGCCTGTCCAGTATTCTGCGTTCTGTCTCCGATAGTTTCCCCACCAGCTTTCATTTCTTTCATTGGCAGTACTTCTTCCTTGAAGGACACAAGGTCCATGAACTGTGCCATTTTCATCCTCACGCAGAAATAACTGGAATCGGTTCACATGCACATTCTCGGTACCGAGATCAGATCTGATTATTTTGGGGCAGCCCCCCGCTCACTGACAGCACCAATTAAATAAGCTGCAACAACTTCAGGTTTACTGTTTGTGACGTTCGCTTGCATCCAGATGATATGGCGTGAAAAACCATCAATGCACCCATTAACTTCGATGGCAAAGGGTGTGAGTTTATCGTATGAGTCCATATGCCGAATGTAATTTGGTCCCGGAACACTCTAATGCCTTCTTCTGAGCCTCCTAGCTATTCTCCGTCGTATACCTTCCGAGTCTAAAACGGATTGCACGGTATACACTAGGTTTCTAGTGACTCGCAATCCTGCTACTCTGCATCTCTCAATCATCATTCGGTATCCATGGAGACGCCCGGGGCCTCGTAGCTGGTCAACTATGTAATTAATGACTACATCAGGGTCACTTAGATTGCGCCTCCAATAAAGATTAAGCCTTGCTAACCGTGTCCTTACATTACGCACACTAATGTGTACATTATCTGTAATAGCAAGGCATAAAGCTATTTCAGCCTGTGTCAGGCCTTGATTGAAAAGATGTGTGATGCGGTGATCAATATTATCCTGCTCCTCTGACATTGCTACACTCAATGATGTTTTCTGCAGTGATTTAAAAGACAATATTGTTTTGTTTTCTTGAGATCTCAAATTAATTATTTCGTTATCACTGAAAAACGGAGGAAAATTATCTGTTCACAAGAAAACGGAGGAAAACTCCATGAAGCATGCTCAACAACTTCAGGTTTATTTGAAATATCCTCGCTTGAATTAGCGTAACAGAACACTCCAGGCTACTTCGGTTCCACCAAAGACGCTCAGGTGAATTTAATCTACGCTGATTCAAGTGAGGCTTAACAAGCGTGGCTCATGTGGGTCAACAGCCAGCCCCTGTCTGTATAAAAGCTTGTCAGGCTGCATTTTGTTATTGTGTAAATTAGATTATCTTCCGTACAGACGGTTCAGAGCAGAGATGTCCAAAACTTTTTGCAACAAGGGCCAAAATGTTCTTGTCAAAAGTGCCCATGGGCCACAAAAGTACGATTTCTTTCTTTTACGAGATTTTTTTTTTTTTTTCAGTTTCCCTGCTCAACAATTAATGAAAGTGGTAATATTTTTATTGAAATACAAAGTACAAATTCTTGTAAAAAACATTGGATTATTAAATGATTGTAGATTCAAAACACAGGGCTTTTCTGGTTTGCCTCATTAACATTTTTTTTATAAATATTTCAGAGGGGCTAAAAAAAGCAGGTTTTTTTTCTCAGCAGAAAAGAACAGGGTTGGGGTCACTCTTTCTCTGAAAATAAGTGTTTTTTATAGCTATGTTTGGTTGTATCTATGTCTGCTTTTGCATTAGTTGTTTACGAATTGAAATTAAAAAGAAAGAAAAAATATGATTATTAAAAGGTAAATAATTAGTTTTGTGCCTTGAATAATTTTCTAATCCTTTTAATTTTCCAACAAAATGCCCTTGTAAAATACTCTCCATCTGCATCAATCATTTGTGTTGTGGTGCTAATTGCAAAAAGGACCAGGGTGACATCACTAGGACCGTCCAATCATTTGATCAAGCTAAAATAAGCCTCAAAGTTAGCCTGCTACAGAGCAGGCTCATCCAAGCCACAGGGTGGACGGCGCATGCATTCTCAATGTTATTTTTGTGTGTTTCTCTGGCAGTGTCATGGCACCACCAGTGGGCCCGGCATATGTACTGCAGCATTTTTATCTGGTTTGTGTGAATTCATGTCGACAGACTTTATAATTATTGTAGTGCCATTTTTACAGTCTATTTTTGAAACTAGATCCGTTTTGTCCTCAGAGTAGAGCAGGCCTTAAGCTGCTCAACCCACAAATGCATTTTTCTTACAAATGTAGCACCATTTAAAATATTCAAACATTCTGATTTCATGCCAAGAAGCAATGTTCCAACAAAGAAATAATCGAACAAACAAACATTTCTTAAGTAACAAGACAAATATTGAGGTTTACCCGTGATGAACACCAAAAATCTCCATGGAGTACTTTGTTGCATTATATTAGTTTCCAACTGACATCATTTCATTTTTACTGTTCCAGTTTAACACTAAATGTACATCTAAAATGGTTTCTAGTAGTCCTGCTGACAAATGTTATTGGATGTAATATATCTCTAAATTGTAAAACAAATCATGATTTTAATAATTTGTACAAATTTATTCCCTAAAATTAAACATACTGTAACTAGTGACGATAGTGCAGAGTTCAACAAGACCAAGCACTGATGTAAATCATTACATTGTTCTTCTGAATTTCTTTAAATATATAAATTGTTTTTGCTTAATATTTAACATTTTCTCCCTTAATCCAATAAATATCACAAGTTTTTATATTATACTTTTTTTCTGATTAGTCGTGTGTGCCATTTGTGACAAAGCTGAAT
This sequence comes from Apricaphanius iberus, assembly GCA_028564705.1. Classification (NCBI taxonomy): domain Eukaryota; kingdom Metazoa; phylum Chordata; class Actinopteri; order Cyprinodontiformes; family Aphaniidae; genus Apricaphanius; species Apricaphanius iberus. Next base: position 194,147 of record JAPXFQ010002555.1, on the reverse strand, counting down.
TGCACAGCTTTAGGAAAATATATGAAAATGCGTATAGCCTAATGAATGTTAATGGATGCTTGCCTTTTTCAGTGCTGCTCCAATTAAAATACCCGTCACCCTTCTCAACAGATTGTGAAACAACAAGAAGAAAATTTGTGATTAAAAAACATTATGGAGACAGTGTGGAAAATATTAGTACATTAGAAGAGCACTCACAGGGTGCATTTGGAGCAAGTCCAGGAAACTCTTTTGCAGCTCTAACAAAGAAGATTTTCATAAACAAACAATTTAAGATCCCTTTTCTTTTTTTCTGTACAGTACCTCTCCACATTTTAATCAAATTTGGACTGGTAATTTTGTATAATTGTAACAATCAGAACATACAATCAAGAAATAATTGTCTTGGAAATATGATTTTCCACATACACTGGGAGGAAATGAGACAATTCTGTTTTTCCTTCATCTACAAATAAATATGGTTAAATGTTTCTCTGTTCCTGGTTAATTTCCCCACATAATATGCTCCACTTGGTCTTGATTAATTTTTGATTAGTTTAATGCAAAATATAAAGTTTCAGGATACCCAAATATTATTTGTTATTGAAATGTTTGGCTTTTTTTAAATATTCCGGGCAGTTCCGGAAAACTCTCTAAGGATTTCACAGAAGGAAGAAAAAAAATCATCTTAAACACACAGTTCACTAGCTAAGTTCACGCCGCAACGGAGGCAGTAAAGGAAACACAAGTTCAGGATTTAAACAGTTTATTGAAGGCGGGTAGAACGAATGGTCTGGGGTGAGCCGACGTCGGAGACCCGGAGGAAGACTCAGTGTGGGGGCGCAGTCTTCAGGAAGAAACCGTCTTTCCAAGCCTGCTCGGGACCCCCCCAGACAGGATCTAGAAGAGAGAGATGTTAGAAGGGTGGTACAGGAGTGAATGAGAGCGTGGAACAGGGATCCTGCGAATGGTGGATGCTGCAAAAGAAAGGGGGATGGGTTAAGAGGGGTGGGTCGGCAGGACCCAGAGAGAGAAAGAGGAGGCAGGTCGGCAGGACCCAGAGACAGAAAGAGGAGGCAGTTCGGCAGGACCCAGAGAGAAAGAGGAGGCAGGTCGGCAAGACCCAGAGAGACAAAGAGGAGGCAGGTCGGCAGGACCCAGAGAGTGAGAGAAAGAGGAGGCGGGTCGGCAGGACCCAGAGAGAGAGAGAAAGAGGAGGCGGGTCGGCAGGACCTAGAGAGAGAGAGAGAGAGAGAAAGAGGAGGCGGGTCAGAAAGACCCAGAGAGAGAGAGAAAGAGGAGGCGGGTCGGCAAGACCCAGAGAGAGAGAGAACGAGGAGGTGGGTCGGCAGGACCCCGAGAGAGAGAGTAAGAGGAGGCAGGTCGATAGGACCAGGCAACCTAGATGGATGGGAAGGGAGGGGTAACAGAAATGAACGAGACGGAAGAGAAGTAAGAGGCAGATGGGGTTTATATGTGTATCGCAGCATGATTAGCGATGTGAGAGAGGCCAGGGGTACCAGGTGAGACGAGTTTATGGCTGATTAGATTGTGCGAAGCGGGTTTGGGGCATGGCCCTCGCTCCTGAACTTAAGTCAACTTAGTTAACTCCATTTCACTAGCTAGGTCCAGGCCGCAACATGGATTAACGATTGGAGGCAGTAAAGGAACCATGAGTTCAGGATTTAAACAGTTTATTGAAGGCGGGTAGAACAAATGGTCTGGGGTGAGGCGACGTCGGAGACCCGGAGGAAGGCTCAGTGTGGGGGCGAAGTCTTCAGGAAGAAACCGTCTTTCCAAGCCTGCTCAGACCCCCAAACGGTCTTGATGGATGATTAACCCAAAAGCGTATGAGCGTGGTGAAGGTCGTGTGGATTGCTGCATATGTAGGAACGGTAAGCGGAGGAGGCACAGCGGCCTCGGATTTGGATTATGTGATCTGGGATCCCTGCACGGGCCGCTGAGGAGGCTGCGCCTATACGAATTGAATGAACGGAATAGAAGTCGGGGGCGATACCGGATGAACTGAGGATAAAGCAAAAATGGTCAGTGAACCGAAACCTGGTAGCGGGGGTGCCAGGTTGGTGATGGAGAGCGGGTCGGATGGTGAGGCATTGGCGGATAGCTGGGATTGGACGTAACGGGTGATAGGTTCGTAGGGAAAAAACGGAGTCGAAGTGGAAAAGATAAATTTGAACAGAGGTACCAAGCTGGTTCGTTTTACTCCTGTGGAGAGAGAAGATGAGGGTATTGTGATTAGGCGCAGAGATGTCTGAGAGGCACGTGTGTATCGAGGGATCGTGACTAGAGGAGAAAGGAACGAACTCTGAACAGCGCAGGAAGCCGATATATGCGAGACCAGGGAAGTAAAAAGCTCCGATTCGGATGGATCAATGCCGAGCGTGAGGACATCCATGCTGGACACGACGAAGAAAAAATTTAATAAGGTAAGCGAGCGAAACACGCGCGTGAGTCGAACTGGTCGTAACAGAAACGAACGAGACGGAAGAGAAGTAAGAGGCAGATGGGTTTTATATGTTTATCGCAGCGTGATTAGCGATGTGAGAGAGGCCAGGGGTACCAGGTGAGACGAGTTTAGGGCTGATAAGGTTGTGCGAAGCGGGTTTGGGGCTTGGCCCTCGCTCCTGAACTTAATTCAACTTAGTTAACTCCATACCAAACCCACTGCGCACATTCATTCTGTGTATATTTATCTTAGTGTGCCATGGAGATGCAAGATATTTAAATGATGAGATCATATAAACTAGTTCATTATATTTCAGTCCAGCGGTATGTGTATTAGCTGTTCTGCTTATTAAAAAACTGTAAATCCCAGTTTTGGCATTCAGTTATTTATTTTATATGGCCAACATTCTGTCTTTGAATTGCATAGCTATAAAAATCTTATCTTTTTTTTATTTCTTATCCAGTACAGCAAGCATGCATTTATGCAATAATGAACAAAAGTGCTAGAATTTTGTAGTTGTTCTTCCCCTGACTGTTATGTCGGCTGGAGTACTTACGGAAAATAATGTTTTTCAGTAGATCAGACTTGCAGGACATGATTCCTCCCACCATACACCTACTGTATCTTTTGAGCTTTTGTTACGCTGATCTGCTATTTCTAGTCTTTTTTCATGGCTGGATTGGGAAGGACAGGTAAACAGTTAATCCTTTATACTGATATTTAACTTTTCAGGATGAGTTCCAAATGGAGGACTTGGATCTTATGCAGTGTCTCCGTTACTGCAGGTGAAATTATGCTGAGGGTGGAAAGGAAGGAGATTGGCCCGAGCAGAGAACAGATTAGTTTGACAGGAGGATCCAGGAAGTGAATGGACAACGGAGGGCTCAGACTGGACCCGGAAGTCAAAGATGAGGAAGGAAGCACTACTTTTTAGGGAAACTTTTTTTTTTCCTTTTCAAATAACTTGAACAGAGTCAAGAGACTGGGCTGATACCACCCTAGATGAAGTATCTGGCATCAGCTTCAGCGAGCCGCTAATCCTCTATGCTGCAACACTGATGAGGCTGATGAGACACACCTAGTACAGCTCTAGTCTGTTACATCTTGCTGAGAGGTAAGGACACACAAACACAGCAACAATCCCAGCATGCAATCTCTGAATACTAACATGTATGGCTCCAACTCTGAAAAAACCTAAACTCTTCAAACTTTCAAAATATTGAAACCTACACCAAGTGCTACAAGATTCTTCCTCATCCCACTCAACAGTAAAAGTACTGCTACAGTTTTTCTCTGACAGCTGACAGATACATTCGGCATTTAAAGCTGCTGCTGGAAAAACTATAGCTACTTCCTGCCACATGATTTCTGTTGCCCGGCAACTGGCACCAAACTCCAATATCTTCAGTTTTCGACCTTATTTTCTTTAGGCAAAATTAAACTGTTTTGGAGCAAATTATAAGTCCTGATTCTTGATTAAACATTGCTTTATATAAATTAATTATGTAGCTGACTTGTAGCTTTTTATGTAACTCACTTATTTTCTTGCTACTTATAAGCTTATTTACATACACATTTACTCAATTATTGACTTTTTTGTAATTTATTAGCTTATTTACTTATTTACATAGCATATGTTTATTTATGTATAACTTTTCTATTAACATACATTCCTTACCACTTTTTTTTTTTTACTTACCAAGACATTAGTTGTCTTGTATGCTTTTTTATATTTTAATTTACTTATTAATTTTTTTGTTTAATTTACATTTTAGATATGTATTTGTATACCTTCTTATGTTTTTTCATTTATTCTTCATTTACATGTATTTATTGTTTACTATTTAGTACTTTGTTCTATATTTTTATTTATTTACTTTTTAGTTGTTTACCTGTTTGTTCATTTATTGATTTATTTCTCTATGTCCTACTGTTCATTAACACAAATTTCTAATTAGCCAATCACATGGCGGCAACTCGATGCTTTTAGGGATGTAGTAGGGACTAAGAAAATATCGATACGCTAATATAACGCAATATTTTTGTTGCAGTATTGTATTGATATTCAAAAGTGATGTATCAATATTTATTTTTAGTTTAGAATTTTGATTGGAACCATTGATGATGACAGTAATTTTTGTAGTAACATTAAAAGTATGACTGATAGGTGGTGGTTTTTATCAACTTATAAAACAGGATGTGTTATTTAGAAAACAGGTTAATGTGTTTAAAATTGGCGTTACAGTTTTTCTAGTTAATTTCAGTTTTAAAAATCACCAAATATAGTCTTGACCATAGCATCGTGATATGTCTCAATATTTTGCATCGTACCCCCTCAATTGTGATATATATCGTATCGTCAGATTCTTGCCAATACGCATTTCTAGCATGGTCAAGATAATCTGCTGGAGTTCAAATTGAGCAACAGAATGGGTAAGAAAAGTGATTTAAGTGACTTTGAACATGGCATGGTTTTTGGATTCTATCAGAAACTGCTGATCTACGGGGATTTTCATGCACAACCATTTCTTGGGTTTACATGGAATGGACCGAAAAAGGTAAAACATCCACTGAGCGGCAGTTCTGTGGGCAAAAATGCCTTGTTGATGCCAGAGGTCAGAGGAGAATGGGCAGACTGGTTCAACCTGATAGAAAGGCAACAGTAACTCAAATAATTTCAATTCAGTTTATTTATATAGCGCCGTTTCACAACAGATGTGTCATCTCAAGGCACTTTACAAGAAGAGTTATTACAATACAATGTTTAATTTAGAAATTAGAGAACCACAGAAGATTGCGTTGTGTAATTCTCAGCAATCCCTCACACTGAGCAAGCACGAGGCGACAGTGGAAAGGAAAAACTCCCTTTTAACAGGAAGAAACCTCCGGCAGAACCAGGCTCAGCACAAGCGGTCATCTGCCGAGACCGTCTGTGGTTTGGAGAATACAGAACAGAGACACAGAACAGAGACACAGAAAGAACAACACAACTGATGCAGAAGTTTGTTGCAGGACGTGGAGAACTTTCCGTCACTGCAATGCCATCTTAGTCAGGGTCGTCAAGCAGGGCGGGTCAGGAGCACCTACTGTAGGAAGAGACTAAGAGAAAACAGGTTAGCGCTTGAATTGACAGCACATCATGCAGTTGGGGAGAAGTAGGAGAGAAAGTAGGAACAGACCCTAATAATGTCCTCCAACAGCCTAGCCTAAAGCAGCATAGCTACTAACATTAACCTGTCTCCTAGCTACTAGGAGACCTAGCTACTAACACTTTCTACCTGGCTTACATTAACCTATCTCTACCTAGCTACTCTACCTCTTCCTATCTCTTCCTAGCTTTTGATACTCTACCTGACTACTAACATTAACCTGTCTCCTAGCTACTAGGAGACCTAGCTACTAACACTCTCTACTTGGCTTACATTAATCTATCTCTACGTAGCTGCTCTACCTCTTCATATCCCTTCCTAGCTTTTGATACTCTACCTGACTACTAACATTAACCTATCTCTTCCTAGCTACCTGTCTAACCTGTCTCTAACTACCTATTAACATATCTCTAACTGTAAGCTTTGTCAAAGAGGAAAGTTTTAAGCCTAGATTTAAAGATATACAAATTGTCTGCTTCACGAACCAACCCTGGGAGCCTGTTCCATAGGAGGGGAGCCTGATAGCTGAAAGATCTGCCACCCATTCTACTTTTAGAAATCCTAGGAACTACCAGTAAACCTGCAGTCTGAGAGCGAAGGGCCCTGTTAGGAACATATGGAACAATCAGGTCTCTTATGTATGATGGAGATAGATTATTAAGAGCTTTATATGTCAGAAGGAGGATCTTGAATTCTATTCTAGATTTTACTGGGAGCCAGTGAAGAGAAGCTAAAACGGGAAATGTGATCTCTTCTTTTAATATTCATCAGAATCCTAGCAGCAGCATTTTGGACTAACTGAAGACTTTTAATTGTTTTCTGTGGACTACCTGATAATAAAGAGTTACAGTAATCCAGTCTTGAAGTAATAAAGGCATGGACTAGTTTTTCAGCATCATTCCTGGACAGGATGGTTCTAATTTTTGCAATATTCCTAAGGTGAAAAAAGGAAATCCTAGAGACTTCTTTAATGTGAGATCTAAATTACATATCTTGGTCAAAAATAACACCGAGGTTCTTTGCTTTATTACTGGAGGCTAATTTAATGCCGTCTAGGTGAAGGGGTTGACTAAGTAGTTTCTTTTTCAGAGATTCCGGTCCAAAGACGACAACTTCTGTTTTATCAGAATTCAGAAGCAAGAAGTTTAGAGTCATCCAAGTTTTTATGTCTTCCAGACATGCCTGTAGTCTACCTAACTGATTGGATTCATCAGGATTTATGGATAGATATAGCTGTGTATCATCTGCGTAACTATGGAATTTATCCCATGCTGCCTAATTATTTTACCAATAGGAAGCATATATATAGTAAAGAGAATCGGCCCAAGCACTGAACCCTGTGGTACTCCGCAAGTAACTATTGAGGTTGAGGAAGATTTATCATTTACCTGAACAAACTGAAATCTGTTAGACAAATAAGATTTAATCCAAACCTAGTGATGTTCCTATTATACCGACACTTTGAAGCCTGTCTATGAGAATATTGTGATCAACAGTGTCAAAGGCAGCACTGAGATCTAACAGAACCAGAATGGTCACCAGTCCATTGTCTGAGGCTATGAGAATATCATTAGTAACCTTCACCAGAGCTGTTTCAGTGCTATGATGAGCTCTAAAGCCTGACTGAAACTTCTCAAACAGCTCATTATTGTTTAAATGCTCACATCAGCTATCTTAAACTCCTGTGGTACATAGCCATTGACTAAGGATATATTCATTATATATAAAATTGGAGCAGCGATCAGAGGGAAAACTTATTTTAAGAGTTTAGTTGGGATTGGGTCTAAAACGCAAGTTGAAGGTTTAGATGAAGCTAATAATTTTAGTACATCAGAAGGTTCGGCTGCATTAAAGCAGTTTAAGCGTATATTAGGTTCAACCATTTTTGATGTTGCCTCATTAACTAGGGAGGAAGCAAGCATATTGGGAAGGTTCCCAATTATCTTATTTTTTATAGAGTCTATTTTATTTATAAAGAATTGCATGAAGTCATCACTACTAAGAACTTGGGGAATGGTTGGCTCGATAGAGTTATGATCCTGTGTGAGTTTAGCAACTGTATTAAAAAGAAACCTAGGATTATTTTTATTCTCCTCGATTAAAGATGAATAATATGCTGTTCTAGCTGTTCGAAGGCTCTTTTTATATAGCAATAGACTATTTTTCCACACTAAATAGGAATCCTGTAAATACGTGGAGCGCCATTTTCTCTCTAGTTTTCTAACGTTCTTCTTCAGGGTATGTAGCTCTGAATTAAACCAGGGAGCTAATCTTCTAAGGCTGGCCACCTTCTTTTTCAGTGGGGCAACTTTGTCTATTGCCAGACGCAGGGAGGAATTAACGCAATGAACTAGAACGTCAAGTTGTGAGGGGTTACAAGTTAAATCACTGTTTTCTATTGTACTTTTATGTACTGAGGAAACTAAAGTTGGAAGAGCTTCTTTAAAACTTGCTACAGCATTGTCTGATAATGTTCTGGTATAATGAAGTTTTCTTTCAGGTTTGATATGATCTGTTAGAGTAAGTTTAAAAGTGATGAGGAAATGATCAGACAGGATAGGGTTATGTGGAAAGACTGTTATTTCTTCACAGTCAATGCCATAAGTTAGCACAAGATCTAAGGTGTGGTGACCGCGATGGGTTGGTCCCTGCACATTTTGAGTAAAGCCTATTGAGTCTAAGATAGTGTTAAAAGCTGTATTTAGACTATCACTTTCATTATCAACATGAATATTGAAGTCTCCGACTATAATGACTTTATCAGTGTTTAAAACTAGGTCAGATAGAAAATCTGCTATCTGATCTAAAAATTGAGAATAACGGCTTCGTGGACGATATAAGACCACGAATAATAGTGGCTTTACTGCTTTGTTATGTGTATGAGGAAGGCTAAAGATTAAATGCTCAAAAGAACTGTAATTATTATTTTTTTGGAGATTAATTAGTAAATCTGAATAAAAGATGGTGACTACACCACCTCCTCGACCAGTACTTCGAGGGACACTAAAGTTTAAGTAGCTAGGGGGAGTTGACTCATTTATTGTGACATGGTCCTCTTCCTGCAACCATGTCTCTGCAAGACAAAACAAATCAATATTATTTTCACAAATTAAGTCATTTACTAAGAGTGTTTTTGAGGGGTAAGATCTTATGTTCAGTAAACCACATTTAATTGATTTATTTTTCTGTTCAGTCAGAGTTGTATTTATCTTTATGAGATTTTTATACTTTGCTCTAGTAGCATTAACTTTTAATTCATTAGTTTTGGGCAGTGGACGGGAAACTGTCTCTATAGGGTAGTGGGTGGGTGGCAGTCCCTGATACCTGAGCTGGACTCTGGGTTGTCACGGCAATGGGGAACTAGAGATAACCCTATCAATGTTCCTGGAAAGAAGCGAAGCTCCGTCCGCGGTGGGATGGATTCCGTCTCTACGTAACAGTCCAGGTTTTCTCCAGAAGGCCCCCCAGTTATCAATGTAGCCCACATCGTTTTCTGGACACCACCTTGACAACCAAAGGTGAAACGACAGCACACGGCTGTACATGTCATCGCTAGTACGATCAGGCAGGGGACCAGAAAAAATTACAGTCAGACATCTTTTTGGCAGCCATACACACCGAAGCTACGCTAATTTTAGTGACCTCCGATTGCCGTCGCCGGGTGTCATTGCCACCAGCATGCATAACGATCCTGCTGTACCGCCGTTTGTCCTTGGCCAAAAGCTTCAGATGGGACCTAATGTCCGCAGCTCTGGCCCCTGGAAGGCATTTGACTGTGGTCTTTCGTGTCTCTGGAGCCACGTTCCTAACTATGGAGCTGCCAATTACAAGAATCGGCCTCTCCTGCTCGGCGGATGCGTCGCTGAACGGGGCGAACCTATTGTTCAGAGAAAGGGGCTGGAGGTTGGCCGCGGGCTGGGGTCTGGCGCTAGGCTTCCTACGAACCGTCACCCAGCTCGCCTCAGATCCCGGCTGCACGGGAGCTGTTGGAGGACGGTTAAGGGGTCCTGTCCTAATTGACTCCGCGCTAGCTAATGCTGGGCCTGGCTGTTCTACAGCGCGGAGCCGGGCCTCTAGCTCAGAAACCCTCGCCTCCAAGGCTACAAAAATGCTGCACTTAATACACCTACCAACTTCACTAAATGAGGCGGAGGAGTAACTAAACATCTGACAGAGAGATCAGGAGAGAGGAGGAGGATCAGAGAGAGACGGAGGAACAGGAGACAAAGCTGCCGAAGCCATGCTAGGCATGAAGCTAAGCTAACCTAGCGGTACCTTGCCGAGCCCAGAAAAACAGTGTAACGCTTAAGAGTCCCAGAACGCAAAGAACACCAACAGAAAATAAATGTATTAATGTGTTTGTGTGTTAAAGCAACTCAGAAAAACTTCTGGACAGAGAAAATTAGATTAATTCAAGAGAGAGAGAGACACCCCGACTTGCTACAACCGAGTGAAACACCAAACAGGAAATGACGCGATACGTCTTACCAACGCAGTCTCCACCTCCACCAAACTGGATAACCACTTGTTACAACCAAGGTGTGCAGAAGAGCATCTCTGAATGCACAACATGTCGAACCTTGAGGCAGATGGACTACAGCAGCAGAATACCACACCAGGTTCCACTCCTGTCAACTAAGAACAGGAAACTGATGCTACAATTCACACAGGCTCACCAAAACGTGGACAACAGATGATTGAAAAAATGTTACCTGGTCTGATGAGTCTCGATTTCTGCTGCGACATTCGGATGGTAGGGTCAGAATTTGGCAGCAATATGAAAGTATGGATCCATCCTGCCTTGTATCAACGATTTATGCTGTTGATGGTGTACTGGTGTGAGGGACATTTTCATGGCACACTTTGGGCCCCTTAGTACCAATTGATCATTGTTGCAATGCAACAGTCTACCTGAGTATTGTTGCTTACCATGTCCATCCCTTTATGACCACAGTGTATCCATCTTTTCCTATCCAGCAGGATAATCCACCATGTCATAAGGCTCGAATCATCTCAGACTGGTTTGTTGAACATGACAATGAGTTCCGTGTACTCAAATGGCCTCCTCAGTCACCAGACCTCAATCCAATGGAGCACCTTTGGGATGTGGTAGAACGGGAGATTCACATCATGGATGTGCAGCCGACAAATCTGCTGCAACTGTGTGATGCTATCATATCAATATGGATCAAAATCTGTGAGGAACGTTTCCAGTAACTTGTTGAATCTATGCCACAAATGATTAAGGCAGTTCTAAAGGCAGAAAGGGGTCAAACCCCCTACTAGCAGGGTGTACCTAACAAAGTGGCCAGCGAGTATAGATGTAGCCCTTATTTAATCACATATTTACTTCTTCTTAATTATTACTATTATTCAATTATTTATTTACTTATGAAACTAAATTTTCATAATTTAAGTTATATTAACTTTTTATGTGTTTACCTATTCAGCTTGTTCTTCACTAACCTGTTCACTTAATTTATGCTTCTTTATTTGTTAAGTTATTTATTTCCTCATGTCCTTATTTACTTCCTTGTTTATATAACTATATACTTAAGTATTAACTAAGTATTATAATTAACTGTATTAACTTCCTTTTTTACAGCAATTTATTTACTTAAATTTTAAAATAAAACTTTACAAATACGTTGTTCCACATTTTTAGTCTGGGATTATAATCGTAATGGCAGAAACTCAAGGACACCCACATGTACAGTACACACAAAGCCAACATATATCACACACATGCCGATCGGCAAGTCCTCCTTATTTCTGTTCTAGTTGTGTCTTGCAGAGCTTTGAGGCTGAGCCAAACATCACATTCAGCTCTACTCCTCATCTTAAAAAGCATATATTGAAGCAAATGGAGGCTTCTGGCTGAAAAAGAAACAAAAAAACATGCCAGTACTCTCTGTGTTTCATCCAGTCATTTTGATGGGCAATAATTTTTCATCCACATTATATAACACAGATAAACCTCTTAACATTGCTATGGTTCTCAATGTGTAAATTACTAATCTGTGCGGATGGTTGCCCGACTGACGTTAGCTGGCTTTAGGTTTCAATAGCAGTTCATATTCTAACGTTAAATCAGCTGTGCACACTTATACCCAGTGTGGTTTGAGTGCTGCATTCATAATGTGGGCTGCCCTTGCTTTTCACAACTGACACTGACACGCGGTATGCTGCCCTCTTAGCAAACTTCAGAAGGAGCTTTGATTGCTTCTGTTGCTAAATGGTGACAGTTTATGTAGATGGAGACAGAATACCATTTTAAAAAGTTTAACCTAGTCATATTGATAGTTGAGATTTTTTATTAGTTGGCCTATTGTGCAGAATTAATGTAGTTATCTATTTCTGTCAATGTTATATCAGAAGAAAGCTGTAAAAACTGCATGGAGGGGAAAATTGCACCACAAACCTAATTTGCTTTATTTGGATTTTATGTGATGCATCACATGTATAAGTGAACAATCAATACTTTGAAGAAATACAACTATTCAAATGTTTAGTGTGCAGTATTTGTTGGCTGATATTAGGGTAATAACTGGTAAAATCCAGGGAAACCAAGTGCCTTGAGAAATCTTTTAATAAGTAGCCTTTTCAAAATAACATGCTACCTCACGTTGAGTCATTTGTAAAATAAAAAAACATGCCCTGTTTATCTCACAATTTAACCTCTAAAGAAAGAGTTGTAAAAACAAAGCTATTGTCGAAAAACCTATAATAAAGTAAAGTTTACAGAAGCCATAAAGGGGAAACAAATCACATCAAATATGGGAGAAACTGTCACTGAACATGACAATGAACACACTAAAATAAATGAACTTTTGCACGATATTCAAATTTTTTAAGTGTCACCTGTAAATGTATTTTTCATCACGCTGGCTCCCTGGCTCTACATGGTGGGTCTTCAATGCACACATCATGACATGATGGCCACACTTCCCATATTTTTTGAGAAGAAAAACAATCTCCTTTATGAAATTCCTTCAAATTCCCTATAATGCACAACTTTGTGTAGTTATATCCTTCAGATTGTATTATTTTAAAATCAGAACCTTCACAATGATTTAATGGAAATTACTTTGATAGCCAGTTGATAACAAGGTTTTCCTCAGGAAGTAATCTCAAAAGGTCAGGTCGTCTGATCTTCTTTGAGGGAGCATCATAATGCACATTGTTCTCCTATCATTATACGCTTCTATAAAAATAGTTGGGTGCCTGATGATTTAACTTCCTATTGTAGCGCTGGTGGTCTTTTCTGTCATCAATAATGAATGGCATTGTAGCTGCAATGAAAGGCATGTCAGTGGATAGCAAGATGGAAGAAAGTGAGACCCTAGTGATGATGAATGCACCAGGCAGGGCCAATTGTTTAGATGATGTGAAGCAATGTTACAGACATCTCCCAGAACTTCAGTGTTATTATTATCAAAACCTTGAGGCAGGAAACAGGGAGAGATTTGGAAATGAGAGAGCAGGGGAATCTAAGCTAATTTAAAATCCTCACACTGTTAGTTAAAGATCCCCTTCACTGGTGTTTTTATTCATTTTTCATGCTCTCTGGTATGAAAGAATGCCATCTGAGTCGGTTTCTGTCCAAAATTAATAATTTCCAGTCTATTTCAGCTTATACCAGTTCAGTGTGGGAGTGGGCGTGGAGACTCAACAAGATTCGGGGGCTTATTCATTAAGAATGATCACATGCAAGTTTCTGTTCTCTGATTAGCTAACTGCAACACTACTCTTACACTGTCTGTTTACTAAAATCAGTAAGATTAGACAAACATGGTTTTAGGCTTTAATTAGGCTTAGAAAGAATTTACTACCCAGTTTAGGCAGCATTACCAAACAAGACCGGACTTCGATATGCTACTGGCCGCAGCAGGACTCCACCACCGGAGCTACAGTCCTGTACTGTAAGTTCCGTAGCCTCTAGCAGCTGCAAGATGCTCGGCTTACACCTTGCCAAAAACAAGATTCCCGTGGGCGGTTCAAAGCTAGGTAAGCGAGGGAATGATTGCTATGTTAGCATTGTGACGTATGGTTTGTTGGGCTTTTTCAAACTCAGGCATTTTCTGGTCTCTTTTTTTATGTAACTGATTCAGGGATTGGAGTTTGTATAAAATGTTCATATGCAGCATGCTTTCAGAACACAGAGTGACAGATTTTAATGAAATAAGACTCAGTTTTTTTAAAGATTTTAAGTGAAGGAGATCTTTAAAGCATATTTCAATATGTAAAAATAACATCTTGTGATCAAACTTGAGTACTACTGTCCATGTAGAAAATCAGAAGTCCACTCTCCACCACTCTTCCCGTCACACGCTGAAAAAAGGGGTCATTGGCAGATCTTTGAATTTGCTAAGATAAATCTAGTAAACACTACACAATCCATACATGTTTCTCTTATTTACAAGTTAAGTAAGTACTTAACAATACTGAATTCATAATATATTCTTGCATTGGTGGAAGGTCACAGAGTTGTATCACTGAAACTATTGTAATCATGTCATATATTCAAAAACCACAACAAAATGTGATTGGACAAGCTAATGCACTCCCCATATTCTGGTCCACACTCCAAGCCAGTGGTGGCAGAAATGCACCGGAACATTGTTTTCCAACAGTCCAAAACAATGTACAAAGAAGAAGAAAGAAGAAAAGTGGGAGCTGAAGCCCCAGTGCACTGTCCAGCTGCAAGTCCCATTGCTGCTGTTTTAATAATTGGTATTGAAAAAAATGTTGAATTCTTAAATTCATGATATTTCTGATTCTTTTCATCATCTATCTTAAAGGTCCTATGTCATGCTATTTTACACCTCTCACATCATGGATAGGCACATACTGTATATGATAAAATGTTACCTTTGGTGTATTCATTTGCCCAGAAATATAACTTATATTCTGGAGCAAAGTAGGCATAAAGTTCCCGGATGTGTACTACCGCCACAGTAAGATCCCCTGTATGCTATGCTATCCCACAATGCAGAGGAAGCCCCAAAATCGTAGAAGAAGAATGACGTCGGCCATGCCAAGGACGGGACCACAGGTAACATAACTTAACGTAAACATCCCGGTAAAATGGTGGAGCAGTACGTCCGATTTCATGCCTACTACCCACTTGTTTGCTACGCAGTATTTACTGAATCAACGGGCAAGAAGTAGCTACTAGTAGTATGTAGTACATACTATAGAATTCAGATGTAGGGAACGACTATGTCCCTTTTCAGCCTTTTTAAAATAATAAAAACCTTTCAACCACCCAACTGAGGGAGAATGAAATCTTTTAAATGTAACCTTCCTTCCAACATGATTAAAACATTACACTCTTGTGTCATTATTTTACTTTTGAATTCTTGCCTATTGCACCTTTATTAACCATATAAACGGTTAAATCGGAAAATTGTTGATTTAGTTCTGCAACTTGATGACACAAAATCTCTTTTTTGCTATGAGGGTATTCTGCACTACTATAGAATATGATGTTGAGCCCAATTATCAACTCTTTTTTTGATTCATCTCAATCATTTATGCCTTTGCAAACTGTACTGATTAAGTTCCACATTAAAACCACTAATCGGTGAAGGAAAATATGTTTCCCCTCAGATGAATGCAATATACATAAATGCAATGTTTTACTGCCAAACTTGGATGTCAGCCTTCATATGGAGGTTTTCCCAAGGCACCAAGCATTCCACCATGGCATTCACCTCTAAGAAAACAATGGTACAATTTGAACTCCTCACAAGCAGCTCAAAGAAAATGGTCAGGCCCAAGTGGCTGACTCCCTTTTTAGTTGATCTAAGACCTGAAGCAGTAATCTCAAAGCCAAAGAACACAGAGCCTCTTATAATTCCCCAAGAAGTCCTTGCTTGATCTTGTGTGCAGTGACCCATGACATGTCCTTGTGGCTGATTGTACAGCTATGGCTGAATATGTTGGGTTTTTTTCTAAACACTTATCATTTTCAAAGGATCCCTAAAATAACTTACTTCCAAACCAAAAAAAGGAATCCAAGCAAACTAGTATTGCATTTGTGGTGGTGCTGTTGTGATGCAAGCTTTAGCTTGCTGCACTGCTGAAAAGTTTGAATTCTTGACCAGACTAGTTTACTTAAAGCATAATTTGTTGCACAGATTGTGTGTATCCACCATAAGCAACTGTGATCCTCACTTCAACACTGTGTGCCAAGCTCTATAAAATATTTACCCCAATAGACATTAGTCACTTTCAAAAGGATTTCCATTAACAGCTCAGTTAAACTTCGTGAATTCAAAATAAGAAGCCCCATGTATCCTCAGTAAAAACACATGCACATTTAGGCCCACTGCAGGAATTATGTAAAATGGGAAAGGTTTTAGGTAGCACGTCGTATGTGCAAGAAAATTGAGAAAAAGAACAAGGTCTCAGATATTGTTGTTTTCGACAGTTGAAAAAACAGGATATCCAAGCTATTAAAATACCTTATATTCGTACACCTTGAACTGTTTCACATTTTGTGACATCATAAGCACAAATTTCCATGCATTTTACATTAACTTTCTGTGATGGCCTAGCCTGACGTAGCCATACACAATTCTAATCAGAATGTGAGTCTGATTCTGCTCCATTGGGCTGTAGTTATGGGGCGTGTTTTAACCTGGATAACCTGGATAGACATATAACCTATCAGAGCAACGGAAGTGTGTGACGTTGCTCTGCAGAGCAGCGGACGTTATCGGTTCCTCTTTTTAAATTCCTCTTTTAAAATTAATTTGGTGTCGATATCTTCTATGGCAGAATCTACACATCTCAGTTCTCCAGCGGCAGCCATCGTTGTTGTAAACAAATCCAACCTATGCGCTCTATGGTGATGTGATTGTGGTTGTTCACTTGTCAATCATTGAATCCCGATTTGATTGATCCAAACAGATCTTGTTTGGACATATTTGCTCCTCAATGGATTGAACTTCCAGACCACGTTGTGTTAGTTCAGCTGGCACCCAGGCTAGTGATAGCCTACAGCAGGACAAAAATTTGTAAAAAATTTTTTATCAATACAAACCATGAAAGTGTGTTGACCCTTTGTTTGAAACCACACTTTCCAGTGCAAGCAATTGCCTCCCCGTAGCTCAGAGAACTGACTAACAAATCATCTTCATTTAATAGCTTAGCACCAAAATATATTGAAGACCTACTGTTACCCCCCCAGGCAACTCATGTCGACTAATTCCAGTCAACTTTGCATCCCTAGAATCAATTGACTATATATATATATATATATATATATATATATATATATATATATATATATAATTCCCCTCTCGCCCACTGTGGCCATTGTTTCCCATTCCAAGCTCGGGACCTCTACCACAGGCCAGGGAGCTTGAGGTGTCCTGCGCAGTATTTCTGCTGTTCCAAGTACTGCACTTTTATGGACTGAGATATCTGAGGCTCTTCCAGGGATCTGCTGGGGCCATTCCTCTAGTTTGGGGGTCACTGCCCCAAGTGCTCCGATTACCACAGGTACTACTGTCACCTTCACCTTCCAAGTCTTCTCTACCTCCTCTCTGAGCCCTTGGTATTTCTCAAGTTTCTCATGTTCCTTCTTCTTGATGTCACCATCATTTGGTTTTGCCACATCAACCACAGCGGCTTTCCTCTGCTCTTTATCAACCGCCACCATGTCGGTTGGTTCGCCATTACCATCCATTCTGTCTGGATCCGGAAGTCCCCCAGGATCTCTGCTCTGTCATTCTCCACTACCTTTGGAGGTGTTTCCCACTTTAAGCTTGGGGTTTCCAGCCCATACTCCTCACGGATGTTTCTGTATACTATGCCAGCCGCTTGGTTATGACGTTCCATGTATGCTTTCACTGCCAGCATTTTACTCCCTGCTGTTATGTGCTTGATTGACTCTTTGCACAGCCTACACCTTGGGTCTTGTCTGGTGTGGTAGATCTTGGCCTCTATCGCTCTGGTGCTCAGAGCCTGCTCCTTTTCCGCCAGGATGAGTGCCTCTGTGGTGTCCTGTAGGCCAGCCCTCTCTAGCTATTGGTAGGATTTCTTGAGATCAGCCACTTTAGTCATGTTCCGATGGTACATCCCATGTAGGGGCTTGTCCTGCCATGATGGTTCCTCCTCCAGCACCACCTCATCTTGCCATTGTCTCAGGCATTCACTTAGTACAGAGTGGCCTTGTCCTCGATGTATTTATGTCGCTTCGATGTTTCATCCTTGATAGTGGCTCTCACGTTCATCAGTCCTCATGTATTTCATTGTCTCTCAGCCCTCAAACCTTTATTAAAAGAGTGGTAGGGACAAAACCATTGCTGAAAAAAGCCATAAAAAGTTCGATTTAATGTTTAATTAAAGCCGTGTAGGAATAGTTTGGAAGGAATACTGTCATTAAATTGCTCCATATAAACATTGAATAAATATTTCTGATGTTTAATTTCAAGATAATTTAAAACAGACAAACTGCAGGAATGGAGAAATGGCTTTTAAATGCATTGCACTACTCACATTTGAAAACTATTATATTCCTCTCTTCCTCTCTACCATTGTTGTCCAAAAGGATATCATTTTTTTTATTTTTTGTTCCTTTTAATAAATTCCTATCCATACACAGATACATGGACATTGTCAGGAAGCGAAACACTGCTGACCTCATGGCCTCTGGCTGTCTGGTAAAAGTGATATTTAATAGCCTGAAAAACACTGTTAACAGGGCAAGGTAAATTACATTTCTGCCACTTTGCACAGCTGTGCAGAGTTCTAATTTGTATTTACTGTCATACACAACATGTAATCTATCCCTCTGTTTTCTATAAGTGCTTAATCCTCAAAAGGTCAAGAGAAGGAGGACATGTTGGTGCCAGTCCCAGTAGTCAATGTTATGAGAGGTGGTGTCAATCCTGGCGGACATGTCCCCAGATCACATTATAAGAGCAGAAGATGCAATTATGTGAGATCATCCATCCAGCCATCCTTCCATCCATCCATCCATCCATCCATCAGCTATACCCTCAATCCTATCCATGATTGTGGGGGGTGCTAGCTCCAACAGTCATCGGGCGAGAGGCGGGGTGAACTCTGGACAGGTCACCAATCCATAGCAGTCATTCAGTTTCAAAAGATATAGACATTATATGAGAAATTTTATTTGTGGTATGTTTTTTGTATTTATTTAATAAAACTCCTTCTTTGTACTAACCTCACTTTTTAGGTACGAAAAAGGAGAATTTCTTTTCTTTGAATTACAAAGGGAATTTCACCTAAAATGTTCCCCAAAAATCTGTTGCAGGTCAAAATCTGTATTTTTTTTTTACTTTTTGAACATTTTGTTTATTACAACAAATATATACTTTTTATTTGTTATATTTCATCTAATATATTTACTCTTTTTACAAACATTTAAGCAAAACACTGATTTCAGATTCTTAGCAATTAATTAAAACCCAAAGGTATTTTGTTTTAATGCATATCCAAGGGCAATGATTTTTATATGCAAGTCTGACTGATGGCAAAGTCTTTAATAAAATAATATTATTAATGAAAATAATATTAATGTTTGCTACCTCTAATAGTTACCTGGACAGCCATCCTATCTTGGCAATTGTGTGATAGAGCAGGCTGGTCAAAACTCAGAGGTTGCCAGTTCAAACCCTTTTCCCTCCCTACCTAGGAAAAATTGTAAGGTTGCATCACAAGGAGCATGTGGTATGAACAGTTTTCATGTTAAGTCTACATGAAGATATCTATAGCAAACGTGTGGACAGAAGTGCTGAAAGACCACAAACAGGTTTGCCTACCATCCTGATCTGGCTCTATATTGAAAATGTGGTAGTAGCTCTAAAGAAAAGCACGTAGCTGGACAGTTATAATGTTCGAGGTCATTTTCTGTTTATGTAAACTTAAAAATATTAAAGATAAACTTTCTCTGGTCAATAATTTTCCTATACCACACAGCGCAGAAACTAAAAATGAGAATCTATTTTTACTATAGAACATCTTTTCATACCGTAATCTAAGGGCCTGATTTATTAATGGCTTGCGCTTGTTAAAACCCCCGCAAAACACACAGCATCGCAAAAACAGGCTATCAACACAGCACAGAGAGCATTGCGCCTGTTAAAACCGCAGCAAGATGCACGCAATCCATCTAGCGCTTTTGCCCTTGATGACTTCGCAATCTGGGCATTTCTATAAGAAGACGCAAAATATTGTAATTATTATAATAGGCAAATAAGTGGGCGTTCCAGGTGCAGTGTGATTTACTAAGCATACCCATGTTTGCGTTGGCTATTTTTAGCACTTCTGAAAATGTCTTAATTTTGCGCTACAACATTCAAGTTGATTGACAAACAAAAAATGTCATTTACAAAGTACACAGAGTAATTAACATTCTAAGGGCCATAAACCTGACAGTTATGTAAATATTTACCTGGTTTTCCCCCAAAGACGCATCACAACTCACTGCACTCACATCACGTCTCCACCTGGTGAAGACTCACATGATCCTAGTGGTTCCTTTCTCACGGACACGACTAAAACCAGCAGAGCACTGGCCCAAAGCCTTTGGGTTTAGGCCAGGCAAGTATATTGGCTAATTAAGCGCATTGTCATGTTTGGGTTGTTACGTGACTCAAATGCAGCACAAAAACAGACTCTGAGGCAGTGAGGTAAGTTAAGGTAAAATCATTTATTTAACAAGATTTATTCGTCTCAGGAGGAATCAAGGAGCAGGAAGGGACTGTGATAACAAAATAAGGAAGATTTTAGGCAGAGGTAAGTACAATGAATAGCTTATACTGATAAAGGTGAGCTTACTGATGATCCGGGAGGAGGAGGATTTGGAGGAGGCAAGTAGAACTCTGACCTCTGAAGTTGACTGGAGATTGTGTTAATCGTTGGTTTGTTTTTCACATGGAGTGGATGGATGGGCAGGCGATCAGGAAGACAGCAACAGGTGAGTGTGGGTCGGGTGAACCGAGAAGGGAAGCGGCGCAGAGGCTGACCATGAATTGTCCATTTTTGGTTGTAGTAAGGTCCTTCATTTGGAGGAAACCAGGAGTTTACTTGGGAGTGGAATCCAAAAGAAGTTGTCTGTTGGATCCCAGGGTTGAGCGAGGAGTTCAAGTCAGGATCTGCAAGAGGAACAAGGTGATTGAGCTTATGGAAATCTTCAGAATACTTTTCTTAGTTTCAAAGACACAATGAGGCAACGATTGGCCATGTTACTAGGGATGGGTACTGATATCCGGTGCCATTACGGCACCGGTTCCGACATGAACGGTAGTAACCAGAGCGAAAAGCAGCGCACATTTCGGTGCCATATTTCGGTCCTCCCCCCCGAGATGTCAAACACTGTGGATTCTGGGCATGTCATCAGTCAAGAGCAATAAGGTAAACATGGCTATCTCTGTGCACAAAAACTGCTAAAAATAACGGCTGTGGAAATTAACGTCCCAACGCGGGTGGTTAATTCCTAGAATTAACTTTTTTGTGTGTGTGTGTTTGTTTGCCCCTGTTTATAATTCTACCCGCACCACATCAGCTCTCCCTCCTAACCAGCCAAACTACGGATTGTTGTGCAGCAGCATGGGTTTGTGGTCCTAAATGACATGGGAGTATATTATTATTGGCATATTGGCTTTGTGGTGATATAAGTTTATAAGTTGTCTATGGGAATTATCAGTCTGCTTCGGATGTCCACTTCCGTGTGTGCGTTTCAGTGTTTGTTGTGTGTGCAGTGCAGTTAGAGTTTTGGGGTGTGCGGTGCTTAAAGTTTAAATGCTTCGTATTTTTGTATATTTATGTATGTTGGCTCACTGTATAGTTTCAGTACATTTCGTAGTGAGATACCGCTGCGTTAATAATACGAAATTATTCAGTTAAGGTGATGTTTTCGGACTGAAATTAGTGCTAAAATATTAGCGGAAGTAGCTGTGTCCATCTTGACAACAGGAGTGTTTATTTCTTGTTGTGTTGAACTGGAGAATCTGCTTTTTACTTTTGGAAAATGATAAAATGTGACATTTGATTACTAAGTCTATATTACATTTTATTTATGTGATATTTATCACAGACTGCTGATATCCAAATGTTATGTTTATTCATATATTTGGCTTAGTTCTGCCTCTATTTGTTATTATTCATATGGGACCACAAATAAATTATGAATGTGACTGTGGAGTTAAAAAAAAGAGAAAGTTAACTGATTTCTCCTATATTTTTATTTTTTTTAAAGCAACTGCATCTAGATTTGTCCCTTTATTTACACAGAAAGTTCTAGTTAGTATTTTTTGGGGGTCATATTTAGCAGTGGTGATTGATTCAGAGCTACTGTGATTAATTAGATTAAAGATTTTTATTGTTTGACAGACCTACTAAAAATAAAAATTTAAAATAAGAGGGTATTTGGACCATATTTGTATGTTTAACATTCTTTAGGCACCATTTCAAGCACCGTTTAAGCTCCAGCACCGTTTCAAAAGTACCATTTTGGCACCGGTATCGGATAAAACCTAAACGATACCCATCCCTACATGTTACCACGCTCAGGAATGAGAATCATCTTGGACCAGCTTGCAGAAACCGCTCCCCTTTTAAGCTGGAAGTTGATGAACCCAGATGAAAAGCACCTGTTGGCTGCTGCATGCCACACTCTATGCAGAAGGTGAGAGGAAGCAAAACAAACACACAGCTAAGACTACAGCACACCGCTGCATAATCCCAACATTCATTCATAAAATTTTCAACAAACCCAGCTTTGGTATTTTTGCAATTGGGGCCTAGTGCTTCTTGAAAATGAAATCAGCATCTTCATTACAGTTTATTAGCAGAAGGGAGCATGAAGTTCTCTAAAATGTTCTGGTAGATGGCTGTGCTAACTTTAGATTTGATTTAAAAAAAAATATTTATAAACTTGGCCAAAACCCGTAGATAATATGGATGCCAAAATAATTGCCGACTGTGCAAACTTCAGACCTCAAGCAGAATGGAATCTGCGCATATCTTCACCTCTTCCAGGTTCTTGGACTTTGAATTATGAATAAGATATGAAAACAAATTTCATCCTATTCTTCTCAGATTTAATGCAAGAATTAATCAGGGTAAAGACTGCATAGCTTTCAAAGCACCTTGGTGTTATTTCTGACTTTAAGAACCACAAAAAAATATTCAAAATTAGCTTACTGTCGTCTGAAAACCATTACCAGAGTGAAGGGGTTCCATTTCAAAAAGAGGTAAAGAACAACTCCTTCATGTTTTTTTGTTTTTTTTTCCTGTAGGTTAGATTACTGCAATGGATCTTTATTAGTCTGTATGCAGTTGTGAGAGTCCAGGCCAACACCAAAACATGGGTCATATCTCACCATTTCTGTTTGTTAGCAAAATAATCGATTTTGAAATTCTGTTTGTGTTCTATAAAAAAACTAAAAACTAATTCTTGTGGCTATGTTTTCAAATCATTTCAATCTTGGATGAGAGCATGATTTCTTCAGTTGGTTAAAGGAGCAGGGGGCTGGATTTCTAAAATAAATTATATTTATGTTCAGTTTTGTAATCGTATTGTGTAATGAAGCCTTTTTAAGTAAAATGAGCCAACCCATGTGTAACCCCATTATCTTGAACAGCCTGTGTGCTTTAAAAAAGTCTGCGATTCGGTGGCGAATTTCCCGCGCCTACACACGGATGTGACGTCAATCTACAATTCTTGCTGGTTCTCGATTTAAGGAAGGAAGAAAGAAGGAAGAGAAAGAACCCGGACTTCAGACGCGGTCAATTAAACACAACTTACTTTGTCACGAGACATGCTGCTTGTTATCGTACAGCTGGCGATGTGCACAATGTGGTGGCTGCAGTTACTCACAGCGCTGGCCGCGGCAGTTGCGAGTTTAATTTCTTCAATCCGGCCCCCTGCTCCTCTAAATATATTCATTACAGCTTGTCAACAAGAAGGTCCAGCAACATCAACGCAATCATGTGACTCAAGCTAATCCTACCTGGAAGGAGAAGTGTTTTTATACTGCTACACTTCCACAGTCACCCAGCAGCTCCCCTCTCCCTATCTGACTTTTGGAGGACCGATTCAAATTTTAATTCAGTTGATTTATAAAGCGCCGACTCACAACAGATGTCATCTCAAGGCACTTTACAACAAAAGTCATTTCAATACATTTGTACAAACATTCCAGTTAAAAAGTTTTCTATCTAAGGAATCCCACCAGATTTCATCAAGTCACTAACCAGAAGTTGTGCCCCATACATCAGACCCAGTGACCCAGACTTCAACCACAGGAATCTTCTCAGTAATCCCTCATACTGAGCAAGCATGCCGACAGTGGAGAGGAAAAACTCCCTTTTAACAGGAAGAGACCTCCAGCAGAACCTTGCTCAATACCGAAAGTATGGCAAAAATACTGGTTCAAACCAATCAGATGGCTACTAGATTTAAAATCAGGGTCAAGGTCTCGTCAACAAAGATTATATTACAACTATGGTCTGTAATCTAATATCATTGACTTCTTTCCCTAAAACAAGCATTACAGTTATAGTCATCTTCAGTTACAGTTAATCCATTAAATGTTTCTGCTACAGGCTTAAATATACATTTTCTGAGTTGCTTGATAAGTATGAACCATATACTGTATACATCTCAGGTCTCCAGAAATGTGCTTACTCAGCATTTCCAGGACCAGGACCCTGGAACAAATCATCTAAAAACCTCAGACCTGAACGAAGTGCTGGTTCCTTAAATCATGGTGGAAAACAGTTTTGGTCAATACTTTTGAACAAAGAATCTGAATAATAAGCTGTTTGAACTATTGCTTTTGTTTTATGCCTTTAACATTTGGCCCTAATATTAGTTTCTTGCATATAATGCTTTTCTTCTTATGCTTTCTGATTCACTTTTTGTCTTTCCTTTGATTTCCTGCAAACCCCTTTGGATTGCCTTGTGTAAAAATGATCATAGATGAATACACTTTCTGTGCATAACATGGACATAACCAATAATTTCTATATTATAAATAATGCAAAATTGAAGTTTTCTGAAGAAGAAGTTTGGATTTTCATTAGCTGTAAGTCATATTCTTTAAAATAAATGGAAATAAATGTGTAAAATATTTAACTTTAGTGTGAAGATAACCTTCATATTACAGTATTTTAACTTGTTAAAATACTGAAATAAAATAAAATTTCAGAAATATTATACTTGAGATGCACGTATATGGTATACAGACTTGGACAAAATTGTTGGTACCCTTCATTAAATGAAAGAAAAACTCATAATGGTCACAGAAATAGCTTTAATCTGACAAAAGTAATAATAAATAAAAATTATATAAATGTTGACCAATGAAAGTCAGACATTGCTTTTCATCCATGCTTCAACAGAATTATTTAAAAAATAAATGCATGAAACAGGCCTGGACAAAAATGATGGTACCCCTAGAAAAGAATGAAAATAATGTGACCAAAGGGACATGTTAATCCAAGGTATGTCCACTAATCAGCATCCTAGGTGTCTACAATCCTGTAATCACTCAGTGGGCCTATATATAGGACTCCAGGTAGTCACTGTGTTGTTTGGTGACGTGGTGTGTACCACACTCAATATAAACCAGAGGAAGCAAAGGAAAGAGTTGTCTCAGGAGATGAGAAAGAAAATCCTAGACAAGCATGTTAACTGTAAAGGCTATAAGACCATCTCCAAGCAGCTAGATGTTTCTGTGACTACAGCTGCACATGTCATTCAGTAATGTACGATCCATGGGACTGTAGCCAACCTCCCTGGACGTGGCTGCAGGAGGAAAATTGATGACAGATCAAAGAGACGGATAATCCAAATGGTAACAAAAGAGCCTAGAAAGACTTCAAAATGGATCCAAGCTGAACTTTATGCTCAAGGAACATCAGTGTCAGATCGGAACATCCTTCGCTGTTTGAGCCAGAGGACAAATCATTAAAAAAAACAGAGTGGAGTATGCCAAACTACATGCTGACGAGCCACAAAGCTTCTGGGAGAATGTCCTGTGGACAGATGAGACAAAAATTTAACTTTTTGCCAAGGCACATCAGCTCTATGTTCACAGACGGAAAAATGAAGCATATCTAGAAAAGAACACGGTCCCTACTGTGAAACATGGGGGAGGCTCGGTTATGTTCTGGGGCTGATTTGCTGCATCTGACACAGGGTGTCCTGAATCTGTGCAGGGTACAATGAAATCTCAAGACTATCAGGGCCAAAATACCTGCTGAGAGGTGCAGAAGTCTCATTGACAGTTACAGGAATCATTTGATTGCAGTGATTGCCTCAAAAGGTTGTGCAACCAAATATTAAGTTGTGGGTACCATCATTTTTGTCCAGGCCTGTTTCATGCATTTATTTTTTAAATAATTCCGTTGAAGCATGGATGAAAAGCAATGTCTGACTTTCATTGGTCAACATTTATATAATTTTTATTTATTATTACTTTTGTCAGATTAAAGTTATATCTGTGACCATTATGAGTTTTTCTTTGATTTAATGAAGGGTACCAACAATTTTGTCCACGTCTGTATGTGTTAATACAATAAGATCATCAGTGTTTATGGCAGAAAGACCTATGTATAGTAATTTAATTTCCCTTGTTCTGGTATTAACAGACATACAAACACACAAAACAATTAATTATGAATGTGGTCACATCCTCCATTCTAAAAATGCTACTAAAGAAAGATTGCAGCATCCTCAGTATTCCTGTTGCATCACATCCCCCCTTCTGTGAGTTCCACCCAGGAACCTCTAAAGAATTTATTGTCCAGAGAACACATCAAGAGTGGAGAAACTGTAAATGTGAGGGGAATCAGTAGGTAAGAAATACCGGTAGGGGAGTCATCATTACCAACTGATAATTATTTCAGTAAAACTTTTTTACAACTTGCCTTCTGATGTTAACTCAAACATCACAACTGGAAAATCAGCCACATTTCATCTTTAAGGCTCTCACTAATGGAAGGAGGATTTTGCTTAAACTCTTACAATACGCGGCCTTATTCATCCTTCCCTTAATACAGACCAGTCATCCTGTCCCTTTTACAGAAAAGAATCCCCAAAGCATAACCTTTCCACCCTCATGCTTAACAGTGGATGTGCTGTCTTTGGGATGGAATTAAACATTCTTGCCAATCCAAACATGACAAGCGGCATTTATACCCAAGAGTTCTATACAGAGTGTATAGAGTGTATATATATACACACAATTATTTTTGTCCAATGACAAAGAAATGTAAAGTCTCAGAAAAGTATCCGTTTAATTGTAGGTTAAATAACAGTGACAGATAGCAAATCAAAAAGAAAAAAATATCTTTCATTAAAAGATAGAAACCGATTTGCATTTCATTGAGTGATATAAGTATTGCATCTCCAACAACCATTAAGAGTTGTGGATTCCACAAAGTGGTTAGACACTCCCACTCAATTAGTCATCCTCATTAAAGACACCTGAGGTAATCACCCGAAATGGTTTTCCAACAGTCTTGAAGGAATTCCCAGAGATGCTTAGTACTTGTTGGCACTTTTGCTTTCATCCTGCGGTTCATCTCACCCCAAATCATCTCGATTGGGTTCAGGTCCGGTGACTTTGGAGGCCAGGTTATTTTATACTTTTTTTGTAAAAGAACTACATAATTCCATATGTGTTCATTCATAGTTTTGATTCATTCAGTGTGAATCTACAATGTCAATAGTCATGTAAAGAAAGGAAACTCATTGAATGAGAAGGTGTGTCCACACATTTGGTCTGTACTCTCTCTCTCTCTCTCTCTCTCTCTCTCTCTCTCTCTCTCTCTCTCTCTCTCTCTCTATATATATATATATATTACAGTGAGTCAATTTTTGTGATAACAATTTGAATGAAAACACAGTTTCAACCTTACAGACATATTATATGGATTAGAATAATATTGTGAAGTTAATTTATTTTAGTAACTCAGATCACAAAGTAAAACACCTTAAATAGGTTTATTACCTACAGATAACAATAAAAAACGTGATTTAGCTACAATCATCAGCTAGAACCTAACTGGAGTATTATGTCAAAAAAAACAAAACAGTTTGCTCTGTAAAGCTGTTTGATTGATTTGGTTTTTACATTTGTTTGCATTGTGTAAGGACCTACAATATTGTAAACATTAGTCATAAAACGACCTTCTGTGTATGTCCATAAAGGAGATAGTTTTCACAGTTGCTCTTAAGGTCCACATATGGTAATAATTAACTGAAGTATCTACATTTGATTGTTTTAATTAAGTTGCAGTAGATAACACTGAACCAAGGAGCTGAAAGTGGATTTCCAAAACGACAGACACATCGAACTGACTGGCGCTATAAATATCTCAGAGTTAACCTGGACAACAGACTGGACTGGAGACTCAACAGGGAAGTTGTTAACAATAAAAGACAGAGCAGTCTGAAGCTTAGGTCCTTCAAGGTTGCTTCAGATCTTCAACAAGGCTGGTGTGGAGAGTGTAATCTCTTCTGCCAGTGTGTGAATGGGTGAATGACTGAATGCTTTGGGTCCTGGACTAGATAAGGGGCTGTACAAGAACAGCCCATTTACTATTTTCCAGCATCTTTTGGGGTAGCAGCATCAGAGCCAGAAACTTCAAAACCAGTTAACTTTCAGAGATGGACCCAGAGATATTGGATTCTTCTAAGTACCTGGGTATTCACCTGGATAATAAACTGACTTGAGCAACAACACTGATGCTCTTTATAGTGAGGGCAAGTCCTGTGAGGAGACCTAGATTTTCTGCAGTCATGGGGATGCTCCTAATGACCTCCTTTGGCTCTATGGTGGAACCAGCCATATTCTATTGACCTTAATTATTAAAGTCTTTATATGTTTGATGAAAAGAGTAAATATGTAAAATCACAATGTTCATTCTGCGCTTACTCCTCAGGCTTCTCTACTTGGTTTCCAGTTCACACAATACTCACAGATAGACTCATGCAAATACATACAATTATTAAGAAGAAAAAAAGGATTTTGCATTTTGTTCTTTATTCTTAGGTAATTTTAGGTATAAAACAAGAACAGTTAAGTTAAAAACATGATTTTAGTTTTAATTCCTATTCCATGGAATGCACATCTAAGCAAAAAGTGAGGACACAGGGATAAAGCTCTTGCTGACAAGTTGTCC
Source organism: Apricaphanius iberus (assembly GCA_028564705.1). Lineage (NCBI taxonomy): Eukaryota > Metazoa > Chordata > Actinopteri > Cyprinodontiformes > Aphaniidae > Apricaphanius > Apricaphanius iberus. Next base: position 165,377 of record JAPXFQ010002555.1, on the reverse strand, counting down.
TGCAGAAGAAAAAGAAGATGAGGCCCCTGGAGGGAGGCAGACCAGAGAGTTAATGATCTTTCTGGATGCAAGGTTCATGGTTCAAAAGGCAGTGAGATGGTAGAAGGTGAAAAAAAACCATTAACTCCTCGACAGAGTCTGCCACAAGTAGTAAGCTTTATTTGCCCTTTTTCTTGTCTCTTTTTTTTCTTATTCCAGTTTTAGGTGTTTGTCTCTTAGCTATCTCCCACTATTCCTCACTCCCCCTTCATATTAAAGCCTTTTGCTTTGGATCTTTCAGTGTCTCCATATTTTTTCTCTTTATTCTTACTTAGCTGCTTTTCTTGTGAATCAATCTCCTTTTTTCTTTATATAATCCATCCTTGTTTCTACTCGTATTTTCTTTTCTTTGGAGTCTACATACCACTTTTAATGTTTTTCTAATTGAATTCTGCAGAATTCTTAGATTTATTTTATTTATTAATTTCAACATTAGTTCTATTTAGTGATTAGTAATTGACAATCAAGACAGCCAGGGAATATTCAATAATACTGGAGAATCATGGACCTTTTACCTACACTGGTGTAGCTGAAGAAGTCCTCGGTTGTTTGTTTTGGCTACTGTAATCCTGATTTAACACACACACAGAATGCCACAGGCAGGGAGAGACACATTATGTTAGCGGAAGAGAGCTCTGGGTCACCAGGGCTTCCTGTACTATTAAAATATGTTAAAACTACAACAAAAACTGAATCATTCTTGTCCTTATCTCCATTTCTATGGAGTTGTCCCATATCAACTGTCAGAAACAGGTGTACAGAATACATACATTACTGTTCCCCAAGGTACAAAAAAGAAATTAAAATAGTCTAACGTCAAATACTGAACCTTAGGGTAACTATCTGTACCCTTTTCATTCTCTGAACAGTACATGCATGTTTCTCAATACCTAAAAGTACATTTTTGTACCATTTCTCGGATTGGGTACAATGTCTTGGCGTGATCTTTTTTACTAAAAATGCATCTTTTAGCAAAGCTAGATTGATATGAATGGACTTCATTGTTTTATTGTTAACACATTTTTGTCATTGTATTTTTTCACTTTTTTTCAATCAAACAAATAACCAATTCGGCAGCTATTGACTGCAATGTGGTCAGGTGATGTGTCAATCATGTCAAGTCAAGAATGATTGGCTGTCAAGGTTGCACTGATTAAAAAGTACAGACTAAAGGGGAAAAAATATGTACCTACAGTTAAGGGTACAAAATGGTACCTTTGAGGGTACCAGCCTAGTGATAAGACATTATACCCCTAAAAGTACAGTTCTGTACTGTATTTTATTTGAGTGTGTGCACTTAGTGTATAGCTTTGACAAACATAGTTTTATTTTATTTTTCAGGATCATTATAGTTGATCGTTGTAAATAACATGTGACTCAATTTGACAGCACTGTTTGTAAAAATTTCATAACAAAATGATTAGACATTTCATATCTTATCTTTCTTCTGTAGTGATTCTAATAACTTGCTTGAACTAACTGGGAATTCTAAGATCAAAAGTTGAGTGATTATGGGTCTATGTATGAACAATGGGTATATTTAAAATATTAGCTAGCTGATTGCTAGAGTTTCACACACTTTTTTTCTGTTAGTGTAATGGCACTTGAAATATCCTTTAGTGAATGTTTCACCACAAGATGGCAATGTGGTACTATTAATATCATAGAAAGTTCGTTTCACATGCTTATTTTTTATCATTGCTTTATTTGCTGCCGTCCACATTTTTTGTAGAATTAATCAGCTTATTAAAATAATAATATTCAAATCTGAGTACAATTAAAAGGGATAAACCTAATAAGTTTAGTTTAACATGACTGTGAAGTCACTTACGGTTCTGCCAAGCATTCAAGAAGCCAATATTGCACCAATTAAGAAGAAAATAAGCATGTTTTAAGTCCAACACTTTGTCCACTAGATAGCCAAAGTGGTACGTGAATTCTGTATTTTGTAATTTGTCCATCATTTATATTTTTCAACACTTCTACGGTGTACATGTGTTGTAATAGGATACATGACTGCATTAAACATCAGTTAGAAGAACTCTTGTGTCTCTTGTGTTTGTGAACAGTAGAACACTGCGCTGCCCTGTAGAAGGCAACGAGAAGATTGGGACCAAAGCCAACATATGCTACAGATGTGCAAGGGGAAGTATTATGTGTTTGGACAAATTCATTGAATACCTAAAGAAAATGCTATAAGTGGAAGCTAAATAAGCAAGCACTCAAGTTTATGTCTTGGAAGCAGCATAAGCACCTGTAAATTGTTATAAAGTTTCAATTCTATCCAGGATCCAATGTGATGTTTCCATTCAAAGAAATACCAACTTACGTCCAAGAATAAGATGATTTAACAAGTAAATGTGAAAAACAAACTAAAAGTAATTTAAAGCTGAGCTTATTGCTCAAGATAATGAAAATGAAGTGCAGGAAACAGAAGAGGAGGCAATTGGAGAGGAAACTCTACAATCCTCAGTATCTATTCACACAGTTACTTTTGGAAGGCCTAATTAGTAGTCAGTAATCATATGACTTTTTCAAAGTAACTGTGGCAACACTGCTGACTACTGACCATGCTGTCCAAAAGTAACTTAGTTACTTTACTGATTACTTTATTTTAAGTTTGAATTAGATTACAAGTTACTTTATTAGTTACTTTCAGCGGATGTCAGTAGCACTTTCCTCTGCCTCAACATGGAAACAACGACCATTTTTGCCAATACTAACTTCATTGCATTTTAACAGTAAGGCCAGAAATATACCCTACTTGCTTTTTAACCTCACATTGACACCAGCAATGAAGCAACAAGCTGCGTCTTGGGGACATTTACTTGCTCACTGCATGTACTACTGGAGAGTCACACTAGGGGGCAGACTCAGAGTACAAATTACAGAACTCTCAAGCTGCATCCGAAACCACTGAATGTTAGCCTCTAAGCACTAACACTACCATCTAATCCTTAACCTTTCATGGGGTCAACAGTGAGAACACTATGGCTAGTAGTCTAGGGAGCCGTTCGCGAATGTGCCCATTTCGAACGGCCTTTCTACCCGACGTCATTATGCGACGTAAACACACATGAATGACGCATATCAAAATAAACCTTCGGAAGAGGTTATTGTACTCACATACGCACGTCTTTTTACTTTCGGCCATTTTCTTTATTTTACGTGAGGTGGGCCTATAAACTAAAAAAAGAATAGACAGCGCCTCCTCAGTCCTCCCCGTTTACCAGAATGACACACTTTCATGGGGGAATTCATGGCGGATTCACAGACTCCTCCTCTGCAGCTCTGACGAAGCATGTTCCTAAAAAGGGCATAGGGGCGGGATCTTCACTGTAGACTCTGTCCTCGCGGGGCGTGTATGGGCATGTAGTTCGGTCGTAATCACGCCCATTCTGCTCCCGCGTCTTTAGCTCTGATGTTAAACTTGGCTAACTAAGCTAAATGCTAATAGCCCCATAGCTGACTGCTGCCGTATCTTGGCTCCTCCGACGTTTCTCTTATTTCTCAAACCTCAAAAGGTAAGAACTAGTAACTTGAACTAATTATTAAAATGTAGCGTTACTATAATTAAATTCAAATGAAAAAGCCTGTCAATCAAAGTCCGGCCCCTCATTAATTATGCAAGATTGAAAAAATTATCTTACGAAAACCAGCCTTGTGGCGCAAGGTATTGTGGGATGGCACATAGGTCCTAATCGCCAGTTAGTTAGCATCAGAGGTCCATATGCTAAAGTGGCTATGATAGTTAGCATACAGACCACAGACCTAACTCCTTTCTAACTGGAAGCCCAATTCGAACGCATCTTATCATGGCGGACACTGACGCACATCCGGTTTGGCGTAAGACCTCTTACCAATTTAGCGGTTTCGGATGCAGCTTCAGACTCAGGCCAAAACAAACATGGCAACTGTAAAGGAGATAATCTGCTGTTTCGTATTATGATAGAAAAAAAAAACTGCAGCAGTGTTGTCTAAGGTATGTTAGACCTTATTTACTGCTATTGTTGCTTGTTTTCCTAATGCTTTTTCCGCCATGTACCGAATATATGTTTTCGCTTAAGAAACCATGTTATATTTCCAGGTATGTTTTTATTCTTTGGGGATTTACTAAATGAATGAAATGATAGTCATGATGTATGACTCTCAAATCCTCAAGTGCTTTTACCCTCAACGCCTGGCATGGTAATAAAGTGTGTAGGTTCATATGATTTCATCACTGTTAAGTGTTTCTAAGCTCTGAGAATGGAGGTAGGAGACATGAAATGCTTTAAAGTGTAAATTTAGTATGCCTCTGGCGTCCAGGTTACAGAATTTATTTAAACTTCTTTGAAAAACTATTGGAGCTTCATTTACAGCTATATATCACGGAATGGATATGGAGCCCAACCTCAAAGGCAGGACCAAATATATGGAAGGATGTCAGAAGCACCCAGGAAGACACCTAATAATGACCTGCACCAGCTGCCATTTAGTCTCTGTCAGTCCTGTTGAGATTCAAAATGCCACCAACTGTGTGCATATAAATCATTAGAACAAAAGACAGAAAAGAAATACCACAAGCTGTTTGAGCTTCCAACAGCTACATATCAGATAATTAAACACATCTGGCTCAGGTCATCTGTCTTTGATTAGATATTAATTGTGATTAAATGAATGTGGCACATTTTGCTTAATCCAGCTTTCACTGATTAGCAGGAAGCAGTGTCAATAAAACTGATAACTCGAGTTTGTAAAAATAAAAACACAGTAACCAAATTATGTAAAAGACGACTTCAGTTAATGATTCTGATAGAAATCCAATTAACATGATTTAATAATCATCTAAATTAAATAATTAAATCTAATATTAATGAAACTGCTGCAACAGACTGGTGACCTGTCCAGGGTTAAGCCACCTCTTCCCCAATGCTTGCTGGACATAACAACCCTGCATAGAATTGACTTGATGGATAGATGGATGGATGGATGGATGGATGGATGGATGGATGGATACATGGATGAATGGATGGATGGATCAGAGATAGCAAGGAGGCATACGGGAATAAGTTGGAGAACAAACTACAAAGAAACAATATGAAAGATGTCTGGCCAGGAATGAAAAAGATCACAGGCTTTCAGCACGGGAAGGATTGGAGAGATGGAAGTCTGGACAAATCTTATGAACTGAATATATTCTCCAATAGGATCCGTTCTGGAAATACATCAGCGTCCTCTTCTCCTGTCCCCAGCCAAACAGATATTGCACACTCCTCTGACCCACACTCACACTTGTCTCAACTCGGATGTTTTATCTTTAACCTCAGTCATGGACTCTTCTGCTTCCACAACTTTGCCTTCAACCAAGTCAGGAGATGCTGCTACAGCAACTTCTCTGTCTCTAAACTATAGTGAAGAGGCCGCTGGCGAGACTGAACCAGAAACAAGGTTACTTGTTCAGATGTTGTCAGTCCCAGAGTCCTGAAGGCCTGTGCAGAACAGCTCTGTGGGATTCGGCGACACCTATTCAACCTTAGCCTTACCCAGGAGAAGGTTCCAGTGTAGTGGAAGACATCCTGCCTTGTTCCAGTTCCAAAGAAAATAAACCATCAATCATCAATGACTAAAGAGCTGTTGCCTGGCATCCCATATCATGAAGGTTCTAGAAAGACTCCTGCTTCCCACCCACCCCTGGGTTAATCAAACAAGACAATATCAGGATCCCAATTTGCTGCATGGGGAAATTTGCTGATCCCCATGGAGTTGGCATGGAAACCATCATGAACCTGCTTCAACCAACCCACTGTCATCTGGCCAAAGCAGGCAGCACTTGTTCTCATCATGTTCTTTGATTTCCCCAGTGCATTTAACACAATATCAGCCTGATTTGCTTTGTCAGAAACTCCTGAAGACACAGGTGGAGGCCTCAACAATCAGCTGGATCAATGACTACCTGACAAACAGACCACAGTTTGTGAGATTGAAGGATTGTGTGTCAAACCAGCTAGTCAGCAGCACAGGAGCCCCACAAGGAACTGTACTCTCACCATTCCTTTTCTTTTCTTTCCTGTACACCTCAGACTTCCAGAATAAGACGGAGACCTGTCATCTGCAGAAATACTCAGATGACTCTGCAATTGTTGGGTGTATCAGAGATGGAGAAGAAGCTGAACACAGAGAGCTGCTTGGACCACTTTATGGCATGGTGTAGAAGCATTAATCTTAACTTGAATGTAAAAAAATCAAAGGAGATTATTGCAGATTGCAGAAGAAACAGGGATAAATCAGACTGTCCCCATCATGTGAGAAAAAGTGGAGGTGGTTGAGGAGTACAAATACCTCGGAGTTCACCTGGACAACAGACGGGCCTGAAGAATCAACAGTAAAGCTCTCTACAAAAAGGGACAGGGCAGACTGTACTTCTTGAGGAAGCTTAGGTCCTTAAAGTTTTGTAGCAAGATGCTGCAGATCTACAAGCCTGTTTTGAGAGTGCAGCTTCTTCAGCCATCATCTAGGGGTAACAGCGACAGAGAAAGGGACTTAAAAAGGCTCAACAACCAGATGAAGAAGGCTTGTTCTGTTTTTGGCACTACTGTGGAACCTTTGGAGATGATGGTGCAAAGACAGATTATTTATAAAATCCAAAAAAACATTATGGACAACCCTAAGCATCCTCTTCATGAGACTTTTCTTGAAGCAGAGAGTCTTCAGTTGGAGGCTTCAACAGTTTTGCAGCAAAATAGACCTCTACACCAGATCCTTCCTGCCCACAGACATAATTATCCAATTATAATTAGCAACAACACTTAATTTCCCTTTTGGATCAATAGAGTATTTTTGAATTTGAATTAAATTGAATTACTGACAGAGATTGTAATAACAATGTTTGAGTTAAAGAAAAGACAAAAAACCTACAGACAAACAAAATTAAATCAATTTTGGTTTAATATGTTTATATTTTTTGAATCTCTTCAGGGCATGAGAAAGGGATTTTGGGGTCTAAGTTTTTTTCAGATATTTAGATCAACCTGAAAGGGGAAATAACAATCAAGAGTTAATTTAATATCTCAAGATCACCTTTGTTCCATCGGCTTGGAACACTAGAAGGTGGATGGAGGTAAGTTAGTCTTGCATTTAGCATTAAAACAGACAGAGTTAGTGTAACACACAACGCAAACAAAAACTGTTTGGGAAAATGCGTCGTGAAAGGATGATCAGTCCTGTTTGACTTAGTACGGTAAGGTATCTGAGCAGGTTCTATGGTTCACGCTCACTAAATATCCCTGACTCAGCTCTCTTCTTACCAGACTCTGTTTCGAGGAGAGGAGTCAACACAGGAAGACAATCAACCACGAATGGACTTAACTAACTTGAAACGTTTAATTAGACAGGCACTAATATGACATTACTATTTTTCTGAAATTTGTTGTTTGGTTAATAGACAGGTTCATAATCAAGGTATAGCTATAGGAGAATTTCAATGCTTTTTGTGCCATCAAAATGTGCTTAGTTAGATGATGTTGTATGATAATTTCCTAAAGTGGATGCCATAATGTCAATAATGTTCTTGATTATTTGAATAATCTTTATTTGCATCATAAACATCTCCAGAGGTTCAATGGTTGTCCCCTGAACAGAACCAGTCTTCCTTATCAGGTTGTTGAGTAAAAAAAACATTTTGAAGTGAGCTCAGGAACTGTAGTTAAAGTAGATGAAAATTCAAATTTGAGGTATTTAATGTTTGTAGATGAGCCCATCAAAGATCATATAAATGTAGAATTCTGAAATATAGACAGTTGGAGCTAAAGAAAACTAAAAAAGTGATACTATCTTTAGTTTTAAAATCCATCAACCTATAATAACAGTACATCCTCAGTATTCAAAAAATTGAAATCAAATTTCAACAATACTTTATTGATCCCAGAGGGAAATTAAGTGTTGTTGTAGCTCACTACTAATTCATTTTTCAAGGAGTTGTTGTGGACCATGATGGCTGTGGGGAGAAAGGATTTCCTGTAGCGGTCCGTGTTGTCCCTTGCCCTGATGCTGCTACCCAAACAGATGATGGACGAAGAGATGACACTCTCCACCACAGACTTGTAGCACATCTTGCTGCAAACCTTGAAGGACATCAGCTTCCACAAAAAGTACAATCTGCTCTGTCCCTTTTTGTAGTCTGCTTCACTGTTGATTCTCCAGATCAGTCTGTTGTCCAGGTGAACTCTGAGGTATCTGTACTCCTCAACCACCTCCACTTCTTCTACCATGATGAAAACAGTATTTGACTCATACCTGTTTCTTCTGAAACCTACAATCATCTCCTTTGTTTTGTTCACATTCAAGGTAAGATGATTGTTTCCACACCATGCCACAAAGCGGTCCACCAGCTTTCTCTATTCAGCTTCTTCTCCATCTCTGATACACCCGACAATTGCATAGTCGTCTGAGTATTTTTGCAGATGACAGGTCTCCGTCTTATACTGGAAGTCTGAGGTGTACAGAGTGAAAAGGAATGGTGAGAGTACAGTCCCTTGTGGTGCTCCTGTGCTGCTGTCTAGCTGATTTGACACACAATTCCTCAATCTCACAAACTGTGGTCTGTTTGTCTGGTAGTCATTGATCCAGCTGATTGTTGAGGCCTCCACCTGTGTCTTCAGGAGTTTCTGACAAAGCATTTAGGCTGAATTGTGTTAAATGGACTGAAGAAATCAAATAACATGATCCTCATAGTGCTGCCTGCTTTATACAGATGACAGTGAGTTGATTGGATCCGGCTGATGATGGCATTTTCAACTCCATCTCCATGGCGATAAACTGCAGATGGTCCTGATAGGTTGTAGTTTGCTTACTCAGGTGGGGCAACAGGAGCTTCTACAGGACATTCATGATGTGGGATGTCAGGACAACAGGTCTGTGGGGTTGACACCATCTGGACCTTCAGCCTTGTTCCGGTTCAGTTTTTCCAACTGCCTCTTCACCTTACTTTTAGAGAAAGAAAGGTGGGAGAGTGAAATAAAGAGGATAGCATAATCTCCTGACTTGGTCGAAGACGAAGTTGTGGAAGAATAAGAGTTCGTGACTGAGGTGGAAGATCAAACATCTGAGGTGTGACAGGACAGGTTGCGTCAGAGGAGAGTGGGATGTTTATTTGGCTAGAAACCGGAGAGGAGGATGCTGAGCTTGTTCCTGAACTGAACCTATTGGAGAATGTGCTCAGTTTATTGGCTCTATCAAGACTTCGATCTATCCAGTCCTTCCTGTGCTTAAAGAGTGTGAACCTTTTCATTCCAGACCAAACATTTCTTATATTGTTCCTCTGTAGCTTGTTTTTCAGTTTCTTCCTGTAAGCCTCTTTGCTGTCTCTGATCTTGACTTTTTGTTGCTTCTGTGTACTCCTTAATAACTCCCTATCTCTCTCCTTGAAGGCACCTTTTTTCTTGTTCAGCAGTTCTTTCAGCTCACTGGTGATCCAGGGTTTGTTATTATGGAAGCATCTCACTGTTCTGGAGGGTATGATGTCCACACAGAAGTTTATTTAGTCAGTCACACTCTGAGTCATGGCATTGATGTCCTCTCCATGTGGCTGGTAAAGAGTTGTCCAGTTTGTGGACTCAAAACAACCCTACAAGGCTTCTTCAACTTCATGTGAACATTTACTAACAGTTATCTTTGTCGGAGGTTACCTCTAAACAAGTGGTTTATATTCAGAGCAGAGAAAGACAAGATTATGATCTTATTGTCCTAGAGGATGTCGTGGTTTGAAAATACAGTACATACCAAAAGTTTGGACACACCTTCTCATTCATTGAGTTTCCTTTCTTTTCATGACTATTGACATTGTAGATTCACACTGAAGGCATCAAAACTATGAATTAACACATATGGAATTATGTACTACTTTTACAAAAAAGTGTGAAATAACCTGGCCTCCAAAGCCACCGGACCTGAACCCAATCAAGACGATTTGGGTTGAGCTTAACCGCAGAGTGAATGTAAAGGGGCCAAAAAGTACTAAGCATCTCTGGGAACTCTTTCAAGACTGTTGGAAAACCATTTCGGGTGACTACCACTTGAAGCTCTGGAGAATGCAAAGCAGTAATCAGAGCAAAGGGTGGCCACTTTGAGGAATCTAAAATACAATACGTGTATTCAGTTATTTCACCCTTTTTGTCTAAGTACATACAGTAATTCCATAAATTATTTGTTCATTCATAGTTTTGATGCCCTTAATTGAGAATCTACAATGTAGTCATGAAAATAAAGGAAACTCATTGAATGAGAAGGTGTGTCCAAACTTTTGGTCTTTACTGTATAAGCATCCTATACATGTGCATAAAACAAATCCAAGGTCTTGTTTTCTCTTTTGGAGCTGTTGAAATGTTGGAAGTGTAGAAGAGAGCGGGGCATGATCAAAATCACAAGATATTGCCACAAATGCATTGGGTTGCTGGGTCTGAAGCTTAGCGACAACAAAACTGATGACATCACATGCATGGTCAGCAATAGTTGATGGTGGAATATGAACAACTGCCAAAATAACATGGGTGAACTCTCTCGGTAAATAATATGGACTTAAGCTTACTGCCAAGAGTTCAATATCTGGGCTGCAGAGACGACACTTCACAGTAACATGTCCCGGATGACACCATCTGTTGTTAACAAGAACTGCTACTGCACCTCCTTTTCTTTTCCCGCTCCTCTTCAGATCTCTGTCTGCCCGTACAGTCAGAAAGCCTGGCAGAGAGACGTTGGAGTCAGGGATATAATCCTGTAGCCACGTCTCAGTGAAGCACCTAACACTGCATTCCCGATATTTAGGCTGAGTCCTTGTCAGGGCTTGGAGTTCATCCATCTTGTAAGCTAGTGACCTCACGTCTCCCATTATGATTGATGGAAGGGATGGTTTGATGTTTGAGATAGTATATCACCATGCATAAGCATGCACACATTAGCTTTAATAAATTAGGGATTGTTGACCAAGATTCCCACTGAAAAACGTACTATTTGTGGACTGATATGAAAAAAATAACATTTCACAGCCACATTGGTTCTGACAAATGAGCTCAGTAACAGGGCATTAGCCTTTTGCTGTCACAAGAAAAAAATTAAAAAATATTGTATAATGACATCAAACCCTTGCTGACAGTCAAATTGCTCTATCTGTCTCACTTAAGTAACGCAGCTGGGGTAGTGTACGATCAGTTGAGGAATTGTTCTTTAAATGCAAAAATAATTTTGCTTTTGGGAATATATCAGTCTTTCTTTTGAGAACGCCATAGAACTGCTGATCAGTATTACTGTCAATGTTACAGTATAACGTCCTTCACACAAGACTGAACATGTATTTTTTCACCATTTTTGCCAGAGCTGAAAAAGCAAAACATCCTAGATTACACTTAGGCAGAACCGTGCTGAACTGTTGCCATCTAGTGACCAAATGTGGCATTTGTGTGGTTTGTGTGTTGGTAAAAGGTATGGATAAATGGTAAATAATAAGAGTTTTGGATTTGCACAAAGATATTTCATGCTTTTTATGTAATTTTGTATGTGAATATTAAATCTTTTTTTGTTTGCTTGTATTTTGAAAGGCACATTAATAAAGGTGTGTGGAAACTCATATAATCAACAGCTCATTTATTTTTTAAACTCTGGTAATAAAAAAAAACAAAAAACAGCCATGATATCTAGAGACATTTCCATTCAGCAGACTAATGTTAATCATCAGAAATCTGGTCCCAAGGGTTTGAGAGCATAACATGTGAGTCAAAAATGTTTAGTATAATTTGTATCTAAACAGTTATAAATAATAAACTGAAGAGCACTTTTCAGTCCTTTCTAATTTTATTTTGTGATTTATTGTTACTTTAGCTGAAGTACTTCCCTGTTTATTATTTGTTTATTAAAATGTATTAATATATGAATCAGGCGTAACATTGTGACTACTGACAGTTTAGGTTACTAATGCTATTGTTGGGTGGGGAATACTAGACTGCAGGAGTATATTTTATCTTCAGAGTTGATGTGTTAGAGGCCAGGAGTATAGGCTGAAAAATCATCTGAACATGACAGCTCTGATAACTCAACTTTATTGTCCCAGAGGGAGATCTGGTTTGCAATAGTGTACACCAAAATACAATGGAAGCACCGAAAATAAAATGTTGCATCGAGTCAGCAGACACAACAAAGTTTCACGATTCTGAGTTGTTTTAGGGGTTTTGTTTATGCTTAAAATATAGATTATTTTGCTCCAATTTTGAAGTTTCATTTTGTGCTTTTGTTGTGGCATTACTTTATTTAGGTCTTGTTAGTTTTAGTTCCTTCCTCTGTGTTGGTTTCTAACAATCTGTCTTTATGTATTTAGAATGATCATTCCTTATATTAGTTTATTTCTGCTTAGTGTTTACCTGTCTTCCTTTGTTCTTTCTGCTTTGTTTTCCTCCTGCCACTCTTCCTCCTGCCCCAGATGCAACTTATTTCCTATCTTCCTCTACCTACTCTATCTCTCCACCTGCATCCCTTTAGTCGTGATTATCTCCTCTGGTTTCTATGATATTCTTCACTCCTCCCCATCCCCAGTAGACGGAACCTTTCTGAGGGCTGTTCCAAAAAGCAAGCTAAAAAAATCTAGGCTTATCTGAATTAGCCAAACAGCTCACTCCAGGCTTATTTGGTTCTGGTAGATTCAAATCCCGCTAATTCAAGTGAGGTTTAACAACCTAGCCTAATGTGCCTTAACGCTACATTAAAGGCAGTCCCTGTCAATCAATGCTAGATAAGGGATAAGGAAAGCAATGAGCTGCGCTCTTCTCCCAGGCAGAGCAAGGATTATTAATGCAGCCTATGAGCATCACAAATACATCATAACCAATAAGGAGGACACCAGCTAAATAAAAAGGCTTGTCAGGTTGCATTGTGTAATAATGAGGATGAGGTGGTGTTGCTACACGGATGGTCTAAAGTGTGACACAGTGAGTGCTGAGAAGCGATTCAAACTGTAAACTTCTACATTCATGTTAATAAATCACATCATTGAAGGTTATTTGTGTTAGGACATAATTTAAGTAAGGATGTAACAATATTTAATAACTAAATAAGAAATGTTTCAAGCCTTCAAAATTTCACATTAATTCAATGTTTCCTTTTACATATACTGTATATTTTGTTAGCAGTTACTTTACGGGTACTTTTACACATTTGCTACTGCATTAGTCTGTGTTTAGGTCCTACTCGTCAAACAGCATGACACAAACTTTAAGACATAAACAAATATCAATACCCACATTTCTTTCTAAATCTTAAACATAGCATAAGGCCCTGTCCACAGCTGAAATATTTAGCTACGGTTTGGCCTGTCAAGCCGGTTTGGCTTGAGCTTCAGTGCGGGGCCCTCCTGCGGTCAGCAGAGGGAAGGCAATGCCCAGGACTGTACATAGGTAGGAACACTGGGGTGATAATAAACGTGGGATTATAAAAATAAAACGAATCTTTTTAAAAACTCCGGCCAAAGTGGAGACTTGCGTTTTCTCCGTTTGCAGTATCTGCAAGTGGGCGGCCGAAATCGAAGTTTTAAGGGCAATAATGTCACTATCCGCGACAAAAGATGCTCAACCATCACTTGTGTGAACTGTGTTTACTCTCAAAAACAGCATTTATGCCCTCAGTGTTGTGTTGGTATCATCCACTGTTAAAGCGTGTTTTGTTTGTCTATCCCTCCTGCGTGCTCTGAGCGGATGGGATTTGGGTGAACTACTGCCCCCTACAGGTTTGCCACATCTATGGATGTGCTGAACAACACATTTATCTGGGTATGTGTGGATGGAGATTTGTTTTTCTGAAGTAGCGGAGGAAAATATTGTTTTTAAAAAAAACACGACTTTGTGTGGACCCCACTAAAGCTGAATTATTAAAACACAGCCATCATTTACAATCAAACCAGTTATACAACAATATAATAAATCAAACAAACAATTGAACTTCAATGACAGCACAAATGGAGAACGTTCAGCCTATGTGCTAAATTGACATAGCTGGACAAAAGGATCAGAGCAGAATACAGATTCTGTCACAGTTTGTTGCATATGTGACTGCATAGCTACAGACCAGTAAATGTCTCACACATTCTGAGCCCTGTCCAATAGCAAAACAACCAATAGTGGGCAAATGAATATCAGAACTTTATTGAAAGGTGGTCTGGTTTGATGGATCAGTTCATAATTACATAATGTGGATGATGGAGTGTATGTGTGGGGAACACATGGCACCAGGAAGCACTACGGGTAGAAGGTAAACTGGTAGAGGCAGTCTGATGCTTTGGCCAATGCTCTGCTGGGAAATCTAACATCCTATTATCTTTATGGATAATCCTCCAAGCATTTTATGCATTTCATGTTCTCTGTAATCGAATCAGTGTCACCTGCTGGCTGCATCCTCTTTTGGAAATGGTTTGAATAGCACAAATACAAGGTTTTTGTTGCACACATAAGAAAATATATTAAAAAAAGACATAAAAAAAGAGAATTAAGAATGACGATAATATTTGTACAGCAAGGACAAAATTACAACACTTAAAATACTGTGCTGTAATTAAAAGTAAAAATGGCTGAGTCAGATTTGAGAAACGTGAGCCGATAACTTACAAATATTTACAGAATGTGCATGTATATTTGTGCACTAGAAAAAAAGAACAACATAATATATACAAGACCTGAAAGATAGATATTGTGTGTACAGAACTGCATTAACAGCAGAAATTATATTTGAAGTGAGATACATTGCAATAAGCATCCATCCATCTTCTTAACCGCTTATCCAATTCAGGGTCATGGGGCAGCTGGAGCCTATCCCAGCAATTATCAGGCGTTAGGCAGGGTACACTCTGAACAGGACGCCAGTCTGTTGCAGGGCCAACACAGAGAGACAGACAACCATTCACACTCACATTCATTCCTAGGGACAATTTAGAGTGATCAATTCACCTATCATGCATGTTTTTGGACTGTGGGAGGAAGCCGGAGTACCCGGAGAGAACCCACGCATACACGGGGAGAACATGCAAACTCCATGCAGAAAGACCCTGGGCTGGGATACGAACCCATGACCTTCTTGCTGCAAGGCAACAGCGCTAACCACTGCGCCACCGTGCAGCCCCTGCTATTAGCATATATGTAAAAATTAATTAAGATTGTTGGGAGCATTTATAGTTAAAGAGTCAAATATTGGCTGAAAGGAAGAACCTACATCCAACACTTTAAATAAATGGTAAACAGACTGGACTTGTATAGCGCTTTTCTATTAATAGCCCTTTCCACTGGAGCCCCTTTGAGCCATTCACACTCACAGACACCCATTAATACACTGTTACAGAGCTCAGTAAGCAACTTGGGGTTAAGACCTTGCCAAGTGCACATGAAACTGTGATAGGAGGAAGCTGGAATTAAACCTACAACGCTGACATTGCAAGGCAACTGTTCTACCTACTGATTCTCTTATTCAATAGATATATTCCCTAAAAATATGTCCTTCATCGATTTATTATCCTTTAAGCAAGTCAATCTTTTAAAATCGATTTTTTTTAAAAAGTGAAACTGAATAATGCATGGATGGCAAAAATGTGGCTTTGTGGTAGTTCCTGCAGGCGACTGTAGCCTAGATTGCATACTTTAACCACATCCTTTATTATTTTCTTACTTGTAGCAATCTGGATTTACTGGTTTAATAGCTACATTTATTTATACTTGTGTGGTGATGATTTATTCTCACTAATAAAGAAAAAAAGCTGCTTTTTAAAATTAATTCAGTTGCATTAAAATGCAAATTCGGGGGTTTAGAAGCATTACGTTTTGAATTGCGCTGCAGGAGCGATAAGCGATCTAACCTCATAATATGCGGAACAGCGTGTTAGAACAACCTCAGCACTTCACTTCCTAGGGTGGCGTCTAGCTCAGCGCATGCAGTCTTTTAACTCTTCATTGGGAGCCGAGGATTGCTGGAAAGGTGTACTAACTGGGAAGTAAAAAGTTTTGGACTATGTGTTTCATCACATCAAAAGGAAAAAAGAAACTATAATTGACCTTTTCTTAAACTGGAGGCATATAACCTGTGCCGTGGTCACATATAGGCCTACCTGTGCGGACTTGTCCGCACCTCAAGGAGGGGTGGGTGGAACGCAGGTAGACTTCAGCTTTGCTTTTTTTAGGTTTCTTTCGTTCCCTCCCTTTCTGTGTGCTCTCTATCTATCCGTCTCTCTCACTTTTTGCAAGCGGGTGATAAGGGATCGATACGCTGAAATGTCGGCAAATGAAAGATCAATTCGAGCACTTAAAGAGATTCTGCAAAAGCCGGGAAATGACGTCTGCGCAGACTGTGGCGCACGGGGTAAGTTAAAGACATGCATAAGTGTTTAATGTATGTGTGAATACATTAAGGGTAGATGGAGCGGTCACAGCTACCACAGGGTTGTTGGTTATTGTTTGATCTTCTAGATTGATATTCTAATTTGAAACTATGTGACAAAGTGCATTGGGAATTCCAGAGGAGGGGCTTTTGCTATCGGGAGATAATTTAGGAGAAGTTGTAGGAGCCTTGTTGTATTAACGCATACGTGGAGGAGCCAGGAAAAAAAGGAAAAGAAAAAAATCCAGGAGACTTGAACAAGTCCTCACGTGCTCGAGTGTAGGGAAGTGCAGGACTTGCATTCTACACACCCTTTTCCAGCAGAGCCCAAACGAGTATGTTATTATGTTTTTATTTTATTTTTCTAATCTTTTTTTGGGCACAGTTTTGTCAATGTGTTGTAGTATCAACACTTTAATGCTTAAAAAAATGCTTGAGAAATGTAAATATAGAGTTTTACTCTGACCATCTTGAGGACATCTCTGAAATGTTGTGTGAGGCCAAGATGGGTGCCACTAATAATCTTTGCGCGGAACACAAAAAACAAAAGTTACATGAACTTAGATTTTGATCCATCACAGACAAACTTGGGTTGTGGAACACTACATAATCAATAATTATAATTTAAAATAAAGATTCCTAATTCAGCAATGTCAAATAATTGAAAAGGAGACCCATATACCTCGTAATATATGCACTCCCACTTGGTTTGGGGTCCTTTTACATGAATCAGCGCAGTATGGTGTTAAGGGATCAGCCTGTGGGACTGCATAGATGTTAAAGAAGATAATCTTGCTTTAGTAGCACCTTTCTGTTATGGCATTTTTTTTTTACTACCATGCCTTTTCCTTCCACTGGACTTTCCATAAATGTGCTATGATACAATGTTGGGTGAATGGCCAAATTCTTTTCAAAGCCCTTTCGTGGCATGCCATCGTGGATGGTCTCTATATCTTGATTTCCTTGGAACCTGTTTTTCTACGTCTTTGTTAGCTGTATGCGGTAATCATCAAATTTATTCAATATTCCTTTTAATTATCAATATACAGTTATGCAAGGACATTTTTATTGCACTAGCTTAAACAGCGGCTATCATTAAAACAACAAATATCACACAATTCTGTCAAACATGTACCGTTATTTTAAGATGAAAATGAAAACATTCCTTTAGGTGCTGGATTCACAATGATTTCATTATTAATTCAGTAGTTATTCATGATAAATCCCTTTTTTGGTAATTGGAGTTTTCTGATCAACCTCAAATTCTAATCACTTGTTCCTGGTCACATTGTGGACATTTTCTGAAAATGAATTCAAAATCCACCTAACAAACACACAGACAAACCCTGGCAAAAACAAAACCTCCTTGGCAGAGGTCATAAACAGAAATTTTTACTTTTTGAATTGAAATATGAAAATAAATGATCTTGTGGGTGATGTTTCTCTTGTGCTACATCCAGGGATGTAAATATGGTGTTGGCATTTAAGGTATTATCTGTACTAGCTACAAAGCCATGAATTTCTAAGTGTGATAAAACAAGATCACCGGTCCTGTTTTCAATTAAACTCTGGGTTTTTTGACAGTATGCATGCAAATTTACAAGCAACACAAAAACAGAAAGTCAGTAAGTTTGTGCCTTGGGGATTCATATCACTGCCAGAAGCTTACACTCTCTCTCCTTGTTTATCTCTAGATAACTAAAGATGGTCACTCTGTATGCTTTTTGGGAGTAAGCTCATTTTATTCACCTTTTTTTCCCAAAACTTTGACCTAGGAACCAATCAGCAAAAAGTATTGCCCAAATGGCCACAACCAAACTCCAGTCTGAGTGTGACTATTTGGCAAATGAAAATAATGTTCTTCCTGCTCAAACATAGTAGTTTGATCTGATAAGGCCAAGACAGTGTTTCACACACATGCTCTTTTTTTTTTTTTTTTTTTTTTAAACGTGTCCTGTCTAGCAGTATGCTACTCAGAATTGGTGTCTGAGTACCAAGTACAAGCCCAACAGTTTTACTTTCCCAAGCAGAGTAGTACAGCTTCGCTGTAGTACGCCACTTGATGTATATGTATGAAAAATCTTTATTAGTGATTACTTTATTATTATTATTCACACACATGCTCTGCTTACTGGTGCGGTGTCGGGAAGTTATTGGGAAGAGCATTGAAAGGATTTCTTAAATCTTTTAGCTCAGAGTGGAACTGGATGGGCAAATTAATCTGCAAGATCTCCTGTTTTGTGGGGCATTGCTCCATCCGAGGCTTTAGAATGAAACTATATTGTCTGTTATACAGCAGAGACAGAAAGTTATCTTTGACACAGCTTCCATGGAGTGATGAATGAAAAAGAAAATACTATGCATACCTATACTGGTATTGGGTATCGGGGCCGTTGAAGAATGAAGAATATGAAAATGTGTTTTAAATTGCCCATTTTACTGCTATATGGACTGTATCATGTTTTTTTCCAGACACAAGTGAATGATATGAAAATAATTTAAATGATTATGATTCTGGTAGGCATTCTTGATGTTCTAAGGCTGAAAGTATATATATTTTTAAACCTCACATTGGCGCAAGCAACAAATTGCATCTTCTAATTGCTTTGCATGTAGAAGTATAGCCTCAGATCGGATTTTGCAATAGAAGAAGTAAAATTAACATGGCGACCGTAGGTAATTATTAGCTGATTAATATTCGGATAACAGCAGAAAAAAGGAGGTAAAGGTAGTGTTGTAAATGGTATGTAAAACATATTTACCGCTATTAATGATTTATTTTCTACTGGTTTTGCCGCCGTTGACCGCGTGTACCTACAGACGGTCAAATAGCGCTCAACACTTCCCCCTACTGGTTACTCTCAATAGCGTTTGTAAAAGGTATGCTGTTCGTTCTCGTTTGACATTTTAAAGCAAATAAACTTTAAAACTATAGACGAGGCTCCTTTTTGTTGGAATTACTTCATCAGAATTGTGTGCTTCGCTCCTGCCAGCAGCTCTTCAACACTGTGTTGAAGAGCGTGTATCACTGAAATCGGTCCTGGCTGAAATACTTCCCCTCATTAAACGTTCCGGAAGTTGTCCGAGCTATTCATCTGTATAGGGGTATATTAAAAATTCATATCATTAAGAAAATAAACACCGGTTTTTGGTATTAACCAGTATACCACCCAGGCCTACGATATTGGTTAGTTAAAAGATGACATGAACCGATATTTAAAATTCGGAAACGTTTTTTCTTTTTCACTTGAAATTTTAGTTTTGTGGTCATTTAAAAAAAAAAACTATTTTATCCTATTCACCATCATTTGTTGTAACAAGCAGAGAAGAAAATAAAACCTGTCTTCCAATTCATTGCATTATTTGTGTGGTAGAAGTCCCAGTGTTGGTACTCTGTATCGCCAAGTGCTTAGATCCAAGTATCGGTATTGTAGCGGCAACTCACCCCCTAATGTTGCTTTCACATCGCCCCAAACGCCAGCGTCAGTTGCGGCAAGATTACATGTAAAGTCTACAGTCGAGTACGTCAGAGGTCCATCGGAGTCTCTGAGGTGCGTTGTGTGGATTGACTCCATCAACTTTCAAGCGTCACATGCGTTGCAGAACTTCAGCTAGCTGAACTTTTGACGGACTTGACGCAGTGCGTCAACTAGGGCTGGGCGGTATACCGAAACTTTACCGATACCAAAATTTATGAGCGCTACCGAAGTCATTTTGCCCGTGCCGGTAAATTCGGTATGTGAAAAAATATGAAAATATATGTTTTAGTTTAGCGGTGCTCCTGCCCCTTTAAGAAGGGAGCGTTGCTTTGAGTCACGTGACTACGCACAGTAATGTGGCACAGAGGGGAAGCGCTGCTAGAGAAGCTCTGGCACGGCTAATGTAGCTACTGTGTAGCTGTATTTAGCAAGAGTTTAAACTTCTCTACAATCTGGTTTTCAGAAAAATGCGACTAGCGAAAAATAAATTGATTTTTTTATGATGTTATTGGATACTCAGACTAACGTGGAGCACATGTGTTTGTTACTGCAGCCGATGCAGAGCGTTTGTAGCTCAACAGCTCCACCCGCCCAGGTCCTGCTGAGGCGATATTAAATCCGCTGTTGTTTTTGATACAGCGCTTGAAGCTGCCACCTGTTCTCACCTGTGCTCCGTTGTAAAATATTTTCTGTCTAAAATAAACGACTGCACACTAAAATCACTGATTTAACTTTGCCCCTGTAACTTCCTCACCTCATCTGGTTTGTGTGATCACTACTGAGTTTAACCTGGACTCTTATGAAATACAGAAAGGAGTTGGAATCAAACACTGAATTAAAAAGCTGTTTGAAGCCGTTCAACAGCAAGAAGCGAATTATATTTTAAATAACATTAAGCAAATTTGGGCACTACCAGACATTTAATACAGAAAATGACATGATTTAAGAAGAAAAAAAGAAAAGGGGGGTGGGTCGTCATTGTTATCATCCACTTACCGCTATCGAGGTTAAATGCTCAATATACCGTGATATTAATTTTAGCTCATATCGCCCAGCTCTAGCGTCAACCAGTTAGAGCGTCTCATTGTAGTGATGTCACTATACACGTGGCTTGAAGGAAGCGCTGGTCCAGTGAAAACATTTTCAACAAACGTAGATTTCAAAAATCAGAAATAACACTTACGGAAGACAGATGGACAGGCGCTCCTAAGGAGGAACAGAGCACTTGTTGGTGTCCTCGTAGGAAATTTGAGCTCCAATGCGGCCCAAGAGGTTGTAAAATTTGGCGCCGGACAGACGGAAGTAGTGCTGAAAGCGAACCTCATCCATAAGCAGCTCCTGGAGCAAATGGTTAAACTCCCCAAACTCAGAATGCATCTGAAGAATGGGCGCTGATGCTACCGATGATGACGTTGTCTAGCTTTATCTAGCAAATAAAGCCAAGCCCCTCTCTCGATACGGTCCGCCATAGTTCAGAAGGTCCGGCCGACAACAGAGGAAGCCCCGCCCACACACTCTTTTTTGCTGAGAAGCAAATGTTGGAAGCCAAAAGTACATGCGTCAAAATACATGTGTTGGGTGTGTTGGTGACGCAGACAAAATATCTGGTCTGAACGCAGCATAACAGACTCTTACTCCACCTACATTTCCTCTGTGAAAAACGCAGCCAAAGGAGGCTTTGCATTTAGGATCGAGGGTCGAGTGGGGAGAGGGCTGGGTGGCATCAGCACTTCCTTGCTATTCCAACTCCAACTCGTCACAGAGGCATGGCTGAGACTGAGCTTGTTTTATACCCCAAAATGGCAGGATAGCTGTCATCGGCCATCACAGTGAACAGTGATGTCTGATTCGTATTCAAGTGCAGTGTAGAGTTTTAACCTGAAGAGGGAGCCAGGTTTTGGTAAAAAAAAATTTACTATAATGTACTAAAATACAAAAAAAATGCCTACACATGTAGACTTCACTATCATACACTCATTTATACAGTTTATCAGCAAAAAAAAATTTGACTTGGGGATGAGATTCTCTTTAAGTATTTTAATTTCACTTAACCACACTAATTTGCTACCTAGCAAGGCGCTTCATTCAAAGACGCTCTTAAAGTGAGAGCCATGTTTTAACATCTAATACAGTGCTATCGATTTGACATCTCAAGCCTGGTGTTTTGCTGTATCACATTTTTCTGTTTTAAAATAAAACATACTTATATAATCAAACAGCACAGATTTTCGGCAACAAATATATAAACTAGGGGACTGAAATGATACCATCACGTTTAGCACTTACATCTTACACTCAAGCTTTTTACTTTTTATGTCTATAACTTGCAGTTGTACATATGCCATAGGGCCTGTATTCTGGTTCTTAAATCTGGGAGTATAATTTTTATTTCATGTTCTTCCCTCCCTCAGATCCAGGATGGGGCTCATGCACCTTGGGAGTATTCATCTGTCTGGACTGTTCTGGGATCCACCGCAACATTTCTGACATTAGCAAAGTCAAGTCCCTGAGATTGTCTCACTGGGAGGATCAGGAGGTGCAGGTGAGAGGCCAAAGCCAGCAAGTCCCAGAATTTGATGTGTTTCATTATTGTATTTGTAGTATTATTAGTATTATTATAGTATTTATAGTATTCTTTGTGTGTGTGTGTGTGTGTGTGTGTGTAGGCAAATGTATAACAATTACAAGTTAGAGCCAAAGTTAGATTATCGAGACAAAAAATATGCACATTTTGTGGCTTTTGCTCTTTTTTTAATGCTGGACAAAATTATTTTCTTTTTTGACTTACTTGGAGTTTGTGTGGATATTTGAGTTTGCTAGCTTAGCTTATGGAGCAGCTAACTGACCGAGAAGGCTGCCTCTTTATAAACTAGCTTAGTCCTGGCTGTTTCCTGTTCCTAGATTCCCCTGGTATGCATATCTGTCCACCTGTGCCTTCAGTTCTAAACTAGTTCCTCATTAGTCATATGTCTGTTCTTTGTCGTCATCAACCTGGACTAAAAGTTTAATTTAGTCTGGGATGATGATTAATGTTTTACATGGCCTGGCTGCAATAGGGTCCTCATTCAGTTAACTCTTTACAGTACTAACTTTAATCATAACCTCAGGACATGAATAAAATTGACTGTATATTTTAAAAACAGATTTGTTTTGACAAATATATTACATAACGTAGCTTTAGGTTTACAGTCTGGTTGGGGCTTTCTTTTTTCTTTTTTTTTCTAAGGGCTAATGGTGCTATGGACAGAGAGCCACTGCACCAATATACTAAAAACATAACAGGTTATTATCAGAAATAGTTCTTCAGCCTGTTGTATAAAGATGTCATAATCCAATGAGTTTTTAGAAGGAATAACTCCAAAGACACTAGATAGCTTAAAACTAGTTAAACATTTTAACTGATTTCAACAACTTAATACTTCAACTTCTTTGGAAAGATGCATACTGTTGATTAAGTTATATTGAGCAGCCAAAGAAGTTGCTAGTCCTAAGTTATTTTATATGTCTGCTTGTTTCAAGTTCACACTAGGCTCATCTTTTGTGGTGAAGGTGAAGGTTTTCTTTCATCTAAAAAAAAAACAGAGAAAAGCAATAATGCAAATATTTAAAAAGGTAATTTGATGAAAAACATGTAATTTAAAATTTAATCAAATGCTGTTAAAATTACAGCATTCCTCTTGCCCAGCAGGAACAGGGAAGTTTTTCTGGAAATGTCCATCTAGATTTACAGAAATGCAACACGTTTGGCAGAGAAAATCATGGCAAATGTAAGAAGTGCATGCCATGCAGCTTAATTGGCTATTAAAACTTAAAATTAGCAAACACATTAAAACAGATAACTTTCGTGTGCCCACAATACCATGAATTAAGTGGAAAAAGTGACATAAAATCCCACTTTACTAAACTATATTGGCGAACAAATCGCCAAAACTCTTTTGGTAAGTTGTGAATCACAAAAACCTGTAATAGACTAACGAAACCTGCTAGGTAGTTATTATTTTTAAATATACACCGGGTTTCTGACATAATTTTTTTTAATGGTTTGACCCTTGAGTAATACTTAAAAATGTAACTTAGAATTACGTAAGAAAATATATCTGGAAATTTGAAAAGATGCATAAAGGTCATGTTGCATGATTTCTTTGCTCAGGGAAATGTGCTTTTGCCCAATCAAAAGTTTGCTATTACTTTTATAGCGTTTATCCATATACTGAGGTTTCATTTGTTCCTTAATAATATGATTTTATATGTGTTGTGTGTACGATAGTTCATGGCTGAGAATGGAAATGAGCTAATGAAGAACAAATACGAGGCGGCTGTTCCAGTGTACTACTACAAACCAACCCACAAGGACTGTCAGTGAGTAACCACAGTGTCACATATAACACATCACAGCTTCAAGTACACTTTTGGAATGTTCGATTTTTTTAGGTGATGTTGGGGGATTTCATATGATAGAAAGACAAAAGCATTGCACAAAAAGAAGTAGAGCGGAAAGGAAAGGATGCATCATTAAAAAAAGTGCATAAAAGGATCTGAAGCATGCCACTTTCATTATTTTTCTGTCCCTTTTATTATCTAATACCCTTAAAAAAGATTCCAAGCACCCAGATCCTTTAGAAGTAATGGCATAGGTAAACAGAGCTAGATATTAGTGTATGAATATTTGTGTCTTTTTGAGTGCAGCTAAGCAATCAGTCAAAAGTACCCGTAATCTGCTCTAGTGATCAGTATGACTAGAAAGGCATTTTATATATAAACTCAGTCAATGTACCTTTTAGTTAATTATCCTTCTTAAATATATATCTGTCCATTTTATCTGTGTTTACTCAGAGTGCTGAGAGAGCAGTGGATTAGAGCAAAGTACGAGAGGAAAGAGTTTTCCGAACCTGGGGCACGGTTAAGATACGAATCAGGTGAAAACACACATTTACAAACAAAGACGCACATAAGACACACGTAAAAGGTTCTTGCCCCTGAATAATGTTTGCTTTGCATCCTGCAGAAATGAGAGATGGCGCATTGATGAAACGGGGTCGCGACAATGGGCAGTTTCTTAACAGGCGATTCATCCTTTCTGAAATAGAGGGCACTCTGAAGTACTATACCAAATTTGACGTAAGCAGCTATCATTATATAATATGTATGTTATATATAATATATAATATGTAATCAAGTCAGTATAGTAAAATCATTAATAATTATAGTATATATTCCAGTTTGGTCGTTACAGGGTTGCAAAGAGTATTATTATTTAGTCAACCACCAATTGTGCAAGTTCTCCCACTTAAAAAGATGAGAGAGGCCTGTCATTTTCATCATAGTTGTACCTCAACTATGGGAGACAAAATGAGGAGAGGAAAAATCCAAAAAATCACATCATCTGATTTTTAAAAGAATTTATTTGCAAATGATGGTAGAAAATAGACTTCCTACTTCTGAGGGTAACTGTAACTCACTGTTAAGCACAGATTACAGGGCTAAATGTATCATTTATAGTAAGAGAACTAAGCATTATTAGGAGCAATACCTCAGATGGTGGCCATTTCTAGGTAACTTCCAGTTACATCTCTAGTATGTATGCATGGGGGAAAAATTGGGAAACAACACAACATTAAAGGGAAAACAGTTGATTTAAAAGTAGAAACTACTTTAATGAGACGGCAAAATTTATAATTTGCCGTCTCTTATCATGCTTGTGCATGTTCAGACAAGCTTACTGAGGAGGCTAATTATTCTGAGAAGGTGGTAAAATCACACCAATGAATGAGGACAAAACAGGCTGGGGTCGGCTGCTTTGCTACAAAAGCACATGGATAAGAAATTCACCGCAAACATTGCTTTTAAGTATTTAGATATATTTTTTGTATAATTACAGCAATTTAATAACAACAGTAAGGTTCGAACAAAATGAAAGCACATTTTCTTTCCACATCGAACATAAGGCCTAATTATTGCCAGCGGGGTTAGTACTTAACAATGTCAGGGTGGCTTCAATACTTCTAATGTCAACGTCATTACGAACAGCCCTTTGCACTATGATTATTGCTCACACTTATATTGTTATGAATATACATTTGTGTTATTGTGCAGCCCTAACTGCAGCCATAAAAAGTAACCATGATATACTCGCATAAATTATTTAATATGTAAACATATTAATGTCAAACAGTGTGTAAGCTCTATAAAAACTAGAACAATTTGGTTTTCTGATATCCTAAACTAGCGATTCTCAAAAGTTTAAGGAACTGAGTAAGTACATATTAATACTAAGGCAAAAAATACAAAATAAAGTTTAAAAAATCCCCCTCTGGAACTGGAATGAACTATTGCTTGGAGGATACTGTTTAATTACGTGCTCAGTCTTACTCTAAAGTTTAAATTATATAAGAGAAGAGGAGCTTGAAATTAAAATTCCAAGTGGGAAAGTCAGAGGTTTTTACACCAACCCTGACCTCAATTTCCAAGATGGCCTCTTACATAAAATGTACAGAGATCTGTTGTTTAAAAAAACAAAGCTTATTTGTCCTTCTGATGATTACACATACATTGTTTGTTACATTTTGTTACATTGGACTTTTTTTTAGCTCGTATTGCTAACAGTACAGTATCTTTTTCTACTTCGCCCATGTCCTCTTGAGTTTATGTGGGACGTTTCTCCACAGTGATTCTTATAGAGAATCTCTGAAAATCAGCAAGGCCTTTAAAAACATGTTTTTTCTTGTTGTTGCTGAATAGTTCCACGTCATAGCTGACTCATTCGTATTCAGCTTGAAAATACCTGATAATGAAGTGAGTAACACTTAAGGCAGCTCAAGAGCCAGTGATGGTAATAGTACCACAGTAGAGAACTATGGTAGTAAACAGGGATTTGAGTAATTATATGATGCGTGTAGTGACATCAGGCTGCCATTTCCAACACATGACTGGTGCGGCTCTGACTCTTCTGGAATTGGAAATATTAAACTTAAATTAGAAGCTTCTATTTCAGTTTTTACCTTAATTGGAATGTTTTGTTGTTTCAATAACTTTTAAGTATGATTTAATTAACTTTTTTTAACTATATGATACCAAAAACGATATAATATTCTTCAAAAAAATATTTAATTTTGCTACTTAAAAACAAATAGAATTGAAAATAGTTTATGATCTTACCTTTTTTTTTATTTGAAATGCATGCACCTACCATGTTCCACATGCTTCACTCTCATTTAAAACTGCACTTTAAATAATCTGGCTGCTTCAGTGGAGATGATCCATAAGGAGGAGAGTTGTCCTGGATTGCTTCTATTCCAATTCAAATTTTCATTTTACTGACAGTTTACAGTCTTTTTAATGCCTAAAAAATGACAGTCTGATTTCTATTGTGCATTTTGGGCTAAGCACTGCTCCCTATCACTGAGGCGTTTTCTGCCTCACCCTGCACATTTTGACCACGCATTTATGGCCAACCACAAAGACCATACGTGCATAATCATTAAACGTGTATGACAGACTGTACAACGTTAGCATTCTTTGTACGTGTGTAATGAAACATGTTTATTGACGATATAAAAAGAGAAAGAAATGAGCGTGCGCCAACTGTCTGCCTCATTCGCTGTGTGTCACACAGCGCCACCAGCGGTGAGGAACAGCTCATCCTCACTTCACTGGAAATGCGTAATTCATAATAATTTAATTTATGTGGTTTTGACCACAAGAAAACTTGAAATATCATAAAATTATTGAACAGATACTTTTTTTGGGACAATTTTTGCAAATCATTGACCATACCTCAATGAAACCAGGTAAGTACAGTTTGATTTACTGTGTCATTCCACCATCCTCTGTAAAACAAAATTAGCCTCTCTTAGATACAGAAGATATTACTTTTATGCTCATATTGTCTTTAAATATGCTGTGTAGATCTGAAAGATCTGTAAATTAAATGAAAAAAATTCAACAAATTACTCTTAGAATTTCAATACCTCTTTCCTCCTTTGTTTAGGCTAAGGAACCCAAAGCTGTGATTAAGGTGGACACTATTAATGCAACGTTCCAGCCAGAAAAGATAGGAAATCCCAACGGCCTGCAGATCACCTACATCAAAGACTACAGCACCCGTAATATCTTTGTCTATCATGAGATTGGCAAGGTGAGAATGTCTATTATCTATATAGCAATGAGTGTAAAACAGACAGTGTGAAGTGTCATTTAAGAAAGATGCTTTAAACTGTCTGGCTTGTGTTTCTGTGGAAGAGGCTTTGAGCCTTTACCAAATCATTTGTACCAGTCTTTCCCTCCCAGTGGAATCCATTATCGGATGACATTCAAGCATCACATCCATCATTCTCCGTCATCCAGAAACACAGTGAAATATATTGAGCAGTTCCGTGTTTGTATGGGATTTATTTGTTGCTGTCTGTCACCTGGGAGTGGGGCGTTGGCAGCAAAATCACGTTAGAATCATTGTATTAGTAGAGATCTGCAGAGTTGCTTAGCTGACTTTCTCCTTGAGGGAGAAGCATAGTGGAACCATTTGGAAATAAAATGTAGAAAAATGACACATCAGGCTTTGCTTTTATTATTCCTATTGTATATAAAAAATTTAGTAACTTTTGACACACAAATTGTAATTGGAGTTTC
Organism: Apricaphanius iberus; assembly: GCA_028564705.1. NCBI lineage: Eukaryota > Metazoa > Chordata > Actinopteri > Cyprinodontiformes > Aphaniidae > Apricaphanius > Apricaphanius iberus. The sequence goes on along the minus strand of JAPXFQ010002555.1, from coordinate 136,860 downwards.
AAATATCAAAACCATTTACGCTTGCATGAAAATGTTTTATATTTGTTCTGATTGGTGGTTCATTAATTTTAACTGACTTGAATTGTTTACATTAATCACTGGTAAGCAATTTTCTGGCCCCTTCGTAGTAAACTATTGGTTGTTGTTCCGACTATTCACACTGCCTTAAAACAGGATTTATTTATTTGTTTAATTCATTTATTTATTCATTTTTTTTCGAAACCGAAGACTTCAAAGGTTCATTAAGCATTAAGGGCCATTGTGAAGATAAGAAAAAAATGGAGGAGTTAATTTCTGCCAAAAAAATCTGAAATATACTCAACTACTAAACTTGAAAACTGAAAAATTTCCATGATTAAAGGCATAGATTTTTTTTATATTTAAACTGACTCATTTCCTGATATTATAAAGTCATAAATGTGCAAGAAAAAAAAACCTAATTTGGCAGACAAAACTCTGAAATGTATTCCAAATCAGATAATTCCGGAAGAAATTGCCAGAAGTCCTATAAGATTTAAAAGCTTTATTTAGGAAATGTGCATCTGGATATTTATAAAGGTGTAAATGGTTCATGTAGCTTTTTTCTGGATCAAAATGCCTTGATCGGGAGAGACTGTGAAGAAGCCATATTGCAACTTCTTCCTCACAGTCTCTCCCATTTGAGGCATTCATGACAAGTCTGAATCCAGACAAAAGCTGCATGTACCATGTACATTTTTGAAAATATGTGAAATTAAGAAATACCTGTGCTTTTTGGTGGAAATTAATGCTTTTTCTTTTAAACTTTTATATACAATGGGCCTAACACTATAGGTTCTTATGGTCATTAAAGGTTCTAAAAAATATATACTGATTTTTTTTTTTTTTTTTTATTCCTTACTGTACACAAAAATGTGTGAGCTGCTTAAAACCCTTATGTTTTTTGTTTATGTTTGCAAATGCTTCCCTAAAAAAAATACCAACAAATTTAGCAACAAAATGTTGAGGATGAGTAAAACTTTCTCTCAATTTGAATCAAACACTGAATTAAAAGGCTTTTTGAAGCCGTTCAATAGCAAGAAGCCATCATATTTTAAAGAACATTAAACTAATTTGGCCACTGCTGGACATTGAATACAGAAAAGGACACTATGTTTTGTTTTATTTTAAGAAAAGAAAAGGACGGGAGGTAATGTGGTCATTGTTATCGTCCACTTATCGTTAGCGAGGTTAAGTGCTCAATATACCGTGATATAAATTTTTGCTCATATCACCCAGCCCTACAATGTACTGTATTTTAAATAAAATGTATTTTATCCAGACGGAACACTATACACCAATATAAGGTAATACATGACCATAAAGTGGGGAAAAAAGGGCTTCTTGTTTTTTCAAACTTTCTTTTTAATTTGACACCCTTAAGTAAAATCTGCTGCAGTTGTCTTTATAAATAACTTTATTATTTAACAGCATCCATATATTTGTGTAATTTAGTCAAGGAATAAATGTAAAGAATCCAGGAAATTATTGAATCAGTATCAAAAAGACCAAAGAAACACAGCAGGGATATCAGGGAGAAAGTTGTGGAGAAATGTAAATCAGGGTAAGGTTAGGAAGTCAATTTTCTGGAAATAACAAGAGTATGACAATTGCCAATCTACAAGTTTACACTAGGTTTACACTTTAGAAAAACTATTTATTAATCATTGTTTTGGACATTTTCGCTTTAAAGTTGCCTGTTGAATAATGAATCTTTAGTTACCATTTATGTTTTCTTCTGTTTATTTTAGGAAATTGTTGACTGGTTTAATTCAATTCGCGCTGTTCAACTACAATATCTGAAAGTGGCCTTTCCTGGTGCAACTGATGCTGAGGTAGACAAATTAACCTATCCAAAATATTTGTTTGCATTTCTCTCTTTATCCCTGTTCATAATGCATTCCTTTAAAATACTGACAATATCACTTTTTTATGTACTCCCCATAAAGCTGGGACGTTGTTGCACAAGTGCTCTTTTCTTTATGATACTGAAAAACTATAACTACATGAAATTTTTTCAGCTCATACCTAAACTGACTCGGAACTTTCTCAAAGAAGGATACATGGAAAAAACAGGTCCCAGAGTAAGTAAAACTTTTGTTTTATGCATGTATGAGCATAATTATTCCTTTCCTTTACTGTAACTCCTTTACCCATAACCTGTTCACTTTTTTACTTTTTTAAATTTTAAAGATGTCAATATAATTTTTTTAAATCTCATTATTATTATTATTATTATTATTATTATTATTATTATTATTATTATTCCTCTGAATTTTTCTAAGATTATATCTTTATTATGGAAAATAACCTGTGTTACTTCCACAGCCATTTTTGTTCATGTTTGAGGTCTATTTGTTATCTAATCCTCTCTATCTCAAAGATAAATACAGTTCTTTTACCTTCTGTTATTCCAGTTTGCTCTCTCCTGTCCTTAATTAAAAAAAAAAAATGGCTAAATAAGTACCTAGCTCAGCTGTCGGTGTAACTAATATTTACCTGTCTGTCAGGCTGGGAGGCAGATAAGATCACCCACTCTCCTCTGTCTGTACATCTAGCAGCCAGTTTGAGGAAATGAAACAGTTCCTTGTGAGAATTGACTTAATTCTCAGCTCTCACATACAGTTACGGAATGCAGACACGGAGTGCGTAAATCCACAAAGAAGCATTTATGAAACTTTGTGTAAACATGCAAAGCTGTAATGTTAGATGTATAAAAGAAAGCAAAAGTTAAAAAAAGATACATACACATTTTTCTCATTGTCTGAAGTTACATCAGACCAAATTTTACCTATTATAGGTCAGCTAGAATTACCAAAATTATTTCTATGTGCAAAATACCACAATAGAGTGAGAAAATGTCAGAGATTTATGTATTAATGTTGTCATAATTGGAAGTTTTTCATCATTTCTTAAGTATTGAACTTTGAACTGTATGACCTGGGTCAGACATTTTAGGTGTCCTTCCACAAGCTTCTCACAATAGTTTGCTGGAGTTATGGCCGATTCCTCCTGACAGGTGTACCTCTGTCAGGTTCATAGGCGCCTCAGTCTTACGCTTCTTTTCAGTTTTGGGCACAAATTCTTTGTAGCATTAAGATCAAGGTTTTGTTCAATGGTAAGCATTCACAAGCGTTCTAACATAGTTAGCTGTAATTTTAGTCTATTCCTCTTGAGAGAACCGGTGTAAATGGTCAGGTTTGTTGGCCTTCTTACTCGTACTCGCCTTTTTAGGGCTGCCCAAAAAAGTTTGATGGGACTAAGATCAGGGATTTGTGATGGCCACTCCAATAGAGCTCTGGACGTCACATGACTCTCAGAACGTAGGCGCCATGCTTACAGGCTACAATGTAATTAAAATGAATGTCACCAGCTGTGATTCTGCTCCGTCAGAGTTTACTTCGCCTTTTAAAATGGCAGATATTGTATATACCGGAAATCAAACTATCTCCGACCCTTACCATGCCCCTGGAATACTTTTTATACCTTGAAACCTGAGATTTCCTTGCATATACAATTTCCTGCTTTTTATGTGTGTCAATATCAGACTATAAATAATCATTGCTTCAAAAAAATAAATTACACCTTACTTTGTTTCTTTGATCACAAGACATGTATACAGTACCATGCAGACAACATGAAAATTGATTTGATTCTGCAAAGTTTTACGAGATGTTTACTTGTTGCTATGTGAGGAACAAGACAGAAAAAGCCCGGCCAAAATAACTGTAGGAAGTCTGCTGAGAAGAACCTGATATGATGTGGTCGCTACATAAGAGTAAGCCTTTGCTCATGAGGTCCCATGGGGAGCCTAAGTCTCCTCCCCTTCCGGTCGGCATATGTTTCCCAAAACCGAAAAAATAATGAATGGAAGTCAATGGAGGGATAAAAGTTATTTTCTGGACTGCCTTGTATTACGTTCTGAATTACACATATGTTGTACTTCGATTTAAATGATAACTAACGATGTATGTTTCAAATTTTTTTCCAGTGATTTGGGATTTATTTGATTGTAAAAATGTGCATTTAAAATGCCTACAATCATAACTTAGAAGTCGCAAATATGACGTAATTTTGCTAACGGGAGTTAGCACTAGCTATAGCACGTAAAACACTCACCTAGAGATTGTAGAGCTTCTCCTCCATGCTGGCTCTCACTCCACTGACTGCTTTACCCCCGACATAGCTGCTACTTTCCACATGGTCAGATTTATAGAGGTTTTCTCCATGTTTAATACTGCTTTCTTCGTCCTGGAGGCTACGGCCATCACTCTCCTTCTTCTTCTGTAGTTGTGGTCCGCTAAGCATTTTTACCCAAAACCTAAAGTAACTTTTACCTCCGGTCAAAAATCAACGTTTTCTCTGCATCAAATTAGTTTTTAGAATTCACGGACATCATATATTCGATCCACGCCGCATTTCAAACTTGATCAGAAAATAACTTTAATCGCTCCATTGATTTTAGCCTGATCGCTCACACGGTTCATTGCAATGATCCGTTGTTTTTTTGCGTTCTGGTTCCTTGTGAATCTTGTAAAACGCTCTTCCCTTATCTTGTCCAGGTCTATTTTGCCATCCTCGGACGCAACAGGTATCCACTATATTTACCGTTTCTAAGTTTATAACAACTGCGGGTACAAAAGCGGCCATTCGATTTGAACTGTTGCATGATGGGAGTGACGTCATCTCCCAAAGCTCTATACCTTGACTTTGTTGTCCTCAAGCCACCTTGTTACCACTTTGGCTGCATCGACTTGGAAGACCGTTTTGAACTTGAGCTTTGAGTTCAAGCTTGATATGTTTAGAGGTTGCTTTAATATTTCAATTTAATGGTCTTTCCTCATGATTCCATACATTTAATAAAGTGCACCAGTTTTTCCTGCCGTAAAACAGCCTCAGAACATGATGGTCCCACCTCCATACTTCACAACTGGGATGGTTTTCCTAGGCTTACAAGCGTCCTCCCATCGATTAGTTTCATCAGACCACATGACGTGTCCCTGTGTGCATTTGCAAACTCCGATCTCACTTTTTATGTTTCTTATGAGCCTGTTTCAAAAGGCACGCCGTGGCGGCATGTTAGGGTAATAATGTGTGTCCTAAAAGTGTGTCCTATGAATGCACCTTGGCACCAAGCTAGACGGCAATATTACCTCTTAAAAATGACCAAAGGCTTCTTGAATCCACCTTCCACTTTTCAGCATAGTAGTGCTTTTGTTTTCTAAAACACACTTTAGAAGAATGGCTTTCTTCTCGCTAAGTGGCCTTTCAGCCTTTGTCAGTAAATATATTACTGTGGATAATCACACTGTCTTATCAGTTTCACCCATCATTTTCACAAGGTCTTTGGATTTTGTTCTGGGGTCAATTTATACATTTTGGACCAAAACAGGGATGAACATGAGTCGTATTCCCATCATGTCCATACGTGCCTATATTTGTTGGGGGAATTGAATGCTGCATCTTCAGGGATCGGGACATTGTTCTCAAAGGTGAACCAAAGTTGTGCAACTCCCCAATCCTCTGTCTAATATATTGGCTGATTTCTTTTGACTTTTGTGTTGCAACGAGGAAGTGGTGTGTTCAAGTATGGCCTAAAAATACACACATAGTTGTGCCTCCAATTAGCTCCAACCTATTACTTAACGTACCAAAGTTTCCAAAGCCATGACATCATCTTCTGGGCTTTCCCTGATTTTTAGGCAGATTTTTAAAAGGTTAACTAAATCTCTGACATTTTCTCTCTTATTATTGTGCCATTTAGCAAATTGAAATAACTTCAGTAATTCTAACTGACCAAAAACGAGTAAAGTTTGGACATATTTTTGTATTTTGATTTGGTGAATAGTAACTTCCGGTTTCAGCTGTACCTAAAGCTGCTTTCACACACCGGATTCAGAAAGAGGCTCATTCAAAGGAAGCTGTTGAAACACCTGAGGCTGTTTGATCCAACCTGTTCTGCCGTCATTCAGACACAGACGTTCTGTTTAATCTCCCTAGACAGACAGATGAAGAAAAAAAAAGCACCTGCGGATTTTTCTGTTTATTTAGTTAGTTGTAGTAATCCCACAACTAGGGATGTGTTTTGCCATGAGACACATACATAGAGTTGTGCTCTGGAAGAAATTCATAGTAAAGTCTTTTCCGATATCAATGTGCATCTACTGGTGGTTTGACAAAAATGTATATATAAAAAATTTAGAGTCTTGGAACATTACGACTTTTAGGTTTTCTAAACCAGCCAGCACATTCTGAAAACAAACCAGAACACACCATGCTTCAGTTTAAAATACACACACATTGCTACTGAAATAGGCACAATACTGCTTTATGTCTGTGTTACTGATTCTATTACTTGATTTGTTTCCCTGTTTGTCCACACAGCAAACAGAAGGCTTCAAGAAGCGTTGGTTCACACTGGATCAGAGACGGCTGATGTACTTCAAAGATCCACTGGTATGCCAGTCTTTTTGCACACACGCAGGTTCATCTCCAGGCATAAAGAGTGAACGATTACAATCTTATGGTGCGGTGCGTTCAGACTGCACGCTTTGTCAGCATCAAGCAATGCCGTCAAAGCGACTACTTCGACGCATATACACAGCAGATAAATTTTTTTGCTAAAGCTTGCAAAGCTCGTAGGCGGGCCTTTCTCTACTAGATGTTTTAAACACTAGCGGCTCGTAGTTGGCAGGGCAGCGTCGACGTCGGGCAACGTGATACGTTCTGATTGGTTGCCTTGCTGCGTTAATACCGTCAAAAGTTCAGCTAGCTGAACTTCTGCGTTGCTGCCGTTTGCCGCGTTGAAGCTTGAAACGTAGGAAAAGCTTGAAAAGTTGACGGAGCCAACGCTCACAAAGCGCCGCAGAGACTCCGACGCTCCTCCGACGCTCCTCCGACGGCCTCAACCATAGATTTAACATGTAATCTTGCTACTACTGACGCTGACATTTGGGGCAGTGTGAACGCATCATTAGAGATGTACCTATCGGACTTTTATGGCTGATTTCCCATCTCTTGTTTTTTGTAAAGCTTTGACTTGGCAATTAATTTTAGCCTATTCTTTTATGTCTTTAAGAACTATAATTTTATAGAACATGAAAAAAACACTCAAAATACTTTTTTTAGCCTTTCTGCTATGAGATTTCTTTAATTACATATATAGTAAGTAGAGGCGATGTCATGCCGCGTTGTGGTTAACCAGTGGCTGAAAAACATGATCAAAGGTGCTTTTCCACTGCATAAACCTGTTCCCAAACCAGGGTAGTTTTCTGTGCTAATGTTTCCTACGAAATCAGACCCTGCTAAAACAAAGCATCCCTACCGCATGATGTAAACATTTAGCTACCAAAGCTGTGGATCTCTTCAGCTCCTTCAGACTTATTAATGGACGTCTTGGCTTTTTTCTCTAATACTCTCATTGCCAAAACTTTCGGTTTGGATGTATCTTGGTAGTTTTGCAGTTGTTCAATAATCTTTTCATTTTGAGATCATGTGCTTGTTGAGGTGTGCAACACTTGGGTAATTTATCATGCTGCTTGTTCTCTAATGTCAATTTCAGCCTTTCAAGGATCAATTTTACTTATCCAGAGATTAAATTAAACACAGGTGAATAGGGATATATATTGGTAAGAATCTGATGATACAATGTGTATCATACGATACGATATATTGCGATATATTGAGATACTATGAGTAAGACGATGTTTTAATTTTTAAAACATAATTTTACTATAGAAAAACTGTCAAAGAATTCTAAACACTCCACTTCCAGTTTCTTACTAGATCTAGTTGTGCCACTGGAACGAAGAAGGTGAAAATAGCCACAAACTACCAGTCATATTTTTAATATTCATACAAAAATTACTGTCATCATCAATAATTCCTTTCAAATTTCTACAGAATAAAATAAAAGTTATACATTACTTTTGAATACCAATACAATATTGAGATTTTAAAACTCACGATTTAGTGGTGAAATCAATATTTTCTTATATCCCTACTTTTATTTGCTAATTAACTTCTAAAGGCAATTAACTGCACAGGTTCTGGAAAGAAATGGATTCAATACATATGTATACTATGCTTTTCAGATTTTTCTTTGTAAAAATTGTTTTAATCCTTTTGAATGTTAAATTTATCTATGCAACTTGCATACGTTCCACATAATTCTAAATTGAAGTATATTGCGTTCAGAGACTGTTGCATTGAGAATAGGACGCGACATCTTACTGTGTAACTAACAATATCTGTCACATTTAACCTTTAACCATTAGGAAGGCATTATGCTTACAACAATTAAGCAAAACCCTAACTGCGTGATCCAACAAGCAGGCTTAATGTAAGCAAGTTAAAGGCCTTTTGATTTATTAATAAGATGAGGGAAATGAATAGTACAGCCATTTATGTTGAAAAGGGCCTGCTGGATAATGCCGAATGATAAAAAAAAAAAGTTTTCTATAATTTTTGCCTTTTTCTTTGATTTTGTTCTTGTTTGAAGGATGCCTTCGCTAAAGGTGAAGTATTCTTGGGGAACACTGAGAACGGCTACAGCGTCTCTGCCGGCCTGCCGGCTGGGACCCACTGCAACAGCGCTTGGCAACATGGCATTACAATAGAAACACCCGACCGCTTCTTCCTGTTTACTTGTGAGACAGAGAGTGAGCAACAGGATTGGGTGAAGCACTTCAACAATGTTATGAACCTCCCAATGTCCCCGCAGGATTACACAAGTAAGGATTCATACCAATAAAATGTTTTTCTTTTAGTATCAATGTTATTATTTATGAGTATTTTATTAGCTGCAATGAACTTTAAGTGGGTTTTTTTGGCTCATTTCCCTCAACATATTAATAAAATAGACTTAAATTAGACAAGAACAGAATGTTTTCCTTGACATTTAGCAGAGATGGTATTTGGAGAAAACAAACCAAATAAAACTTGTTTAAAATGTACACTCACAAACTAATTTATCAAAAAGGTATCTCTTGTAATGCTTAAATAATTTTACTGGTAATTGAGGTACTTTTCTTCCTAAACTCAGTCTGATTTTTTTTTTTTTTTACTGACTTTGGATTTATGTTTGTGTTCAAGTGGAAGCCTTGTTAAATCGTCGACACTGAAGATTGGAGGCCTTTGGGACCTTTCTGACGGCATGACGATCATCTTCAGTCTGACAGGCCCAACCCTGAAACTGCTACTCACAAGCGGAAGTTTGTTGCATATTCGCCAAAATGTTATCTTCATGTTAAAAAGTGAGAACAATTGTATCAAAAAATTGGCTGATGGGATTAATTATATTATTAATTATATTTGAATTTAATACCACATTTTTCATTGAACTGAAAGTTATTATTGTACAACAAAATTATTATTTAGGAGTCCAGACTCAATCATGAGAATGCGTTTTCTGCTGTAATACTTGTGGCTACGGTTCATGGTTAATAAACTCTGGTATAACATTTTGACATCGGTAATTAATTTATCTGTACATTCCTACTGCATCATCAATTTCTACCCAAGTACATATGTATTGTAATTTCTTTTTCTCTGCAAGTTTCATGTAATAGAATATGTAATTTTATGGGAAACACTGTGATCTATGCTTTAGATAGAACCACATCCTAAGATACTAAAGGTGATTGGAACTTATTTAGGTACTCTGATTACAAGGTTTAACATTCTACACTATAAGTTACAGGAAAAGAAAACGTCTGTGTTGCAATGTTCCCATGTGTCAAAATGTTACTACTAATCAAAGAAAGAAAAACAGTCATCAGATTATCCACTCTATAAAATAATTTGAATTTTCAAGTTTTAACATTGTAAATGTGTATATCTTGTCTGCAGTTATGGTCTTTAAAGTTAAGAATGTGTTGCTAATGCATGTTTTTTTTTTTTTGTTTTTTTTTTTAAAGTATATATAGTACATTTACAATTTTAAAATGTATGTTGGGCAACATGCTCTGTGCAGCTGTATGGTTGAGCAGTACCTCTTTGTGGTACAACTCTTTATTATAACAAAAAATATCCATACACTTATTTATATATCACCCACAGTCATTGTTAAAAGAAACCCCACCCTCCAATAATTTGGACTTTGCTGAATAACTCAGCGGGAGGTTCCTTGGTTCTAAAATATTTTAAATCTAAACCCGGGTGTGCACATAACAGATTATACCATGTTAGTTTTGAACAAAGATAAAACAAAAATGAAAAACAAATGTGTACAGTTAATTTCCCCTTGAAAGAATTTGATACAAAATACAACCCTAGAACTGGATGAAGATGTACTTTCTTTTTTACCATGACTGATATTGTTACTTTTCAATAGTACTTGTGATTTTTCTGTATTTTAAAAATTTACTCATTTCAGTTTTATTATTTGCTTTTCATTAAAAGTATTTTCTTGTTTCCATTGCTGACTTGCAAATAATTTTAACTAATAAAAATCGGCAATAACATATTTTCTTTTGTGTACAACCTTTGTTTTTATTTTCTTGGAATAATTGTTTTAACAGTCCAAGGGCGCACATTCTTTAAATAAAACACTTAATTGGAATTACACTAATCAACACTGGTAAAGATACATTTCTTATTCCTCATATTAAAAATATAACTAAACTAGGTTTTTATCACCTGAAGAACAATGCTAGAATCACCCCTATTCTCTCTCTGGCCAATATGGAGACGCTGATATATGCTTGTATCACCAGCTGAATCGATTAATGTAATGCCCTTCTTTCTGGTCTTCCCAAAAAGAGTATTTCAGGTTTATAACTTTCACAAAATTCAGCAGCACGTGTCCTGACAAAGACCAGGAGGCGGGAGCAGATTATACTGGTCTTGCAATCACTGCGAGGCTCCCTGTATGTTTCAGGATTGGTTTTAAGGTTCTCTTATTGGTTTTTAAATGTCTTAATGGTCTTGGGCTTTCTTATCTCTCTGAACTGCTTTTACTGGATGAACCCTCGCGGCCTCTGTGCTTCTCTGGCAGCCGTCTCCTTGTCATCCCAAAAGTCAGGACACACACTCACTGCGAAGCGTCTTTCCATTATGGCCCTTGCCTCTGGAATAGGCTGCCAGAGGACCTCAGGGCTACAGAGAACGTTGATTTTTCTTATTTGTATGCAGGCTTAAGATTCACCTTTTTAGCTTGGCTTTGAACTGACTTATTTATTACAGTCTGTTTAAATGCTTTGCATGTTTTATTTAAATACATTTTATCAAAGTTTAACTATTTATTTATCATATTTTTCTTTTTCATTATCTCATTTATTTATCTTTTTACCTTACTATTTTTTCTTTACTGAACATTTATATAATGTTTTTCTTTTTAATTATTTTCATTATTTATTCTTCTTATCTTCCTATTTTTATTAGTTCCGGTTTATATTAGTTCCTGGATGGAGGTGGAGGTTTTCTTCAAATTCACTTAGTATTTTCCCTACCATACAAGATTGTGCAAACCATTGAAGAAACGCACTGATCCATTAGTATGCTCCATTAGTATTTGGTTTATAATCTTTTGCCAGGTCCAGGGAAAATATTAACTTTTGTGGCTCTTTCCATTATTCAAATGGCGGTTTAACACTTATTTTTTTAAATGATTAACTACATTTGAACTTACCTGTTTCCTTAGACTTGGTTTTTAGGCATATTAAATATTAAATTAAATATTTTTCTATTCTTAACTAGTTAGTGTTTTGGATCATTGACGTGTTGAAGCATAACATTTTTCCTCAGTTGTAGGTGCTTTGTGGTGACATTGAAAAACATTCAATGTCACCACAAGACCCACCCACTCTGAGTGATGCACCTGGACCACCATCAGCAAAAGACTCTCAGCATGATGATACCATCACAGTGCTTGACAATTGGAAGTTGAAAACCTACTTTTGACTCTTTTGACACACTTCATATCACTATAGCAAAAAAAATGTAAATTTTTCTTGCATCTGACCATGTATGCGTTCCTTGAACATCATTTCATTTGTTGATTTGGGTGGCTTCAGATTTCAGTCAATGTTAAATGTTCTAGTTTTGGAGTAAGTTCTTCCACCATCTCAGTCCATGTTTGAAGTGTGTTGTACTCACTTCATGGATAGCGACACCTGATCTTGATCTTCCATCTTTGGCTTTGGATTGTTCTTGGAATATTTTTGAAAATTATAACCAATTTTCCTTCAACAAAAGATGACAGTCTACGTCAACTGTGTGAAACTGTAACACAAAAGGGTGCCTCAACATGATAAATTTACCAAACAACCCTGACCTCAACCCTTTTGAAAAGTTATCAACTGTAGTAGTTCATACAAGTTGAGTCCATACAAAGAATCCAGCCAATTTGAGTGAACTCTACTATTTCTGCTAAGCACGTTGATCATATATTTACCTAAAATTTTCCCAAAGCTTTTGAATGGCCTTGCAAATGTTGTGGTTTTCTATGCGACTTGCTAAAAGATTAATGATTGTGTATTTTTATATATATATATAAAGACATAAAGACAACTAAATTCACATTTGTGCTCAAAATTCCTGTGTTTTTTTAAAATGTACTAAAGTAGTTATAGCATTTGAAAAAAGACAATGGTTTAAACGCATAAATAAAAGTTCAAAAGTAATACCTTTCACATTTATATACACTGCGTTGGAAGTATATAAACTTGTGACTGGCATTATACAGTTATTCCTAACAGTAAGTCTTTTGCCAGCATTTTGGAGTGTCTAAAGCCACACCTTGGTGTTTAGAGACATTAGGTTGAGGCCAGGGAGGAATACCCCATAAATCAATCGGCCTATGGCAGTTTTTCACCCTGGTGAGAAAGAGGGAGGACAGGTCTGAAAAGAGAGACAAGAGAACTGCAACCAAGAAAACTTCAAAGGCACCAGCTCATTCAAGGCTGGATATTTAGAGCCAAGGAGAAACGGATGGTTCATCTGCCATCATGGAGAAACCACATGGATAAACAAGACCAACAGGAAACCATCATGGATTATATCAAACTGAAGGATTTTTTACCTCCATCGCTCGTATGGCAACATTGGGAAAGAAGCCTAGAGGGACAAAGATAAGTTGTACATTGAATGGATGCTCTTATATGAGCTGGTGCCTTCAAGACAAGATAAATGAGGTGGAGTTTCCTCAAATTACAAATTATGTAAAAATGAAAAACTGATTTTTTTAAAAATCTTCTGCATTGTAGAAACTGCTCTTGAGATATTAGCAACTGGAGTCCTCTCAAAAACAGCTATGTACTGCAAGAGCTCACAATCAAAGACATGAAGGACAGTTTGTCCGTTTGACGGGCTGTTTCCCTACTGCTCACAAATTACTCATGTTGGTTGTATTTTAACCTAGACCCAGCAGGAGAGATATCCGCAGTCTGTAATTGAGAAATTTGAAGTTTATCTGATCTGTTTTTTAAATTCCATGATTGTGAGCATGACCAAATGGGAAGAAATTGGGCAACCATGGAAGGATCAAGCAATATAAGGACTCAGTTCATGTGAGTATTGCATTTAGATCTGCCCAATGCAGTACTATCTCATTGCCAACGCTCATTGCCATTTTTCTGTCTCTTCTTTGGTTAGGTTTGTCTCGTCTCAAACATCTTAAACTCTAAAGAATGTTTGGTTTCCACTTGGATTGCTTAGAATAGTTTCTCATTAAGTCAGAGCGCTTATCCACATCTTGAATTTGTAAATCTGCAATGAACTGCACTCTCAATGCCACTATCATTCCCAAAGTGGGACCTGCTCTGACCCCAGGGACTGGAGATGGAACTTTTCAAGTAGATGGTGGTGCTGCTGCTGCTGGAGCCAGTGGAGGTATGTGGGTGACATCCCTGCTCGGTGCAACACTTTTGGTCATGTGCACCATAGGAGTGGCGGGCAACATTTACACGCTCATCGTTACACGCTCAGAGGCTTTGTGCCGAACGGGTTCCATGTATGTTTACATCACTAACTTGGCCCTGGCTGACCTGCTCTACCTGTCCACCATTCCCTTTGTTGTCTGCACCTACTTCGCCCACGATTGGCTGTTTGGTGAGGCAGGCTGCCGCATCCTGCTGAGTCTCGATCTCCTCACTATGCATGCCAGCGTCTTCATTTTGGTTGCGATGAGCTTAGAACGTTACCGTGCCGTGGCCAAGCCCTTCAGTGCCCACAGATCGTCCTCTCGCAACAGACGGCTCACAGCGGGAATTATTTGGGGATTGGCTTTCATTCTAACCCTTCCCATGATGGTTATGATACAGCTCAGGGAGGGCAAGCCTACACTCTATGGGTTTGTTAAGAGAATCTGCTTCCCCACCTGGACACCTGAAGCCTTCAAGGCTTATCTCACTGTATTGTTTTTAACAAGTGTTTTAGTCCCTGGGTTGATAATTGTTGGATTGTATACTGGACTAGCAAGACACTACTGGACAGTGCAGGCTAGTTTAGGGGGTAGCAACCGCTCAGCCCGGAGGAAAGGGCTCAAACAAAAAGTGTTATCAATGATATTAAGTATCATAGTAGCCTACTGGGCGTGTTTCTTACCTTTTTGGGGATGGCAGCTCGCTAAACTCTTCTCACCAGATTCCCTCAAAGCTTTGTCTGCAGCTGCGCACAATTATGTCAACTTCTTTGTCACGTGTCTTACCTATGGCAACAGCTGCATTAATCCATTTCTTTACACTCTTTTGACTCGAAACTATAAAGATTATTTAGCGCAGAAAGGTCAGTCTGGGGGATCTAGCAAGGCTGATGCTGGGACAGCTATGACGACACCTCTTCAAGAAATCTAACCTGTAACTTTCTTCAGGAACAATTGGAAAATTTTCTAATCATCAGCCTGAGAGAGGATATTTTAGCCATATTGTCTTTCAACATTCTGTATCATATGTTTTTAATAACTAAAACCAAATTAGTCGAATAGATTAAAATCAACTAAATGTGCAAGCCTGGTGTTAGGGAATATTTATATGTAATTTAGACTTAATTAATTATTTGCATTTTTTTGGACTTTCTAACATTGAGAGGTTGCTTTACGCTCTACTATCAGAGTGGAGTGTTTCATCCTTGATGGGCCAGACACCAGGACTAGGTAGGAGGTACTGGAGAAGATCATCTTTAATTACCAAATACTAGGGTGACATCAGGTAAATTGAGACCCTTTTGGCAACAATAGACCAATCAAATTAATTGTTCATTTGCTTTTCGAGAACATGAAATCTATTGCGAACATTGTCTTTCCAAATATTAAAAAGGCTAGGAGGCTCAAACCTTAAGTGGTCGTTGTTATTTGATGGCTCAGTTTACCTGATGTCACCCTATATAATGTTGGGACTAAGAGCGTTTTTACATGGGACTCGAGTCCGTTTTGGACTACCGTATTTGCTCAAAATCCGATTATTTCGTAACATGTGAACACAATCTGGACAGTGTCAGGGTAGGGTCTGAGAAACCTTCCTTGGAGGTCGTATCGGACTTCAGGTATGAGTGGATACGGATCATGTGAACACAAGCTATACCCTGGCCGTACCTAAGACGATACACCTGCTCCAGACGGAAGTGACAACACCGCTACAAGAAGTTACTGAATCGCCACACGACCATAAAGAGACCAAAACAATGTTGTTTAAGCATCCCACAGCAACACAGGAAGTTACAAAGTGGTGGGTATACTACAACACTCACCCTGTAGATGGCTTCAGGTAGCAGTTGACCAGTAGACCAATGTGATGTCATTCTTGGCCGTTGCTCGATTTATGACGTCAGTACTTCTCACTTCCTTGTTTGTTGGATAGCTACTGAATCATTTGTATACCTCCACCTGCTGTTTTGGTGTGGTCCAGTACAGCCTGAGACCCGCACCATGTGGGCAGAAAATAAATATTAGCATTTTTCTCTTTCCGTTTTCTGGCACAGCCACACATGTAAAAACGCGCTAAAAGGATTGCACTCAAAAAACGGCAATTCCCCCTCCCCACCCCTGTTTCTCCATGTTGTCCAACATAGCTTATTAAATACCTGAAATGCCTGAAGGACTCAGTTTCACTTTTGCATAAGAAGAAGCTATTTTTTTCCACAATACTCATCAAAGACGATTTCAAGTACATATGGATACTTTCAAGATGTGCTTACTCTTCATTTTCTTGGAAAAAATAGTGTGAAAACTCCAACTGGAGTTACCCAACTGTTGTCTGTCACCAACCCATTTTGTTCACTTTTTTTTCCTTTGCATTCTGACAGATTTTATCATTGTAAAAAAAAACAAAAAAACTGAAGGTTACTGTGATTTTCTCTTCCATGTTTTCTTTGCGCAAAATGTTCTACGTATCTGCAGAAAATCTACTGACAACTGGTTATGTAAAGGATGTTTAACAATAATGATGTATTCATGAATAAAATACAGAGAAATTAATTGGTATAAAATGAACATTAATATAGCCCAATTCCTGTTGTCCAAATGACTGCAGCTTATGAGGTAGCTCCATCCAACAGGGCACAGGTTCCTGTAATATATTGTTGTCAACGGAGCAGTTTCTTTACAACAAACGAAAAGGTCACATTCTTTTCTTATCTTCTGTATATTCCATCTTTTCATTTTTTGATTTGAATGTTTGGGAAAATTAACACATTTCTTTGAAACCTCTGACAGAGTTTTCCCACTTCCCTCTTATGATACAAGAACAAAAGTTTCAATTGTATTCAATTTGGTTATATCCATGATTAAAAGTAGATTATACATGAATACTTTTTTACATTTCTAAATGAGTTCAACATTACAATTATTACAGTTGAGATGCCCAAGGTGGAAAACAATGGTGCATTTTTGGATGGCGCCACAGACATAGAGGTGGATGGGTATTTGAAGACATAATGTCGAACTGCAGGTTCGCTGAAGAAAAGGAAAGGCATCACGAAAACCACATATGTCGAATACAGATATTTTAGTTATTTTTTCATTCTAATCCGAACAGTGTAATATTTCTTTAAGTGTGAATACGATTTGGTTAAAGCCGTGTTAAATTAAGTTGTGAATGAGGTTTCCTGTCCTCCGAGGGAATGTGGTCAAATCTTGCAACATTCCTCAGCCTCTCTGCAGGCCTCTTTTGAGTCCTGCTGCAAATTGTTTCTGACGGAGCGCTTCATCTTCATCTCTCGTTTTTCACATCACCAGGTTTCACAGTATACTGTCTGCAATTTTCCAATTATAACGTTTTTCTCAAGACACTCGAAATGAAATGTATCTTTATTCAAAAATGTCTTACTGCTTCTTTGCTCATTATTGCTTATGAGGTTGTTAGCTTTTGTTGGCAGCTATCAGACCATGAATATTAGCAGAGCTTATACGGCTAATATTAAACATGAGCAGGCTTTTTTCCTTTTAGGGTTGCCATCATATGTATCTATCTTTACATTTTAAATATGGCATGGATGTTCTGTGAAATATGTGTACAACTATGACTTAATAACACAAATGCCTTTTTTGTATTATGTATACATAAATTCTCACTGAAGCAAAAAGAAAGTCAAACTTTTCCTTTTTCAGCTTTTATTGAATACTCCCAGCAACCTAGCAGTAAGATATGATATGCTTTGGCTCCATCTTTAGGCCTTTTCCATTATTACAACCAGTACAAAAAGTTGTTTACCAGCATGACAAAAGATGGGCCTTGACTCAGAACACTTTAAAACAGACTATTTTTTGCAGCAAAATAAAAATAATAATAAACTGTGACAGATTTCAGACCAGAACATAATTATCCTCTACTTGATCTTGATTCCAACAATCCTAGCGTCGCCGGTGATGTCAAAAAACTTGTACTTGACATCCCCCAGACGGTTGGGGAAGTGCATCATGGTGCCGTCAGGAAGTTTAACGTAAAACGCCTCCATGGTGAAGTTGACGTAAAACTGTAAGACGTAAGGAGAGAAAAGAGAGAAGAAGAAAAGGAAGCACAACTATTATCCCTGGTAAAATCTGACTTGTACAGTAAAAGAACGATGGAACGTCTGTTAAGGAACGACTAACGCAGCATTTTCAGCAGTGAATTGTTGTCTAACTAATAAGGCTTTGCAGTTTCTCAGTTTTATGACCCCATATTATCCTTTATGATCAACTGCTGATAAAGCCGTGCTCCAATCTAGATACTACACCCATTTGTAATCTTCCTATAGTTCTTATAATAATCGGGACATATGTGGGCAGTTATTTATTAAATAGGGTGAAACACAGGAAAACTTTTGAGTCTTTTCTTTTGTCACTACTTTTTGTTCCTTTATCATAAGGAAAATACAGTTTGGAAATGGTGAAAATGTTCGTTATGTTTGAACAATCCCTAAATTTGTTTTGTTTTTTTGTTTGTTTCAAACTTACTTTTGGGTCTTATTCAGTTATCTGTTATTTGATCTTTTATTATAATGAGGTCTTCTGTAACTGATGAGGTCCAGGCTTTATTAAACATGGTTCAATATAGAGGCAACTAAAGAGTTTTTAGATATACACTGTAATTAAGGATTCAACAATATCACTTTTTACAAACAGATGTGACACCAATACTTGGATCTGAGTACTCCCTAATACCGAGTACCAGTGCTGATACTTCTACCACACAGAAAATGCAATGAATTGGAAGACAGGTTTCCTTTTCTTCTCTGCTTGTTATAAATGATGATGAATTAGATAAAAAATAAAATATTAATAAAAATGACCATGAAGTAACATTTCGTGGTAAAATTGTGTGATATTGCAGTTTACACATTTTAAATTGCAGTTTATGGTTTTTGCTAACTTTAACGAGTATGACTACATTAGAGTGTAATCGGCCCGATGCCGGCTACCAGTATCAGTATCGGTGCATTTTTAAATTACAATTTAAAACAATGTGTTTGCTAAGTATTCATTTTTTTTAGAATAAACAATGAATGGTCTATGTGTTCCTGCAAATACAAGCTCAAATATTAAGACTGTATATGTAAGTATTTCTTCATAGGGTCCCCAAATTAACATGTTATTTTTTGTTTTTCACCACAATCTTGTATCGACTTGTTGCAACTGAACACAATGGGCTTTTTTTCAATACGTTTTGTATTAAATCATATGTGCTTAAGTCTAATTTTACACATTTAGGAGGAAATATTGTTGGCATTTTAAAAATGATTCCACAAGCAAACCTTGCATTCCTCTCCCTGAGCAAAGGGGAAGTTTCCGTCTCGCTGCTCTTCGCCCCAGGAACCCCCAGACTTGGAATTGCAAATGATGGTGTTCTCGTCAAAGCGAGGGTTGAAGTGCATTGCAATGTTGTCCATATCATGACCAATGTTGATGGCAAAGCTGTGGAGGAAGCAGAAATGGGTAAGAAGAGAGCAAAGAAAAGGGGAGAAGCATATCGCCATAAAGTTGTATTACACAGTGCAATGTCCTCTGGATTAAATGTTAACTAGGATCTACAGTTTAAAAAGCAATTATTGAGCTTGAGGAGAAGAGCATACATACCGGCTTGCGCCTTCATCAGGCTTGATTCGGATCTTAAACTCCTGCCCCTCCTTGAACGACATCTCTGTGACTTTCTGTTAAGAGTTATAAAATACATGTAGTTTACTGGGTCAAACACTTAATTCATAGTCAACACAGTTGAAAACATTTTATCACAGAAAAAACAGGACTCTTTTATGAAAACCTTTTAATTATTCTCAAATGAAAATCATACAGAGTTTTATGTCATAACCAGTTTATTCAGGTAATATCAGCAGCAGGTTTTTCGAGCCAAAATCTGTTACACTACGACTCGATAATGAGAGGCTCTATTCTTATCTTTGAAGTTGATGATCAACCAGGATTAAAACAATGTACCCAGGGTAGTAAAGACTACGAACGTGAAAACAGGAAGGTGCTCTATTTGTTCAAAGACACGTGTGATCATCGCATTTACAAGCAGTAAATACATAAAGGGCCCCTCTTAACGACTCCCCAAAACGCTGTCTTTTACACTCTATATATGTCTTTGTCTGTAAAAATACTGTGAGTGTGTGTGTGTGGGTGTACAAGTGCCGAAATTGAAATTTATTCAAAAAAAAAAAATCTGAATAAGCTATTTTCTGTTTTAAACTATTTACTATTCTATGCCTGAGAAAGTCACCCTCACTTTCCAGGGATTTTCCTTCAGTTCTGCTAAGTTGTTCATCTTGTCAATAAAGCCATAAATCCCCTTCACATCTGTGCTTCCTATCTATGACCTATCTCTGACCGCGTAGTTTAAACATGAACTTCAACATTTTGCCCCCTATATCTATACCACACCCATAGTTGCCTCACTTTATACAACACCTCTAGTCAGGTTGGCACTGGTTTATCATTGACTTCAAACAGAAGTGCTGAGAAATATTCAATGGTTTCACACCGTATTGATCCCTGTGGGGATGTTAGTAATTTAAAAGTCAAATTTTTTTTTTGTCTGTCCTCATTAAATCGAGAAAGAACTACGATTGAGACTTTACATTTTAGGCAGGTGAACCGAATACATCTGACAATGCTTATTTCTAGTCATTCAAGTTTTTTGCTTGAACAACAATATTGATAAAATCTCGAAACTTCACTATAAAGTAAAGACTAATAAATTAATGCAAATCTGGCTTTTGATATAAAATAGAAAAAAATGTCAAATGCAAATGTTAAAAAAACACATCTATGCAATTAATGGAGTTTTTCACACGACTTACCATCTTGGCTGTGGTCAGTGGCTTGTCCCTCGAGTGACAATGTTTTACACGCAGGTTATTGGTTTATATAATCCTGGTGACGTTTGAGGAACGAAAGAGCCAATTGGTTGTGAAGTAGGGCTGGGTGATATGGCCTCAAACCTATATTGCGATATGATTTATAGAATGTGCGGTAGAGGTATGTATCATGATTTATTCATTTTTTGTTAAATTCATTTATGTCAAAAGAACATTTACTATGCAAAATCTTTAAAAAAAAACTTTTTCCTACATAATGAAACACAAAAATGATCACAAATAAAAGATAAATGTTATAAAAAATAAAGTTCAAAATTCTCTACTTTCCTGGTTACTTATTTATGTGTTTAATATCGCAAAGCTAGAAACCTGCACATATCTAAATTAAAAATGCTTAAAGTTCACCAGGTTTCTTTCACGTTTAATGAAAACCAACACATTTTAAACTTGCAATATCTAGTTTGAAGATAAACACCAAACATAAGCATTTATGTTTGTGTCTCCTTGTTTACCTGAAGTATGTAAGCACACCTTGATGACATCATCAAAAAGTATGACCACAGTAAGGTGGTATAGTCAAAATACCTTTCCCACTATGGTGACATCAGGTAATTTTGGACATCAGGAAAAACGGGACAAATAAGGTTTCAACCTTTTATCTCTTTAAATATCAGCAGCCAACAAAAATGCATGTTACTGCCTTTAAACTGCAGTTGCTGTTTGTAATATGCAATCACTTTTATTGGTCTGAGATGGGAAGAACCCAGCTTCAAAAAATCAATGCTTCCGAAACATTGAAGGTGAGACCCCTGACACGTCAATTTTGTCATCATGATTATAAGGATATTGCAGCTAAAGTCATGTGAGTATAACAAAAAACATGAATGAAATGTATATTGTTATGTGTTAGGTTTAGCTTATTATCAAAACAAATGTTTCAAGGAAAACAAATTTTAGCTAATATGGTGTACTTCAGGCAAATTGGGACAACATTTTCAGCTAAAATGGGACACTTTTGGCTGACGTTAATGGTTATGATTTTAAGCCAAAAGGATCAGAAATCACATGGAAATGTAATTAGCTTGTAACTGTCCATATGTTACGTATTCAGATAAATAATTCATATTTAAATATATGTTGTTTCTGATTGATGCAATCTTTTTAAATTCAACTTATAGGCACAGGTCTACTTGAAAATCGGTTCCTGGTTTCAGGGTAGTCAAGTTACTGTGCTGAGGGTGTTTTAAAGAAAACATGTTTGTTTAATTGATAACTGACCTCATTAACTGAATAATTAATTGATGATGGATAACTGATTTTATAAACTAATACATTTTATTGTTATTCTTCAATTTTGTTGCCAATTCTTCGAACCACATCACCTTTCCCATTTTATACCTGAACCTCTGCCCAGATCAGATTGTGGTGAATTGTAGCCTTTAAAGTTTAAAATCTTGTAAACTATTGTTATTGGTAATACATTTTCTTCACAAAAATGTCACCAAGACTCTTTCAAATTCATTAATTTCACCAGGTTAAGCATTTTAAAAGTTTTTCTTGCGAGCAACCAAAAAGTGTCCCATTTTACCTGATGTCACCTTACTAGTATGAAGTAAAAGCTATTAGGTGCAGTAGTTACATCTACTGGTGCTACTTTCCAAGTTCAACAAGTATAAATATTTTAGGCAAATATAGCCTAAGTTTTATGAGGTAAGACACATTAATTCACCTTTTGGGTTTGTACACATAGATACATTCAACCAGGGTTGCCAAATTTTAACCTTTAAAGTTTAGTATCCAGATTCTTCTTCATATCTTGCTCACTCACTCTGCCCTATTACTTTCACTTTATAAATGATGAAGAAAAATGTAAAAAAAATAATGAAAGTGTCTTAGACTGAGACTAAACCCTCCCACACACTGCTGTTTGTGGACAGTGGTAATTTTTACATTTGCCTCGATTGGCCGAGAGCTATAGGTTTACTGTTTTTAAGTAGCAAAATGCTTTTTTACATTTGCAGAGATTTACACGAAGATTAAACAACCGCTAATTTGTCGTAGTAAGCAAGTAAGTAATTTATTTATATAGCGCCTTTCATAGACAAGGGTCACAAAGTGCTGGACAACATCACAACATAGTAAAGGTGTAATTGTCATAAGTCAAGATTAAAAGCATATTATATGAAACATAAAACAGAGAAATACATAAAATCATGGCAATTTCTCCAAGCTTATTTTTCACAATCAGACATTCAAAGTGGCAAGATGGCTGGTCAAAGTTTGCCCATCAAACATTATTAATTTATTGCCCACAGTAAACAACCAGGAACTAATGCTCCAACTTCTCTATAGTTACGCACATTATCTGTTTGTGGGTATTTTCCAGGAATATTTAGTTTAAATATAGAAATTGTACATTATAAAACAGTGGAAGTTGATAAGACAAAGATGGTAAAGTGTGGACCTAACTTGACATGCTACACAAAAGAAAATGATCATTGGTTGCTCTTATTTTCAACTTGTCAAACTGTCAGCTTAAATCAACTTTGTATATGTTGATTTTATTCAGATTTCAGCACACTCTGATTACAATATGTCATCGCAACAACATTGTGACACAATGCTAATCTGGTTTAAATGTTGCTTTTTTAAATTTTTTTTACGACTTACACCATCTGGACCTCGTTCTCAACCCAAACTCTGTAGTTAACCCCCCCTCCCCACGCCTTGTCCAACCTCCAACTTTAGTGACAGAAAATTTGTGACAGAACAATTTTATCTGAATTAAAAAGTGATTAGGCTACATTGTCACCAGTAAACGGTAACATGTTTTATTAGCAGTTAAAACTTTGTCTGGAACACGATGACAATCCTTAACATGTTGATTTTATTTTTCACTTCACTTTTGTTTAGTGTAAAACGTGTACTGTAAAATGGTACACCATGTATGTGGCGTCTACGTGTCATGGACTTGAGTTTTAGGAATATGTAATTATAGTTTCAGTGAGACGCCTACTCAATGCTGCGTTCAGTGGATGTATTTCTTTCTTTCTAAGTATTTCAGATGCGGAATGAAATAATGCCCAAAAGAACAAAAACAAATCTTTTATCTAGGTGTCGCTTCTCCTGTTTGTTTGTTTTTCCAAGCGAGTTACTGTATTTATTTATTATTTTTTTACATAGAGTAAGTTAGCTTTATTTGAAAAAATTTAAGTCAAATGAAACTTAAAATTGTGGTTTTTCGTAGTTATTTAAAGATAAAGAGAATTTACAGTATATTATGTCTTTGGTTTATTTCCAAATAATTTATGTATATTCTCAAGTGAGAAATAAAATGGGATTTGCGTTCATCAACTCGTAGGCCTACACATAAGCCCGTATTCATTTATTTATCTTTTATTAGGGCAGACAGTTTTCTTTTTTCCCATGTTCACCAAATGTAACACAGCCTCTGTTTTATGACGTCTGGGTATGGAGCCAATCCCTTACCAATGTTTGCATTATGGGCGGGACTAGAAATCGAAGCCAAACAAAGTAAATAACAAAGTTAGCTTGTCTGCTAGCTTCTATCTACTGGTATGATTTTAGCTAATTAGCGAATCAATTACCAATTTTTATTAATGCAGAAATTTAGGATAAAAGAGCCTTGACATGTAAAGGACATTTCGAGTCTATGTTGACTAAATGTAGAGTTGTTTTCTGACGGCTTTTAATTGATGTTTAGTAGGTCTTATATGAGAGCCAGTTTACTTTTTGATAACTTTTAATATTCATTTAAAGTCGGGAACAGCTATAGAACATTGCAAGATAACTTAATTTGGATTTGTTATGTGCTGTTTGTCTTTAGATATGGCGTCAGCGGCGACATGTCCAGGCTCAACACCCCCAGAGTCTATAGTGCCAGCTTGCATGTTTGCACCGGACCTACGGTGTGCTGATGACCCATCGGGGGAAGACGGGTTTGAGTTCGGCGAAGGGACAAATGGGGAGTCCGTGGATCATCTAGACTTGAGCAACAAGGTAGGCCCCCGTTAAAACATTTATTTTGAAAAAAATAAAATAAAAAATGAAGACGTTACAGCAGAGCAGAGATTTCAGGAAGAAAAAAAAAGAGTGCAGTGATGTCAAATCTTTACAGGATAGATGTTTTAAAAATGCAGCTGGAGTTGGATGTGCAGAGTTCCCTCTACATATGCACAAATCAGTTCAAACTTTTAACAGTGCATTGATTGAAATCGTGGCGGACAAAACCGATAGTGTTGAACTTGAAAACCAACGTGTTTCAAACTGTTGTTTTTGTCTTTGTCTCTCATTTTCAGCTGATTCTTGTGAGCCCAACAGGAGAGCAGTATGATTCCTTACTGCGGCAGCTAAGAGATCGGATAGAAGAGGGATGCGGAGAGACCATCTATGTGGTCGGGATGGGCTCAGGTAGTATGGATGAGTTTAAAGTTAAAATGCGTATTCTAAACATGAAATTGAAAATGAAAACCTTTCACAGACTCCGTAATAAACTATAAGGTTTCCAAACAGGTGTTATCAGTTGTTGGTGCCAACTAACATCTGTAATCAGTCAAAAAATGAAAACCTAATCCAGTTTCCCAGATGATTGTTTTTGATTGTTTTAAATTCATTGTAATTTTTCAGACTAGTGTTTTTTTCTAGGCACGCTTCCCTGCATGTTTTAGAGGTTTCCCTGCTTCAGCACACCTGCTTTCTAATGACTTATCAACAGGCTTTAGCTAAAAGCAGTTGTGTTAAAGCAAGCTAACATCTAAAACATGCAGGGCTGCGTGCCTTGAGAACCAGGGTTGGGGAAACTCTGGTCCAGACTGAATGTTTAACAACATTTTCTCTTTGGGCTTTGGTTGCATTTGAACTTCTTTCCTATCCAGTTCTGTGAGGTGACCGTTAGCTACGGATGGAAAACATTTGAGTCAGATGTGCTGGACATTATCTGATAGAGGTAGGAGCTCTGAACAGTCCGTTAGGAAAGTAAAGGAAGAAGGAACCAGTACAAACTGATGGTTGAATAATTATTTATGGGTTAGTATATATAGTGTGTGTGTCAATAAATGGAAAATTATCATATTTTAAGATCCAGCGATTTGATTTGGGGATCTCTACCAACGAGGGATGCAACGATACCACTTTTTTCAAACCGATACAATACCGATAGTTGGATCTGAGTACCTGCTGATACAGAGTACCGATGCCTACACATTTACCACATGAAAAAAATCCAATAAATTGGAAGACAAGTTTTATTTTCATCTCTGCTTGTTACAACAAATGATGATGGTTAATTTTATATTAAAATAATAAATAAACGCACATGGTATCGTTTAACTTTACTGGGTATAAGTAACTTACATTAGAACAAAATTTCCCTGAGTCCAGTAACGGCGTCAGCGGATCCCTACGACTAACTCACCCAAATGTTGTCTGGTTTTTCTAAACTTGCATGTTAAAATCGCTGATCCAAATGCAAACATGGTTAAGCCCCCCCCACTTGAAAGCAGCAGAGTTGTCGCTTTGGTCAACTCTGCCCCCTATTGGTTACTCCTTTTTGTTTGGCGTTTAGTTTTCATTCTAAAAAAAACCCTCTTCCACACACACACAAACACACATATGCACGAGGCCCTTTGTTGGCTACATTTTGCCCTTTACAGCAGCATGCTTGACCCATGTGGCATTCTGAAAGGGGGTGGGGGCGGTAGTGCATATCTAAAAGGGTGTCATTTATCAGAGCTTTGCAGAGAGAGTGCCACTTGTTCAGGAAGAAAACATGGCTGTATTCACGGCTGTTGTTCTGGTTGGATTAGCAGTTGACCTGAGTAAAGCTCAGTGTTTCTTAGTGTAATACAAGTCATTAAACAGTGGACGCCGATGTGTTGCAGTTACTTAAACCTAGATGGAAGTTAATGCACTTTTGACCTGGAAAAATATTCTATTTAAATGTATGTATTTTTTGAGTTTCTAAAAAAATATGGTTATGTGGTTTTATTTGGCTTTGTTTGAAGGTAATACATTATAATGAAGCCATTTTTTAAATTTTATGGTCACTGGAATTGCAGTCTTCACTTTCTAAACCTACAATCCCACAAATCTTCTCTTCCACCATTTTATTGCTTTTGGGTCTTTCAGTTAAGGTTCGCCCCTGTCTCTCATAATAGTATTCCTGCAGTAATCCCGCGGCTAAGCAGGTGTCGCCTCCTTCAATTTCTGTGTAGATGGAGGCGATTACGGTTTGGATGAGAAGGACATGGAAGCGTCGGTGGCCACAGTGCGGTCGCTGTGCGAGCAGATTGAGGCCGACCTGATCCTGCTGAGAGAGAGGACGGAAAGCGGCGGGAAGATCCGCGACTACCTCATCCGCCGCCGCGTTGGGGAGCAGGATTTCCTGGAAGTCAGGTATGAGTCATTACAGATTTCTAGGAACGGGGTTAATGATAGAAATTATTGCTTCATCATAGTTCATGAGGTCAGGTGGAGCGCATTTGTCCAGCAGTGGAAGTAAAATACGTTTTGTAGCTGTCCAGACATTGTAAAGTTTGTTCTGATGTAAGAATGTGTAACATTTTCCCATTCTCTACTGCCTACAAAAAGCTTTTGTTAAATATTCATGGTTTTGACAGGTTCATCTCCCAGCATGGTAGCTCCCAGCTGAGATTTCAGCTGGAGCTTTCTTTGTTTGAAGTGTGAATGTTCTCTCTCTGCTTTTGTGAGTTTTATATGGTCCTCCTTGAATCTCTCACCGGCCAAAGACGTTTAAACGACGTTAAGCAGGGGGCTTGGATACATCTGTGTTGCCTCTGGGAAGGAGTGGCAGTGTTTTAATGCTTCTTAGGCTACGTCCACACTAAGCCGATAAGGTTGTACGGGGAGTTAGACGCCTAATGTTATCCACTCAACACGAGCATTTACGCCCTGTTTAAGGTCCGTTTAAGGTCCCATGATTGCGCAATCCCATACAGACCTGTGCAAATACTGGGCATGCGCGTAAAGACGCACGAAAAACACGTATAATCTACGTGACGCCAGCGCCTACATAATATAAACAAGAAGCTCTACAGCACAGTACATATCTGCTTGTCCCGTTAACCGAAGAGAACAATAGCTGCTCAGAAGAAGAGAGAGTTTTTGGTGTGGACAGACGACAAGATCGATTTATTACTCTTTGCTGTTGTCTTTGTCTGTAGTGTCGTATTGTTATTGACGCAGCATTCATTGACGCCACTTCCTTTCATTATCCGGGGAAGCTGTCCACACTAGCTCGTTTAGCCGTTTGGATTAAGATTTACACGGCTATCTTAGTTATCCGGCCACAGACCTTAAACGACGCCGGGTTAGTGTGGACGATAGGGGGTGTAGACTAAATAATTATACGTTTAAGGCATTACCCGGCTTAGTGTGGACGTGGCCTTAACCTCTTACCTCTATGACAGCTGGGATGGGTGGAGTCATTTCATAAAAAAAGTGGAACAACTCAAACTAAAGTGGACACTTTTTCCTCGATTCATAACCTCGATTTAGTTTTAGAGAAACGGCTTAACAAACCGTACGCTGATATTCACTGATCAGGAAACCGACAGTAAACATCTCATTAATATCGTTTATCTTACTGAGGAGGGCTCCAACAAGCAACACTTTAATGATGAAAAAAATAACATATTGTATACCAGAGTGACTGTTTAATGACTTTAGATTAGCTGACATCAGAGCTGATTTTGGGCAACAGCTATTCAAGGATATTTGTTATTATTTTCCTTCAAGCTGAGATCTTTCCAGGTTATTCTGCTGCTTTCGGTGAGCCATGTCATGCAGGCTGGCGTTCATTCAGCATGTAAAGCAGCTGACTACAGTATGGCTCCCTGAGCAGATACCTGATTAAAAACCTAGCCAATATCAGCTTCTTAGACTCGTGCTACTCTACACTCAATATAAACAACAGAAAGTAATAGAAATGCCAAAAAACTGCACTCTAACAAATGCAATTCAGCTTTGATATTACAGAGTGACATTAGTTACTCTGTAATAAACAGAAAGGCCAAAGGTTGAATATTTTGTTGAATACGGATGTAAAACTTCTAACCCTGACCCTACTAATGTATTGGATCGATGTTATTGTGACTTAAATAATAAGATGTTATATTGTTTTATAAGGATCAGGAGTTTTTGTTATTTTTAAAACTATTCATTTTACAATAAAGCAATTGTATCATGGCATAGTTTTGGTCAGCGGTGGAATTTCTTTAACAAAAGGATGAGAGAGAGTTGACCCTTAACAGTAAATATTTCCATTACAGGTCTTAACAGCATAATGTGAAAAAATGTCTAGGTTTCGTCATTCCACGAGAATCTCCCACTGGCCCCTGTATGGTTTTACAGCTGTCAGTGATTTGGCAAAAAGCTTTAATTGATTTATTTTCAGATGTGTTGGGTCTAATTCCTAAACAGCCACAATCAGGTAATAACGCTCCATTTGGGTTTGCTGATGAACATCAAGGGCCGGATTTTTAAAATATCCACATAAGGAGCGCAATATTGCGCCAGAGGGCTGTCCTTCAATTGCACTTGATCTACTTATGGTGCATTCACACCGCCCCAAACATCAGCGTCATTTGCGGCAAGATTACATGTAACGTCTATAGTTGAGTCCGTCAGAGGTTCATCAGAGTCTGTGAGGTGCGTTGTGTGCGTTGACTCTGTCGACTTTTCAAGCGTTACTTGCGTTTCTACCGGCAACATAGCAAACGCAAGCAACACAGAACTTCAACCAGACTTGACGCAGTGCGCCAAACAATCAGAGCGTTGGGATCTTTGCTTGACGCAGGCAAAGTGTGCTGTCTGAATGAACCATTAAATTGCATGTGTAATACATAATAGGTGCAAAAGTAGTATTGAAATGAGGACTTTCCGGCCGCTGCTTTGAGCCAGCTGCTCTACCCACTAGGGCTGGGCAGTATACCGAAAATTTACCGATACCGAAATTAAGGAGCGTTACCGAAGTCATTTTGCCCCTGCCGGTAAATTTGGTAGTTGAAAAAATAAGAAAATATGTGTTATAGTTTAGCAGTGCTCCTGCCCCTTTAAGAAGGGAGCGTTGCTTTGAGTCACGTGACTACGCACAGTCATGTGGCACAGAGGGGAAGCGCTGCTAGAGAAGCTCTGGCACGGCTAATGTAGCTACTGTGTAGACTTCTCTACCATCTGGTTTTCAGAAAAATGCGACTAGCGACAAATACATTTATTTTTTTATGATGTTATTGGATACTCAGACTAACGTGGAGCACATGTGTTTGTTACTGCAGCCGATGCAGAGCGTTTGTAGCTCAACAGCTCCACCCGCCCAGGTCCTGCTGAGGCGGAGCAGATATTAAATCCCCTGTTGCTTTTGATACAGCGCTTGAAGCTGCCGTCTGTTCTCACCTGTGCTCCGTTGTAAAATGTTTTCTGTCTAAAATAAACGACTGCACACTAAAATCACAGATTATACCCGGCCCCTGTAACTTCCTCACCTCATCTGGTCTGTGTGATCACTTCTGAGTTTAACCTGGACTCTTATGAAATACAGAAAGCTGTTTGAAGCCGCTCAATAGCAAGAAGCGAATTATATTTTAAAGAACATTAAGGGAATTTGGCCAATACTGGACATTTAATACAGAAAATAACATGATTTAAGAAGAAAAAAAGAAAAGGGGGGTGGGTTGTCATTGTTATAGTCCACTTACCGTTATCGAGGTTAAATGCTCAATATACTACGCCTACAAAATGCAAACCTGTAGGCTACGTATTTTTCATTGCAAGTACGTAAAATAACATCTAACAAAGCTGTGATGACACTGGTACGACTTGCCCCTCTAAACTACGAAGAAAAGCTGCAGACAAGTGCGTTCTGCTCTAATGTCTGACAACACGATGCAGGAGCGTGGTGAAGCAGTTTCAGCCAATCGATATAGAAAAGAGGAGAATAACGAGTCTACCGACGTAACATTTGCGCCCCCCTTCCTCCTCCATACTTCCTCCTACCGTCTGCCTTAGCTCTGCCTCCCTCTTTGCGACACAAACGCAGTTGACCTTTTAGCCCCGGGTACAGCAGGTGAAGAATGGAGGCCAGACATGCCAGCTTTTGGTAAATGCGAACCGAAACAACTAACGTTAGTTTCACTGTGGAAACATTGAAGACGAAGTCTTCCATTTCCTTCTCATCGAAACTGTAATCACTTCCATCTACACAGAAATTGAACAAGGCGACACTTGCGGGAAAAAAAAGAAAAATTTGTGAGGGTTGTTTAGCTTTGCAAATGCATCAGGGTCTGTGTCCCTCATAAGATTTGGATAATTATGAAGAACAGTGGTCATAGTTGCATCGTCTAACGTTCCTAAACTTGCATTTTGCACAGTGAGCAATTATGATGGGAACATCAGCCACCAGAGAGCTGCAGGTGTAGAAGCCAAAATTTGGGCCTGCATGGCACGTGTAATCAACACGTGCATCAATTCTCAGAAGCTGACAAGATGCACGTGGTACTTCCACGAAAGACTTGTCATTAAGCGATTCTAGGAAATGTTTTGTTCCCAGCTTTTCTGGCCTCTTCAGAACCAGACAGTTAGGCGCCTTCAAGATAAACTAATATCAAGCCAGGCGGTTGCGCTGGCCAAAAAACACCAGATGGTTCCCGTAAGTGACGCAATGAATAAGTATAAAAGATAGAGCTCCTGTTAGAGGAGCCAGAGGGTTTTAGTTGGTCTGCTGGGATCTCAGCGTGGACGCCTGCTCAGAGATAAGGTATGTCAATTGTTAATAGACAATGGATATAGAATGTTAGATATAGAGGTCAATGACCTATGTAGCATTGTATTGAGAACCAAGATCCAATAAAACCCGGCTGAAGCTACTTTCTAGAACAGAAGCTGTGTTGTCCTGAGTCTTCATTATAGCTATATATCTATATCTATGTTTTGCATGTAATTAAAACCAACAACATTTGGCGAGCTTAGCCAGGGTCTGACAGCAGCCGAGCGCACCCCGGCTTCAGGGGAGAAAGGCCGGCCAAAATAGATCCTTCTGAAGGTAAAATAATTTTACATTTTCTCCTCTGGTGTCGGAGTTTGTCTGGATGCTAAAGTCAGAAGAAGTTCCTAGGCTTTATCAGCTTCTTATCTGGAAAATACGCTGCAGCCAATATCTCCCGGGAGATAGAGCTGTCTAAAATTTGCTTATAAGTGTTAAAAAGGAAAAAGAACCCTGAGCAGATACGAGACCCAAAATTGGACTTAGAGACAGCTGTAAAGAGAAAAAGAAGAGACAAAGAAGAGATAAAAGAGACAATATAAGAAAAACAGAGTAAATGAAAATAGAGGTAAAAGAAACTGTGCCTTAGTTTTAAGAAAGAACAAAAAAAATAGTATAAATGAGAAAATAATAAATAAATAAAAAGTTCTTAATTTATAAATCAGACCCGGTGAGGCATGCATATGAGCTGTAGGCCAATGTAATTATGACATTCTTAAAAACAAAACAAAATAAATGCGATCTACAAAATAAATTATTACCCTTTTAATTAAATGCACATTAAACTATTTTTAAAATAAATTTTAAATAAGCATGAAATAATTCAATGCAGTTAACCTGTGGCTATCAGCTTGTACAAGCACACATATAATCAAATCAAGTGAAACTGTTTTTCGTTTTACTGTTCAATATTAAAATGTCCAATGCAGATATTTTAGTCGGGTCAAATTGTAAAAAATGTGTATGACTTAACTAGACAAAATAAGAACTATGAACATATTGCAGACTGTCAAGAACATGTGGAGGTAAAAAAACCAAACATTAAGATTGTGGCCAGTACAGTAGACAATGTCTATATTTTCTTTATTTAAAGTATTCTAATCAAAAATATAGGTTTTATAGGGAGTGTTAAAAAGGTAGCAGCAGAAAAAATACATGTTTCAAAGGCATCATGGTTTAGATGAACAGTGCTCAGGTTTCCATCATTATGGAATTGGCCGTAGCAGTACCAACATTTATTGGTGTACCTTTTGTTTTTTTAACAGAAATTTGCATCAAGACAAACCCCCCCCCCCAGTTGACTAGCACTATGGACGTGTAGTGGAATTTTTAATTCCACTTTTGATAAATTTCTAGGGGAAGCAATGATGTCTGTAAATTATAATTCTTGTTTGTCAGTAATTTAACAGGCGCAAAGTTAAAACGTGCCTTTCAGAAGCTGTAAAAATAGACACTAAAACAGCCAGCGCAGCAAAGTTTGATACTTAGTAGATCACTCTGGAACGAGAACCCCTTTTTATTTGCCTGTTCTACTCCCAATAATTTGTGTCTTCTGACAGAAACGCCCATATAGCATACACAGCATGGTGAAAAGCGCTAACTGGATTACGTGCGTCTTGCTGCGAATTTAACAGGCCCAATCCTGTCGGCGTCGTGTTATTAAATTAGCTAGAGCCTGTTTTTGCAACGCTGTGAGGTTTGTGTTGGTTTAAACAAGCGCAAACCACTGATTAAATCAGGCCTAAAGAGTGTTATAAGCACATCACTATTTATACTTTTTATATGATTATAGGTGTAGCACATTTCCATCACAGTTTTTTTTTTATCTCTGCAGTACATAAAAGCACTAATGTTAAATATGGTGGCCTGAGTGACACTGACAGATGAATTCATGAACACACAGAGCCTATTACTAATGTATTACAGCTCACAGTCTGGTGAAACTTGCCTCCTGCTGGTTGCCATTGTTTCATCTTTATTTTCCTTTCTTTTTGTGTTAAACTAGATGGTGATGGGTGTTCATTCACATCCACTCCCTGTCACAATGTCTTTGAATACACAACACATTCAGACACTAATGAAGTACAAGCTTCACATGTAAAGGAAGAGTTTTAAAATGTAGAATATGAATAAAAGTCACCGGTAAATATTATTCTGAGAAGTATTCTTCATCTCCAAACTATCACTTATTCCCATGTTGTTTTCAGAGTTGCCGTTGTGGGAAACGTGGATGCTGGGAAGAGCACCCTGCTTGGCGTGTTGACCCACGGCGAGCTGGACAATGGCAGAGGCTTCGCCCGCCAGAAGCTCTTCAGACACAAGCACGAAATGGAGAGCGGCAGGACCAGCAGCGTGGGCAATGACATCCTGGGATTTGACCAGGAGGGGCAGGTGAGCCGTGCTAGTAGGTCTTTCCTGTCATTTTGGTCATTTGCATACTTTTGCTATGGAAGCTGTGAGTGCTCACATTGCTTCAAACTCCTTTTGTTTCGCTTCTGTTTTTCGTTCGGCTTCTGTAATCTCTTAAGCGTATCCATGTGCGCAGAATCGCACACATGACAAAGACGGGCATTGTGAGGAGTTCGGTTCTTTTGTTCGCTGTCTTTGCAAGAATAAGGTTGTTTGGGGAGATGACATATATACGCCCGTCGCACAAAGTTTATGCCATATAAGAATGGCTTAGCTAGCAGCCTCCAGGGAGCGCTATGGCAGGAAGCACAAAAGTGAGACAGTCGTGGGGAAAGATTATGCGCCAAAGAAGACACTAGCTCTTAAACAGGCATGTTACTGGCGTGTACGTTGTGTTGGTGCCGCACCGCGATTTTCAGGCAGAGTTTGAAAAAAAAAAGCATGTCAGAGACTAGAAAAGCACTCAGAGAGTGCAGACCTCTGCCGGAGCCATGAGCTTTCTGAAACAGGAGAGGACCGGAGGTTAGCACCATTAGTCGGCAGGTGGATACGCCCTTCAGGTCGGATCGACGCCAAAATTTAATCGGTTGTACCTGGCCCCCTTGCAGACATTTCCGGAAAATTTCAACTAAATTTATCCATAAAGTTGTATGTTACTTTGCTCACAGATAGAAAGACAGAGATGATAACTTTCCGTATACCGTCTTTCTGTGTAAATATCTTGTTACAACATGTAAACCTGCAGGTTATATTCAGCTACAGCCTACACATGTACAAAATGTATATTCTTCTAGAACTTAGCTGGTACGGCTTATATTTAGGTGTGCTTAATAGTCGGTGTTAATAGTCCAAAACAAGACCTTCATACCTACATTATCTTATAAGAAAATAATTATTACCCTAGCTTGGCTTTAAATTGTCCATTTTACTGTCATGTTTTTTCCAGACAAAGATAAATCCTGAGAAAATAATTAAAATGATTATGATTCTAGTCCAAATAGAGTAGACATTTTACTTTATTAGACTTTTTAATCTCACACTAACACAAGCAGCAGGCTATTTTTACTTGCTTTGAAAGCAATACTGGATAATTCCACTAGGAGGCAAAGTACAGAACGGGCGAGAGTGCCGGATTTGTATAATAGAAACAAAAAACACACATGGCGACCATAGGAGATCATTAGCTGCTCAAAAATAAAAAACGACAGAAAAAAAAACATATTTAAAACTGTTGTTGCCTTCTGTCCTACTGGTTTTGCCATTGTTTACCCTGTGTTCCTTCAGCTGGTCAAATAGGGCACTACACTCCCCCTTACTGGTGCCCGCAGCAGCATTTGCAAAAGATTGCTGTCTAGTTCACCTTCCAAACTACAGACGTGGCTCCTCTTTTTAGAATGAATTCCTCTGGGTCAGTACTGTGTGCTTCGCTGTGACGGTTCCTGCCTACAGCCATACTTAGTTAAAAAAAATGTACTTTTCACGCTGTGGTCAAAAGCGTGTAGCAGTGAAATCAGAAACACTTTCCCACATCAATGTTCTGGACGTTCTCCGAGCTATTGACAGGTATAACTGTATATAAAAAATTCATCGCATCATAGCGACAATAAACTGGTATACCGCACAGGCATAGTTTAAAATCTTTCCAAAAAAAAATGTGGCACAATGTGTTATGGTCTGATAAAACATTTAGCCAGTCCCACAAAGGTAAGTTTGGCAGAGTTAAAAATGGTGAAGGCAGCGTTAAGCTAAGAGGTTTACATTCTTAACAAAAGAAAAAAAGTGGAAGAAGCTGTGAGTAGTCTGATCCTTTGAAATGGTCAACCCTCTCTGCTTTTGGTGTGACTGTGATGAACTCCTTCTCAAGTGGATTTTTTAAAATAAATTTTAATTTACATTTAAAGTTGTGCCCACTTGTACCCCACTTTTTTGGTCCTTCTGGCAGTTTTCTTCTAAATAAAAAAGCACCGTCATTCTAACATATCAATATAAGGACATGCATTTTTTATTGAAATGTCAATACCTGTGTCTTTTTGTTTACTGGGATCTTCTTAAGTCATAATTTCTTTTGCTTCATTGTAGGCCTTTTGCCCACAGCTTCAACTTTCTGTCAAATGCTGTTCAGTGCATTGTTCTGCTAGCTGTGTACCTCTGTTTCTTTAGGTGGTTAACAAGCCAGACAGCCACGGTGGAGGTTTAGACTGGACGAAGATCTGTGAGAAATCCTCAAAGGTCATCACCTTTATTGACCTGGCTGGCCATGAGAAGTATCTAAAAACCACCGTGTTTGGCATGACGGGCCACCTGCCAGATTTCTGCATGCTTATGGCGAGTCTTGCTTTTTGGGATTTAAATTTTATTTCATTGTTTATTCATAGCCAATAGTATTTTTATATGTGACAGAGCATCTTACCTTCTCTTTTGACGTTTCTCATCCCTTCACAGGTTGGCAGTAACGCTGGCATAGTTGGCATGACTAAGGAGCACCTTGGTCTGGCATTAGCCCTGAATGTACCAGTGTTTGTAGTTGTTACCAAGATAGATATGTGTCCAGCTAACATCTTGCAAGGTAAGGAGACATACTGCAGCATGAATGCATGATTAAGCTGTAGACACAAATACATTTTATGCACTTTTTGGCTTCCCTTAACATTTAGTTTAAGTATAGGTGTTAGTTTGGGTATAGGTGTTGGAACTATCAAGAAAGAAGTATATTTTTGGTTTTTCTTCAAGTTTTTCTGTGATTTCATCAGACTCAATTTCTAAAAGTACTCTGATTTAAAAGCCCGTAGAGTTCTTTGGAAACACAAACATAACTGCTTTGGGTAATCAGCAGTTAAAGAAGAAAAAAAAACTCGATAAGGAAAACCAGTTAAACCAGAAAAACTCAGGTAAGGCTTTGTCAGAAGTTTCATGAAACAGAAGCGTCATGACTCCTGACCAAGGTGAAACTTACATTTTATTTATTTATTTATTTATTTGTTTTTTTACAGTGGTTAACCTGTTTCTATCATTAAACGGCTTCTTTCCCGCTGGTCATGCCTTAAAGTGTTTCTCGCCTTAATACACAGCAGAAAGAAACATGCATGTTTGTTATTTTTAGGCTGTGGTGAATGCACAGTTTGTACCAACTACTGGTGCACAGATTGTACCTGATATAGGTTAAATATAGATTAAAAGTATGTTAGAAAACACCCTTTCAGTTAAATTTCACTTCAAAGGTCAACTCAGGTTTGCTCAAACATTTACATATATATGTTTGTAGTTATGTATTCTACTTCAGTGTCACACGATTGAATAAGTACAAATTGCCAACCCCTTCCCTTCAACATGGATTGTTAATATCAGACCGATATGTTGAAAACGTAACTAAAATCGGTCGATACCGGCGTTGATGTCGACATACGTGTCCCTAGTAACAACACTCGTCCCATTTTTGTTTTATTTTTTATTTTGGGTTGTTGATTTTTTTTCCCCCTCTTTGTTGTAACAGAGACACTAAAGTTACTACAAAGGTTATTAAAGTCACCAGGCTGTAGGAAAATCCCGGTGCTGGTCCAGAACAAGGATGACGTTGTCGTCACGGCATCCAACTTTAGCTCAGAGAGGTAGTAACGTTCAAGACATCGATACTTTCTCTCCTCAAGCGTGAGGCCGAAACAAATGTTTTTTTTTTGCTCTTTTTCTATTCACCACTGACCTCTTGCTTTTTTAGGATGTGTCCCATTTTCCAAATCTCAAATGTGACGGGCGAGAACATGGATCTGCTGAAGATGTTCTTGAACCTCCTCTCCCCGAGGACCACTTTTAACAACGACGAACCCGCTGAGTTCCAAATAGACGACACATACTCTGTGCCGGTAAGAAATTTGCTGCACTCAGCTGCTCCCTCTGAGAGATATATATATATATATATATTTTACAGTTTGAAAGGGATTTCCAGGAGGGGCAGAGAGAGGTCCAAACATCAAAGTTAAACCAGTTTGGAAACAGCAAAGTTAAAGGTTGGCACTCTTGTTACCACAGGTTATTGCTGATATCATTTCTGTTGTATACCACCCACCTTGTCATGTAAAAAACAAATAAATCTCTGAACTGCCCGAATGCTCTCGGCATCAATAGCTTTAGTGTTCTTTTGCCTGCTGCAGCAGTGACATAGAAGGCAAGGGATTTTTTTTACCCGCGGAGCAGAATTTAAAAACAGAAGTTGTCTCTGTACATAAGCAGTAAGCTGACATGATGATGAAACAAAGTGCTAAACAGGACTCTCAGAATATAAAATAAAGATTGTACCTAGAGTTACATACATATAGAAAAAAATCTAAACAAAGCTGATGTCTCAGAAAGTCCAGCTCTCACAGTAACAAGAACAGTATGTTACAGACTGGCGACTTTATTTCTTTTTCTTTGTGGGAAACAGTACTTTGAAATGGGTAAAAAATGATAAGATATTGATTTCGTCCAATGTTGTGGTGTAATAATTGATCTACTTCCCAAAGCACAAGATGAAGACGATCATATTTTTGGTACAACTAAGCCCTCACTTCATCTTTTTGTTTCATTTTCACAAAATGAGTAGAGGTTTGACAAATTATAAATCATATTTGTAAAATATAATTTTTATCATTTTAGCCTTCTAAAATAGTTCAAACTTTGCTAGGCCATATATTGTGTTGTTTAAGGTGATTTTTAAGATGCTTCTAATTACAAACCATGCTTTAAAGATGCTCCGCTTTTGTATTTTAACCTACACCTGAAACCAGAAGTATACGTACACCGAATAAAAATTACATACTCCTTTATTTTTTTCACCTTCTGACTTTAAAACAGTTCTAAGTCCTCTTTTTTTCTTTCTTTTTTTAATATTTATTTATTTTTTTAGGTCAGATTGAATCATTAAATTATTTTTTTCCTGCTAAATGCACAATAATGTAAGAAAGAACATGTCGGATATTGATTTAATGTCTTAAACATCTGAAGTTTACATGCATTTCCTCAAGATTTTGTGGCGTGGCCTTTAAACTGACATTTGTGAGTCAAATGTTTTTGGTTTTGGATACGATGCCATTGGTTTTATGTATTACACCAGTTCCTCCTGCAGCAAAACAGCCAAACTACTGAATGACCGATTGAATCCATTGGCCAATAGTATCAGCGCTGATGGCATTAACAACTAATTAGTTGCGGTCGACCCACTAAAATACATGTGCAGGGCTGTACAGTGCGACATATACATGTGCTATAAACAAAACTGTTTTTGCTATAAACAATTTTCATATTTAGCACTTGTACTATAGCTTTACAAACTGTTTTTGTTTTTTCCTTACTGTAAAGGCCGGTTAAACTGTGTGCATTTAATCTGCACACACACTGCAGCTCCACCGAGCTCTGTGTTACACTAAACGGCCAAAGGACTAGATATTTTGCCTAAAAGGTCTTGCATGTACAGTTGCAATTTGATAACTTGTAAATTTGTACTAGTTCCCTTCTCTCAACAATATACTTCAGGCAAAATAACATCTCATTTTACACTGTGTTTTCTTGAAGACCTGAAGATTTGATTTTTAGGGATTTTGTGTTTGTGCTACAAAACCAGCTACCTACCTAGCACCAGTCCTATAAGCTTAAAACGTTCATGTTTAAAATATTTGTCAAACTATGACACCTATTTTATATACTTAATTATTTTTAGGGATGCAACGATACCACTTTTTTCAAAACCGATACCATACCGATACTCTGATTAGAGTACTCACCGATACCGAGTACCAATGCCGATATTTCTACCACACAAAGAAAGTGCTATCAGTTGGGTCAGGTTTTATTTTCTTCTACGCTTGTTACAAGAAATGATGCTGAAATAGATTTAAAAAATTTAAATATTAATACTAATAACCACACAACTTAAAAAAAGTTAAAAGCTAATATTTTTTTGTGAAATTATTGCTGCATTTCTACATCCTAAGTATTGGTTCATGGTATCGGTTAACATTAGCCGATACCGATACGAGTAAATTAGGCAGTATCGGGGCCGATACCCAATACCAGTATTGGTGCATCCCTAATTATTTGATTTGGATATTTACTTTCACTTTATTTACTTTATTTGGCGCAACATTTCCAAATAAGCATCATCAGATCGGAGGATACAACTCATAAAATTATCCTCTTTTTCCCTGAGCGCATTTGAAAACTGCAGTTTCAGATGCACACTAGGTAGACTGCCCTTCTGTCTCTCACCACTTGCACTGGATCCTAGACGGCATCCTAGAACAGAGCTGACTTTCCTGATGAGCTTATCAAGCCTCTTCCTCTCAGCTGTAGATAAACTGCTGCTCCAACATATAGCACCACAAAACTGATGTCCCTACAGAATCATAAAAAATCTGTTTAGGAGGTCTCCAAATCACCTCAGTCTCCTCAGCAGGTAGAGTCTGCTCTGACCCTTCCTGTAAACCGCATCAGTGTGAGTGACTATAGTCCAGTTTATTGTTCAGGTGAACACCCAGGTCTGTCTGTACTCTGGGTCGTCTTCACTTCTGGAGGTGGCAGCATGGGGGTGGGGGGGGGGGGTGGGGGGGTTGATGGAGAAGTCTGTAGTGTAGAGGGTGAAGAGGAACGGTGTCAGCACTTCAGACCAGCCTGTCAGAGACTCGGCCCTAATTTCTACTGCATGTGCTCTACATGTGCTCCCGGCCCGAAGCCCAGCGGTGCTTAAAGTAGCGTGCGTTGGAATCGCGAGATCTCGCTATAAAAGCGAGTAATAAATGCAGAAGTCAGACCAAACCCATTCATACCGTGGAAGATGAACAGAAAACAACAGTTTAATCTACTTCTCCTTATTATTCTGTGTCAAGATATCTCTGCATATTTTGTTCGACATTGGGTAAGTACACTGATTTTAAATAAGCTATATACTGTATGTATATATATATGGTTTATTTTAGTGCATTAATGTTTAATCATGAGTTTGTCTTTATTGATTTATTTGTTCTTTAGTCTGTTGGGGCTGTGTGATTTGTGTAGACTGACTGCGGACCTGCTCCGGCGTCCAAAATATAAATAAATAAAAATGCCGGTTTTTTGGCCGGTTCGTGAAACTGCGCAGCTTGGCAGTGGCAGTGGAAACGCTGTTATTGACTACGGAGGGAACGTGTTTGGCATGGAGTGCTTGCCGGAGCGGAGCAGACCACATGCAGTGAAAATTGGGGCACTTGTGTCCTCACATACTGTGCGCGTCCTGTGAGGTAGTCCAGTATCCACTGGGACATGTGTTGATCCGCTCCTGACAGCTCCAGCTTGTCCCTTAGAAGTCTCTTAGAAAGCCCTGAAGAGATCAAAGAACATGATCCTCACAGTGCTTCCAGGCTTCTCCAGATGAGTCAGAGCTCGTTGCAGGAGGTGAATGATGGTGTCATCCACCCTGATGCCAGGCATGTAGGCAAATTGCGAGAGATCAGATGAAGACCTCACCAGTTGGTGAAGGTCTTTCGAGGGCTACCGACTTGTAGCTGCTAAGGTCCTGTGGATGTGAAGTCTTTGGTACCTGTATCACACAGGAGATCTTCCACAACTGTGGTACTTTACCCAGCTTCAGGCTCCCGTTGATTAGATATCCCAGGATGCCACACAGCTCATCTGCGCAGCACCTCGGGAGTTTGGAGCTGATGCCACCTGGACTTGCAACCTCTCACACTTGAATCTTTCGCAGCTCGTTCTTCACCTCAGTGTTGAAAGGGTCAAAATGGGATGTATGTTCCTACAGTGTATGTCAACCATCCATGGTAGTGTGCAATGTTGTATATTTTGTTTATTTAGTCCATTTTATTTTATTTTACTTCATTTTATTTATTTCTTACTAGATTTACTAGTATTTTATCTTGCTTACTGTGGTGCTGTACTGATGCTGGTACCTGAATTTCCCTGAGGACTTCCCAAAGGGATTAATAAAGTATATTCTATTCTATTCTAATCTTTGGTTTCAACTGTATAAAATAAAGTTTTACAAATTTTAAGCTGGGTTTTAACAAAATCCCTGTTCAGTGCAGCACTATTCATATCAGGTTTGATTACATTGTTGAGACTTCTTAAAAACAAAAATCCTCCAAAAAATGCTAAATTATCCTTTTAGTTTAGCCTTAATAAAACTCAGAAGCAGTTAGCCACTCATGCTATTGTTACAGTCATATGATCTAGTTCCACTCCTAATCTTAGATCGTCTTTAACATTCTTCTTTAACAGGGAGTGGGTACAGTAGTTTCTGGTACTACGCTACGTGGATTAATACGACTCAACGACACGTTACTCTTAGGACCAGACCCACTTGGTACCTTCATCCCCATCGCCGTGAAATCCATCCATCGCAAAAGAATGCCTGTTAAAGAGGTTCACGGTGGACAGACAGCATCCTTTGCTCTGAAAAAGGTTTGTAGGGGAATGATTTGTCCTTTTATCGAGGGGAATAAATTAGGGCTGGTCGATTATGGCTTAAAAATTGAATCTCTGATTGTAGTTTTTTTTTTTTTTGCCGGTGTTAATTAATCACCCAGCCCTAGAATTAATTCATTTTATTTTTGTTTTAGTTCACAAATATTGTTCTTAGTGGTGTTTTGTTTTTCTCACTCTCTATTCATTACTTTAGATTAAAAGGTCATCAATAAGGAAAGGAATGGTGATGGTCTCTCCAAAGCTAATACCTCAGGCTACCTGGGAATTTGAGGCTGAAATCTTGGTGCTTCACCACCCAACCACGATATCTCCAAGATACCAGGCAATGGGTTAGTCAAAGTATTGTGGACACGTTCTTTTAT
Source organism: Apricaphanius iberus (assembly GCA_028564705.1). NCBI lineage: Eukaryota > Metazoa > Chordata > Actinopteri > Cyprinodontiformes > Aphaniidae > Apricaphanius > Apricaphanius iberus. The sequence goes on along the minus strand of JAPXFQ010002555.1, from coordinate 94,098 downwards.
CCCCTTCCAGTTAAACCCACTTAATCTAAGTAAATATATTTTCCTTTCATCTCTTAGTCCACTGTGGCAGCATCAGACAGACTGCCACTATCCTGACCATGAACAAAGACTGTTTAAGGACAGGGGACAAGGCCTCAGTTCATTTTCGCTTCATTAAGACACCTGAGTATCTGCACTGTGACCAGAAGCTTGTATTCAGGGAAGGTCGTACCAAAGCCGTGGGCACCATTACCAAGGTACTGGACCTTTTGGTTATTTGTTTAGTTCCATTCAGTTCATTCATTTAGTGTCAGTTCAAAACTCGTCATCTCAAGGCACTTTCCCAAAATACTCATCATACACACATGCCAATTAATCATTCAGTTCATTATTATGATCAGTTGAAATATTTTTTATCTCAGTAAACCTAGTCTGATTGTGTTGAGTCGTTACTTGCACTATTCACTCATCCATGTAGCGACATTAGATCGTAGTCGCCTAAGTTATCGTTGACTTCACAGCAACCCCTCATACTGAGAAAGCATGTAGCGACGGTGGAGAGGAAAGTTCACACCAGAAAACTGATAGTAGTCCTTGCTCGTCAATATTAGTTATGGAAATGGAAATAACCTAACTAACCATGTTCCCAGCTTCTCCTGTCGGTGAGCACACTAGCTGCCAAAGCCCAGCAGTCTAAGTCCCAGGCCAATAAGACGTCTTCTAGAGAGGGCACAACAGGGAATGAGGACACGGGCTCAACAGCACGACCGCAGAGCCCAACTACAGCATCGGTGAGTCATCATTCCCCGCCCACAGCAGCATCTTATTAGAGAACGTTTTAACCAGAATATGAGGCAGACATTTACACAAGAAAATCCTTGATATAAAATTAGGAATGATCCAGTTGCGATTTCTGAAAAAAAAATTCTGCCCTTCTATACCTAAATGCCTTTGGAACTTGCAAATCAAAAGTTATTTTTCTGCTGCTACCTTTCTTCTTCGAACTCAACACTCCATATAAAACCTATATTTTTGATTACAATACTTTAAATAAAGAACATAGACATTTTGTACTGTACTGGTCACGATCTCTGTTTTTTTGACCTCCACATGGCACTGACAGTCTGTAAAACACACACACACACACACACACACACACACACACACACACACACACACACACTTTTTCCTAATTATTTTAACTAGTTAAGTGATAGACACTTTTTACACTTTTACCTGAATCTAAAATATCTGCATTGGACTCACTGAAGGCATCAAAACTATGAATGAACACATATGGAATTATGTAGTACTATTACAAAACAATTTGTTAAATAACCTGGCCTCCAAAGTCACCGGACCTGAAGCCAATCGAGATGATTTAGGGTGAGCAGAACCGCAGTGAAGGCAAAAGGGACAAAAAGTACTAAGCATCTCTGGGAACTCCTTCAAGACTGTTGGAAAACCATTTTGGGTGACTACCTCTTGCACCTCAAGAGAATGCAAAGAAGTAATCAGAGCAAAGGGTGGCTACTTTGAGGAATCTAAAATTATAACACATGCATTCAGTTATTTCACCCTATTTGTTTAAGTACATACAGTAATTCCATACATCATGTGTTCATTCATAGTTTGATGCCCTGAATTGAGAATCTACAATGTAGTTATGAAAAGAAAGCAAACTCATTGAATGAGAAGGTGTGTCCAAACTTTTGGCCTGTATTGTGTGTGTATATATATATATATATTTTTTTTTTTCAGAAGGTGTGGTCTCTCAAGCTTTGGAAATCGTGGGATCATTTTAAAATTTTCTCTGTGAACCACAGCCGTCCTCAAATCTGCTGACACTGGAGACCGATTGAAAAACGCTTATAATTGACTATTTTAATGGTTCAATCAGCAAATATACTTTAAGACGCACAGTGGGAACTGTCATAGTGCTACAGCAGAAGCTAGCATCTAAAATCTTCCATGTCTGTCTTTGGGGGTTTAATCAATCAGTGCCAGGTAAAAAAATTTGTATTTCAGTACTGTTTTGATCAGTATCGGCAGATTATGAACCTTAGATATCTATGTCGGTATCAGAAACCAAAAGTGAATCGGTGCATCCTTACTTTTAAGGCAGTCGATACCAACTTACTCTAACCAGCGATTTCAATGACGTTGCAGGCATTTGCCGTAGCAGCTGTGGTCTAAGGAGGTTGTGGAAAGTGAGCATGTGGCAGCTGAACTTAGTCAACTTGGTCACTAAGTGCAATTTGGAAACACCCAAATGCAAAACATATTGACGTTTCCTATAGCAAGTTCTGTCCAAGCTACCGCTTTAAAGCACAGACTGAAAGCCTTGCTCAGACTACAACTGGGATGCTGCATGGCAGTGATGTCATTGAAATTGTGTGTTACAGTACGTATACACCAAAAGCGAATTAAGCAAGTGGCGAGTCAGGTTTACATGTTATGTCAAAGGAGGAGCGCGTTGAAGCGCGGGAGGGGGACCCGCGACACTTCAGAAGCAGATTTGCGTCGCGAAAAAGCTTTTCTGCCTGATTCGCACGAACAATTCGCGCTACAGATGCAATGGAAAATTCGAGCTGCATTTTATGTGGTGCATTTTGTGCATTTGCGCTCATGGCGTCTATCGCTCGAGTTGGAAAAATCTGAACTCCAGCGTCAAATCGCGCCGCGACAACCAATCAGGAGACAGAGTTTCAGTGATTCTGTGACTGTCATGGAGTCACAGCCTCAGCAGGACATGGAGGAAATACTGATAAACATCGTGGCTAATCACCCCGAGCTACATGACACAAGCAGTTTTCTATACAGAGAAAGATAAAAAATATATATTATAAATAGGTTAAAATATTTAGACAGGAATGCTCGTAAGAGGTTTGTGGGTGCCGTCGTTGCTGTAAAAGCACGGGGGCTTTTGGGGATGCTGGATCAGGCTGTGATGAAAGTGACCTCTAAGAAGAATATCCATAATAAATGTCCATTAGTGAAGCAACAAGAAACCTTAAAGTTCCTCAAAAGTTGAATAGTGACTGGTCGTTTGTGCTTTGCACAAATATCAGGCTTTTATGAAAGACAAACCTTTCATTATTTCTAAATTAGGCCTAAAGGCCTCCATGTAAAGCTTAATTAATAGCCCTAAGGGCCCACAAAGCACATTTCTACGGTTAAACTCCAAGGTTTTAATTGCAGCTATTAAGCAGTTTGTTTACAATGACTGAGTCGAAACTACCAAGTGACCTCAATACCTGTACTTTTTGAATTAATAATAATTTAGCATCCACGTTATCACTTTGATTCTACTACATTAGCTTGCTTTTGTGCTTGTTACAGTGACTTTATAAAAAAGGTGGCCAACTATTTAGCAAGAGAATTAATTAGCTTGTTGTTCGTCGTTTTTAAATACTCAATCAGCCACATGAGCATACTTTATAGGTTACCAAAGGAGGACATCAGCAAGCAAGAAAGTGCTGCTGTGTTTATATTAATAGTAAAAGTGTGAGACAACCCACCTACAGAACCCAGAGGACCGCCATCCTCTGTCTGTGCTGCTGGATTATTAGTGAGCCTTCAGTCAGCAGTAGCTTAGTGAGTAATACGTTTTGACTGACAACAGGTCCCACAGCAGGTAGCTCCATCTTTATCTGTGCTTAAGAGTGTTCCTCTCAAGATCTCATACTCTCCTGGCACATACAGTACAGGCCAAAAATTTAGACAATCCTTTTCATTCAGTGCGTTTCCTTTATTTTCATGACTACAGTGTAGATTCTCAATTAAGGGCATCAGAACTATAAATTAACACATGAAATGATGTAGTACTTTTACAATAAAGTGTGAAATAACCTGGCCTCCAAAGTCACCGGACCTGAATCCAATCAAAATGATTTGGGGTGAGCTGAAGTGAAGGCAAAAGTGCCAACAAGTACTAAGCATCTATGGGAACTCCTTCAAGACTGTTGGAAAACTATTTCAGGTGACTACCTCTTGGAGCACAAGAGAATGCAAAGCAGTAATCAGAGCAAAGGGTGGCTACTTTGAGGAATCTAAAATATAATGCATTCTGTTATTTCACTCTTTTTGTTTAAGTACATACAGTAATTCCATACATCATGTGTTCATTCATAGTTTTGATGGTCTTAATTGAGAATCTACAATGTAGTCATGAAAAGGAAGGAAACTCATTGAATGAGAAGGTGTGTCCAAACCTTTGGCCTGAACTGTATATATCAGTTTAGCATATAGCAACTGGCTGCTACACCTCACACACAGTCGCTGAGGTAGAGATAAAACTTCTGTAGGCAAATTCTTTGCTTGAGAGGCAGAGAAATGGCCAGTGAGTGTGTACAGCTAAAAAAAGAAAAAATCAATTCAACCCTCCTGTTTGCAAAAAGTCATGCATATCATTTTGTTCATGTAGCATTAGCAGTAACATTTGGAGAGAAACTTGAGGTCAGGCAGTTTGGGTTAAGCTTGGGTTGTTTTGAGGAAAGCATGTTGGTTAAGAACAAGGTTTTTGAATGTCAGTAAATTAGAAAAGCTAGATTCATCACCGTGATTAAACAGACCACAGTATCCAATAGGGGTGTACTGTTGCACAAAAATCCGTATTTTTCATGTATTGGGGGTTTTAAAGTCACGGTTCAGCACGTTTTCTTTACACTTTAATCACATTGTATGAGTTTAAAGAATTTATTTGTAAATTATGGTGGAAAATACATATTTGGTCAATAAAAAAGCTCATCTCAGTACTTTCTTACATACCCTTTGTTGGCAATGACAATGTTTTCTTGAAGTCTTCGGAAGGTTTTCACACACTTCAGCTGGTATTTTGGCCCATTCCTCCATGCAGATCTCCTCTACAGCAGAGATGTTTTGGGGCTGCCACAGGGCAACACAGACTTTCAACCCCGTCCAAATATTTCCTAAGAGGTTAAAATCTGGAGACTGGCTAGTCCACTCTAGGACCTTGAAATGCTTATTAAGAAGCCACTCCTTCATTACCCGGGTGGTGTGTTTGGGATCGTTGTCATGCTGAAAGACCCAGCCACGTTTAATCTTCAAAGCCCTTGCCTATGGAATGAGGTTTTCACTCAAAATGTCACGATACATTACCCCATTTATTCTTTCTTTTACACAGATTAGTAGTCCTGGTCCATTTACCCCAAAAGAAACGGCCCCAAAGCATTATGTTTCCGCCAACATGCTTCACAGTAGGTGTGGTGTTCTTTGGATGCAACTCAGCAGTTTTTACCAAAGTGTTCTATTTTGGTTTCATCTGACCATATGACCCCCTTAAAAGCAGGTGGACATGTCTGGCACTGCGGGATTTGAGTCCCTGGTGGCTTAGTTTGTTACTGATGGTAGCCTTTGTTACTTTGGTCCCAGCTCTTTGCAGGTTATTCACTAGGTATGGATGGGTACTGAAACCAGGTATTAAATTAGCCTCGGAGCTGATTCTGACGGTCCACCCGGACCGATAAGCTTCAGCCGTATCGGTCCTCTTAACGGTAAAATTAAGGTCATATTCATCTTTTGCGGGAGATATAAACACAAGCCAAACACTGTATTGGCAGCACGGTCCCCCTTAACAAACACACAAGCCGTGAGGACTGATGGTGGGAGGAGCAACTGCTGCGCTCGTAGTTACACAAACATGATGGCAGAGCAAACGAAACGATCCAAACGTTGGTTTTGTTTTACAAAAAAAGAAGCCAACAATGCACGCCGTCATAAATACAATTAAAGCTTTGCTTGCAAAGTCCAGCACACTAGGAATCTGACCAAACACTTTGCTAAAATACACCAAATACAAACAGAGAGATGCAAAGTTTTATCGGACCAACTGAGTGCTGCAGTAGAATAGAATAGAATAATCCTTTAATAGTCCCACCAGGGGAAATTCGGTCGTAAACAGCAGCCAAAGAAACAACAAATATACAACATATGTAACAGAACAGAAAAAAAGTATTAGGATGTAGTGGAAAATGTACAGAAAAGGTATGGGTGGATGTTATATTGTTCTCACTGTTCTCAGGGCTTAATTTGCACTATACACTTTAGCATTCAAAATCTTTCAGTTTTTCATGGGGATGTTATGTTTGATATTTTTTACTTGAATACCTTAAACTTTTTTAGACAACATAGTATTTTTTGTTTCTGATATATAAAAAGAAGTTGTTTGTATAGTGTTTTTTTTAATTCATTTTGTACTTTTTATTTTGTATTTTTCCTATTTTCTGTGCTTTGCTGTTCCAGTTGTAAAAAAAACAAACAATTGTAGTTCATTATTAGTGTCTTTCCCCTTTTATTTTAGTCTTTCTAAAAAAAGTACAGATAAGGATATGGATAAAGTACTGGATCGATAAGGAGTATCATTTAGAGTAGTAGTATCGATAAATCCTTAAGGATACCCATCCCTATCACTAGGTCCCGTCATGTGGTCCTGGGATTTTTGCTCAGCGTTCTTGTGATCATTTTGACCCCACGGGGTGAATACTTGGATCCAAGATCGAGCGAGATTATCAGTCTTACTTGTTGTAATAATTGCTCCCACAGTGAATTACTTCACACCAAGCTGCATACCTATAGCAGTTCAGTCTTCCCAGCCTGGTGCAGGTCTTTTGTTTCTGGTGTCCTTTGACAGCTCTTTGCTCTTGGCCATAGTGGAGTTTTGTGTGTGAGGTTTTGAGGTTGTGGACAGGTGTGTCTTAAAATGATAATGAGATCTGACAGGTACCATTAATACAGTAACGAGTGGAGGAAAGAGGAGCCTCTTACCTCTGATTCACACCAGGTGCAGAACAGATGCAGCTTGGTGTCTGTACAGCTACCGCACGAACTGCAATTCACACTGGCTGTAGCTTGTATGTGGAACATCTTAGGAGGTTTGCTTTTGCTCCAGGGAGAGCACAAAATCTCGACCGTTTGCGCAATAGCAAATATGTAAATAGGGAGGAGCTTGCAAACAAAAGCCACAGCTGAAAAGCCACACTCTTCGGTTCCTACTGGCTTCGTTTTGAAACGTACTGGATTAACTTGGCTGGCTCATATCTCACTATCTGTCTTGCTCATGAAATTTCTTTAACTTTGTTAAAAAACTCATCCGGCTTCCAAAAAAAAATATAGACTTGATCCGGAAAGTTGACGGAGCTCTGCATCCACCTCCGGACCTCCATGCAGCCGGTGTGAATGCTCTGATAGGACTCCACGATTTTACGTCCATCCTACAGCTGTACTGATGCATCAGTTCTGCGCTTGGTGTGAATCAGGGGTTACAAAAGACGTTATAAGTCTGTGAGAGCCAGAAATCTTGCTTGTTTCTGGACAACCAGATGCATATTTTTATGCATGTTTTGTGCCAAAGATGGAAAATTAATTATTTTCATCTTAGACCATGGATTTTTTTCTCATTTTGTCTCTCAAAGTTGAGGCATATCTTTTATGAAAATTACAGACCTCTCTCATCTTTTTAAGTGGGAGAACTTGCACAATTGATGTCTAACTAAATACTTTTTTGCCCCGCTGTATTTGCTTGTACCCACAAACTTGAATTGGTGTTCAGAGCAGTGAGGACTTCAAAGTTGTAGAAATAGTTATTCAATAGGATTCACTGGACTGCACAATGTTTAGATTCATAAAAACATTTCTAGCCCACACAAGTTCTCAGACTAACGTACATTACAGGAGGATTTAGTGTAATACACTTTTCCTAACGTAAAATAACAAACACGAATTGCTAATATCATGCACATATCTTTTTGACAGTTGTCTTACTCCATACATTGCTGGTGTTTCGATTTTAGTTTTAATTTGTTTATTACACATAACTTTCTACCTTGTTTTTTTCATAACTCCAACTGTAATCCTTCATTTGAGTAGAGCATAACTCAACTAACATTAGCAGGTTATACATCAACATCTTTGGACTTTAAACACCCTAATCAATGTTCTAGGGTCATTGTTAGTTTGTTTGTTGTTGTTTTTTTCCTTACCATTTTCATTTTGCCTTAACCTTCATTTGGTTAAACATATATTTAAGGTCACAACTTCCAATAAATTAATTCCCACATTATAACCAACCAGCCATACCCGATTTCTGTCTGCAGCTGAAATCAGGAGGCGGAGGTCGTCGACGAGGTGGTCAGAGACATCGAGGGAAAAGTCAAAATGTCGCATTTCCAACAGGAGCAGCAGGATCATCATAAAGGCTCAAGATTTACTGCATCATCATCATCATAGGGCCTCTGCTGGTCATCTAAAAAAAAACATAATTCTTGATGGACTGGTGATGGTGGTATAGAGTATAAAAACCTTTTTGGGTTCAAGACGTTTCAGAACTGTTGACCTTATTTGTAGTTTATCTGAACTTCCACCAGAGGCATCGCTTTCTTTAACCAGCTTCCAATCTGCAACGCTTTAATTTCTGTCTTTTACTCTACATTTGTGCTCACTTTAAGCTGACCTTATTGTCGCTTTGTTGATTGGAACATGGCTTGCGTCGATAAAGCAAATTTGAGCAGGCCTGGTATTTTTAGTTGTTTTTTCCACAGAACATGGCAGGGTAATTTAGTTTCTGAAGTCAACTTGACAAGCGAGTGGACAATGAATACGTTGTTTGTAGAACTCAAACAATAAGTGCTTAATGGACGCAGCTGCTTTATTTGACCCTGTCATGGACAGTAGCTGATTTAAGAAACCCTGCTGAAGATATTCTTGGTGTGAGAAAATAATGTTCATTCGTGGAACTAAAAAGAAAACACCTGAATGCCAGAAGATTGTAGCTTTTATTGCATTTGAAGTCATAGAACAAATTTACAAACGGAGAATTTGGTCTCTTTTTTTTTTCTTTTTTTTTCCATCCTGCTAAATTTGATCCTGATAAGAAAAACCAATATCTGTTTTATACTGAACCATATTTCTAAGTTTGTTAACTGCCAACAGAGAGCATATTTAAGTAACTAAATTGTTGCTGCTCATTTTCATTTTGTACTTCACTCCAATGAGCAAGAAGGAGCTATTTTTCTTAACTTCAGAAATAGGATTTCAGATGCTGACATACCCAGTGAAATAATTTTCTTTAATAAACAAATGCACCAGAAGGATAATTTTGTTGTTGAAATTTTCATTTGCAGTTTTAAAATCTTACACAAACTCCAATTTTTGTTTAGAATACAAAACATGTAATTCACTGGTTACCAATGAAGTCATTTTAGTATCTCTAAGTCCACAAAAGCTAAGTTTTGCCATTTCCTCCACATTTTGTTTAAAAAAATTCCATCAGTCCTACACAGCCAGATAGGGATGCACCGATACCAATACTGGTGTCAGTGCCAATACCGTTCTAATGTACTCTTATCGGTATTGCTTAAAGTTGACCGATACCTTGAACTGATACTTAAAATGTGGAAACTTCAATAATTTCATTTGATATTTTTTTTTAGTGGTCCTTTCTATTGATATTTTTTTTTTTTTATCGTATTTACCATCCTTTGTTGTAACAATCAGAGAAGAAAATAAAAACAAACTTCCAATTCATTGCATTTTTTGTGTGCAGTAGAAATGTCAGCATTGATGCTCGTTATTGGTCAGATCCAACTATTGGTATCATATCGGTTTGTAAAAAAAAAATTGTATCGTTGCATCCCTACAGCCAGAACATTTTACACACAACCCATATTTGACTTGCACAAAGCCATCTGTCTATTTAGGTACAACAATGCCAGTAGAAGGATAAAAAAGGTTTTAATTTTAGTGGTACTTTTTACGTAAATCCTTTTAAAAAAGTGCTATACAAAAGTGTTTCATTCTATTATAAAAAATTGCGCTTTTAATTTTTAACCATAAATATGAATGATTTTTTAAAACATTTCAAGTAAGTTTAATACTTCTAAAGGCTCAATAGACAAATAAGAAGGAAAACCTACAGACTTGAAAATAGATTATCTTTTTTCTTTGTCCCTGAAGGAGCTATGCATAATCAGAAATCTGTTTTGTTTTTCACAATTTGTTGGACTCATATTGACACAAATTATTAGTCCGTTTTGGATTCATGCTAAATTACTTGTGTAATTGTTTTGTGTAAAAGAGAAAGCTTGGAAGCCCATAACTCATTAATCATGAATATGATTGCAGGCACATGCCAATCCTGCCCAGCTTCTCTCCCCCTCCCCAAATCTGCTGCTTATGTCTACATTTTAACCATCTTACCTCTTGTGACATATATGGGCCATCTCCCTAAATGCAACCTAATCAGAAGCAGTGTGGAGCTCCTATGACTAGGCAACAATTGGGAAAATCCATTTCAAAGTGTGCGTACCCTTCAGTAAGAGTGTGTCCAGCAAGTACCAGAAGTGCAACCTGAGAAGTGCACTACAGAATAGAGACGCCTCCAGAACACTGCTTGCTCAGGATTGTCAGCAGGCGGTTATGAGGGCATCAGTACAGTAGGATATTTGGAGCAACGTTTTTGTCACCTGACTGTTCAAGAAATAAATCAGTGAAATCCTAAATATATCCAGGAACTACAAAGATGAACTCTGTAACACTGATGAAAAGTTTTGTTCTGCACTGAATCTAACTAAATTTGAATATGTGAAAGATAATTTGTTAGAACAAGAAGAACAACTTAAAAACACAAGCAATTTGAACAGTCCCAAGAAATTCCCCAGAACTTAATGACATCCAGGTCAGTTCTCAAAGCAGATGGATAAAAATAAATGTGAAGCTCTATTAAGATGTAAATAAATCACAATCTTTAAGCATTCACGCCAAACGTAATCTCCAGCATGCCAAAGTATATTCTTAAGGTTGTAGTTAAACTGTTACTATGAATTCCTAAAATATATTTGCAAAAATGCTTCACATAAAAATAAGAAAAAAAACAAAAAAACAAACTTTTTAGTTACAGACAAAATGTGTGGTTCTGGTTATTTAAGTCACTGGAAAATAAAGCCTAAAAAATATTTTAAAGTGTATGACTGAATATATTACCTTTTTTACATGAATTTATAAATAAGAAATTAAATATATAATATGAATAGATAAATAGGAAATCAAAAGGTACTCTGTAAATAACAACAAACTTTTAAAATAAAAAACAAGAAAAGCTAAAAGTCATTAAAATTGTTCTGGTAAATGTTTTGTGTTCTCCACCGGCAAAAGACAATAGAGTTAAATTTATGAACCAAAACACAGCATGTGATCTGTGTTCAAATCATAATGAATATCCATCCCTTTTGTTTTCCCCAAATGACATGGAAGTCCCAAAGGAAGCTGCAGGCGTGTCAATCAAGGCTATCAGGCATCCAAATCCACCTCTTTGCAAGATGGAACATCTGCACAGTTATGGAATAATTTTTCCAAAGAAGCACACTGATCAAAGGGAGTAAATTTAGCTACTAGTATCTGTTTCCACCCACTAAAAAGATTTTTAGCCTCAGAAGGATTTTTGCAGTCTGAATTTTTCACTGAAAATGTTCTAACGAGGTTGTTATGGCCATATCTGAAACCTTTGGGATCTGTATCATAAACATAATGTACAGTACCTTTTTTTACATTTTGCCTCATTACAGCAAATGTTGCAAAGAATACTCAGATGACCCATCATTCCACCAGCATTTAAATGCATCATGTACAGTACACACAAATCTCCAGACATGAAATGAGTCTGAAAACCCTTTGTGCTGTTGTAAATCAGATCTGTGCGTAAATGTAGTTCTCTCTGTGTATATCAGGCAATTGGTGCATACGTACTTATTGATTTGCATGAGTAGGAGCCGTTTTTTTTAAATTCATAGTTCGTTTTAAGCTAGAATAATTAGAAATTGTACGTGTGTAAATGGGTTTTGTACCCATATTTTTTTATATTTATGTATACATTTTACCAGACACTTGCAAGTAACCGAAGCTACACATAAGAAGTATTTTACGGTTTACAAATCAGATTTTACACATAAACAGGCTGACACAATTTACAAATCGGGTATTACGCACACACGGATATTGTGAGTCTATTTTCTCTCCATACATAAAAAGCTAACTTAATTAGATAATCACCTCTTAAGTTGGAAGTTAGCGGTACTTTAGAAAAATAATTAAATGAAGGAAATGTGTATTGATTTCCTTATTAGCTTTTTTAAAATTGGTGCTTCTGTTGCCAAGAGAAGCCAAAATGGCTCAAAAACTTCTTAGAAGGCTTTTGAAAAATTATCCCAGATCAGCTTTGAAGTTCCATTTTAAAAGTTTGTAGATGAGCTTCCTGTTACATGAGTGGACATTATTTTGTTTAACATCTTAATCCATTCATAAAGCATGAGGTAAAAGGCAGACTTAATGTCACTGTTTGGTAACATGACCTCATTTGCCGTTCTGTTTTTTTTTTTTTTTTTTCCCACTTTAAAAGAATTCATGAAGCTGCCTAATCCCCAAGCATCTTTGTCTATCTAATATTAATGCAGTCATTCTCAGCAGACTGAAACACTCTGGAAAAAGTCTGCATACATCAGCATATTTTGTTTTGCTCTATCTCCAACTCTGCTAATATGGTTATCCTTTGCTGGATGGGACTCCATTCTTATGGGACTATCTTAGGCTTTCTGTTTTAATTATCTGTTGTTTCATACACATACTCCCTCTGCTTTATCCAAAAATCAAAACATTTTAGATCAGGTCATCAGAAAATACTAAGGTTTTCACATAACACAATGATAGACATTTTAAAACGTACACTTCTTTTTCCTCTTTTTTTTATGGGTCAAAGCTGGAAAGAAGTGTGGTTTTTCACCAACCTCAACCATAGTTTTATATAGGGGCCACTTTATGCAATGTAGTCAGGCCAGTGCTCTTCTCTTGACACCTGCCAAAACCAGACTTGGTTACCATGAGGCATGGTTCGTCACTCCAGATGATGCAACAAATTGACCATGGACACTGAATCGCTTTATGCACTGTTCTTGAGATAATCTGCAACTCACCTTAAAGTTTGGAGGTCTGTTTCTAGAGTCTGCAGAAAATAAGGAACATCAACAGATCCTGTGCTCTGCTCTGTCATTAAAAATGGTCTACCTCTTAACTAATTTCTGTCGTTCCCAATTACTTCCACTTTTTTATACCACCAACAGTTGACTGTATTTAGTAGAGAGGAACTTTCCAAAAAGGACTGGAAGTAATTAAAAGCCTTTAATTTAATAACTTGGAAGAGTGTGTGAATGCTTTTGGCATCATAGTGTATACATTCATAGTTAATTTGCTCTGTATTTACTTTGGCAATGGTTAATACTAAAAAATTTTCAGAGAACCACCAAAGGGAAGACAAGGACCACAATTCGACAACCATGGATATTGTATTTTATGTGCAACACCCCACACTATTTTTCCATCACCTAAACAGAGTATGTGACGATGGCTGTTAGGAGGGCATTTTACCATACTTTTATCCTGTAATTTTTGGACATCCAGGGGTGCAAACTATCACTCACACTGACAATCTCAAAGCTAAGTATTGATCTCTGCTGTGTGCTTTGGGCCATCAAAGTGTGCGTTGTCTGTAAGTGGTTTCAGCATAAAGCACTGTGATAGATTTTGCTCCAGGGAATTCAAATGGTCAACATCAGGGGGTATGTAATGAAAAAAAAATTATAAAAAGAATGAAAAAAAAAAAAATATATATATATAATGAATTTTCTTGAAAGATTTACAACAGGTTACATTTCTTTCATCTCTTTGTTCTTTAAAAAAAATGGCATCTTGCCAATGTCATTAATGGCCTCTTGAGTTAATGTATTCTGCCATGACTTTTGGCTGTCATGAAAAAACAGCTTTCAGCGACTGTTTGTATGACAAACACAACAATCTGCCAGGGATGAGCAACAGGGATAGAGTATGGGTAAACCAACTGTTGTTTATGTTGAGCAGAGAGGAAGCTCAAACAGGCTGACAGACAGATGGAGAAAAAAACAAAACAGGCTGGCAACGAAATGGGCAGAACGAAAAGTGTATTGATTCGAAAGCTGTGTGGGAGTAGAGAAAGACAATGAAGCAACAATGAGTTAGAAAAGAGAACAATGGGGAACAATGTGGTTGCAGACTTTAGGTCAGGAGATTTTTAAGGTAGCTGAAAAAGGAAATAAAAACTAAGGAGGATTGGGAATAAAGATTGTGGGCATTAATTTTTGCACAACTACAGATTTAGCTCAATGGCAACACAAGACTACTGAATAAATCTGTTTACAGTGGGACTTTGGGTGTGGACAATAAAAAGTTTTAGAAATGATGTAATCAATACCCGATTAGTGGTTTCAGTTTCTTTGTGTCTTCGCATCGTCTCTCCAAAGACCTAATTATGTTCTTATCTAACAAGAAAAATAAACGGCCTCTTCTAAGACATGGGCACAAACTCAAAGGTATGAATTTTTTCATAAACGAGCACTTGACAAAACGGAATGCTGACATTGCAAGGAAAGTTTGACAACTTAAAAAGCAAGGCAAGATTCAACACTTGGGTAATGAACCGTAAGACTAGGGTCTAATGTAAGACAAGGGTCTAATGTAAGACATCCTTTTTGGGCAACTGTGGCTCAGCAGCTGGGAGTTCATTTTGTAATCTGAGGGTTGCTGGTTTGAGCCCCAGCTCCCACAGTCTCGTTCGTCATGTCCTTGGGCAAGACACTTCACCCAATGCCCACTGGTGGTGGTCAGAGGGCCTGGTGGCGAGAGTGTCCGGCAAGCTCGCCTTTGTCAGTGCGTCCCAGGGGCAGCTGTGGCCATAACGTAGCTTGGCAGCACCAGTGTGTCTGAATGTCTGCGTGAATGAGCTAATGTCATGCTAAGTGCTTTGGGATCTGTAGGGACTAAATAAAACGCAATAATAGTACAGATCTTTTACTATTACATTGACTTTAAAGTTTTGGATAGCTATTCTATTTTTGGAGTAAATGGGGTTCGGATTGAATAAGATTCCTTATTCCGTCTCCCTTTCAGGCAAACTGGATTTATTTTTTTTCCTTTCTGTTAAAGCTCTGTATGTTTATTTTATTTGTTTTTTTTTTTGGAAAGCATGATCGACTCAAAGTGTGCTTATTGCAAAATGCCTAAAATGTAAAAAAATTGCCTTATTTTAACAGCAATCAGGCAGAGAGAAAATGGGCGAAAGACATAAAACAAAGGTCCCTAGATCAATAACGGAACCCTGGGTGGCTGCTATTAGCCCTTGTATACAGTTAGCCTGGTTGACCTCTACACTTGTCAACGCCCCTATTTCAGCAATCTGAAATCTCCAAAACATTTTGACCCAAGTTTTAGAGTTGGAAAATCAGTTCTACCAAATACTAAGGAAATGCTTATAAGCTTCTGAAGCTGAAGAAAAGAAGTTAAAATAAAAAAAAGTATAAATCTTTTATTATTCTGGTAGTTAGCAAATGTAAATTATTTTAGTACCGGTTATCCTGGCTGACCTGAAACAGGACATTTGTCAGATTTTAATGTCAGACAATAAGAAAATACTTATAATTAAGGTACAATATGAAATAATGACAAACTGGCGTCCTGTCCAGGGTGTACCCCTCTCGCCCGTTGACAGCTGGAGATAGGCACCAGGAAGCCGCCCGCGACGCCTGGAGGACTAAACAGTTCAGAAAATGGATGAATGGATGAAATAATGATATCTTGTAGACTAATTGGAGTACTGCAGACTGTGAAGAAAAACAACATAGTTCGCCCCATCACTCACCCCCTCCCCTCTTTTATGAATTTTATGAAACGTTGCCTGTTACTGATCGGCCAGAGCATACACGATGACGAGCGAAAAGGAGTTAGACTCACTTTAGACTGTTGTGTTTGATTAATTTACTGTTAAAGTTTTACATATTGCACTTTTAATCTTAGTATAAAGCAATGACAAATACTCGATTTCAGTTATATACATTTCCTACCATGTCAGAAATACACACTATACTTTAATCTGAAATTGAGCTTGCAACATGAAAAACTTCAAAATGGAGAACTACTTTTGCAAGGTACTGTTACTACAGCATAAGGTTTGTTTCCACTATTGGAACTTCAGGGTACTTTTATCTTCATCTGATTTACAACCATACAAACAGGAATTTAATAAGACGTCAGAATTTTAATTAACTGTTTATGAGGTGAGTAGCATCACTGATCAACCTGAAAAGTCACCCAGAGCAGCAAAAAACGATGGATTGACAATGGATGAGTCAAATCAAACTTTATAAAGTGCTTTTCATACATATTATACTTTCTCCTCAGATCAATATTCACAGCATTTGGAGACATGAATAAAAATAGGTCTGTCAAAACTAAAGGAATAGAAGAAACTTCGGAGATCATTTTTTAATTGGAATTAAACTCAGTTTCAAGTTAACCGGCCATCTTTATGTCTGTCTAGGCCTCAGTTGAGCAAATTTTGCTGCCTTTTTTGAGCTGTAAAATTCAGCAAACTACAAAAGGTACTTTCCAGCATTTTAAAAGGAGAATTTTGTTTTAGGTAAATGTCAGTTTGATGTTGCAGTGAATGAATGTGATTCAAGCCACATAGAAAGTCAGCATGTAATCCAATGAAATCATTTGAAGTCTCATTTTGTACACAGAGCTTTCTTAATATACAGATTAATATTCTATCTTGTTATATTCTTTCTGCATTGGGTAAAATGATGTCATGAAACGGTGGGATTGTGGTTTGAAACATCTGGGAAACTGTTATTTTAATGTTAAGCAGGTGTATCACTTCAGTCGATGTAGCTAAACCTGCTGATTTGGAAGGAAAAGCCAAATGAAAGGAGATAAAAAGCTTTTGAAATGAGCCACTCATCACAAAAAGCAGAGGAAGTCACATTGACACAGTCAAGGACACAGACTCGGTTCTCTTACAAGAGAGGATTTTACAACCTTTCATTGAGCTTTTCTTTTTTTCATGTTAAGAGGATTTGGAATGAATAATATTCATCCAGACTTCAAGAGTTTGTAACCTCTGGTGAATTTTGTTATTTAGAGTTCTTCTTTTAAAAGTCCACCATGGCTGAAATTTGGTTTAATCATTTTCTTTTTAAACAAAGAGTCTGGCTAGAATTTAGCTTTTAGAAATACATGATTGCCCTAAAACCTCAGAGCTTCTATTAAATCAAACCTTGAAAATATATTTTTTATGAGCACTGTTTACATATTAATGACTTGATTATTATATGCTTTAAAGACCTGGCTTGTCCAAGTTCAATAATTAATGCCAATCAGAACTCCTGGTTTGACAGGTCCCACAGATTTGATGTAGGCTGCTGAGTTGAATGCAGAGTAAATGCACCCTAACTGCAGCTACAAGGTCTCTTCATTTGCAATGGTCTGCAGTGCCCTATTTTAAAAATGAAGCACAAATATTTCCAATGAGGTAATTAGTCAGGAAAATCAGGACTTAACATCAGTGGGAGGGGGGGAGATAGGGGGCAACCAATAAATTATTGATTTAGTATAGCACTAAACAAACCTGTTTTCAAAAAAAAAAAGAAAAAAAAAAGCCACTGCTACTTGTCTATATCAAAAAGTTACTTAGAATAAAATTAATTTTTTATTTATTTTTAATTCCTGCTTTGTCCATTTTTATGAAATGCGTTCTATGATAGTATAAGGTCCAATTTCTCCAGCAGGTGTCAATGTTGTGTAAGTATTTATTGTATTACCCTCCATGAGAACCCACCCAGTCACGTACAGTCAGTGTTTGGGGATTTGTTAAGACTGTCAAGCCACCAGTCTGGCATCTCCCCATGGATTACGACAGGTACTGAACACAGAATTTTGTGAATGTACATGCAGCAAGCAAACAAATAAACAAAAAAAAAGGGCCCAGAGTTACAATTACAGAAGAGGAAACTTAGTATTTAAGGTTTCTCCTTCATTTGTGCTACTTAATTATGTTATTTTCTGTTTCTGACTGTAGATCAAACACTGCCTTTACACCAGTCAGGCATAATATTATTATCACCTGTCTAATAGTGTGTTGGTTTCGCTTCTGCCAGCAAAACAGCCCCAAAACTATTGTGGCATGGACACCACTAGACCCCTAAAAGGTGTGCTATGATATCTGGCATTATGATGTTAGCAGCAGATCCTGTTAGTCATTTAAGCTGTGAGCTGGGATGGCGGATTGGACTTGATTATCCACCATTGTTGTGCCCCTCAAACTGTGAAACAGAGAGCAGTAGTCCATAAAAGGATGTCAATTTTCTGTAACATCCTGGTGCCATGAGTTCCCCTAGTGAGTGACACCGTCATCGTCGTGATGCAAAAGAAAATGTGACACATATTACAGGTTTTGAAGATAACCAATGGCACAAACCGTAAGGAAACTGTTAGAGTTCACTGAATTATTACACTTTCACATAGGTCTAGGTTGGTTTGGGTGTTTTTTGCGCTTCATAAATGAAATGATCAACTATACATTTTTCTCAGCATTTTCTTGGGTTTTTCAGTGAAAATACTGATAGAAAATAAAGAACGCAAAACAACTTAATTATCTAAATAATTTGAGCTAAATTTTAAAAACAAGGCAAAATGTTTCAATATTTTTCATGAAATTATGTTTATTTGAGAATTAAACTGATTAAAATTCAAGCTTTTAAGTAGAATTGATGTTTAATTTGTTTGACAACACATTTTCCTGTTTTTCATTATTACGTTTTAGGTAGGTTTAGGAAATGTTAACTATCATGTTAGTCTAGACAAGTTACAACGTAATGAAATAGAATAAGACATCTAACTTTGTTTAACCCATTAATTACGTGTTGCAGTTTCTACCTAATGTTTTGATGATATCCTCCGAATTTTTTTTCTTCCAATTATTATTCCATAAGCCACTAATCAGGAAAACACAAATCAGGATGTGGATTTAAGATCTCTTTCTGACATGTAATATTTAGAAGGATGGAGATGGCATTAAGCAGCGGACTGGAGCTCCTCCGACCGCAGTTACCGTAGTACAATTTATAACAGATGAATGGAAAATTTATGCTGCAGGAACGGTTATTCTGAATCAACACCATAGTTCAGTCTGCTGAAAATTGTACAAACACGTAGAGACGGACAGACCTGCTGAGAAACAGAAGGATCACAATTTGAAGCAGAAGTGGGATAAGAGAGATGAGGGTACCCAGATAAACCTATGCTTCATGAACTCTCGTGTCAACAAATTCAATGACATGACTACTAGGGAATGCGAACAACCGACTAAACAGAATTCACTGTCATAACGAAGTCCTCGCTGAACAAAACCATCCCTGATCTAACTGTGAAGCAAATTCCTGTAAGAGAAAAGGAGGACGCATGTACAACTACAACCTCAAATTAGAAAGAATTTTGGACTGAATGGAAAAAGCAAATAAAAAAAAAGAAAGTAGTGATTTCTATATTTACGTTGACTTGTCTTTCATTGCAGACAATTTGAACACAAAATATGTAATGTTATGTCAGGCCAACTTCATTTCATTTGTAAATATACATCCTTACCTGTCATTCAGACCTGTAACAAATTCCAAAAACGTTGGGACAGAGGCAATTTAGGACTAGTAATCAGGTGAGCTGGGTAATTGATGATGTGATTTGACACAGGTGATGTCAACAGGTGATTGTATATATATATATATATATATATAAATATATTTATTTATTTTTATTATTATTTTTTATTATTTGGTATAAAAGTAGCATCCAAGAAAGAATTCTAGTCATTTTGTGAATAATGACTAGAATAAATCTGGAGGAATTTCAGTGCATTCAGATGAATCCGTAGTCCAGGTATTTTTTTTTTTTTTTTAAGAAATTGATGCCGCGTTCTCTGGACCAAAGAAGAAAAGGATCATCCATTGTTACCAACAAGTCCAAAAGTTAGGGTCTGTCATGGATGGAGTTGTGTCAGTGCCCTTGGCAAAGTTAACTTAATTGCACTTCTGTGACGGCACCATTAATGGTGAACAGTACATAGAGATTTTGGAGCACAACATGCTGTCTTCAAGAATACATCTTTTCCATGGAGTCCCATTTATATTTCAACAAAACATGCAAAACCACATTCTTCACAGATTACAAAACCTGTATCCTCTAAAAAAGAGGATACAGGTAATTGATTGGCCTGCCTGCAGTCCCAACCTGTCTCCAATATAAAGATTGTCTGGCACATTTTGAAGTGTAAAATGCAGCAATGAAAATTCTGTACTGTTGCGCAGCAGAAAAAGCCTTTTAAATTACATTGTTAAATTCATTCACTCTTTGAGGCAAAAATTTGCTTTCAGTTGTAATTTCCAGAACAAAAAAACAATCAGCAGTAGCAGAAAGATGTAACAGAATAGGATATATATGCAGCAGCCTCTGAACATTATGAAACAAAATAGATGCAGTAACCTTCAAATTTAGTTTAACAAAACGCAACAAAAAACAAGCTACTATATTTGTATACAGTATTTTTCAGAAATTTGTATGTAACATGTTATTACATATTTTCTGAAAATACTGTATACAAATACAGTAGCTTTCAAAAACATGTATGGAATAAATTGTATTCAGTAGCGTCAGAAATATATATTTAACAAAACAGAATTTTTACTTCTATTTGTATGTCACTTGGATGTGCATGTGGGTGTTGGTGAGATACTTGCACTGTCCCCCTTTGTGAGTTTCTGTAACCTGGGTTGAATAGTGTACTGTAATGATAGCTCTCTCCAGTTGAAGTTTGTCTCTATGTTTGGTTTTAATGTGTGTCAGAGCTGATTAATTATGAGCTGATTAGAATGTGACACTGGGTGTCTTCAATATAGAACATATTTACAATATTCACATTTTCTGAGATACTGAAATTGGGACTTTCATTAATTGTCACTTATAATCCTAAACATTAAAAGAAAAAACTGTTTGTAATGAACTCATCTGATACAGAAGCTTCACTTTTTGAATGCAGTTACTGAAATAATTAATGTTTTTCATGATATTCAAATTTTATGACCAGCACTTGTACAATAAATTCTACTTGTGAAAGAGAAAAAGAAGGTCATGTTACCTTATGTAGTTTAGGTAGATAAAGGTCTCGGTCAGATCTGAGTAAAATAATAATCTGTTTCAATAAATATCAGAGGACCTTTTTAATCTCTCTCTCTCTCTCTCTCTCTATATATATATATATATATATATATATATATATATATATATATATATATATATATATATATATACATATCTATATATATGTATATATATATATATATATACATACTCCTTTTTTTAGATGTTTGCCTTCTGCCACACACCTGACCTGAATAACTGGGTGGTTAACAAGCTTTATTTTATGCCCATATCATCAAGCACTTGATGATATTGACATGTATATTTAACATTGGTACTGCTACAGCCAACTACTTCATCTTCAGATTATTTTTATTGTGAAATATAGATTAGATGGAGATTGGACTTCCATAACTATTTTTCTCTTTTTTTTTTTTGCTTTTCAAGAATGTATTATTTACATTGGTTACAGCTCATATGCACACATTACCAGAGCTAATTCATGCATTGCTTCCAGCTCGCTGGTGGCTTATGTCCACATCATAATTGCACACTGTGCAAAATCATTATTTTTTCAAATGTTTTCACTGTGAAATTAACGTGAGGCATTACGGTTCACATATTTACAAAAAGCTGGCATGTCTGCGACACACAGTTTACCTTGTAGCGCCAGGTGCAGCGGGTGGAGGACCGAGGACGGAGGGAGGCAGAGCTGAGGTGGATGGCAGGAGGAAGTAGGGAGGAGGGGGGTGTTACGTTTGGTAGACTTGTTATTCTTCGCTGTTCTAAAATGACTGGCTGAAACTGCTTCACCACGCTGCTGTATCGTTTTGTCAGACATGAGTACCGCACATTTAGCAAAGAACGTACGTGTCCACAGCTTTTTTTCCTAGTTTATAGAGGCGACTCATACCGGCGTCATACCAGCTTATGTGCATGTCAAATTGCATACTTGCAATGCAAAATACGTAGACTACAGGTTGGCAGGTTTGCATTTTGTAGATGTGGCGCTGGAAGTTTAGACATAGGGGAGCGCCAATGTTAACGCCTATGGAAGGGAAACACTGAATTAAATGCCACCTCAGTGATGTTTTTTGTCAGCTTTGCATACAAATGGTCACCTCAAAACACGAATCTGTGATATTTGTTGAAATAAGACCAAAATGCAATAGTAATGAGTGGATTTAATAAAAAAAAAAAGTAAGCTTCCAAAATAACAGGAGGAAAATGGCAGGGCAGGAGAACAGGGAGCAATGGCGACAAACTGGCAGTGAACTGCAGGAACTGGAGAGCTTAAATAAACTTTGGGGGGGGACAGAGATAACTGGTGTGGGCAGATGCAGGTGTGAGGGAGAGAGCAGGTGAAAACAATTAGGGACTGGGTCAGGGAGCAGAATGGCAGGGAGAAAACAAGAAAGGACTAAACAGAAGATCATCATGATTAACCAAGTAGAAAATAAACTAAAGATGAGATATATAAGAGGAACAAACAAAGACAGTTAAAATTACGGAAGGCAAAAACCTATGGTAAAACGAAAACACGTAGGACAGGAATGGATAAATAGTAAAAATCAACAAAAAAGATAATTTAAACTAAATAAAGGAAACAAGTAACTAAAAGTCAAACACAAATTTGTCAAACAAAAATTACTCAAGTATTCCCCAACCAGAAGTTCTGATTCACAAGAGATGTGTAAGTGCTGCTCAGAGCCCAGGACTGTTGGGTATATGTTGGGTTAAGGAGTACCCAAATGCAGGGCGACATTTTGAGCTTTTATGGTTCTGAGCTTTTATGGTTCATCTTTATTAAATAGTCCAACATTCAGGCACAGAATGTGGACAAAACTTTGGTAGGGGCGTGGGGAAACCTAGAAAGACGTAACAAACCAGCAAAGACATGAGGGCGAAAGGGGAACATATATACTAGGAAGGGTAATTACGAGACAAGGAACAGCTGGGGAAGAGAACAAGGAACAGCTGTCTTCCATAAGACAAGACAAAAGGACAGGGAGAGACACAGACAGGGAAAGATTCACACCATGACAAGGGGTGTTTCTCAATGCCCAGGAACCTCGCCTTAATGCCTTGGTCCCGCCCCCGTTACCTAGGAGGTATGTCATCAGGGGCCGCCAAGGCGTGTTCCAATATTCATGTGCTACCGAGGAATCTGTCCTCCGTTTGTTAGCCGTTTAGCTAACTAACCAAGGATACATCAGACGTGCCTTGATGCCTTCTCTCGATCAAAAATTTCCCAGAATACAGCGTGGAAGGAGCCAGCAGCAGCTACTTCGGGGGTAAATTTCCATTTTAAATGTAAGTCAACTAATTTTAACCATCGGGCTTATATCCAAAATGTTTGTTTTATTTTTTTTATTATTATTTTTTAGATCCAAAGCAGTTATATATGGTTGGTTAGCTGCTTAGTAGTTGCAGCTTTGGTGGCTACCAGGTACTAATTCGTTTGCACATTTAACTGACATATACAAAAAAAAACAAGTACAACTCTCGTTATACATTTCCAGTTGAAGTAATATTACTACATACTACAATGCTACTGTGATGGGCGGGACGTAAACAGCACGTTAGCCGGCAGCCATGGTCTCACAAGACAAGTCTGTTCCAAACAGTTTTTTTTACCAAGGAAGGACAGTGTCCTCGTAAGCAAGGCGCCTCGCCTACCCAGGAGGCGCCTTAACATTGAGAAACACCCAAGGACTCAGCACTGAGATCAGGAAGTGAAGAGCGTTACAGGATTGCAATAATAAAAATACTATGAAGCACAACAGATGCAAATAGACAAAATAAGGAGCAATTTAAAGACAACCTAAAAGAAACACAATCCCTGTGAAAAAAAGTGTGAAGACATCACTGGTCACAACCACTCCACCTCCAGAAAGCAACACATTTTTGCTTGCTCTGAAAAATCTCTAGTCCCAACAACAAACTAGATCCAGCTACTGAATCCAGTTCCAAGGACAATGATTTACCAATAATCCTTCTGAATCAGCAGGCAAAAAAAATTCCCGAAATAAACTGCAATGTAGTTAATGGACCGGACCGAATAGTAGGCTAGGTCCTAAAGGCTTGTGATGATCAGTTTGCCTCAGCAACTTGTAATCATACCAAGCCACTGACACCCATCTTAAAACTACCATTGTTATGCCCATACCCAAAACTTTGGCCGTTACCAGCATGAATGACTAACACACACCTGTTCTCACCTTGATAGACATGAAATGCTTTGAGAGCCATCTATTTGCTCCTCACACATAACTGCACAACTTTCTACATCTCCAACAGATGATACAATGATGAAATTGACTTCTGACATGTCCAGACTGTCATCTGGTGCAAAAACATCAATCTCACCCTGAGCATCCAAAAAACAATCATAATAGACCTAACAAAAACCCCTAATAAAACAATCCGAGGACCGTCACCTATCAATTAAAAGAGGTAGAGAGTTCCTGTGAGTAGAGATCACTGAAGACCTTAACTGGTACTGGAACACCTGTCATTAAATGCTAGAGGACTCTGTGTGTTCTACTAATACACCACTGAAAGCACCCTAACATACTGGTGCACTCTGTGGTACTTTGGCTGCACTACTGCAGAAAATAAGGAGATGTAACAGGTTGTGAGGGCATCTGGACAAATTGCTTACTTTTTTACTTGGTTAAATACTATGTATCACTCTATTTCTGTATCATCTGTCTGTCTTAAGTGTTGACTGATTCCTCTACAAGCATTGGACTTCTAATTGATTAACAGATCGATATCTTGATCTGTCATTTAAGGTTCACAGATTAGCTATTCATCATCATCTACATATTATAATGTAGCCATTCGTATATTGTAAGGATAATATTAGACAAAAACTATGTGCAAATTTCACATATTAATGTGTTTTATGTTTGGAAATTGCTGACTGGTAAAGTGGTCAGGCATAATTAATGATGATAGTATTATTTTTTTTTTTGTATTTTATAGTACAGCAGTTAATGCTGTCGAAGTGTGCCGGCTGATTATACAGCACAGTAGTGGGGAGATTGAAGCTCTAGCCACTGCCCTGATTTAATGCTGCTTCAAACAACTCTTAGCTGTGTCTTATGGCTAATTTTAAGAGGAAACGGCAGCTAATCTCCCAACAGCCAGCAGTTACAAATTCTGTTTAGCCACTAAAAACCTCATCAAGGAGTTAAAACGTCAGGAGGCACAGTCAACAGCTTGCTGGCAATCTACTATATTTCTTTTTTGTAAAACAACAATCATGAGGATTTATTGTTGGTTTTAATGATCCAAAGAAGAGGTGTGGCTATAGATGGGAACAGCCACTTTAGACCAGGGGCTACCCAAATAAATGGGTTTCTTAAAAAAATTAGATAGATAGATAGATAGATAGATAGATAGATAGATAGCGTTGTAAACTCTCCTTACAAACTAGGGCTACATTTGAGATTACTTTGTCCAATCATGTCTAAGATACACTTTTATTGAAAATATTAAGCTCCCTAGCTAAACATCCCAGACTAAGTACAGTTCCATGCATTGAAAACAATTACATGTGAGAGTAAATTGATGTACAATGAACAACCTTGTATGTTAATGGAGTTTTCTTTGAAATATACTACTATTATTGAGATAGTCTCTTTGGAAAAGCTGACCAATCGTTGAGCTCACAGAGCCTAGATGATTCTGCCTTTTTTAACATCCAGTTGATCATAATGAGCCAGGTTCTAGTGGAGGTTTCTTCCAGTTAAAAGGTTTTCTTTTTCTTTTCTTTTTTTCTCTCCACTATCGCTACATGCTTGCTCAGTATGAGGGATTGCTTTGGTTGAAGTCTGCGTCAATGGGGAAAAACTGTCAGTCAATGACTCAATACAATCTGCTGGGCATCCTTGAATAGAAAACTTTTA
Source organism: Apricaphanius iberus (assembly GCA_028564705.1). Lineage (NCBI taxonomy): Eukaryota > Metazoa > Chordata > Actinopteri > Cyprinodontiformes > Aphaniidae > Apricaphanius > Apricaphanius iberus. The sequence goes on along the minus strand of JAPXFQ010002555.1, from coordinate 68,143 downwards.
AAGTGATTAGAATGTTTGCAAGATTGCATTCTTAATCGGTCTGAATGGACCACATCCGTGATATGTGGAGAAAGGTTACCTTTAAAACAGCTTCTGATATATTGTTGCTTCCTCTAATTTAATTAAATAACACCTTATACCAAAAAGTAAGTCTTTGAGTCATTATTTAGAAGTGATTGGACAGGACTAAAGCATCCCGGAAAAATTATCCAGTTCCAGCCACCTGCAAACTTCTTTCTTAAAATAATATAATCCCCAAATGCATTTGATAGAATGTTAAGCAATGAAAAATTACAAAATTTTACACAAATTCCACATCTCTACTCCATCTATTTTCTAAACTATATTGTTCAGGGGTTTTTTCAATTTAGAAAGAAATTCCCTAGTGTTGAGAAACAGTCATAGTTTCTTCTCTTTCTGTCTATAAATTCTGACTGTGAAGTCAGCTTACTTATTCTACCCTGGGGGCTCTTGTGAGATATCCTGTGATAGACGAGTTGTAGTCAGCATGCTACAAGAAAAGTAAAAAAAAAAGTATTTTGAGCACAGTTTGACACGTGTGTCAATAATGCCTCCAAGGGTCATGATGGCAATATGCTTTGGAGGCATCTGCTATGTTCCATAAAAGTGGTGTTAGCTTGGTAGTTTTCTTCATCTTCAGCTCGTGGGGGCAGCAGCATAAGCAGAGAGACCCAGACTTCTCTCTCCCCAGCAACTTGGGCCAGCTCCTCGGGAGGAATCCCAAGGCGCTCCCAGGCCATCCGAGAGACATAGTCCATCCAGTGTGTCCTGGGTGTTCCTTTGGGTCTCCTCCCTGTAGGACGTGCCAAGAACACCTCACCAGGGAGGTGTCCAAGAACAGTGATGCCTGTAACACGTTAAACGCAAAAATATATATTAGGTTCATGGTGGCAAAAGCATTAGGAAAAAAAGCAACAATAGTGGTAAATAGGGTTTTACATACCTTCAACAACACTCCTGTCGTCTTTTTCTGTCGTAATCCGAAACAGCTGATGATCTCCTTTACGGTTGCCATGTTCGTTTTGACCTGAGTCTGTGAGTCTGTGCCCCTTAGTCGAACACTCCAGTAGTAGATGCCCAAGACACGCCTTGTTGCTTCATAGTGGCTGGTGTCAACTTGAGGTTGAAATGCAAGTATATTTCCGGCCTTATGCTGTGTTCAGACCGCAGACTTTGTCAGCGTCAACAATGTCAAGATTACATGTTAAGTCTATGGTGGAGGTCTCTGCTCCGATTTGTGAGCTTTGGCTCTGTCAACTTTTCAAGCTGTTTCTGCGTCTAAAGCTTCAAAGCTCATAACGCTAGCAATGCAGAAATCCAGCTAGTTGAACTTTTGACGGTCCTAACGCTCTTGACTCACAACGGCAACCAATCAGAGCAGCTCACTGTAGTGACGTTGCCAGACGTCAACGCTGCCTAGCGAACCACGGTCCGAGATTGTTTAAAGCATCCAGCAGAGAAAGGCCCGCCTACGATCTTTGCGAGCTTCAGCTTAAAAATGTATCTTCTGTTTATATGCGTCAAACTAGTCGCTTTATGAGCGTTGCTTGACGCTGACAAAGCCTGCGATCTGAAGGCAGCATTACAGTCATTAGGGCGACTGTGGCTCAGTGGTAGAGTAGTTGGCTGCAATCGGAGGGTCATAGGTTCAATTCCAGCTTCCTTCAGTCACATGTCGATGTGCCCCTGGGCAAGGCACTTAACCCCCAAATTCTACATTGTCCTACCGAGCCATGTTGGGTGTCGGTGTATGAATGCGAGTGTGATTGGGTGAATGTGGCTTCAATGTAAAGCACTTTGAGTGGTCAGTAAGACTAGAAAAGCGCTATATAAGTTCAGTCCATTTACCATTTTACTGTTAAAATGCACTTCCAATATAGTGAGTATTGACAAAACTGGTTATTGTTTTTATGTTGAGGAAATGGGGATTGTTATTGGCAGCTGCTGAAGGAACTAATAAAGTAACTTGCAATCTAATGTAGTTACTTTTAAAATAAAGTAATCAGTAAAGTAACTAAGTTACTTTTGTAAGAAGTAATCAGTAGTCTGTAATCATATTACTTTTTCAAAGTAACTTTGGCAACACTGTCCAGGAAGCATCCTGACCAGGTGCCCAAGCCACCTCAACTGACTCTTCTCGATGTGGAGGAGCAGCGGCTCTACTCTGAGCCCCCTCTGGATGACAGAGCTTCTCACCCTGTCTCTAAGGGAGAGCCCAGACACTATACAGAGGAAACTCATTTTGTATCCATGATCTCAGTATTTCAGTCACCACCCAGAGTTCGTGACCATAGATGAGGGTAGGAACTGTGGTATTATTCTACATATGTTTTAAACTTCTATTATTCAGAAGGTAAAAGTCTGTTTGATATAGTTTGCATGGTTGTAAAAAATATATTGTCTGTCAGTATTTGTTATTGGGATAAGCTTTTAAGTAATAAAACTCTTGGGTAAATTTTATTGCAGGCTGTAAAAACAGGATGTCTGTAGATTTAGTATGTGGAACCAAGGCCATGAAGCTGGGAGTGTTGCCATAAAACCATAAAACTCAGAATGAACTTTTGACCAAGAGAAAAGACACGTCTCACCTTATGACTGCATAATTCTCTGACAGCCAATAATGGCTAAGACACGGTTTGGAAATGTTCTGATTGGAGGGAGAAGAAACGCCTAGAGTCCTGGCGAGGCCCGGTGTCTATAAAGTTGTGAAATGAAGATCATTCAATTGTCAGAAATATTGTCTGGCCCAGAGAAACTAGGGCATCTTTCTCTGTAAACTGCAATTTGTTAATCTGTTCAAAATAAATGTTAAGAACTGGAAATTGGCTCCATTTTGTCTCTGCTTGAACATGCACTGAATTAATTTTGAATAATATTTAATTCAACAGAACATAGCTTAACTGGTAAATCGAGAATTTGCCTTTCGACTCAACTCTCTATTCACCCCAACAGACCAGTACAGCACCTGCTTAACTACATACGCCTTACCAATCCGCCTATCAATCTCCCATGCCATTTTTCCCTCAGTGAACAAGACCCCGAGATACTTGAACTCCTCCACTTGAGGAAGGACCTAATCTCCAACCCTGAGAAGGCATCCTACCCTTTTCTGGCTCAATACCAAGGTCTATTATTTGGAGTTGTTTATTCTCATCCGACTCGGCTGCGATCCGCTCCAGCAAAAGCTGTAAATCGCATTCCAATGAAGCCAACAGGACCATTTTATCGGCAAAAAGCAGAGACCCAATCCTGAGGCCACCGGAATGTCCCTCAACACCTTGGCTAGAAATCCTGTCCATAAAAGTTATGATTAAAATTGGTGACGAAGGGCAACCTTGACGGAGTCCAACTCTCACTGGAAATGAGCCCGAGTTACTGACAGCAACACGAACCACGCTCTGACACCTGTCATACAGGGACCTAACAGCCCATATCAAAGGGCGTGGTACCCCATACTCCTGGAAAAACTGCCACAGGACTCCCAGAGGGACACGGTCGAATGCCTTCTCCAAGTCCTTAAAACACATGTAGACAGGTTGGGCAAACTCCCAAGCAACCTGCTGAGGATGTAGAGCTGTTCCAGTGTTCCATAGCCAGGATGAATACCACAGTGTTCCTCCTGAATCTGAGGTTTGACTATCCGTCGGACCCTCCCCTCCAGTGCCCCAGAATAGACCTTACCAGGGAGGCTCAGAAGTGTGGTTGGAACACACTCTGTGGTCCCCCTTTTTGAAAAGGGGGGGACCACCTCTCTGCTAATTCAAGGGAACTTTCCCTGAGGTCCATGCTATATTGCAGAGCCGCGTTAACCAACACAGCCCTACAACATCCAGAGCCTTGAGGAACTCCAGGCAAATCTCATCCACCCCAAGAGCCTTGTCACTGAGGAACTTTTTAAAAACCTCAGTGACATCAGCAACAGAGTTTGGATAGTCTGACCCAAATTGGAATGCTGGTGGGATTGAGGAGGTCTTCTATCCACCAACCCAAAACGCTCTGTGTTAAGGTCAGCAGCACACCATCCCCTCTGTAAACAGTGTTGGTGGTGGACTGCTGTGGGGGGGGGGACGTTTTCTTGGCACACTTTGGGCCCCTTAGTACCAATTGATCATCGTTGCAATGCCACAGCCTACCTGAGTATTGTTGCTGACCATGTCCATCCCTTTATGACCACAGTGTCCACATCTTCTGATGGCTACTTCTAGCAGGATAATGTCCCACATCATAAAGCTTGAATAATCTTACACTGGTTCTTTTGAACATGACAATGAGTTCACTGTAATCAAATGACCTCCACAGTCACCAGACCAAAATCCAATAGAGCACCTTTTGGATTTGGTGAAATGGTAAATTCACATAATGGATTAGAAGCTGATAAATCTGTGGAAACTCTGTGATGCCATTATGTCATTATGGACCAAAATCTGTGAAGAATCTTTCCAGTACCTTGTTGAATCTATGCCACAAAGGATTAAGGCAGTTCTGAAGTCAAACAGTGGTCCAACTCGATACTGGCAAGATGCACCTAATAAAGTGGCCAGTGAGTGTACTTTATAAAGTAGACTAGTAAGTTTGTCAAGTGATGATTTAGTGATATTTCTTAAGGAAAAATAATGGCTTAGAAACTAATTTGGCACATTTAATAAGATCATAGAAAACTTTTAAGAAACAGTTCAATGGGTGGCAATGGCGGGCTGTGATTTTGGGAAGTTCAGAAGTTCAAAATAAGTAATCAGATCCTGGTTAGTTGACCAATTTAGTGCCTTGCTATATAAAATCTACTTTATGGCATTTCTCACATTTTAAAATTAATTACAATAAGCAGCTGGTTTCCAATGAGCTGAAATGATGACCTGTCCAGGGCATACTCTGCTTCTCACCCATTTACTGCTGCATTTGCAGACTTCCTGGTTTTTCTTCTCAAGGACAAGAGCTACTGTGGCCTCTTTTCTGTGATTAAGCTGTTTTATAGGATTAAAGGAGTGGCTATAATATTACTACTTAACTTTACTTTTTCATGGATCATATCAGCTTGTTTTGTGCTTTAGTTTATTCTATGAAAGTCATCACCAATATGTGAAAGAAAACGTGTTTCAACATTATTTAGATTTTTGAAAAATTGTTTTAAAACCCCTCATTTACTCCTTACTATTAAACATAATATTTCTTAATATTAACCAAATGCATTTAAAAAATGGCAAAACATCTTTGATTGAAACATCCATCATAGCACAGTTGTCACCATTAAGACATTTACATGGGCCTTATTTTTTTAATCTTTATTTTGTTTGTGTAAACTGTAAAAAAAGAAATCGACGTTTTATATTATTTTTTTCTAAAAAATAGTTTGCCTTTCATTCTTGAACAACTCTTCATATAATGTTCATTTATCCTTGTGAACAAGAAAGAAACATTTTAAGGTAGTTTGTATCTTTTAAAATCTTTAAAAACAGTAAGCAAAAAACAGATGGACAATCACCTTATCAAGTTGCAATAACACTGAAAATATGATTCACAGCTCTACATGACATTCGCAGATGACTATGAACCCAATCAAATGTTGCGCATATGCATATAACAAATCAATCCATGGATTTACCATAACTTTCTTCAGCTGAACAGATACAGAATGTAATTGTTAGTTAATTGTTAATGGAACTAGGGAGGAACGAGGCTGCACACGATGCCGTTTCAGTTAATGCACCTAGAAAATACCGATTGCGACTGAAATTCGGATGTAGTGGTGGATTAAGACCTAAACCTCCAGAGAGACATGAAGCCAATTATAAAGCTGGCCTTTTATCACCTGAGGAATATCCAAAGGATTAGAGGACTAATGTGTTTTCCTGGAATATTTTAATTTAATTAGAATTTAACTAATTATTGCCTACCTTAGTACAAGTTACATCCAGGACAGTAAGTCATGTAAGAAAACAAAGCCTTCCGTATTATATAAAGTTTTTGTTAGTAATGAGCTAGACTCCAGGATCGCAAGCATTAATGCATAAATGTCTGAGCAGCAAGATATCTACGGGATGTTCTGGCCTCTGGGGACTATTTCATGTCGGTTATTCAACTGGCATGGATTAGTTTAAGATGATTGAAGAGCTTGCGAAGATAACAGATAAACATTGACTACTAAATGGTATATAATGTTTTAGAATATAAGGTGTGGCAGGTTTGAAAGATGCCACTGCTTGGTGCACTCTGTTCCTTCATGTTGATCAACATGCCATGGTAAATCCCCAAAAATGCCTGAATGACCAAGGCCTCATCTTCATTTAATAGATATCTATTTTTGGGTTATTCATATGTCCCAGTAAGATCTTGAGAAACTCATCTATTTGTTTATCTTTAGTCATAATGATTCCAGTGTTTTTTCACAGGTCTGCCTAAAAAGTAAATCAGACAGCTGAAGCTAATTCAGAATGCTGCTGCTTGGGTCCTCAGTAGAACCAGGAAAGTAGAGCACATAACCCGAGTTTTAAAGTCCTTACACTGCCTCCATGTAGCCCAAAGAATAAACGTTAAAATACTTTTATTAGTTTATAAATTGTTGAATGGCTTAGCACCAAAATAATATAAAGATATGTTGTCTTATCAGTCTTCCAGACCAATCAGGTCGTCTGGTACAAGTCTGTTCTACATCTCGAGAATCAGAACCTAATATGGAGAAGCGGCTGTCAGTTTTTATACTCCAAACAAACAGCTAGTAAACTGCAAAACCGCTGAAACAATGAGTACCTTTGAATCAAGGCTAAAAACAAACCCATATAGAAAGGATGATTACAATTTACCGCTAATGGAAACGTGTATTTCAGTGTCTCAGAAAGTCTAATCTAAAATAAATTACACCAATTTTATTGGCCATGTTACAGCCAGTTAAATATTGAGGAAGACTGCTTATTTTAACACATTTAAAAAAAACAGTAATTGACCCCCTAATTGCTAAAGTAACTGGCTCTTCCCATACTGCTGTGTTTGAGTATGTTATCAGAAGGTGAGTGGAGGGACGAACTGGGACAGAAAAAAAGTGTGAGCACAACAGGGATAACAGCAGCCAGTTAAGGAGTGTATAGCAAAGCCCATTCAAGTGTTTGAAAAAGACTTCAAAGGCATAAATTGAGTGTGAAGACATGGTTCAAGAGCCAATATGTACGTCTGAATCCAGGACATTAACTTTAGCCATTGCATATCTTGTTTTAGCCACTCCTAAACCAGAAGCAATATCAGAATGATAAGACTTGGTTTCGAGATAAAAAGCTCTGTTTAAAGTAAGCCTTAATTTATTTTATTTTTATTTTTTGATCCAGGTCTTAGAGCCAGAGTGAGGCATGCAAAAAAAATGTTTTTTTTAAGATATGAATAGCCATGAACGATTGTATAGGGCATTTATTAACAAAATTACTAATTTATGATACAATTAAAAGGTTAGGGGCACCATCATTTTTGTTGAGGAAATGATTAAAACCAACTACTTCAGTCTCAGCTTATGTTTATGACTACCTGTCTGATAAGGCTGAGTTAATAAACAATAAATGAGTAAGCTGTTGGCATTCTTTGAACAGCAACTTATTGCACATCTATATGGCATAACAACAAACAATGACTTTCCAAAATACAATAGTTTATTAACAAAAGAGATTTAACTTTCAAGTCAAGATACTTTAATCAGCAAACTCACTAAGCTAGTAATGCACATAACTAAATACAAGGTAAAATAATGTATAATAAACTATATACCAAAGGTACCAAGTGTAAAAGTGTACCAATATGCAAGAATTACAAATAATAACCAGAAAATAGACAGTGATAGGCTTGTATTGAAGAGTTTCAGGAGTGAAGCTAAATTAGTTTAAAACTAATTCATGAATAATAAACACAATTTGGCTTGTTTTCAAACAACCAATTCACAATGTGAAGCAGTAGTGAAGACAAAATGTTATTCGGTGAAAGTAATGTTTTGTTAAATAATTTCCTGATTTAGAAGTCAAAACCTCTATGGTTGATTTATTTTTTTGATTTCATGGATCAGTCAGTGCAGTGGTGTGATTACCTAGTTTAGTATTTTGACGAACCAAGCTAGCGGCCTCAAAACATCTTACACAATTAGTAGTTGGTGTTTAAATAATCTATATAAAATCGATCTGTAATTTGAACACCGTAGAAAACAATCCTGATTGTTTGTGAGCTAAAACAGGCCGCAGACAAGGATAAACTAGCACCAGCGCACTGAGCTATTTTTCACATTTATTGCGAGCTAATGGATCATCTGTGGAACTTAGCACCACAGAACAAAGAAAAACTCTTTTAGAGATGAAACAACTCACATATTAAAATCACTATATCGGTAAATAACCTTTTTAAGACACTGTTTATCCCACAGACCGAACACCCTGTTCATACCAAAGCACTCTGATGAATGAAACCTTACAAATACAGTAAAACACAGTGAAATGTATAATCAAAATGACCTTTAAATTTTTTATCCTAAACTAATTTATCTCTGCCCATACACAACCTTAATTGAAAGATTATTATATGTCTCTAGTTGGGTGAATTTTTAATCTGGGGGAAATCAGCATTAAATGAAAGAAGCTGTGGTTAGCTGATTTGGCTAGCACAAGCAGTATGGGGTGCTATCAGTAGTTGCAGCTAGCAGCGAGGCCTTGTGGGTGTGTGGCCAGTGTGGCCATAGCTATCCATCGTTAGCTCAGCTCAGCAGCTTTCTTCTCTCTGCAGAGTAGCAGCGACAGAGAGGCTGGCAGACTAAATGTACTTCTGGATCCAAGGACCTTCTTCGTCAAGCTTGCTTCAGTCCTTTCCAGCAAAGGATGCATGTTTTCTTTTTTTGAAGGTTTTATAGAAACGGTGGCCCTTATTTGACAGAGGACAATGTAGATGGGGGAGAGAAGTGGAGGAAGATACAGTGCTCAGCATAAATGAGTACAGCCCCTTTAAAAAGTACACATTTAATCAGTAGCTCAATGAACAAAAGAATAATTTCCAAACTTTTCACAAGGCTGAGCTTCATTGAATACTTATTTAACTCCGTAACATGAAATTATGGTTAATAATCTAACCTGGATCACAAAATCTTCAGTTTTACTCAAATTGGTTGAAGCACCAAGTCTTCTAGGCATGGAATGAATAAGTTAGCGACAAATTGCAACATCGATCTTTTTCCATTCTTAAACAATAACCTCTTTTAGAGCCTGGATCTTGGATGGAGAGTGATTCTCAACTTGTTGCTTCAGAATTCCCCACAGGTGTTCGATTGGGTTCAGATCAGGAGACATCCTTGGCCACTCAATCACCTTCACCCCCGTTCTTCTTCAGAAATGCAACAGCATTGTGTGTTTGTAAATTTGTGTTTTGGATCATAGTTGGATCATAGTTGTGTTGGAAGAGTGCATGACGACCAAGAGTAATAGCAGCATCTTCTCCTTTAATATCAAGCAATACATTGTTGAGTTCGTGATACAATCAATGAAATGCAGCTCCCCAACACCCGCAGCATTCATGCAGTCCCACTTAAGGACACTGTCACCACCATGTTTCACTGTAGGTGCCATGCATTTTTCTTTGAAATCACCATATCGTTTTTTAGTTCCAAAAACATCCGTAACATCTTTGTCTTAACACTCCAGAGTATAGAGTCCCAGTAGTCTTCATCTTTTTCAGCATGGGCCCAAGACAATTGTAGGGGATGTTTTTTGTGCATGGGATTTGGGAGAGGCTTCCTTCATGGACGATAACCATGCAGACCATTCAACTGCAGTGTGCGCAATATGGTGTCATGGGAAACGATCAGTGAAGTTTGGCTTTCTACTGCTTTAGCTCAGTGCAGTGAACTTGCTTGACGATTTTCTTCAAGCCTTCTCATCAGAAGACTCTCCTGGTCCATGGTCAGCCTGGAATTCTCTGTAAGAGGGATGCACTTCCATCTTTTTTACATTTTTGGATCACTTTTGCTACAGTATTTTGACTGATATGTAAAGCTTTGCTGATCTTCTTGTAGCCGTCACCTTTTTTGTGTAAAGAAATGAGTTCCTTTCTCAGATTTTTAGACATTTCTCTTCCAAGAGGAGCAATTGATGACGGCATGAAATGGGAAGGGCTTTTCTTTGTTAAGTAATGCCCTTCTATAGTCACCTGTCTGCTGGACACCTCTTAAATGAAACGTTAGACTCACCTGTGGTTGAATGCCTTTAATTAGTATTGTGTAGTCTTAAGTGTGGCTTTTCTCCTAGGACTATAATTTGGGTGAACTCATTTGTTGCAACATGAGCTTGGATGAATTTGTCAGGAAAATCCCTTCTTTGTGTGTGCAAATTAAATCAATCGCCCACATTAGTGGGGGTATTTTGTAGTATAGTATCTCCCAGAAAATGTTGATTCTGAAAGGAAACTAAAGGTTTTCTGACAAATGTAGTAGGGCGTACTCATTTATGCTGAGTACTGTTTGTGGCAAAGGTCCATCAGGAGGGAACTTGACCTGGGACAACTGTGCTGAGGACTGAGGCCTCAGCAACAACCACTACGCTCTGGGGCACCCCAGCAAAGAATAGATGTTCACAGTTTGCTGGTCTATCCTATGTGAGTCTTTTGATGACTCAGGGTCAAAGAGGAAAAGCGTGGGTGGAGCATGTGCATAAATAGGGGTGACAATGCCACATTCACTAAGATCCTCCTTTTCCTGTTGAAACTGAATGGATTAGTGAATTGTGGGATTATCGGTCCTTACGGTAGGACATCTGTTCCTGTAGTCAAGTTCATTATATATGGTGCATGGCACAACATAAATCTTTGGGTGTGGCTATGTGTGTGTGTTCAAGTGGATTTACTAGTTTTATCCTTGTTGTATTTTTTATAAAAAACAACAACCAAGGACTGCGTTTGCAAATTAGCCCTTGTTTAGAAAACCTCAGTGCAATGCCACAATTGCATTATTTGTATTATGTAACATTATTTTTTGTGTTGTCCGTGATTAAATAAATTTTATGATGATGTTGCTTGAAGTTCATTGTAACGTTTCCAACTACAATGGACCACTGTGTTTTCTCTAGTTCAAAGCACAGTCATCTAAAAAGCAGATTTAAAGGCACTCAGGAATTGGCACCTGCCAACATGGCCAAAAGTACCAATACCTGGTTTCATTTTTCAATTCACTTTCATGTTTAAAGCACCAATTCACAACAGATGTCATCTCAAGGCACTTTACAAGAAAAGTAATTCCAATACAATTATACAAACATTCCAGTCAGTTAAAAGTTTTCTATGTAAGTAATCCCAGCAGATTGCGTTGAGTCATCGATGTGAGGTTGTGCCCGGATCTTGCAGACTCCAACCACAGATATTCCTCAGCAATCCCTCATACTGAGCAAGCATGTGGCGACAGTGGAGAGGAAAAACTATCCTTTAACAAAAAGAAACCTCCGGCAGAACCTGGCTGAAGCGGTCATCTGCTACGACCATGACATAATAATGACAATGTTATCACTGTGCTTGATTGTCTAGCAAACTATCCTGATCTCAACCCCACAGAACATATGTAGACCATTGTTAGAAGGAAGATAAGACATAAAACCCAACGAGACAGATGAGCTGAAGAATGTTATTAAAGACACTTGACCTTCCTTAAAACCTCAACAAAGCCACAAGCTGATCATCTCTATACAACACTTGATTCAGCAATTAATGCAAAATTCATTTCAGTTGAATATTGCTTCATTCATCCCAAAGGGAAATTAAATGTTATTGTTACTCATATAATTTAAAATCTTTCAGGATGATCTTAAGTAGCAGTCAGTCTTGCAATGAATCTAGAGTCCCTTGTGCTGCTAATCCATTTATAATTATGAAGGAATTCTGTCAACCTACTGAATGCATATATACTATACATTGTGATACTTTTTTTATTTCAACATTTTGAAATGACATTCGATTTTTGTTTCTCTTAGATATTATTCTAATTTTGTTGAGAAAATGAAATTAGGTTTTTCATCAGCTGTAAGCCACAATACTAAAATAAACAGAATAATACTCTTTAAATGTTTCACTCTGTTAAGAAACTTTCATCTATATAATTTTAACTTTTTAAAATTGATCCACTGAACCTTTATGATTTTCTGGTTTATTGAATTGTACCTGTGTTCTTTTTGAACTGATGAGATTTGTCTCCCATCACTTTGAAAGAGCATTAATAATTCAATCTTAGGTTTGAATTTTATATATAATGCTTTATTAAAAGAAATACGTCTCTGACATCAATCAGCATTTTCTATCGTGTAATATGCCCCCTGCCTGACAATTGACTCAGGTTTCACCAGGAAGCACATCAGCATCTCGAGACGAAAAGCTCATTATTCTGTTCAGTGTTCAGTAACTTAAACTTTCACTAAGTTGACACTGCATTAACAGTGATCTTTTTCCATTGTATCAAACAGCTCTGACTCTGTTGCCAGCTGCTTTCAGCAGAGCATCAGATTTGAAGGATATGCTTTGTTCATTGACTATTTGATGTCAATTCAAGATACAACACTGACACATAACAATATCAATAAATCCTGTTTCATATACAAATACAACGTGTTCTGTTTGTTGTTTAAGTGATGTAAAAGTTGATATTGGATATGAACATGAAAGGATGAAGTATTGGATGCTGCACTGTTTTACAGGCAAATGTCTAATACCATCCGGCTAATGGAAAGCCTTTAAAAAAATTAAATTCCGCTGAATAGATCCTATTGATATGAAATTGTTTTAATACCGATTCGTGTACAGTTCTTTTTGTCAGTATTATTAAAACGCTGTCTACCAAAATGACCATTTAACTTTAGATTTTAAAGAAAGACAAATATAATGTTAGTTTTCTAATGATGAAGACTTTAGGCAGGAGATCCTAAAGCTATCTGCCAGATCAACCCATAGAAAGACACGACTGTCAAAGTGTGAATTTTGGGTATAACATGCTTTGGATCTTGATGGAGGAGTTTTGGTTTTTTAATGTGGCTCTTGTGTTTTAATTTCATATTTTATTTAATTAGTTGGCTCCCAGGTTGCTTGTCAAGCCCATCTGTCTTTTGGAAACCTGGAGCATTTGGCAAAGATTAGTTAAACATTGTCAGCTTACTAAGGAAAAATTGGTTTGCACAAGTACATGCACAGACGTCTCAATTTTACTGAAAAGTTCAGAGTGAGACCACTGGGGTTGAAGGAACAACTGATTATTAATATTTTGGCCAATGCAGCCCCTTAACATTACTCTGTTCTTCCAACTGTTTTTGGTATAAAGACAAATGTCTATTTTTGCATCCTCCTTGCTACAAATAACAAATAGAAATCATAAGTGGTTAATGTTATAAAAAAACAGATTTGTTTTTATTATTATTTTATTTATTTGATATGGACATAACAACTGCATTGGACAAACCAGATACTTTGGTTTGCGAAACTGCTAATTTGCAACACCTGTCCACAGGAGGCTACACATTTCACAAAACACAATACAGTACACATTACAATATTTTAAAAAGTAAACAATAAATAGTTACACATCATCAGTATATATTTCATACATTGTTACCATGTGAGCAGTTTTGACTCGACTTCAGCCATTTTTTCAGACCTCTGTGAAAACTGTTCATGTCAGTCTGCAGTTTCAAAGCAGTGGGCAGAGAGTTCCACAGGCTGGATCCATTAAAAGAGAAACTGGACTGTCCAAAGATATTTAGCCAAATACATTGTTTTATTCAAATTGTTAAACAAAAATACACTTTAGTTGGACCCAAATTAGCCTTTTAAATTGTACGTTTTTTAGTGTTTTTTAGTGCAGTGTGTATTTCAGCTTGTTTAGTGTAGTGTGTGTTTGTAGAAACACTTGCATGCCTTGATGACAGAAACAGATGGCTCCCATTTGAAGTGCTGTGGCTCAGTGTCTGTCATTTCTACTGTTGTGATTGAGGACAGTGTTTCATCCAGAGGCAAAGAGTTCCTTGTCTTAGTCTTGTTTAGTCCAACCATGGAGAGAGCTCTTTCTGCATCCGCATTTGAATGTGGAAAAACTAATACTAGCTTGGGAATCTCAACATCGGACAGTCTTCCAAATATCAGCATAGGCCTACTGTTACTTCTACAAAACAATTTTAAAAAATAGGTGTAATTAATCTCTTAAATATGTTATTGGTTTCAAGTTAATGTTGTCAGTGTATGTGTAGAAAGTCTTACCTTTCCATAAATTAAAAACACATCTTCCGCTCCAAACTCTGTCCTCTGCTGGACATCAACAGACTTGTTGCCTTAGTAGCTTCCCTGTAAAAATAAAAAGAATCAGACTTCCACTAATAATAATAATAATAATAATAATAATAATAATAATAAGAATCCACATTGTATCAAGACTTTTCATTTGTTAGTTAATACCAGTCTCAGACAACACACTGCATTGTCTTCTGGAAAAGTGGTAGCTATGAAGTTACTGGAGTAATTGATGGACTCAGCAGTGGTTCTTATAAAATACATAGATTAAACTTATGCATTTGACACAAAGCTAAAGCTTGAAATGAATGAGCTAAAGAAATTAATGTGAGAGACTAGTATAAACTTTATTAATCCCACAATGTACTGCATTAACCCAGTTACAGTTGGAGGAGGAAGATAGGGAGCTTCACTGTGTGAATATGGGACATCATTAAGGGACGGCCCAATGCAATGCATGGAGGCAGTGCAAATCCATTGCAAAGCAATGTATTGCACTGCCTCCATGCAATTGCATGGGCAGTCCCTTATTACTATTCACTTCTAAACGGACTCTTTATTCTTTCACCGTTAATGCGGGTCGTACCGTAGCGTGCACCCCCACAATATATACATCAAAACGACCGGCTCGATCGTGTGAGGTGTGCTATTACTTTTATTGGCGATTGGAGTTACCATGGCGACGTAATTAGCGAAGAACCACCCCCAAAAACACCCATTGGAAATGAATGGAAAAACGGCCCAAAATCATGAAAAATCCACTATTTTTGAAGATTTACTGTGTAGCCATACAATAACTTAGCAACACCATTCGAAATCCAGATTGTAGCCACGTCCGTGCTGTGTTCAGCATTGAAGACCGCATGTCGATAGCTGTTACGGTTTTGTCACAATTTGACTTTGTTCGACCCAAAGTTTGCCCCAAATCGACATTTTTAGAGTGGAGCAGCTCGTTAAGCAGAGTGTGGAGTGATGAACTTTTGGAAGGTCCTCATCAAAATTTAACTCGACGTCACGGCCACATATTTCGCACTAGTGACATGATTTTCGGTCATGAAATAGAGCCGCCCTTTGTGATTCTCAGGATCATTTCAAAATTTCCCTATGTCGCACGGTTTTCTCTCAGCGAGCTCTAGATCGCTCAAAGTGGAACCCAGTTTTAGGGCTTTTCTCCTATAATTTATCATTGTGGCTGGTCAGGATTATCTCAGCCAGAGAGATGTTCTTAGTCATTTTTCTCTCGCTCCCTCTCGGACTGTGAATAAGGTAGAGACTTCTGCTTTGGCATGAACGAAGAGAAATGATACATCTCGCTCACACTTCAAGAATTTTTCCGATACCTTGTACGGTTTTCGAATGGGAACGATTTGTTCGGCGCACTTTTTTATGAAAAAGTCTAAATCTAAGCTCTTAATCATCTTAAGTGTTTGCACCTGCTGCAATTTTCACTCACACTTGTTGCTGGGGAAACGGAGCACCTTTGATCAGAGTTCACTAAAGTTCATTCCACAGTATATACACATTGAAGGCCTATTAAACCCCACTTAAACACAGGTTATGCTATGCAGTACTATAGAGAGAAGTACTACAAACAAGTCCATGTGTCAGTCCATCTGTCTTTGTCTTTCTGACCATGTCTCTGTCTTTCTCAGTCCCCCTGTCTGCCTGTACCATTTCATCTGTGAATAAGATAGAGAGTTGTGCTTTGAAATAATTGAACACAAAGGATAAATATCGCTAACACTCCAATAATTTTCCTGATAGCTGCTATAGTTTTCGAATGGGAAAGGTTCGTTCGCAGCTGTTTAACACTCTGAACATGGAGAGGAGACAACAGAACATATGGCCTAAAACTCAATGTTGTATGTATGTTCGGATGGCGTAGTGGTTAAGGAAGAGGGTTTGCATCCCAGAGGTACTGGGTTCAAATCCAGGAGCGAGCAGCAAATAATTTTTCTTTGCTGAAAGCTGAACTGGGAGACGAGACAACAGATCATATGGCCTAAAACTCAATGCTGTATAACTGATGTTGTAGTGTAACTGTTAAGGAACAGGAATACAATGCAAGAGGTAGTGGGTTCGAATCCCAGGGGGAGCAAATTTTTTTTTTTTCTTGTTTGAAAGCTGGAACCAAAATCCCTATGTTATACACAGTACTACATTGCACTTGTATGCATTTTAGTTGATTTCAGCTTTTCCAGTATATTTTCATACTAATCCTACTAATACTAATGACAACATGTTAGCTAGCATTAGCATGCTAGTTAGCATTATCATGCTAGCTGTTGTTAGCATTTTAGCTAATTTTAGCTTTTTGACTATATTTTTGTACTGAATGGGATTATAGTAATGCCAACATGTTAGCTAGCATTAGCATGATAGTTAGCATTAGCATGCTAGCTGTTGTTAGCATTTTAGCTAATTTTAGCTTTTTGACTATATTTTGGTACTGAATGGGTTTATAGTAATGCCAACATGTTAGCTAACATTAGCATGCTAGTTAGCATTAGCATGCACACCGTGGCCGTCCCTTCTCTAAATTTCCTGAAATTTTCTAGTTTAAACTAGAACTCTATCCTGAAGGAAGCAGTCCTTCTTTCCATCCCGTATCCCACAAGGAGTCAAGCAGGTGAGACCCCTTCTTTGCTGGCAGGAAAGTGAGGGATTGCATCTTCAAAGTAAAACTGGCTCCAAAGTAAATATTCAGTCTACCGTCTGGGTAATCACTAACTGAATCCCTAAGCCTTCATCCTGGCTTATATGCAACTCTGCTGAAGGAAATCTTTGAATTATAAATTACCCAAAACAGCAGCTGTCTCTGAAACCATCACTAATCCGACACCTCTACTATTGTCCTGTGAGAGAAGAAAAGCAGCCCCACACACCGTCAGTGTGTGCTAGCTCCTCAAACTGGTACAACTGACATTATCCTGATAGATGTTTGCCCAAAGCCACGCTTCCCAAGCTGGCCCCTCTGATTACACTTGTTCTAGGCCAGAGAGTGGCCACCGAGCTAAGTAAAGAGTAACCTTGGCATAAGATGACCGCCTCTAACCAAGTCACCCGCAGCTATTGATACATTTTTTGTTCAGTCAGGTAGTAAACACTGCTAAGTCTCCCTTTTCTGATCCACCAAAATGACATTTTTTCTATGTTTTTCCACACAAACGCTTCAGAAAGGCCCTCAGTTTATCAGATGTCTTCCTTTGCATCTAAAATAAGGCTTTTCATCTGGGCATAGGTAAATTAGTTACGATAAGCCAATTTAAATATGGTTTTTAATTGTGTATTACATTGTGGTGTTTTTACAGAATGTAATCCTTTAAACTGATCGAGTACCAACAAGTTACTGAATCTATGGTAAAAAAAAAAATGTTTCGTAAGGTTATTGACAGGTAAAACCATTTATCTCATGCAACTTTAAATGAAAGTTTTATCTGAGTTTTCCGTTCCTCTTTTCCTTATGTTCCTATGTCCTGCCTGCAGGACCTAATGTTATAGGGGCTTCTATTACCTTCATTTTGTGTTCCAAATTCCTTAATAAAAACCTTGGTCTTAAACAGATATATTCATTCATTCATTCATTCATTCATAGTTTTATTTGGTTTATCAATAACAAATATACAATAAATAAAAAAATATATACAACTCATCACATGTACGTAACTTAAACCAAAGGGTTTAGGCTGAAGCTCAAGGCTTATTAACACCTTTCCCTCTCAAAAAATATTCAGTCAGACAGTGCTCAATGCTCTTCTCACAAAATACTTGAAAAAACATGGAAGTAATAACCCAAAACTTATCTGTATGAAAATATAATTTTGTTTCGTAGGAGCCTTTTAAATACACTTATTGTTTGTGTCAATTTGAGTTCTAAATGCAAACTATTCCATAAATTCACTCCTCTTACAGAAATAGTTCTACTTCTAATATTTGTTCTTACCTTCAATTTTTTAAACAAACATGTTCTTTTTAACTCATACTTAAAGACACGTTTCTCAAACATACTCAAGATTTTATCAGGCAACATATTATGATACACTTTATACATCGTTAATGTAACCTTATAATCCAGTAAATCATAGAATTTTAGAATGTTTAATTTTAAAAATATATCGTTCGTGTGATCCCTGTATTGTGATCTTGTGATAATACGTATGGCTCTCTTTTGTAAAATAAAAAGTGGTTGGATATATGTCTTGTATGTATTACCCCAAATCTCCAGACAATAAGTTAAATATGGAACAAATAATGATGAGTATAACATAAATAATGCCTGCTTATTTAACAAATTCCCAATCCTATTAAATATCGCAACTGACTTGGAGATTTTAGATTTTACATAATCAATGTGCTTTTTCCACCCCAGTTTGGAATCTAATATAACTCCCAAAAATTTTATTTCATTAACTCTTTCTATTTCCCACATCCCTATTCTTACTTTCACATCTGTCACACTATTTTTACCCCAAATCATAAATTTTGTTTTACTCATATTTAGTGACAACTTATTAATATCAAACCACTTTTTAATCAATTCCATCTCCCTTTCAACATTTCTCACAATGTCTTTTAAATCTTTCCCGGAATAAAAAAAATTGGTATCATCTGCAAAAAGAATAGACTTGAGAACACTTGAAACTCTACAGAGATCATTTAAATACAAAATAAACAATTTTGGTCCCAGGACAGAGCCCTGTGGTACCCCACAAATAATTTTCAAGGGACTCGACATAATTCCATCAACTGAAACAAATTGTGTTCTGTTTTTTATATATGAACAAATCCAAGAATATGCAACCCCTCTGACCCCATACCTGAACAGCTTCGTCAGGAGAATATCGTGATTAATAGTGTCAAACGCCTTTTTCAGGTCAATGAAGACACCCAGACTCACTCTCTTATCATCAATGGCTTTACTTAACTCATCCACTAGTTTCATTATTGCAAGTCCGGTCGACTGCTTGGCCTGAAATCCATATTGCTGCTCAGTCAAAATATTGTATTTATTAATAAAATTATCCAACCTTTTAGCAAAGAGTTTTTCCAATATCTTAGAAAACTGTGGAAGGAGTGATACTGGTCTATAGTTGGATAAATTATTTTTATCACCTGCTTTAAACAAAGGTATGACCTTTGCTACCTTCATCTGGTCAGGGAATATTCCCGTCCTAAATGAAACATTACATATATGTGTCAATGGTTTAATAATTTCTTCTATAGTTTCTTTCACTAAGGACATATCTATGTTATTGCAGTCTTGTGATCTTTTGCTTTTACAGTTGAAGACTGTTTCCCTCACCTCAGATTCACTTACCTCACTTAGATATAAACTTTGCAAATTATTTGAAATTATTTGATCCAAACCATTTTTCTCTTTTGGTTCAACAATATCCCTTGCAAGATTCGGTCCCACATTGACAAAAAAATCATTGAATTCTTTTGCCACATCTTGTTTCTTGTCTATGCACATGTTGTCCTTTTTTATAAATCTAGGGTATACAACTTCCCTAGATTTATTTCTTATTAAACCATTAATGACTTTCCACATTCCTTTCATGTTTCCTCTATTTTCCTCTAAACAACTGCTGTAATAGTTCTCCTTTCTTACCCTAAGTATTTTCGTTAGTTTGTTTTTATACACCTTGTTTTTCATCTCAGCCTTTTCCGTTCTTTGTCTTAAGAAGAACCTGTATAGTGTGTTCTTTTTTTTACATGCATAAGCAACCCTCTTGTCATCCATGGTTTTTGTTCTCTCTTTTTGTCAATATGCATTTTTAAAGGAAAATTCGTTTCATATAATTTTAAATAGATACTCAAAAAAAGAGCTATACGCTTCATTTACATCATTAACATAAACAGTTTCCCAATTATATCTTAATAGCTCTTCCTTGAATGCTTTTAAGGTTTCTGGAGTCCTCAGCCTCCATTCTCTAGTCCTCCTTACAGGTACTTTTTCATTTAATTCACAATTATAATAAACAAAAATTGGCAAATGGTCACTTATATTTTCCATCAACAATCCCCCTACAACATCATTATCAACATTTGAATAAATATTGTCGATTAAAGTAGCACTATGTGCTGTAATTCTACTCGGCTTTGTAATTATTGGAAATAAACCTAGGCTGTCCATTGTATGAATAAAGTCTCTGTTCCCTTTGTGGCCTTGTGAATTCAAAACATCAACATTAAAATCTCCACAAACAAAAACATTTTTCTTACCAACCACATTCTCAAACATACAAACTAAATGATCCTTTGTTTTGTCAATGCATGTACCAGGAGCTCTATACACACAGCTAACAATTACATTTCTACTTATTTTCATCTCGATTTCAACAGTGACTATTTCAAAATTCCCAACACATTCTTTTGACATAGAGACACCCTGCTTGTATTGCAGGGCAGTATTAACATATAAGGCCACTCCACCTCCCTTCTTTAGAGTCCGATTTACAAAAAACATTTCATAACCTGTTATATCAAAATCTTCAACAGTATCATTTTGTAACCATGTCTCAGAAATCGCAATAACATCAAATGACCTTTTCAGCCGCTTCAAATAATCCCTAATTTTACAAAAATTGCTATTTAAACTTCTGCTATTGAAATGAATAACATAAATTCCATCCTTCTCTGCAACGTCATTTAATTGTTTCTCAGTGAAATATTTACAGTTAGACCCATCTGTTGTGGAGTCGTGATAGAAATTCCTCTCAGGGTCTATTTCCATCTCCACATCAAACGCTCTTTCATCTAAACCGTCTGATATTCCACTGTGTGTGTAATTCAGATAGGGTGTAACTACGCTCAACATTGACATTTCATTGTCCATTTCATCACTCTTTGACTGGTTTAGATCTTTGTCGTGGCCATCAATAAAGGGAAACACGTAATCCTCAGGTATACAATCAGCCATTGTCATATAGAGTACGTAACATCTGTAGGCCAAGTCCTCTATCCATACTTGGTACGCACAAGCAATCCATCCATCCAGTGTCACGGTATTCCGCGGCCATCGAAACAAACTCAGTCATTAAGCCTAATAGTTTTAAGATCCAAATTAACCATCCTCTTCCAAAACATCTCCTAGATTGGGCCGTCTCGGACTACTGCTATGTCCATCAGAGTGCAACTCATTCATTTTAAAGTTCATATTTTAAATTGTTCAAGTTCGCGTATATCTCTTACCGTGATGATCTTTGCTTCCTCAGGCGTTCCGTTTAGTTTGATTATCACCTTCCCATTTCTTGTCCACGTTGCTTGAATCTTCATTTGTTTCCTTAGGTTTCTCGCCACTCTGGCTATATCAGCATTCTTTTTAGTTAAATGTTCATTTATGTAAACGTCGCTCCCCTTCAGTTTTTTGCCTTGCTTTAGAACGTCTGTCTTATGTTTAGTCGCGACAAACCGCATAACAATGGCTGACTTTGTTTGTTTGTTTTTCCTTGGAAGACTGTAGCAAAATGACACATTGTTGCTTTGAATATCAATGTCCTTTGTCATTTGTCATTCATGCTGGTTCGTAATAATACTTTTTATTTTTATTTTTTTAGGTGTCCTGTCTGGCAGATTGCTACTCAGAATTGGTGTCTGAGTACTACGTTCAAGTCCAACAGATTTACTTTCTCAAGCAGAGCATTACAGCTTTGCTACAGTACTCCACTTGATATATATGTGTGAGAATGTTTTTATTTTTAACAAAAACAACCAATAGAACAGAACAAAATTAGCAAAACAGATCCAGTAATATGAACTAACAACTACACATTCGCAACACACAAAAATGGATTAATAAATACTACCCAAATTTAGGCGGAAAACTCCTGGCACCAACTACAGTATGTGTTGATAATAACCTCCGCCCAAAAATACATCCGTACAGACCAATGTCCCCACACCTGTATGTGTGTTAGCATGCAGGTGTAAATAAGTTTCCCCATGCCAGTAGTTGATAGCTGATGTTAAGAGCCGTCAATCCGTCCTACAAGAATCAACAGGCACGTGAAGGAGGTTGGGGATGTATATGTCCAAAGTCCCCCAAAGTCCAGGAGCCACAGGCAGACCAATGCAGGGCCTACTGTCCAGGGATGGGGAGGAAACGACTGGGGTGACAGAATGCCGTTCCAAAGGGAGCCTGCTCCCGTACTGACTCCAAAGGACACCCCCGTTCAGCACAGTCCACCAGGGGTGGGAGCAGGGCCGGCACTAGCCATTTGGGTGCCCTAAGCACAAATGCTTGATGGTGCCCCCCCCCCCCCACACCCCAACAACTGCCACCACCAAAGGAATAACAACCATTCAGAATTTCTAATTTAGGTTCTCTTTACTTCCAAAACAACAGCTGCAAATGAATAATTTTACAATAACAACGGCACCAAACATGAAAATAAATAAATAATATAAAGGTTAAAATTATAAATACCAAATACCACTTCAATTACAAACAACACACATTTGGAACTGAAAAACGTAAACACAGAAAGTTAAAAGCGCAAAAACAAACAAGTAATACTTTAAAATCTAATCAAATCTATAAAATATGGATTCAGGTTAGACAATACTCAAACTAGTATCAAATCGTTGAGGTAAATACAGTCAGAGGTCATTTTCATCTCTCTCATGTAAAAAAAGGTTTGCTGTGAAAAACCACCACAATAAATCAAATAGACTAAAGAATATTTATTTATATTTGCAGAAAAATATTGTTATTAATTAGTTTTTGGAAATATATTCCAGCAAATATGCTTTTTAAAAATGATGAGGGAATGTATTCTCCAGTAAATCACAGTCATGTTCAGTGTTTTACCTGCTGTCTGACAGAGAATTTGTACACTGGATCTTATAGCAGGCTGAGCATTTTCCTGGTGGATCGTATACAACTATTTTCTATTTCATTCATTTGATTAAATGATTACTATTACATTATCCCCATTATAAAATATAGCATTTTTTCAAGATAATATATCTTATTTTAAAACATCAAATCTGACTCATATGCACCAACAGTAGATAATAATAATCAGACACTGAGTTTGTCATCATTCATTATGCTTTAAAATTGGAATATTCTCAGTTTTATTTGATCTATTACTACACAAGATCACTTGATGTTAATGTTGCAGTTTTTTAATTCTGTTGCGTTCAGTTTTTCAGATAGAGCCATGACAGTAGCATCTTAATAATCCTGAGATCCCAAGCTACCCACCATAACCACATAATTATGTCCTGATTGATCAACGGGAAGGGGATGAAATATTGATCCAAAGTCGAACTGTTTTTACAGTGACGTCAGAGTCAAATGATTGTCGGGGATAACTTTTGCGAACTTTGGTTAATAATTTATCTGTGTTGTCCCACAATGAATCCTGCTGCTGGCAGCAGCTCAAACTGTGTTAGCTTAGCTGTACTGCTCACCTTTCTTCTCAAACAAAGCATGAATTAGCTGCTCCGACGACCACGACCGAACATCGGGTATTTTTTTCTGCAATTCGTCTGTGAAACTACTTACTTTTCGGCAGCTGCTCGTTTGCTTTGTTTTATTTTGACAAAGTTTCTCGTGTAATCAGCCGGTCAGTCAGTGAAGCAATAAACCGCAAACCCGGACATAATACTTTACAAAATCCCGCCGGTTCCGGACATAATTTTATGGCCAAAAAGGAGAACATGTCCGGGAAAAATTACCTAGCATAAGCGTAGACACACCTGCACAGAAAATTAAGATTTTGCAAAACATTGTCTTACCTGCAAGTGACGCGTCTCTTCTTTCTCCTTTTTTCCGCCCCCGACTCTTAGTGCCTTTTCGAGGCCATGTCTAAAGTTCGAGGTCGGTGTCTGCCAAATTTGACATTGAGGCATAATCGAACAGACCACTGGGAGGTGGGGAAGGGGGCACCAGAGGGAGACAGGGAGATTCACCTTTTTCTAGACTAATTTGGTCTAGGCCTATATTACTTTTGTATTTGCGTTTTGTATATCAACATGCTTTAGACATTTTGTTTGTTATTTATACTAATTGCCTATTGAGATAATTTTATACGAACCAGAATTTTTGGTGCCCCCCCAGGCTCTTGGCGGTCGCCGGCGCTGGGTGGGAGGCCTTGGCACGCCGAAATCAGGGCCCACGGCCGTGGCACCACCAAGCCTTATGGTCTGGTATGTTGCTTGTACATTGTAAACAGACAATAGACAGCGTAAAACCCATCTTGAATATCTGTTGGCCTGTATAATGTACTCTGTCAAGGATTTTATATTGAATTAATTGTAGATTTAAAGGTTCTTAAAGAAATCTGAGACCAGAGGTTTTGGTCAAATGAGATGGACAAGTCTATCTCCTATTTTGAAATAGGAAGGGCTATTGATTCTTCTAATGTATTTAATGTTTTAGATATTTTAGACACCAGTTTGGGGCTGCGCAGTGGTTAGCACTGTTGCCTTACAGCAAGAAGATTGTGGGTTCGTATCCCGGCCCAGGGTCTTTCTGCATGGAGTTTGCATGGTCTCCCCGTGCATGCGTGGGTTCCCTCTGGGTACTCTGGCTTCCTCCCACATTCCAAAAACATGACTGTCAGGTTAATTGATCACTGTAAATTGTCCTTAGGTGTGAGTGTGTGCATGGTTGTTTGTCCTGTTTGTCCTGCCCTGTGATGGACTGGCGACCTGTCCAGGGTGTACCCTGCATCTCGCCCGTTGACAGCTGGAGATAGGCACCAGCACCCCCGCGACCCATAAAAGGATTAAGCGGTTAAGAAAATGGATGGATGGATGGACACCAGTTTGGGGGGGATGAGATTAAGAAAATCTAAAAATTTTACTGGATTTTGTAATTCGACTATATTAAGCCTAAATTTACCTTTTATAATCAATTTAAATTGTTGATATTCTAAGAATTTATTATTGTTAATCCCTTGTTGTGTAACCAATATATTAAATGGAATAAAGTCTGTTCCATCAAATATGTGTTCCAGATATTCAATTTCCAGGTTTTCAATTTCCAGGTATTCAATTTCCAGCTTGGAAAATGTGTACTTTTTTTTGCAAGATGTACAGGTTATTCCAGATGGGTTTACGACTGCATGGGACTAGAGAGGACTATGTCATTTTTAGAAATCCCCACCAAGCTGTCAGAGAGGAGCTGATACTGATACTTTTTAAACATTCATTTTGTTTTATATTTGAGCTAATAAATGATAGGTCTGAAAGTTTTATCTTATTGCATAATGTCAGTTCTACATCTATCCAGGACTCATCGAGAGAACTGTGTTTTAACCATCTTGAGATGTATTGGAGCCTGTTTGCTAAGAAATAATGACGAACGTTTGGTACGTCTAGACCTCCTTTATCTTTGGACTTCTGCAGTGTTTTTAAGCTGATACGTGGGGGTTTATCTTTCCAAAGAAATTTAGAAACAGAAGAGTCCGGAGATCTAAACCAATCAGGAGATGGTTTGCTTGGGATCATTGAGAATAAATAGTTGATTTGGGCAAAACCATCATTTTAATTGTAGCTACTGCCCCAATAATTGATATCCGTAGGGATTTCCATCCAGATCATCTTCCGCTTTTTTTAAAAGAGGGAAATAGTTTAGCTTTAATAAATCTGCCAGTCTTGTTGAGATAAGGATACCTAAACATGTAATATTTCCTGACCAGAGTTCCAGAGCAATGTGACTCTAGAAAGAACAATTGATTGGTAGGACTGTAGATTTTAACCAATTTAGAGCATTTAGAGACAAATATTTTATCAACTCGATTACCTGAGAGAGAAAGAGGTTTATGAATGCTGTAGAAAAAGTAAAACAAAATCTGCATATAGGCTAAATTTATGTTATGTTTTATTGCATTGTATATCTTTAATATTATTAGTTTGCCTGATTGGAGTTGCTAATGTTTCAATAAAACAGCAAACAGGGACGGAGAAAGTGAACATCCCTGCCTGGTAACTCTCTGAAGGAGAAACTTTGATGATGTTTTAGTATTAGTCCTAATACATGCCGTTGGGAAGCTGTATAATATTTTTAACCAGTTTATAAAATAATTCCCGAACCCAAATTAATGTAAGATTGTGAATAAAAATGCTTTTTCTGCATCTAAAGATAAGATATTAGTTTGGATGATTTAACAGTAAGAATAATCTATTAAATCTATTAATCTATGTGAATTTGTGGAGGAAAGTCTTCCTTTTATAAAAGTTGTTTGATCAGGATGGACTATGTGTAACATTACTACATGCAATTGGGAAAAAAAATTATTTTGTCAGTTACATATTGTACAAGTTCGCCCACTCAAAAAGATCAGAGAGGCCTGTAATTTTCGTTATAGGTATACCTCAACTGTGAGAGACAAACTCAGAAAAAGAAAAAAACAGGAAATTACTTTGTCTGATTTTTAAAGAATTTATTTGCAAATTATGGTGTAAAATAAGTATTGGGTCAGTAACAAAGTTCATCTCAATACATTATTATATAGGCTAACCTTTGAGTGCACCGACAGAGGTCAAACCTTTTCTGGAAGTCTTACCAGGGTTGTAGCTGGTATTTTGGCCAGTTCCTCCATGCATACCTTCTCTAGAACTATGATGTTTTGGGGCTGCCGCTAGGCATCACAGACATTCAAATCCTTCCACAGATCCTCTATTGAATTGAGGTCTGGACACTGACTAGGCCACTCCAGAACCCTTGAAATACTTTTTACGTTGCCACTCCTTCCTTGCCCTGGCGATTTGTTTGGGAAAAATTTCCTCTCCAACGCTCCCACTGATGGAGAGAGGTTTTTACCTAGAATCTCACAATACATGGCACCATTCATTCTTTCCTGAATACGGATCAGTCATCCTGGTCCCTTTGAAGAAAAACAGCTGCAAAGCATGATGTTTCCACTTCCATGCTTCACAGTAGATATGGTATGCAGCCTGGCAGGGGTCAGGTGCAGAAATCATTTTTAAGGGTAAGAATCTGTTCCCTCGGTTTATTAAACTGTGTGACCGTATGGGTTGTCCTGTCCTCTTCATAGTGCACCTGGCTGAAAACTGTCATTTTTACCTGTGCATGTCACAATTGAAAGTATTTTATGTGCACTCTTGCTTTTTATTGTAATTAATTATTTTTTTAATTGATTTCTTTTTCTGTTTTCTTAATTTATGCAACTGTGAAGCACTTTGAATTGCCTTGTGTATGAATTGTGCTCTACAAATAAACTTGCATTGCCTCGCCTAAGTGAAGCAAGTTGATGTTTTGGAAGACTGGTTAACACTCGGGATTGCCACTTGGTTATAAGTGGTTTGAGTCTTGCGAGGAAGACCTCATTTTGCACCTTGCCACACATTTATGTTTTGGGTTCCTGCAGAAAAGTAGACCATAAACATAGCGTTGTTTAAACCCGGGACATTTCCTCAGCATTTTTTATAAATAATTGTTTTGTCTCCACCTCTTAAAAACCGGATGTTGAATTTTTTAACAGTGCAGGTGTAGCATCCACTTATGCTCGCAGTGCTTTTTTCATATAATCACTATCCAAACTGATATTCCACTATCTTATACAGTTTCTTTATGTGCAAATGTTTTAGCTGTATTTGCCAAAATTCATGTTACATCCAATAAAGACTTGCACTCAAAGTAGGTACTGTATCATGAAGTAAAAGCTAAACTTAATAAACCTGGTCTCTCAATATTCGAAGTTAAGACATTATTGCCTATTTTTGGGGTCGGGGTTTGGTTCTGTTCATATTTTTTATGTTTAATCTTACTTTTTGGTATTTTTTTGTTTTGTTCTTTCATTTTACTTAGTTTAGCTGTGTGTTACTGTTGATAAAAGTATTTAAATGTATTTAAATAGAAGGTTAAATTATTTTTTTGTTAATAGACTTACAATTTGGAGAGAATGTGTTTGTGTTTATTCCATGCATATGTGTTGAACTTGCTGTTTATGGACTTAAGTGCTGAACTTATATTCTTCATCTATTGTATTTCATACATACGCCTAAGCATGGAGGCTTTCATAAGCAATAAAAAGATTATTTGGCTATTATCTGGCTATATTCTGATAATCTTGTGGTGGCAGTAATTTTGATTTTTAATTGCTACATTCAATAATAAATACTTCTGGCCTTTAAGTATAGTTTCATACCTTAACCAACCTAATGTTGCACAACAACATGCCAAAATTGCACTTACAACAGGGCCTCAAAATTGGTTAACTATATTTATGGATCATAAATAATATGCAAGAAAGGGCTGAATAAAATATGTCCTCTTATCATAATCAAATGTATTAGTAAATCAGTCTCTTGCACCAAACCGCCTCTCTATATTGGTAAATTTTGCTGCACTGTATGGGAAATTAATATTTCTGCCCAACAATTCCGTGTTGCACAGCTGACATGGCACAGTTCAGGGTTGTCTGGAACAGTTTCTATTGTTCTGCCACCTCCTTCTGCCTTTATTGCTAGGAATACATATGTAGTCAACACCTGTGTAGATGCCGCCAGCTCCTCTCCATGTGTAAGATGGAATTTTGCCAATAGTTCTAAAAGATCTCCTTTGGAATCCTAAAGCAGCTGATGTGCTGCTTTTGGTTGGGCACCACAATGTGCAGGCTTTGAAATCAACTTATGGAACTGCACATAAAGATGTATTATTCGTTCATCATGAGTCTCAAGTGTGTACGCTAATTGTTTTCACCTTATTTACGGTTACACTACAACTTCTGAGGTTCATCCTTATGCCATTGCATTGTGTTTGTTCGGCATCCATACAGTGGCCATATTGATTTCTATATTTGGTTTATTATTGTTACATCTTAAAACCACCTATACTACGTTAAACTCACCCTTGTACATTGGTCCTCTTTGGCAAATCATGCCCTATTTTGGTGGTTAAAACATCTTGTATTGTACGGCCACAGTTTTGTCTGGTTTTCTTTTGGAACCTTGGGTGTATCATGAGTTGTTTTAGTTGATGAAAAAAATTCTGGAGCCTGAACATTTTAAAATTAGGTGATCTTGGCTCCTGAGGGCCACAAACTGTCTCTGTTTCTACTTTGGGTCCTGCTGTCTCCATAAACCCTCATTCACATGATATTCACAAACATGTTAAACCAAGAAGAATCCAAAATTTGGAAAGTATTATAATATAACTCTCATTTCAAAATGGCCACTTAATCCCTTTTATACTACTGTCAAAAGTTTGACTCAAATCATCTCACACAGCCAAAATGGTATGTGTGCACCACTATAGCCTGTTGATGCATATTCTACAATTATTAGGGAACATATTGGTAGCTTGTTGCCACAATCTAATGGACAAAATTATACACAACTATTTTCACTAATTTGTTTTCTAAATACCTAATTTTCTATCTATTGTTTATGCTATTTTCAAATAAACTCAAAATTGAAGCTGTTTGATAGCAAAAACAGAAATGATTTGTTTTTGCTTTGTAATTGTGAATAAATTCAGACAGTTAGGGGTTAACGTCTCTATTTGTCTATTCTCTCTAAACATTTGTTGTTATCAGTCCTTTTATGCTTGTTTAAACAGCTTTAATTTCTCCAATATCATGGAGACCCAGGAGTCATGCTCCCTGGCAACAGAGTTATGACCTCCCAAACAAATTACTGAGGCATTAATGATGTTCAGCAGTGCTGTGTGAAGGCCCCAGATGTCTGTGGGTGATAATCAATAATCAGAAAGCAAAATCCTAACGGTTGAATTCTCTTTTTATTACTTACAGAGCCATGTTATATTTAAAGGTACAAACACTTGTATTCTATGCATCATTTTCCTTCCAGTAAACTACTATCAGCTTTTTTTAAGTAGTAAGGGGTGAAAAATACAAATGCTCATTGCACTTTTCAGGTGTTTCCTATTACTATACTGCCATGATAAACTACACATAAAATACCATTACATATACAGTATGCAAGATATATTTTCTGCCCTTCACCTCTTTAAGCCTAAAAACTGTTCTAACTAGAACCGAATTATCATCTTGTGACACATATAGTACATCTATTAATTGATTCAAGGTATCAAAAAGGCCTGATTGCCTAATTCTACTCCAATTTATTACCCAACAGCATTGCAGGTCCCAGACAAGCAAGTGCAAATTCTCATGCCTAATATCTTCTTAATATGATTGGTTCCCTTTTGATGCACGCTTTTATTGTAAAAAGAAGTTGAGGAAGGCCGGTTTTTGAGCAAACACCTCACAAGAAATGACTTTCTTGGTGTGGGGCCAAAGTGCTAACCGCTGGATCTAATAACCACTGAACAGTTTTTAATCAAAAAGTGAAAACAAGGTTCTTGATGTCTTAAAAAACAGAAGTTGTTGCATTATATTACAATAAAACACATAGAGCAAGTTGCATAGAAGAGAAGGTGAGTGATCTAAAAGTAACAGTAAAGTTGCAACAACATACTTTCTAAATTTCTTAATATTATTGACAATATGTCAAACAATGAATGGTAGAACAAAAGATTTCTGACAAATTATGATATACCTCCACCTCATTAGAATCACTGAAGCATTTCAACTTAAAAATTTGATCGACAAGGACATTTACAATTAAAGAAAGGCCATGCTGCTTTTAATTAGAGACAAACTTATACTGTCAGCCTGTCTGCACTCATTAGAAGTAGCTCTGATTTAAGTTGATTGAAGACTGCACCCGAGTCTTAAAACATACCACATGCTTAGTAAGCGTTGCACTGAAGCAAAGAAATTAATATTTATTGCATTGCTTTGAGAGCAGTTACAGAGGACAGAGAGTTATGCTTTCATGAGGACTTCCCATCTGCTTCGTAACTTCTGTTAATTATTAAGTCGTGCACTCAGCTCTTTGATGCAAAAAAAATATACAGAGGTAATTCTCTCCAATTACTTAATAGTTAAACAATTTACACACAGTTGACATTACACGGACTCATTGGCGGTCCATTTCTATATGACTGAGGCATCGGTGCTCTATAATGATCCCTACCAATGCCTCCGGCTGCAAACATATTAGTGTCACATTAGGAGGAAATGAAAAATTTACCCACAGGGGACTGAGCATCTCCATTTATTTATGTCCTCACAAAAAAAGGGGAGTGTCAAAAAATGACACTAGAAACTGGAAATGCAGTGACACTGAGCGGATGTTTGAGACAAATTTAGTGTGTGTTCCGATATATCAGCTGAAGGCAGTGTCTCTGTCTTATTGTCCACTTTGATGAAAAACTGACAGCTTGTATGAGTGCGTCAAGAATAAAAAAAGAGGCTAAAACTGATGCACAGGAACCAAATGAAAGTTTGAGAAACCATACATATCACAATTTGTCAGACTTTTTGACAAATTACTAATAACCTGGTTGTGCCCCACATAACAAAGCAACCACAGAATTAATGTTTAAATTCTGGTACTGCAGTGTTCTGAGATGATATTTCACGACTTCATTTGCATAATGTACTTGAAAACTGATGTTTTAATCGTAATAGGCTGTCATAAAGCAATCTACAAACTGATGGTTCCCCGTGTGTAGTTCTTAAATTAAACGCTGGAAAGGTGTGCATGTGTTTATCCTCATCAGTCAATGCCTTTTGAAAAACTTTTACACTGAAATTACAGCTGCCTTTGCACATAAAAAATCTGAAATACCTATATTTATTTCCTCAATATTGTAAGCCCAGCCAAACTGGAAGGAAAATATCTGTGAACATACATTTTAACATCTTGCTACATTGAAAATAACCCATCTCTTTACACATCTTGCACATGTAAATTTATTTATTTATTTTGGACATGTAAAAAAAAAAATCTCAAAATAAGCGATGCAGATCTCACTTGTCATTTATTTTTGACAAGTGATATGTGGCAGGCACAACTACAGAATTATCACTACTGACACTCAAATGTTGTGGAAATAACTTGAGAAATAACATTACTGAATCTAACAATATTGTATGAAGACGCTTTACTTAACTGAGGATGTGGGATGCTTGAAACTGACAGAGAACTTTTTGGAACCATCAAGTGTCTGACTAATTTTGCTAAAACATATCTAACAGCTTGCAAATACTCATACAGCATTTTAAATTCATCCTAAAAGGTTGGATATGGAATATGAGCATGATAGCATCTAGGTTAACTAGGTTGTAGGTACAAAAACAAAAAGCATAATTCCAGCTGATGGGTTACCTGGTTTGCTGCCAATACGCCCAGTGACCAACCTGAACCATATCCAGTCAAGAAAGTATTTTTAGAGGGGTTTAACTGACAGGTAACGTAAGCAAGGTAAGCAAATTAGTTAGCTTAGCAATACAGGACGAAAGTCAAAGTTTCTGTGTGTGTTTGATGCCGTAGAAATGTTTCATGTGGGTCCATCTAGTGTAGGCTTGACCTAAAACTCTAGTTTCTGTTCTTCTCTGGTCATTCCTCTCCTGAGACGGATAACAATATATCTGGCTGGGACTCTAAAGCAGCTGCTTGACTTGTTGACTCTACCATTCCTTGTGGTGCCAGCCGAGCTGTGCCGACTATATTGTTGGAACATAGAGACCATATTTGTTAACCCGTAAGCCAAAGCCACTATTGGCTGGTAGATGTTAACATAATGTCAGTGTCATGCCCGTTTTAAATGTACATTTTAATATATTTAAGTTCGAATAGTTTTTTAAGGAAATGTTTTACTTTCATTCTGTACCCCTCTAAAAGCTCAGTGGAAGTATGATTTTTTTTTCTATCTTTTTTTAAATGTGTCTTTCTATGAAAATGTTCCATAGTCAACCTTTAAATGGTAACTCGATCCTTTACTATAAAACAACAGCAACGCAAAGTAAAGATGTGGTCATGACGAAGCAGAACACTGTGAATTCTACACCATTGTTCTCAGTTTAAACATAAATTTGATTATAAGGGACACATATACTTAAAAATCATGACAGGAATTATTGCTTCTCAATTTCTCCTTCATTTATTCTTATTTATACTCTTGTAACAGGGTTCAAAAAAACTGCAGCATACGTGGTAAGACAGGAAACTGTGTGACAACTTCAGGGTTAATTTCTTGCTAAAACGAGAACCTCAAAGAAAGGCTTTCCAACAGCAAGAAGCTACAGCTCCTTCAGCAGCACCGGGACTCTTGGCCCTCTCTTTATCTGATAAATACTTACCATGAGAAATTTTTTCTTTGTAGGTTTGCGGTGGTCATAGAGCTATATAAACACTAGATGCCTTATGTTTGGTTGATTAATGCAAGATAGAAATTACCGTGCTGGTATAAACATATGTGTTTCTTGGGAGCAGTTTTGATTGTATGGTCTGACAGTGGTCTTTACCTCAAAAGAACTTTGAAACCTCATTGCTATACAAATCCTAGTTCACAGAACAGAATATATATATATACACACATCAGTATAACTTTGCCTTTATCTATCCCTGTTCAACCAAACAACTGCTTAGTTTTTTTTCCACTATTTTAATGCACAGTACAAAGCACAATCTGTATTTCTTTCTGAACATTCTGATGTAAATATTTTTCTCTTCTGCAATTTTTTTTTATCAATCAACCAAACAACTGCTACTGCTAAAATTTAGACATTATTTTTCCCGGGCTATATAGACCTTTACCGAGTTAAAGTTTTTTCCACTATTTTAATGCACAGTACAAAGCACAATATGTACTTCCTTCTCAACATTCTGATGTAAATATCTTTTCTCTCCTGCAAAATTTGTTTTTTGTGAGTTTCATTACATGTTTGCATATTTGCTGGGGGTTTTTTGGCTGCTGTTACAACCGAATTTCCCCTCATGGGACTATTAAATTATTATTCTATTCTAAATAAATAAAAACAATTCAAATAAATATTGAATAATGTACAAGTTTAGGTTTCTTAACATTAGTTACTCTGAGGGACATTGTTTCCTCCAGCCATGGCAGGAACCTGTTAAAGCCAAGCATAAACATAAGTGAATACACACAGGCAGGTTAGCATGCAAAAACAACATTAGTAAAAGCCTGTTTTAGTCCAAAGCCCTCTCACCAACAGCAAGGTACAGGCTACAGAGGGTTTTTGTTTTTGAAAGACATCAAATTAAAGTTAGGCTACCCAACAGTTTTTGACCTTACCCAACTGCTCTTTCTGTTCATGGAGAAATTATGGGGTAGTGCAACAATAACATTGAATAACACTGCAAAAATTTTAAATATAAGATGATCAAAAAAACTCAAATACTTAAAAAATGAGTTTTGAGATCATGCTGCTGAGAACAATGTACTTATTTTAACAATAACATAAAACTATTTCAAAACTTTTCATTAAGAACCTTTTCCTGTAATAAACTATAGTGGTCCTTCTCGTTTTTGGGGGTTTTCCATTCAGGGGTCGCCACAGCAAATCATTTGTCTCCATTTAGTCTTATCCTCTGTATCCTCTGCCCTCACACCAACTAACTTCATGTCCTCCTTCACCGCATCCATAAATCAGATTTTTGGTCTTCCTCTCTGCTTCCTGCCTTGGGGTTCCATCCTCAGCATACTTCTACCGATAAAATCGTTGTCTCTCCTCTGAACATGTCCGAACCATCTCAGTCTGGCCTTCCTGACTTTATCCCCAAAACTTCTAACCTGAGCTGTTCCTCTGATGTACTCATTTCTGATCCTATCCATCCTCGTCACTCCCAAAGAAACTTGAGTTCTGTAACCTCCAGCTCTGCTTCCTGTCTTTTCCTCATTGGTACTGTCTCTAGACCGTACAACATCACTGGTCTCACTACTGTCTTGTACACCTTTCCATTATTTCTTGCTGAAACCCTTTTATCACACATTACACCTGACACTCACACTCTCCATTGCTTTGGGCCTAAGCACTTAAAGTCCTCTACTTTCTTCACTTCCACTCTGTCAGGTTCTGGAGGTCAGACTCAAGCGCAGGGACGGGTTTAGGGAAGTTGTTTTCCCATTTTATTAAAATTTCCAAATATAATCCTGGGCGCACAGCATGAAGAACAGCACGAGGGGAGGTATGACGCAGGATCCAACAAAGACAGACAGACACATGGAGATATATATACTGGGGAAGAATAATCAGGGAAAAGAGAACACCTGGGAGCTGGAGGGAAGACACAGGGAGGACAACAGGTAAAACCAAATAGGGATAATTAACACATACAGATGGGGAAGAGAAAAACAGAGAGGAATAACTGACACAGATAGAGACGGATACTCTGCTTGGGAAAGTAAATCTCTTGGGCTTGTACTTGGTACTCAGACACCAATTCTGAGTAGCAAACTGCTAGACAGGACACGTAAAAAAATATATATAAATATATATATATATATATTTACATATATATATTTTTTGTAATGTGTGGGATAAAAGTCAACTCAGAGTCAAAAGCCACGGCCATGTTATTCACTTGTAGAGAAGGATTAAAAGACATAGCTACGTCCCTACGTGTTTTTTTTACACAATGAAGCCACATTCATTTCAAAAGCTTTGTGTCAAATGCATTTAATTTAAATATTTTGCAAGATCCGCTGCTGGATTCATCAGTTATTCCAGTACCTAATAGCCACTTTCCCAGAATGCAATGCAGTTTGATGTCAGAGACCAGTATTCATAAACAAAATCCAGTCTTTATAACATTTGCATCATTAATATGATGATTATCATTAGTCCAAATGTTTTATTTTTTACAGAGACCCTACTAAGGCATGCCAAGTCTGTTGTTGCTCAGCAGAGGACAGAGAAGAAGATGTTTAATTCATGGAAAGGTCAAATGTAAAAATATATTAATAACAGAGTGAAGGACTTAGTCAATGGTTACAATTTTATTTTGTGTTGATTCTAAGATTTTCTGAAATTCTTCCATTTCATTGACCCAAAGAGAACAACCATCTAAATAAGGAGTTCTTGGAGGACTAGCTTCCTGCTATATTGCAGAAAGAATTATTTCAAAAAGATTTAGAATGCAATTAGAAAAAAGTGTATAGTATAAAATGCATAAAAATATTCTAATCTTTTCCTAAAAGAATGCAACACAAAAATTATTGTAACATAAACATGAAGACATTCCATTTCCTAGTTCCTTATTTATGAATTTACAGCACATTTCTGAAATAATTTTTTTTCAAGTTCAACAGGTTAAACTTGCAGTATCTTGTATACAGACAAACACTGAACATCAGTATGTATCCTCCTTGTATATCATCAAAATGCCCGCAGTATGGCGATACAGTCAAAATCTCTACCTTCGGCTAAATTTATATCACTTCTACCTTATACCTTTTATATTGCCCACTACTATCCTGGACATACCCTTGCTTTAAGACCCAATCACTTTTGACCTGGATGCTTTCAGGGGAAACATTTCATAAATTAATTACAGAGTGAGATACATGTTTCACACACTCACCGACACCATCAACTTGAAAACGGTAACATATTTAGCAGAATGATTACTTCAACCTTCTTGGTTCATTGTTTTCAAGGTGATGAGTCTACTATGGTTTGGAGGGCCGTCCAAGGTTGCGAAGCTAGTTTCAGTTTCAGCTTTTTCTGGGGTTGGACTCAACAAGACTAAAAGCAAGGAACACCTTCGTTCTGGAATGTTGTCCTAAGTCATTGCTGTAAAAATAGCTCACACTGAGCCAGCGTGTTTTAAATGGGAGCTGCCTGTATCTGTCATCAAGGCATCCAAGTGTTTCTGAAAATACATACAACGATAAAACTTACTGAAATTTACACTGTACTGAAATGCACTCAAAATCTGAATACTGCTGTTTAAAGGGTCCATTTGGGTCCAAAAAAGTATATTTTTGTTTCACTATTTGCATGAGAGAAATTATTTTTTATTTGACAAAAAAAAAATGCTTAATTGAATTAACACATTATTTTTACTGGTTATTTGATCTAAATTTATTTCCTATTTGATTTATAAATCCTTAGCCTGTAATAAATCAATGTACATACAGTATATGTAATCATGTCTGTTGTCCTGATGATACATAACCCATAATCATTTCGAACACTAGAACTCAAGATGAACATTTCTTAGCAAAGTAGTAATACCTGGTATAAATGTCTTAAGGATATGCTGTTCGTGTAACATAGGCTTCTTTATTACTTCGCAAGAACTAAGAAAAAAAAAACAAATTATTCTTTTCAACCTAATTCTAAATGTTAAGGGGTGTTTTCTTTTTAGGTGCCATAAAACTGTACCTTCTACTGAATTGAATACTTATCCCAGAGTAGGAAAATTATATTTTTAAAGCAACATACACATAAGAACAAATTGTAAAGTAAAAGACAGAGGACAGCCGGTAGGCTGTAGAGCAACATCAAATAATAATAATATACCAAAAAAAAGCTACTCCAAAGAGGAACACAGATCTGTTTGGGCCACTGGTTCCAAGTCCTATAAAGTCTTCCTAAAGGGTTTCAGATGTGTACTTCATATATTTTGGGTAGTGAAGGTTTAAAGGTTGAATATGTAACGTGGGAACCAAAGCGACATCTAGTGTGCTGAGGTTGTAGTTGCAATAACAAAAAGCCATCTGGATGCCAGTTATGTCGCCGGTCTAACACTGTAACCAGCCAGCATC
Source organism: Apricaphanius iberus (assembly GCA_028564705.1). Taxonomy (NCBI): domain Eukaryota; kingdom Metazoa; phylum Chordata; class Actinopteri; order Cyprinodontiformes; family Aphaniidae; genus Apricaphanius; species Apricaphanius iberus. Next base: position 30,279 of record JAPXFQ010002555.1, on the reverse strand, counting down.
ATGTCCAGTGACGAATCTTATGGGGTAAGGGCTATTTTGTACTAATAAGCGGCAACAGAGGAAGCCCCGCCCAAACACTCATTTTTGCTCAGAAGCAAGTGTTGCAAGCTTCAATGTACATGCGTCAAACTACATACGTTGGGAGCATTGCTTGACGCAGACAAATTGTGCAGTGTGAACGCAGCATTAGATACAGCAGCTTTACTTACCAAGTGCTGCATTTTCTACAGTACATGCCTCGTTGTTCCAGGTTGTTTACAATAGTATTTGGCAACCTACAATGGCGTGCCGCCGTTGGCTAGAACACGTAAATATATACACAGTGCGGTGGTCAGAAAAAGTTATATTTTTTAATGATTTTAGGTAAAATATAACGTTTAAAGGAAAGGGTGCACTTTCATTTTCCACACCTCCAAACTCCCTGTTGAAGTATTTCTTTTTTAAAGAGATAACTTATAAGAAAAAATTTCAATATTCAACCTTTAATGCGCAGATCATCCCAAAAATGTAGGAAAAAGCAGTTGGCAGGTCAGGGAGATCCTGAAGGACGATGCTTTCTTCCACAGTGACAGCAAGGTTTATTACTTTTAAAGCAGGTGAAGTACCGTCATACTCCAACCCAGTGAGGATACCCACATAGGGACCCTTTATTTGCTCCTCCACGGAGTCAGTGTCCTAGTAAGAAGAGACAGAAAAAAATTGTTAATACTATAATTGTGTACCAAACTGAAAGACGTTCATGTAGGCCATCTTTCACATTAAAAGTTTCCAACGTTGTAACCAAAACACTGTTTATAATATGTAAAAATTGATTACATCAAGAACAGTAAAATTTTTGGAGGCTCTGGGTTTTGGAATATAGAAAACACAGAAAACATTGAATTAAGTTATACTCTACATTACACAAAAGAACAGGGGAACAATGGATTAAATGCATGGCATATATTTATACAGTATTTTTGTGTTATTACTCACAATGCAGCTCCTGAAGAGCTTCTCATGACTGTCACAAAAATACACAGGAAGCCCCTTTAAAGTGGCAGTTTGCCAATGCGTTGCGGTGTCAGATGTCAGTTATTAGAAGATGGAAAAAAACGAATAGAAAACCAAGAAAATAACATGGCAAGGAATCATATTCAGAAGTTTTCTTCAGGGGCGTTACTAGACCTTATCCACTGGGGCATGTGACTTAGTAAAAGTCTCGAGTGCCCCAGTAAAATTTTACCGCTGCTCTTGCTAGAAACGGAATTCATGAGCGCATCTCCATGCCTGCATAACTCAAGCATGTCACTTACCAGCCAAAAAGGAAAAAAGAAAGGGGTCACAATAGCCAATCCGGAAATAGCACCTTTGTAGCTGGGTAAGATTGAACGCAACACCCAATGAAAATCATTCACATGATTCTTGCGAAAGTTTTGTTTTACCAACACAGTAAACTGCTGGAGCTCGTCATATTTATTATCATTATTTTTTTATGTATTGGGAGTTGGGGGCCTGTGCCCCAGCAAAGCTCTAGGTCTTGAATCGCCCCTGGTTTTCTGTTAGGTTTTAATATAAGATAATTCGTAACTACAGTAAATGTCCCCTCCTCATCCGTTACTCCCACGGGTTTTATTACTTATTACATTGGCAAAACATAGCTGTTGAAGTACAGCGGTTACAAAAAGTGGGACTCAGCTGCATTTAAGATACTACGGTGAGTTTCTTACCATACAAGCAAGGCCAACAAAATTGGTTATTTCTATGCCTGAGAAACTAAAACTGCTACTACTACAAATGTTTATATGGGAAAAGACACTTCAAAAAATGTCAAACTAAGACCCTCCATTATATCACTACTTTAATTGGTTACTACTGTCAGTCCTCTATAGATTGTAATTCCATTCTAATACAAAATAGTTAAAATAATGAGATTATGCATTTTAAATATGACCTGTTCCTCCAACCTGTTAAGGAGCTGATCCACCTCAGCCGGAAAAGCTGTCCTCTTAGCCCGATGGAGTTTAAGAAGCCTGGATGTGTGCTGATTAAGGCCTGCTCTGAAATTGTCCATCAGGTCCTTGTTGGTGATTTGATGAAACTGTCCCCTAATCTGTTAAACCAGTAAACAAGCAGATCATTTTTTTACATTTCGCAATAAATGCAATTTAAACATGAGTATTGACATATTCACTCCATACATTTTACTTTAACCATTCTTCTGATAAAATTTCTTACCATGGCAGAATAAGACTCTATAATACTTATTAAAGTGTTATTTATACTAACTCAACCGATTACCTCTTGCTCACTAAAACAAAGCGGGCAACTGTTCCATAACCTTTGTCACCATAGGCTCCATCTCCTTCCAAATTAATGAAGAAAGTCAGCTCCATCTTTTGTTTTATAAGCCCAAGATTCTTACTTCTCTTTTTTGACTCGGAATTTAGAGCCAGTCTTTCTTCTTCCAAAGAGTCATCACTATGGTTACCTGGATGGTCTGGGACATAGCTGATTTCTCCTCGTTTTTTCCTCTCTTCAAACTAGTACTTGGGTCAAAATGTTAATTGGTTTTTCTTTTGCGGTTTATGCTGACCTCATTACAGCCTACCGGACCTAACTTGGACCCATAATTACCCAATTTTGTATTTAATGTTCATCCATCAGTCATAACCTGATCCACTGCCTGATTCTTGAAGACTGCGGTGTTTGGTGACCAGAGCAGAAGCTACGGCTTCAATCTGGTCATGGCCATGATAGGCTTTTACCTCAAAAACTGCCTGAGCAATATTGCCCAAAATGTCAATTTTCATGTCTCTAGTTATGTTTACACCTTTCTTCGTCTTTTTGTATTCCTCATTCCCTTTACGCAATTTCAGTTCAACATAGGAAATGCTGTTTTGGGAAATGATGAAGGCCACTCAGGTAAACATCACCAATAGTTCCTGATAAAAGCTGAGGGACTTTGGAATGTCTCCAGTGGATACACTGGCTGTTTCAAGGAAAGACCCTGATTCACAAGAGTCAGACTCTTGCTGAGCATGCTCAGATGACTCCTCCTCATTAATATGCAAGATAGCACGTTCAAGTGGCAGCTCAAGTGAATTTCCATCAAGATAAAGAGGGCATTATTAAAGTCTGGGTCCTCATACTAGAGTGTGAAGCTGCCTTGATGTTGCAGATTTTCACAAAGGCTGTTCTCCAAGTGTTCAAGAAATTCAGGTACTTTAGGAAGAGCAAGTTTGGGAGTCATTTTGGGGGAGACTTGAGGAATTGCAACAATCCAGCCTGGTTGCAATGAAAAAAAAAAGAAAAACACACAAAATAAATGTCAAACTTTAAACAGCTGTAGACTAGAAATTAGAGGTAATGATTAATAATTTATGGACAAAATATATAACAAGGAGTTATGCTGAGAAAGTTACTTCCAAAAGACAATGATTAAGAAAAAAATGCTGCTCACTTCCAAAACCACTACACTTCCTGTACCAGGAGGAACAACAAAGTTGTGATATTATTTGAAATTAGGAAATGTAGATGTGTCCCATGTCACAGCACATAATACCATAAATGAGTGCCAATCAGTAAAACAGAATGCCACTGTGTATGCAACCTATGGATGATGGTGGTTGAGAGCCTGCAGATCCAAAATCTGAGTTTCTGTGTAAATGCCCTCAGCAACCTCTAAAATACCGGAAATGTTCAAGGTACCAAGAGGGGAGCTTTTTGCAAACAAAGGCAACTTTTTCAGTGTTGATAACTATCTAAACACATTTTTGAAAAATTGCCAAAGCAACGTATGAGGATAATGTTCTGCAAAGTGGTGTTTCAGTTGTAAACAAAAGCCATGAAGTGTCTGTGAGCAACTTTCTGTGATCTGACAACTTGATCTCTAAGTAATGCAATTTCTCCTCTGTAAAAACATGTGACATAACAATCTCAACAACTTCTTTGAGGCCCATTAATATCTCACATGAAGGTTCCTGTTTCAATATATTTTTTTCCAGTAAAAAGGGGGAAGGAATCATAACAGAGACCAGTTTTCATGTCCATTGCCATCTATACTGCCCTTTTGTAAACTTGCCTTTGAAATTATTTTCAATTCATTCACCCTGTCTGAGTATTTAAAAGGAAATGTTGTCATTACTGTGTTCAATCTGTCCAAAGTAATAAATCCTTTTGAAATCAAACTACATCAAACATAATTCTACTGAAATCACACCATTAAAAAAAGTAATGTAGTATGTCTGGAGGAAAACCAGTAACAGGTTTAAAAGATTATAGATGGTTGCCTAGTATAGAGTCTCTTTTAACACTATTTAAATGGCGAACATCACCATTTTTTAGTTGCACCAGACATATAGTGTGCTTTTCTCTGGACCATAGCTGAAAATCTGAAATTGCACTGGATGCTATTTCATTTCGATTTGCCAGACACAAAACCTACAAAATTCTTTTACACGGAAACTCTCCTGAAAGTCAGCAAGTCCATGAGTTCCCAAAATTTTTGAAAACAAAAAACACTGAAGATTTTACATAACTTTCAAGAGCTTGAAAAAAAATACTCCAGTTTGTTCAAGTGGCTTGAAAACTTCGTTGCAAAACTGTTCAATATCACGTCTTTCCAAGGAGGGCTAAGTAAACTGAAGGTAAAGTGGAATTAAACGTTGTAGGTAGATTGAGAATGTGTAGTCCACTGACTTAAAAAGCTCTATAAAAATGCAGGGCATTTACCATTTCAATCGTTGGTTATTAAAACGCATTTCAAACACCCCCCAAGGCAGATATAAGTGGACATATGGTTGGTATTAACATCCTTCTGCTTGGTTAACAGCCTCTGTTAGTACCGGAAAAATAAGGAAAAAATACAAGTGTGGAACATATGCTAACGCTGCAACATTTAGGTGCCATTCTATAATTATTTTTAATGCCCTTAATATTCACCTCTATTGTGATAAAGCCTCCATTCAGGCTTGTTTCTCAAAGTTCCAGTTGTTTATACCTTCTTAGATATTGCTTTCACTGTATATGAGTGAGCCATGAGTATGTTTAGTGAATTGTATTTTTGTAGCCATTTTGTAACTAAAGATTAGTACACATTTAGCCTCACTTTAGTGCCATGCCCAGGGCCACCTTAACCAGCTGATAGGCCCCAGGGCGGAGAGGCTTAGTAGGCCCCCCTGGTCCTCATATATGTGTGTGTTATATATACAGCTCCTATATACAGTATGTGTATAGATAGATAGATAGACAGCAGGGATGTCATGATTTTGTTTTTTTAAATTGAAATCGATTGACGTTAGATAACGACCTTGCGCATTGAAATCTAAAGGACGATCGGAATCACGTCCTTCCATGTTTGCATAGGCCTACTGTAGCAGTTACTAGTTCCCCACTCGGATTAATCGCAACAGTTACCAGGCAACCATCTATATACTCAGATTTCCTCATCACAAGGAACCACACATTGCATTTTCCCTGACAAGTCATTCTTAACAGGTCTCATACAACTCACAAAACCACCTGCTAACATTATTAATTGCAATATTACAATAACAACATCCCCGTGAACACATCACATCTCTAACGAACATATTAGCTGACGCTCGCAAGCAGCTAGCTATAGTTAAGCCATAGCTAAAAAGAAAGAAGCAGCGGGAAAGCCAAAGCTAAAGCCACTCCTACTGTTAAATCATCTGTGAGGAAATTTTGAGTTCCCCGTGAGTTACGTCTACATTCTCGTTGTAAACAAGAAGACCACTGTTGGCTGCACATTAGCTCGTTTCTCTGAGCCAGCCGGAGCTCAGTATTTCTGATGGAGAAACTAAAAAGAGTCAGTAGATGGCAGTCACCTTCTGTTACAAATAAGTTCTGTTATTTATTTAAACAAGATTATTACACTTACAGTACAGACCAAAAGTTTGGACACACCTGCTCCTTCAATGAGTTTCCTTTCTTTTCATGACTCTTGACATTGTAGATTAACACTGAAGGCATCAAAACTATGAATTAACACATGGAATTTTGTAGTACTTTTACAAAAAATTGTGAAGTAACTTGGCCTCCAAAGTCACCGGACCTGAACTCAATCGAGATGATTTTGGGTGAGCTGAACCGCAGATTGAAGGCAAATGGGCCAACAAGTCCTAAGCATCTCATAATCTAAAATTATAACACATGTATTCAGTTATTTCACCCTTTTTGTTTAAGTACATACAGTAATTCCATACATTATGTGTTCATTCATAGTTTTGATGCCCTTAATTGAGAATCTACAATGTAGTCATGGAAAGAAAGGAAACTCATTAAATGAGATGGTGTGTCCAAACTTTTGGTCTGCATTGTATAAGTGTAACAATTTATTGTAAGTACAATAATATTGTAAATAAATGTTTTAATTTTACCATTACTGCCTAATGTGATACATTACACAAGAATAATGAGAAAAACATTACTTATAATTTCTTTGAAATAAGACTTACTGTACAAAATGTAATGAATTAAATGATCATAGAGAAGAGTAGTCTAAAAATGTCATAGGGCTCTGTACTGTAAGGCAAAAAATAAAATAAAATCGAGAATCGAATCGTGACTAGTGTTGCCTTCGTCAACAAAAACTATGACTAAAAATTGTTGTCAAGAACCTTTATCAAGCGACTAAAACGAGACAAGACGTAAAATAAATGCTGGTCATGCGTCGACGATAACGACAATTAAATGTATAATGTAATATTTTTGACAAATAAAAACGAGACTAAATGTGGTTTACAAAATAAAAATTATGCTAAAATGTCTCGATTTTTGTTTAATAAAACGAGACGAGAGACTAATGGTGCGTTCAGACCAAAGGCTTTGTCAGCAGCGTCAAGATTACATGTTAAGTTTATGGTTGAGTCCATCTGAGGAGCGTCGCAGTCTCTGTGCGTTGTGTGAGCGTTGGCTCCGTCAAATTTTCTAGCTTTTCCTGCTTTTCCAGCTTTTTGAGCATAGTTTATTGAGCTACTGGTTTGAATCCCAGCTCTGTATGAACATTATTTGGCTTTATAAGAGAAGGGATGCATATTTTGGCAACTTTAAATTTGACTGCATGCCACTCTCTGCATAAAACCTGTTAGCCAGGGGTCTTTGGGAGAACAAGACATTTGGAAAAATTGTAAATACATCGAGGTGGAAAATAAAACCAATTGTCCTTGTGGTGAAAGTTGATAAGTGCGGCTACAAAATTCCAGGCAAGAACACAACAAACTCAAAGAGACATTTCAAGGCATTAACTTAAAGAAAATGAGGTAAGTCGAGATTAAGTTAACAATAATATAATAAGAACCTTGTTTGAAATAGATTTGGCTAAAATAAAATTTTGGTTTTGTATATACTACAAGGTACCTATACTATACTGACTGGGTAAAATAGAACTGCATTACTAAAAATAGACTAAAACATAATTGTCATTAACTAAAACTAGACTAAATGTCTTCAATTTTCATCGAATAAAACTAAACGAAAATAGTAATGGATAATTCTGACTAAAATAAGACTAAAATGCTCAGACTTTTAGTTGACTGAAACTTGACTAGACTAAAAAGAGTATGAACATGTATAAACACTAATAAAAACGAAAATGACAGCTTGACAAAAAGACTAGACTAAAACTAAAATCAAAACAGGCCGCAAAAATCAGCATGAAATCGTGACCCTAAAATTGAAAGACAGTCTTGCTAGTTTACTGACTGACTATCTATCATAGATAAATAGCCAACACATCTATTTTTTTAATTGAACACCATAAAACAAATAACAAAGTAGTGAATACCCCCATCACCACTGCATAAACTTCAAACAGTCATGACAGCAGAAACAAAGAACAGCAGCTAACAAGTCAGTGCAAGTTGTGCGTTATGCAAACACACACACCTTTTCCTGCGCTCCTGTCTGCTGCGCCTCGTCCCCCATGGTTTCCCTGCTGCGTGGGCTGCACTGTGCTTGCGCTGCCAGCATCCTCCTCTCAGAAGCCTTAAATAACCATACAGTATAAGATGATTGACAGAAAACCTGACAAGTAAAACCATGTTTCTGTTTTTGCCTTAAATGATAGGTCCCCTAATCATCGTAGGCCCCTGGCCACCGCTCCAGCGAATATTAAAAGAATTGCATTCACTTTAATTTTACAGCCAGACCTGTGGCATCTGTGAACTTGTTTTCAAATACCATTTATTCACAAGGAAGAAACAATAAATAAATGTAATCAAATAAAAAGTTTATTTTTTGTTGTTGACAATGACAGTTGGAGCCAGCTAAGCGAACACTTAGTACGTAGTACACGTAGTACCTGTTCGGTTTCTTTGTGAAAAGTGATTAATTCAAACCATTTGGTACAATGCATTTGATTTGTCAAAACTTTCATAAGACAGTCAGCATTATTAAGTTCCAGTGACTATGTTTGGAAATGCTAATGACAACTTTACTTTATAACTGATTGTCATAAGCAAAAGGCACGCATCCACATTAAATTGGATATCACACCAAGACCTAATTTCCTCCATCTTGCATATCCCCAGTCTGTATTGAGTATGTTTCCAACATTGATTCATATCTATTGCCATTATTTCCGCTCCCCTGCATCTCTCTCAGACCTCTGCAATCACTCTCAGTCTTTTTTCTCTTGCTCATGTTTAATCAGTCCACCAAGAGCTTGTCTCTGCAGGGAACTGTGAATTATTGATGCTGGAGCCATAAAGAAACGGGAGAGAAACAGCAGGAAGGATAGAGGGAACACTGGGTGAAAGGGAACAAGAAACATTTGCCTAAAATGGCTAATGATAATTAACATATTACAGGAAAATAAAATTAGACAGTGGAGGAGAAAATGACTCAAGACATGAAAATAGATTTAACATACAAAAAAATGAACAAGGGTGGATGACTTTCTGTTGGTTTTTAACTACGAGTATATCCCACAACCGTACAGAGAAGAAAAAACTGACCGTTAGATACGATAACCTTTACGATTACTGAGGATTCGTTTCTTGGCACGCTTTTGGCCATTTATACCAGTCGAACTTAGTTAAAAATGCTACAGATTACCCAAATGTTGTTTGTTACAAAATTCATGCTTTTAGGCGACCGTGGCTCAGGGGTTAGGAGTTCGTTCGGAAACCGGAGGTTTGCAGATTTGAGGGACTAAATAAATACAAATATGCAAAACATGCTGAAACTTACTCCAAAAAGTATTTTGCAGAAGATGACAATATTTACATCAGAATATTCAAAAATAAGTATGGATTTTGCTTCGCACTGTGCATTAAAAATATAAAATATTTAAAGTACTTTCAGTTAGAAAAAATATTTACATCAGAATGTTCAAAAAGAAGAAGTACGAACTGTGTGTTGTAAATATGGAGAAGAAATTCTGCTAAATCTCACATATTTTTTTAAATTAGAGCCGTAGAGAATTAAGGATGTTAGAAAATCAAAAGAGGATATGATCTAGTGTGGGGCGACTGTGGCTAAGTTGTGGAGTGGTTGTCTTGTAATCAGAGGGGTGTAAATTAAATTTCAGCTTCCTACTCTCATATGTCAATGTGCCTTTCGGGAAAGCACTTAGCATCAAATTGCAAACCAAGTTGCATGATAGTGTATAAATTTGTGCACATTTGTGAGTGTGAATGGTTGAATGTATCTGTACTAAAAAGCACTTTGAGAGTCAATATGATTAGAATGGTGCTTTATAAAATCAGTCCATTTATCATTTAATACAGTGAGTACATAAACAAAAACAACATTATTGCACACATTTTGAGAGGATAATAAAATATACATATATTCACAAATATCTTCAGAAAAAAATTATGTGATCTTTTGAAGAAGCTTTCAAAATGAAGGTGACAAAATATTTTTGTAGAAATCAGAGAAGACGACTCCAGCTGGGGCCTCTGACTCAAGTCACAGCTCACCAATGCATAATCATCTGCTTAATCCAGGATGAGGTCGCGGAGGCAGCTCACTAAGCAGACGGCTCAGACTTTCTTCTTTCCAGCAACTTGAGGTTAGGTTTTTCAGAGGAATCCCAAGCCGTTTCGGGAACAGTAGTCACTCCACTATGTCCTGGGTCTTCCTCTAGGCCTCTTCGCAGTGGGAGATTCAGGTGGTGTCCCAAAAGGTGGTGTCCCAACAGGATGCTCAAGCTACCTAAACTGGCTCCTTTCAATAGGCAGGTTTCCACTATCGTAACTTCAGGTTTATTTGACTGGACCTTCTTGATATGCATGTCGCTCCACTTCATAAGGCCAAGCCAACAAGGTCTTTTTTTGGCCCCTTTTCAGAAACAAAAGGAGTGGCTGTATAGGGGTATGTACTTGGAATGGCCTGATCGAGTTGCTTAGCAAGACCTGTGGTTGGTGCAACGATTGGTCGTAATTCAGAAGGAGATTAGCAAACGTAAACTACGAGCTCTGTAAAAATGAGAAAAGTTGTTGGTTAAGCAGTTTATAACAACAGCAATTACAAACACAACAAGCCCCGCTTCTTCCATGTCGGTTATCTCGTCATTTCTGCTTCTCTGGGTGCCTTTTGCGCTGATCAGTGACGCTCTTCTGCTGATTCCTTAAAGAGGTGACTGTGTATGTGACACAGCCCAACAGATTACCCTGTAGGAAAAGATCTGGTTCCAATGGTGGAAACACACCTAATGTGGAGGAGCAGCGGCTCTACTCTGAGGCCTACCCAGATTACTCATCCCACACTTAAGTCGCAAAAAGGAAAGACTTCAGATTTGACTTGGGCCTTAAAGACTTGAAACTTAACCTAGACTCCTGGTGCATCTCATGTAATGAAGAGTGAAATGAAGCTGATATGTGAGGAATAGACTGCAGTTGCTGTATTTTTTACTGTAAAAGGGTGTGGTATCAGTAGCAAGTTAAGTTTGTGGATCTTGGTCTCTTAAATGTCCATGACAATGTCATGTTAGCTGCAGCGTTATAACGAATGTCTCTCCAGATTGATGTTGTGTTGAACAACATTGGATAATTTCTAAACTAAATAAACTTAACTTACTTCGGACATTTGCTGCTGCTAAGCTAACTGTGAAACTACTAGGATGTTTTCGCCAGAAAATGTGAAAATTATAAGCATTTTTTTCCTTCATTCAAAAGTTCAACAATTTAATTTATTAGGCCTACTAAACTTTCTTTCATTCAGTATGTTATTATGCTTTAAACGTGAACATCTTAAAAAAAATAAGAACACATGTTTTAAATGTGGATTTAGAGAATGATTTTCCAATTGTATTAAATGTTCACCAGCTCAAAGTGAGGAGACCCTCCAAACCTTAGTAAGTGCCATGTACTATATAATGAAGAACTAGATAATATAGAGACACATTTGTTAAGTTAGTCATTTAGAGACAAAAATATGTTTGAGTCTTTAAGAAATTTTATTGGTAAGTTTTCATCTTTTTCTATTTTTTTGGAGCATAAATGTCCATTCATATCTCTAATGAGGTACATTATACTCTTGATCAAGTAGGGGCAAAACACTTAAGACTTGACTTGAAAAAAAATTAATTGGGAAGATGACTGGCAGAAAACAGAAGACTCTAATTCTAATTAGATTTAAATTCAGTAATTAACAGTTTTAAATGAATGTCAAGATAATAAATGGTTATAATATATTGGCTGATGAACAAGTAGATTCCCCCCAATAAAGTAATTTCCTTGCTCACACTAGAGTCATTTATGTTTTTATAGAGCAAACTGATATTATAACAGCTTCCATATGGTGTTTATGGTATTCTCAAAAAACATCTGTTATGATCATTTGATATTTCTACTTTTATTTAATTGTTTTTGGGTTGTTTTGATTGTTTTATTAGTCATTTTCTGATCTTCTCATTTCCCTTTGTGTTCGTTCTGTTTTACTTTATTTCTGTCATTAGGATCATTCTTCTCTGATCCCTTCTATTTTCCTCCTTTCCTTTCTGTTATTCCTATAAGTGCTTTTCACTTGTGAGTTTAACTTGCACTTCTCTTTTTATTTACTTAGATTTCATTATTGGGGCCTGCCCAATGCAATACAAGGAGAGCAGTGCCTCCATGCAATTGCATGGACAGGCACCTATTACTATTCACTTTTGAAAATATTCGGAAATTAATGCGGGTCGTACCGTAGCGTCCACCCCCACAAAAATCATCCGGCTCGATCGCGCGATGTGTGCTATTATTTTTATTGGCAATTGGAGTTATAATGGCTACGTAATTAGCCAAAAAAACACACCCCAAAATCCCATAGGAAATGAATGGAGCCAGGAGTCAAAAATATGAAAAGACACTATTTTTAAGGAGTTACTGATTCAACATCAAGGGGCAAACTCGCAGAAAATTAAACCAACCCAGAAGTGTCAAAAATTGCAGTTCAGCCCTCATCCGCTGGGGGCTGGCTCCAAAAAGGAGCAATTTCCCATTGACTCCCATGTTAAAAACGCCAACTTTACAGCAAAATTAAACATGTTTACCGTCTGGTTCAAAAAAACATTTTAGGTTAGATAGTTCAGGTTTACCAACTCTGACGGGGATTAATTTTTTTCTAATTTCTCCGTTTATTTATAATTTAATCTTGAAATTATGAATAATTAGGGGCGTGTCCTTTTAATTGAAAGGTCCGTCTAGGCTAACGCTGGCAGCTAATGGTGGCTAAATGTAGCTAATAGCTTGCTCCGTAGTCTGCTGTCCCCCTCTGCTTGCGGGGAAGCTCTTCACAGCCTGGGACTAACGTAAAGACTTCAGTCATTTGGTGTTTCTGAACTCCACTATCAGTTGCCTCTGCAGTTTTTATTCTGTTTTGGATGTTAATCTGCAATTATTGGACAAAGACGGCTTGCTGTGGTGTTGATTACAGTAACAGACTGTCAAAGAAGTTTATGCTTTGGGGGGAGGCTTCATACCGTCTGAAGCTTCACCAGCTGTGGGGGGTTCTGTCAGGTGGCCGAGAGGAATGCTGTTCCGGTCGGAGCTTTTATCTCTTTCTACACGCGAGTTGGAGCAGGCGATCGGTCAGGTAACAGCAGAGCAGCAAAGTCGGCAGGACCGATAAACCGCAGCATCCAGAGCGGGAGACGGATAGATCAGGCTGGAAGACTACGGAGTTGGACTCTAGACAGACTGGATGATCGCTGGTTAGATCAGTACTGGTGTGAGGAACACAGCTGGAGGCATGAACTAATGGATGTCTGAGATGTGAGGTGAGTCAAAAGCCTTTTATTTTTTTGAGAGGATCGGAGTTATCATGATGACTTTGTGACTGCTTTTTGCTGGATGTGTTGTTAAGATAAGCCGTCCATGTCCTGACCCTCCACTGATGATAATGGAAATAACCCCATTTTAGGCCATAGTGACCCGACCCATTTGGGTCTAATTATATCGATATGTTTTCTCTACTCGAGATTTTTCTGGGTCTGAAGTGATCCTAGTGGAAAAACGGGGCAAAAGTCTCTTCTGTCTGAAACCGGCTGCAGCCTACGCTAGCTTCAGTTAGCTCCCGACTAGCTTCTGACTAGCTTCTAGCTATGTCGGCCCAGAGCGTCAACTCTCCGCTCCCAGCCTCACAACGGCACTCTTAGCTTCACCTCTTTGCTCATTTTTGGAGTTTCTGAGAGTGACGAGGCGAGTGACGCGGACAAGATGGGAACCGCCCAGTTGGCTTAATTTTTGCTCTTCAGAAACCTATGGGTGACGTCAATGAAGGTTTGTCTATAATATATACAGTCTATGGTCACCATACAATAACTAGCAACCCCACAAAAAATTCAGGTTGTAGCTACATCCCTGCTCTGTTCAGCAGTGAAGACCGAATGTCAATAGCTGTTACTGTTTTTCCACAATTTGACCATTTCATCAGACTAAGGAAAGTCTACCTTCTACATTTTATAAGTCTTCACACCCCTGACATAATATAAAGATACTTAGGAGTAGCATCCTAGACCTTACATGCTTTGTAGTTAATTTTAGCTTTTTGACCATATTTTTGTACTGATACGGTTTGTAGTAATGCAAACATGGTAGCTAGCATTAGCACGCTAGTTAGCATTAGCAAGCTGCTGTTCTTAGCATTTTAGCTAATTTTAGCTTATTGACTTTATTGCTAGATCTAACTTGGCAACACTACCTCTTATTCAGGTTGGTAGTGATTACACACCACGTGGCAGGCCCCTTTTAAATTTCCTGAAATTGTCTACTTCTTAGTTACATCTCTGTCTACTCTTATGCTTATAGGATTATCTGTCTGGTCTTCTCTTCTGTTTTATGCTTAGACTGTTGTGTTTTTTTCTCTCTTGTCATTTCTTTCTGTCATCCTTCTCCTCCTGCTAAAATACTCTTTACTCACTCAATCACTAATCTGCATCTGATTATCCTGATTGAGATTCACTCTAGTTCTTTTGACATTCCTCAGTATTTAAGCAGCTCATGTTCTTTCACACTTCACTCGTTTCTCCGTCTTTCTTCTCAAGAGTCATGTTACATTGTTTCTCTATAATGTTATCTTTGTTTAGTTTATTAATTAGATCCTTTTATAACTTTAAACATATCTGCATTTAAGTCCTACCTGCTTCACAACATGACAGTAAGCCACACATAGACATTATATATGTAGACGCCTCATGGACTGACACTGCCTATTGGAGCTGACGTATCGGCGTGGCCGCCATCTTTGATAGGTCCCCATTTGCCCCTAGTCAGTTAATGTCAAATGAGGATGGTTTAATAAAAACAATAAAAACATATTTTATTATGCTTTTTAACAATATCAGACATATTTAATGGCATATTAATACCAATATAAATGATTAAATTTTATGTTTTGATAAAAAAAGAAGTTTGATTGTTAATTTGAATTTATTTTACTCTTCCTCACTGGACTTACGGAACCAAAACGAAAAAGATAAAAACACTTCTTCTGAACCAATCTCAGCTCCAACCAAATAGTTGGTGAAGGATTTTCTGTATAGTTTAGATGAATCAAACGCTCTGCTGCTCTGATCACCTTCACCGTTCCCTCTGAAGGAGCCATCAGCTGGTTTTAACATGAAGCAGGTAGTAGATCGGTCAGAGGATGAAGTCACAGCAGCTGGGATCGGCTTCACGGCACATCGACAGTTTGTCCCCAAAAATGTTAGTGATAATCATAAACAATGACGGTTATAGTTCCTTCCATTACCATTTCTTTGATAGCCAAATAACATGAGTTACAATTACATAGTTTTATAGTCAAATAATACTGTTCATTCTTACTTAACCGCATATGATCTGGTTTCAGTAGTACACCGGTTGTTGCAACCATAGGCTGCATAAAAACGCAGGCATAATAAGTTACCCCCTAATTTTAGTCATAAAAATGTATTTCATTTATACGTTAAATCTCTCATGTGATTTTCCCCCCTGTGCTCTGCAAAGAAATTAATTCATCATCTGTTGTTTCTTCTTTGAAGATAAATAATTGTTTTTGGGTCATTATTATAGCTAAAGATTTATTTTTCCTGCACATGTTGAATATCTATGTCGTCTAACAGTATGTGTTCTTTAAATAATTCAATAAAAATCACCAGAGAGCTGCCCATTCTGCATAGACTCTAGTTGGGTTTGTAGTGAGGAGACCCATCCAATATGGCCGCCATGCTGTATCATTCTGCAGCACAGAATGAGGCGGCTACGTATATAATGTCTATGAAGCCACATGTCACACCCAATACCAAAATCCAGCATGTCTTAACTATATATGTGGCCTTCTAGAGTCTTGAGAGCCACATCAAGAACATTGATTAGATGTCTGCTTAAATACTGTTTTATCAGTCCAATCAAATCTGTTTTTATCTGTATAGTATCAAATTACACAAAATGGTTAGTATTATTTATATTTAAGAATTAAAATGAATAAAAATTAATTAAATGCTGATGTATTTAATCATATGTTAACAATTTTTTTATTGGGTATTTTAATCAATACAGCCTGCCATAATGAGCCAAGCTGAAAACAAGTGGGGACTGAGCTTTGAGGGTTTTCTTTTTTAATATAAAATCACATTTTTTACAAAATGTTTCTTTGAGTGGTGCAGCAAAATTTGATGCAAAGATAGGAGCAGTTTTTGCAGTGTTAAAAAGGTGGACATCAGGCAGTGCGGTTACATAAGAAAAAAATTAATCATTGCCTTTAGTCGGACTAAATGCAAACTTTTGAAATACATGTATATACCATAGTCTGGCTGAAGTCAAACTAAACTGGTCTATTCTTAATAGAGCAACTAACACATTCAGATAATGCGATTAAAAAGCAGAAATTCTCTACATATAAATGCAAACCCTGACTTAGCAGAGCTATTCACAAGAAGTGAGGAGATCATAGAAGCAGGAAAAATAACACTAGCACAACAACAGAACAAAAAAAACACGTTTAATACAATATAACAGTACTGTACTTATCAAATATAATGTGCTGCAGGACTGGTGCCGTCCATTTCCTTGCTAATTCTGCATAATTGCTTTTACTCAGTCTGCTACACTGCCTTCAACATTTGTTAAATATTTGTGTGACGTTCTAGGCCAAGTGGAAGAATGCCAACGTGAAAGGGCACGTGTCGCCATCTAGTGATATGGAGTCGAAAGTATGTCATTCAGTTATTCGATTTTCTGATGCCATGTGCATTTTTAAGCACATTCATAGACTTGCCAAACATGTAAGGGGCAGTAGTTCTCCCAAATCCAAATCCACTCAGAGTAACTTCTACATACAGCAGTAATAGAGCTTGTTAAAACAAGCCAACACAGCTCTGAGAGCATAAATGCTGTTTCTGAGTGTAGTGTGAAACAAGTCGCACAAGTGATGTTTGAGTGTACGAACGTTGCAACACCTAAAAGTCTGGTTTCATCTGTCCACAAGCAAATGCTGAAAACAGAGAAAATGTAGATTTTCACTTTGGCCAGAGTTTTTTCAGAAAGAATCCTTTTACGCGCATTTTAGGGTAGATGACAGGCAAAACATAGAAAAATATTTCCGTTTTGTGAACAAGGTAGGAGTGACATATAAATTAAGAGAAATTATCCCAGTCTGGTTAGAGTCATTGCCAAAAGTTAGATTTAGATGTGCATGTGAATGTATTAACTTTAGTTTTCCAACTAGTTTGGTGGGAATACCAAAAGATGCTATAGGTATAGAGAATTTAAACAATCATAAAAGCATACAAAGATAGTCATGTAGCGTACTAAGGGAAGTTTTAAGTAAAAAAAAGAAAAAAAAACTGTCTAAAAGGTTTCCCTGATGTCATTTACAGGTATATTCAAGCAATATAAATTCCAACTGTTATTCTGAAACTATTAATGAGGCTGCTTGCAATTTAATTATAAACAATTTTGTCCCTTAATAGGAATAAATGTAGACATAGTGCCAAAAAGGATATTTTTCATCTGGAATGGACACAAACCCAGAAGCAACAAAGAAAAATCTCTGGAGAAACTTCTGGTTTACCATCGAAATTCGAAGCTTGTGCTGTGTTTTACGGACGAAAACCTCAACTAATTAAAGTCAAAGTAATATTATCTGTGCATAATAGATTTAGAAAAACAGTAATCATACGTATCACCTTGAGGCAGCAGTGGGACCAAATAAAATCAATAGCCAAAAGCAAATAACTAATCGAAGCAGGGACAGAAAGAAGGGGTTAGTTTAGTGGAAACTAACATTGTGTGTGGGAAGACATGTCTGACATAAAGCCCTCGAGGCCATACAGCCATAGGAATTAAAAAAGGAGCAGGTGATGCCACTTTATTTAATCAGGCTGCTTATTGTAGGTGAAGTTTTCAACAGCAGCTGTCATGCTTAGGAGAAAAACTCCTGTGTTATGGTTCATTGTTGCGGTCAAACCAAATGAAAAGGAAAGCAATAGCTCACAGACAGCAGATACATTTTTTATGTCACATTTATCTAACAAGCACAGAGAGATAAAAACGTTTCCATCACGTCTTATACACAAAATTGCATTGACAAATATAGATTTCTCCATGAAAATTTAGTAAATAAGATCAAGGATATAGTCTTTTTTGTCTTTTTATTAACTTGGTCAAAAATATTTGCTCAGATTGATCAGATTTGCTTTACAAAACACATAAAAATCCACATAATTTGCCAGAAATCAAGAGTCTGTGGATCCTTTATCTTCTTTGTTTTATTCAGAGTGGAACAAGCATGCAGTAGTAACATGATGATGCCATCAGCTCCACTACTCAACCCTATATAATTGTTGTTGGGACACAAAGGAGCACCATCCATGGGTCTTTTATTGTTCTGGATAAATGGGCTTAAACCGTGCAAGTCTGCCAATTCACTTGGAGCCGTTGAAATTTTCAATGCTCACTTTGTGTTTTGAACTGTTTATAATGTATGTCTTCATGCAAACAACTGTCTACAACATACTGTAGATTCTTGCAAAGTTCAGGAGACACTTCGTCTTACAGAGATACAAGTTAGACAACTTAATTTGTAGTGAATGAATAATCTACAGGTGGAATATATTTCACCTGTATTCTGTCTATTTTGATGTTTTCCATATCACTCTGTATATTTTGATAGCATGGGGAGAATTTATTTTGTCTGTGAGAGAAATTTTCTCAATATCAACATGCTTATTAGGCTTATTCAAAGGTTTGCCTTTAACTTTTTGTGTCACTGACTAATTTCATTATTACAGATGAAAAAATGTGTCCTTTGTTAAAAAGTTCACTAATAATTTCAAGTGAAATGCTTCATGTTTTAATTGACTATGTCTTATATGGGTGTGAGGGGGTTCTTTGTAAGCAAATTGAAAATGTAAAAAATTCTGCAAGTTAATTTCATTGACTAGATTTACTAAACTGATGACACAATGAAGAAAATGGTTTATGTCTCTTAACAAATTTTAATCAAGTTTTGGGTATCAGTGATACATAAAAATTATTTTTTTAAGTTATTGGGGTTTGAATAAATGTATATGGATATTATATTTGATTTATGATTTATGAATAATTGAATATTTTTTTTGTTATCCAGACTAGATTAGTTAGATTTCATTAACAGCTAGTGTTACATAGATTTTACGCTTACTAATAAAAATATGTTGGTGAATATTCAGAATAACACTTGAAAAGTAGCAGTGTCATATTGAAATAACACTGATAGTGTTAGTTATCTCATAGAGTAAAAGTATATTAAAGACCCACTCCGTAACTTTTACACCATGAAAACACATGTTGTCAAAATGTTTTGGTAAAACATCATTTTTGATGTTCATTTTTGGAGCTGTCACTACTGTCCTCCTGCTATTTACTGTACTATAAAACTCTTCAATCGCGGACCGCTTCTCCAGATGTACTGACCAAGTTCCGCTTTACGGCAGTATGCTACGCTCTACCTAATGATATAAACAATTCTATGGTTTTGAGAATTGAGCCGTGGCAGATCCACCAAAGAAACCAAAGAAGCTGCAATCAGAAAAACAGGGAAAATAAACTGTTTCCAAGCAGAAATCTAGCAGAGCTTCACTGCTTGAGAAACATAATATCCTCTGATTCATACCATTGCAAAATAGATGTGCCCGCTGTAAGCCGCAGAGCTGGATGCTGAGCCAGCTTCTCAACCCTTTGGGTTGCTATTAGAAGAACCAAAGAAAAGAAACTGGGCAGCAAGACCAGCTGAAAGCTACCGGAGCTGAAAGCTGCCAAAGCTTCCATGTAATAGTTGTTGTTTCTGGGGTTATTTGTGCATGATGATGTGATACCGTGCCGGGGAAAGTGACAGTTTATCAACTGACACGTTGTTAGTTTAATGTTTTATTGTTTTGGCTGGAGAGCTTGTAAAACCATCAATACACTTTTTCAGATGCGCTCCATAGAGATTTCCACATCCACTTCAGCTGTCGGCTCGGTCTTGCTAATCAAAGAGTATAAAACTGCTGTATTTATGTTTTTTTATGCATTTTGGTTCACTGCATAGTTGAAGCACATTTCATAGTGAGTTACCGTTGCTTTATAGTGCGCATTATTCAGTTAAAGTGATACTTAATGACTTAAATTAGTGCTAAGTCATTAGCGGAAGTAGCTCCGTAGATCTTCACAACATTATTTGGTCATATTTACTCTATAACTGAAATGAATTCTAATCAGAGTAAAATTGACTCTGAAAATGTAACACTGAGATCAGTGTAACTTTTACACTGCACAGGGCAGGACCATATGCTAGCTGGCTCAGTGTTGAAATCGACTCTTTTGTTGTTGCTTCATACTGCTCAATTTACTTTGTGGCGTCCTCCCTACAACCAGGAAAATAGAGCACATCGACCCAGTTCTAAAGTCCTTACAACAGCTCCCTGTAGAGCTCCTGTCACCAACCCCCCAGACCACTCAGGTTCTCTAATTCCAATTAACTTAACATTCCTAGAATTAAAACTAAAGCATGGCGAAGAAGCTTTCAGTTTCTATGCTCATTGACTAGCCTACTACCAGGAGTGGGACCTAAATGAGTCGCCTAACCCAAATGAGGATCAAAACCATGTTTAGGGGAAACTGGATTTTATTTTAAATCCTGCAAAAATAAAATACAATTTAATTATTTGTGACATTTCAAAAATATAGGTACATACAGTACATTGATTAGTTTTATGGCTTGTAATTGTGCAGGGTGAACCCTGGCTCTAGCATAGTGAACACTAGATAGGAACCAACCTTCTGGTAACCTGCATGGATTCAATAAGTATTGAAAACAAATGCATTGAGGGTTACTCCTCACTGAAATTCAGCAAAATACTTTGCTATAAAGAGAAATACACAGATACAGAGCTGTTATACTCATGAATAAAATTTTACTTGTTGCAGGTTGCAAGTGAAAATGGGTCTGATATAAAACATATGTGGGTAAGAAGTTGCAGGTCATCAGTTTTTCTACCTGCTAGTGTGCTGGATTAAAGAAAAAAATGAGAAGCCACTAGTCTAAAGTGTCAATCGTACTCAATTATTAATTTTACAAATTTAAATACCCCTATTCTTTAACTTTGCTCTGTTGCAGGGAAAATCATATAAATAACTATGGCATACAGAAGCAATGCTAAGGGTTAGTTTTGTAAAACTATTTATGTTTTATTTTTATTTTTTGCCAAAGCAGGGGTTGCTCAAGTTGCAATGAAACAGTAGACTTTCCTATTCCAACTTTGGTTATATAGGCACATGTCAATGATGGTGTAAAATGTCATATCCCCCCCCCCCCACCACCACCACCACCACCAAACATCTGCTCCCCAGTTCCTAAATCAGACTTTTGGTATTTATGCTGAGCAGAAAACCTCTCTGGTCCTAATTAAACAGACTTGTGATGTGCAGGAAAGAATGAGCAGATTTGAAGTTTGACAATGTTTTGATCACTGAGTTTTCTTTTAACTTGTTTCTTTCAAACAGAGCTTATTTTAAATGAACTTCCTTTTTTGCAGTCATAGTGCATTCAGTGGAACCTTGGAGTAGTTTGAAAACATTTTCAGCCAACTTAATTAAGAAACCTTAGAGTGACTTCCTTCCACTGTATTAACAGATAAACTTTGAAAACTGCACTATAGTAATCCTTTATTAGTCACAGTGCTTTTGCTCTAATCACCCAGATTCATAAACACCAAACCTAAGCAGAGTTTTGCTTATTTTTTAATAAGTGTGCCACTTAATTAAAGCTACTCAGAGGTGTCAGGAAGTTCTTAGCGATATATGAATCAGACCACACATTAAAGGACACTTATTGAAGGGAAAATGTAAATGTACTGATATTGATTGCATTGTGGTTTCTGGCCTATGTCCATGAGATTTTGATAAATCCATCTTTAAAATTTGAATACCCATATTTTTTAGATATAATTTCTTGTTTTAATTACTTTTGATCTTAAACAGATCGAGAGAACATGTCCATACTATAGAAATATACTACAATTTGTGTGTTTCTCCTTGTTAGTCAGCTTAATTCTAATCACAATCTGTTAATGTGTTGTGTGTAAAACCTCTTGACATGATGATGTTCAAGTACCATAGCTGAAATTTGACCTTTTATTATGCTAATATTTGTACAGATGAGCCTATTTGCATGGACTTTAAGAGTCTGGCTTTATTTGCACTCATTTTGAATACTCAGTGAAACAGTGTCTTATTACATCAGCCATGCAGAACTCATCCCTCTCATCCTCCCTGCTCTGTATTATATCTAAAATTAGTGACACTCTGTGAGTGGTTGGTGCTTTTAAAAAGTAATACTACAAAGACGAAACTGTCTTTTATTGCCACCATCAAATAATTCACAATTGAGAATGATACAATGATAAAAATACATTAATGTCACATGTAAAACCAGAGCATCAGAAGCAAAGAAACTGGAATGCAACTTAAGCTTGTTTTAAAAAAAATAACATAATAAAAAATAAAATAAAATACTGGCTCCATTTTGCCGAGAAGCAGAGGGGGCATCAGGGAGCCTTCGGTCGTTCATAAGTGACAGTGCACAGAATTGATAAAGCTCCTCACTTGCAGCATATTGAAAAAGTACACAACTCAAGCTTGTAAATAAGTCTGCATTACACCAGATATACATGATAATGAATTATATGGGAGAGGATTGATTACTGCTACCAAGCTATACTAAGGTTTCACATTGTACTCTTTTTCAAAACAGAAATGTTAATGCTACTACATATTTTGCTCTCCCTCAATAAGGAAAAAATGGCTTTTTGTTGCTAAGACAGAAAAAAACCCCAAAAAACAGGGCTCATCATGGTCTGGAATATTAAAGGAGCAACACTGATCACTCTTATTAAGGTACAGCTGTTAAAGATGGGAGATGATAATATACAAGCAGCTTGATTGTCAACAAACTGTAAACTAACTCATTGCTAATATGCTACTTTGTGCTCCACTGTGAAATGACAAAATATTTGTATGGATTATAAAAAATTAAAAACAGCTTCTAAATGTAATTTATTAACTGTATTAAATGGGCTTTCTGCCTGTAAGCAGGAGGCCCCTTTTAACATTTTCCAATATTATGCCAAAATTAGCGATATAACAAACACGCGACAACTCAAAAATATATTAAAAATACAAAACCTCATAACAGTCACACCCCAAACATGGAGCCATCAATGGTTTAAAAAAAAGCTTTAAAAAAAACTATTCTGCAAAATAAAACAACATTATTTCAAAAGATGTATTCCCCTCCCATTCAGCATCCATTACAACTACTTGCACATTGCACATATGAGGCGACATGAATATTGAGGTGGAGTGGATTGGGAGGACAAGGAGAAGTCTAAGAGTTATCCAGAGAAAGAAATGGGGTGGTTATCGTCCATTAATCATTAATGAGGGGAACTCGCCCTGCCCAAAAATGGTGGAACGCTGGAGCGGTGGACAGGTTGCTCTAGGAGGTGGAGAATGGTACGTATAGCTCAGAGGCTGCCAGTACAAAGGGGATGCTCCTTGAGTTATTTCAGCACTGAACACGAAGGAATAGATCGAGGAAGTTGCACTGAGTGATACCTTTGAATGGGGAAATATGATTTCTAGAATGAGAATCATGGAACAAGAACTGCAAGGGATTCAGAGGGTTCAGAGTTACCCTATTAATTAACACTCAGGCATAGAGTGACCAAATGACAGCTCCTATTATCCAACAAATAATGAGCCTTCACGTCAAACAGGTGTGCTGCCAGCAGGAACCGCCTACCTGCAAGAGCTGCAGCTCGTCTGCACCGTGCCCTCTAGTGCATACCTGTGTGGAGATGTTAGACCAAGCAGAAATAAACAGCCCACAATCCTGACAGTTTTCATGATAAAGAAGGACTTTTCAATTCATTCGGTCACTGTTCATCCGCAAACTTTGTGAAAAACAACATTTGTTTCATTCATCGCAACGCTTGGCCACAACTGTAGATTCCCATAAATGCAAACAAATAAAAACAAAGAGAGTGTACTTCTTGACAGGTTAAAAGTGTATAAAGTGTGATATGTTTAGATACCATTATTAGAACCGTGACAATCAACAACTTTTTTCCCGTATTGTAGCAGCAGATATTGGAAAGACTGAAAGACCTTGTCATGCATTTGGGTTTTAAATTTATTTAGAAATGCTTTGTTGTTTCTAAAGATTGAAAGTGAAACAAGATTCTGTAAATCTAAAATTCTTCATCACATCTACTGTACATAAAAGTGCCTTTTCATATAAATATGTACTGTCTGCCCAAGTATAATAATAAATATTATAGATGAATTCAGCCAGAAAATCTTTGCCTCTAAGTCTTTTAAAGGACTGTATAGTACTGTATAGTTTAGTATTCTGTCTCTCCGTTCTCTGTTGATTTTTCTGTGTTGAAAAGCAATTACTGAGCAGGACAGCGGGGGATGCTAACTTTCCATGGCAGGTCTGCTCACCGTTGCACGGTAGTTTCTGTTAATAGTTTTTTTTTCTTCAGCTTGTGAACTTATTCCCCCCTCAAGGAGCAATGGATGACAGAAAGAAAGTTTTAATTAAGCTGTAAAGGTTTTTACTAGAAGTGTAGCTCACAGAATACTCTAAAAACGCATGCAAACAAACACAGGAGCCTGTTTTGCTGTTTCTCTACACCTTCTTATGTTCAAAATCGCTAAAAGGCCATTGTTGGGTAAAAATAGTGGTTGACCTAGAAAGAATCAATCACAGGGGTCGGAGAGAAATTGCAATCAATTGAGCTCTGCAGAGGGAGATAAAATCAGTTCTACAGAGGGAGACCAGGAGAACACTGTAAGGAATGAGCCACCGTGTCTGTCTGTGCTCCTCCTCCCAGCCTCACAGCTCCTCAGTGTCCTGGTCACCTGGCCTCAAAGGGGGATCCCCTCTGAAGTCTCTCTTTATTTAGTCACAGTTCATTAACATATTAAAAGAACATTATGACATGCAAAGGAGCATATGACTGAAACCAAATGACATTTTAAAAGTACATTTGAACTATGTAATAAAGACAGACACCCTAAGAAAATAATAATACATTATTATTTTACCTACCATTTCCCCCTGAAATTTGGTTTTTAAATGTGATCACGAACAAAAAAAAGTTGTAAAAAAGGGAAAAACTCAAATAATGTAAAAATATAAGAATCATAAAAACCAGACTACAAAAGGTTTCAAAATAAGCAACATCCCAAATTCAAAAAATGTAATAAGACATACAACAAAGAAATTACAAAAGTAAGTAGCTCCTAGTTTCACCTAGACATTATCCAATTAATCGCTACCTGAACAATAGTTTAGATTAATGGAATCATAAAAAGGTTTTTACACATGTTAATTACACCACATCTTCTTCTTCATTTCTGTTTTCATCTTCAAGCCTATGCCAGTTGTCAGCCAGCCCATGAGATCCCACTGTCCATTACTGCTTTCCTTCAGAAGCAAATAGAGTGACCAGAGCTACCCGATGTTGCATCAGCATGGTCCTCATCGCCAGTTGTTCAGGATCGTTGGCTAGAGGCAAATAAGAGGACTAGCCCTCCAAAACAGAGGTTTGACCGCTAGGGGACAGGGATGCTGGGTCACTCTGTCCTTTGTAGCCCAGACTTCCCCACTGTCCCGTGTCTAGTCCCCTAATTGCCCTTTGCAATTTGCAGTGTGAGATGTGTATCCACGAGGGTCTCTCAGCAATTTTCACAGCCATGAGCGTGAAAGGTCTTTCCCAGCGGGGGCTCGTCCAGTTCTTTCTTTTAATCACCTTGATGAACACCCAGTATTCAGGTTTGATTGGCTTTTTTAGGATCCTGCAAAACAAAAGGAGAGGTAGGCAGATTGTGTGCGCTTTGCACTTTTTTGGCTAGGATAATTTTAGGAAATTGGACTCGCTTGGGTCTCATATTCCCTTTTGGGTTGTGTTTGATACATGTTGGGCATATTTTGCAGAAATGTTTTAAGTTTGTTTAAGGTTGTATGTTGTAAAGTGTTGCTGTATTATTGATACCATCCCCCCTGTGGAGACATGGCAAGGCCCATGGCTCACAAGAGCAGCAGCTTTAAACAATGATTTGGATAGGGTAGATTTATTATGAACTTCATAAAGTCCATTTTCATTTAGAATGGCACCTTTTGTTTTCCATAATTGTTTTTCAGAAGAGGGAGCGTTTGTTTGCATGTCTTTCAAAACAGTCTGATCTATAAGTTTCTGCTCTGTGGTCTGTGCACAAACATCAGAGGAACCGAAACTGCCTTGTGCAGCTGCTTTTGCGACTTCATCTTGTTCATCATACTCTGAGAGAGGGACCACAGCTGGGTGTCAGAGTCATCTTGACCTGAACCCTGGTCAGCATGGGGTTGTTTTTCTATTACTTCTTCTTGCGTCCGGGAAAGAGCTTTCTCAAAGAAAAAAAGGACTCTTCTTTTCGTTTTTCAGTGTCTTGCTAGGCTTGGTCAACAGGCCCGTCTGGCTCCTTATCCTTCTTTGTGATTCTAAGCCTTTGTTTTATTAAGGTACCATCTACTTTTTCTTCAATTGCAAATTGATCTTTAGAAACAGGAGGACATAGAGCCCCCCCCCCCCCCCCCCCCCCCCCCCCCCCCCCCACCAACACCACCAGCCCCCGGCTGGTTTGCGGGGGTTGGTGGTGGAGACATATAAGGATTTTCTTCAACAGACCCAGCAAGGGGGACTGTCTGTGGTGCATAAGGCAGGGGACACAGTGTGAGTTCGTCACCGAGCTTTTTCATAACAAAAGCCTAATCTTTAGATCCTTTGTTCTCTTTTCTCTTTTTTAAATTCTGCTTCCTCTTCCCTGTTTCATCAGCCCAGATACGTGCTATCCTCAACTCTGTTTTACTTCCTACTTTTTCCCTTTAGCGAGAAGTGTTTTTGCTTCGAGAACACATACTAATTGTTTCCATTGATTTCCTTTTAGTTTCCCGTCTACTTTATACTTTTTGCGCCATTTGTCAGAAACTGAAGATTTTCGGGGTCCTTGTTATGCATATACTTTGAATCTCCCTCTAATTTGTCGGTAGAAACATTGTTTCCCATCTTTGTGTTGTGTTTATATAACCCTTAATGGGTTATTTTAATTAGTCTGGTAAAGTCTGGTGTTAGAATACCAAAATAGTTCTAGGAGGAATGAAAAAGCAAGAACTATTAAATTAGTCTGTCGATGAGTTAGAGTTAGTCATTTATTCTTTAATTAATTAAATTAATTTCTGGTCATTTATTTGAGATTTTTTAATTGTAATCAATTTCTGCTAAAACCGGATCGTATAGGTTTTACTGTAAGTGTCTCTTTTGTGCAACTAGATTGAGCCTATAGCCTAAGTCCGCACAGAATGTCTCTTGTAGTGCCCGTCAAACCGTACGTTAACACCGTTAGGTTTCAGGTTGGACTGTCATACATAAAGATTATGTTCTGTGCCTATCTTACTTTATCAACCTAGGGTGCGGTATATCGTTCTGATTCTGCTGTTTGTGTTTTTACTCCCATACACTGGCGTACTTTATTTCCCAGCGAGGTGGAATAGATTCGTAAACCTAATCCGTTACAACCTTTTCCAGCGAAGGTGGACAGACTCGCAAGTCTGGTCCGTTTCGACCTTTTTTGAGGTGGATAGGTTTGCAAACCTGATCTGTTACAACTGTTGTACTTTACTTTTTTTGGGGCTACATATGTTTTAAATATTTCTGGTAGGCATTCAGAGGTAGAGGTCTGTTTTATAACATTCAGAGGTAAAAGACACACTGTTTATCAGTATTTTAATTGGGCCTTGGATAATGGGGAGTATGTGTGACCTTTGAGGACCTCTGAGACAAAGAGTTTTATTGCAGGCTGTAAAACCAGGATGTTTATAGATAAGGATGGAGGCCATAAAGCTGGGAGTTTTGCTTGGGAGGATCATAAAAACCATAAAACTCAGAATGAACTTTTGACTTGGATCCAGGAGAAGGACACGTCCCTCTTATGCTGGACGGACCAGTCATTGTCAAGACACTTTTGAAAAACGTTCTGATTGGAGCAGATTAATCCTGGGAGGTTTTGGACGTTTATAAAAGTTATGACACGAAAACCATTCTTTGTCAGATCTCTTTGTCTGGCCCAGAGAAAATAGGGCATGTTTCTCTGTAAACTGCAATTTGTTAATCTGTTTAAAATAAAAGTGAGAACTGGAAATTGGTTCCTTGTCTCTGTTTTGAACATGCACTGAATTATTTTTTGATAAATTTTAATTCTACAAATGGTGACCTCGAACGTGTGCAGAGTTTGGACCAAGATCCAGTTATCTAACATTGGGTAATGTTGTCATGCAAGTTAAATATGTTTTTTGTTTTGAGCAGATTAACTGTTGCGGGCCCGTGGTTGAAGCTGCTCCGTTGTCTGTGTCTCTGTTCTGAGCATGACTGCGACCTGCTTTGCGCTCCGCAGAGAAACACCGGTGCCTGCTGGGAGATGGAGTTTGTTACTCTGCGCGCCCAGGGGGACAATGGAGCAGATGGACCGGATGGAGCGGTCCCTTCAACGACTCAAAATCGGAGCCAAAGTGCGGATCGGGGCTTGAGAATTGGCATCTCAATTTCGAAAGGACGCTTTCGGAAGATTCTTCAAGGCTGGCAAACGAAAATAGATTGCAGTAGAGCCTGTGTTGCCCTCTGTTAATCTGGACGGATTACCTTGTTGAAGCCGACGTCTCTCCAAACGTGCGCTTGAGCAACGCGAATTGGATTGTGAAATGGTCCGACTTTTGGTGTGTCCGATTGAGGTTAGTGTTGTTGGTGTTACTTTTTAATAATATTGTAAAAGTACTGTATTTGATGTTTTGCGGTGACGAGCTGGTGTGTGATGCGCATGTGCGTATGTGTGTGAGATGGTTTTTTACGCAGGCGCTTTGCGAGACGTGCTGGAGATGTTGCGTTTGTGTTAAAATGTTATAGTATAAATAATGAACTCGAGTATAATAAATAAATTAAAATAGATAAATAAATATATAACTAAATATGATGGATAACTGAAATTAAAAATCTATAAGAATTAGTTGTGAACATTTACAACAGGCCATCAGAGCGAACGCCCAAGCTAGGTGGTGTGATGGCGGAGCTACTTCTGTGTGATTTTCTGCTTAATAGCACGGCTAACATACAACAGCTTTGACTATATGTTTTGATAAATAAATTAGTGGTAATAGGCGGTTTTCTGCCATCTGTTCGAGTCTTTTGAGTGGTTTTCTGGAGGCCGGCGCCGGGAAATTTCTCAAAGCAGACTACGAAAATTGTAACAGATTGGTGTAAACCTCCGCGATAAAATAATTAATAAGGTCTAAAAGTCACCGCTTATAATGTTGTGTTTTTTGTTAATGGTTTTGGGCTGTAACGGACGTTGTAGATTCGGTGTTTTCTGTGCGGGACGGCTGTTTTGGAAACATATGTTTCAGTCCGTGTTGGACGGACAGGAGATTGTTTTGTTCGTGCCGAATTAAAGTTTGGTAAAGTGGTATAAATTGTGCGGATTAAGTCCTGGTATTGCGGTAAGTAATTTTCTAAAGTGTGTGTTGCGATTTTCTTGACTGTTTTCGCCGTACGTTTTGTACTGTTTTAGGTTTCGTTGCACAAAGAGAGCTAACGGTAGCACGTTGCTGTGGGCTGCTGTGCTATGCTAGCGGTTTTGCTTTTGTGTGTCAATGTGCATGTTCTGTGTGTTGTAAGCTAAAAGTTGATTTTGGATAGAAAGTGATTACAGACTCCTGCAGACGATTGCCTTGTTAAGACTTAAACGAATTTGGATTTTGTTAAATTTTTCTAATTAATTAGGATGTAAAACGGCCTCAAGATAACTGTTCAGATAAATTTAGTTTGCTACTCATTTGGACTCCCTTAGGCAATGTTTTAGCACATTTTCTACGAAGGGCAATTTAAGGTGTTTCACATTTAACTGAACTGTTACAATACGGAGATTAAAGATTAAGAAGTACATGCTGAATTTAGTTAACTGGTTTTGCCAGAGAAGGCTCAATTTATCACATGAGGAGAGCATGTACATTTATTGGGATAATGATGCATGTTACAATTAAACGCAAATGACTAAGAACAGTTACTCATGAGTCGATTCTGACTTGGTGAAGTTTTAATTTTTGATTTCATCTTTAAAATTAAAAAGAGGGGAGTGTATAGTAAAAATAAAAGTTGCATTTTTTGAATCTTTAATTAGGTGGATTTGTTGCTTTTTGATTGATCTAAGCAGGATTTGATTAAGTTGGCCTAAATAAAGATAAAGCTATGAG